>OZ014469.1:34905830-35505830 GCA_963965965.1 Trididemnum nubilum | reverse complement strand
CTTCAAACACACTTGTTTAAGCATTAAACTCTGTGCCACAACGCTCTACAAACGCACAATTTTAAGCAGTTATACCCTGTGCTGCAACACTCTGCAAACGCATAATTTTAAGCTCTAAAATCCCATTACATGCGCTTTGCAGAAAGCACAATTTGATGCTCTTAAACCCTATGACATAACGCTCTACAAATGCACAATTTTAAGCTCTTGAACTGCATTGCATGACGCCATGCAGAAGCGCAATTTAAGCTCTTAAAACCAGTTACATAACGCTGTACAACTACACAAATTTAAGCTCTGAAATCCTCATTGTATAGTGCTGTACAAAAGCAAAATTTTAAGTTCTTAAATCCCTTGTTCCAACGCTTTACAAAAGCACACCCTTCAGATTTAAAACCTCTGTGCATGACCTTTTGCAGAAGCACTGTTTTAACTTGTGCATTCGTTGCTCCAACGTTCTTTAAATGCACATTTTTAAGCCTCAAATCTTTTTAAGTTCGCAAACCTGGTGCCACAATGCTGGAGCGAAGCATAATTTTTAGCTGTTAAATCCCATGCCAAAACGTTCTATAGAAGCGCAATTTTAAGCTCTGAAACGCAGTAGCATGGCGTTCAACAGAAGCAAAACTTTGAGCAAATAAATCCCAAGTCACACCGCTTTGCAGAAGCAGAAATTTTACTTTTTAAACCAGATTTTGTAAGACTGTACAGACGCACAATTCTTTGCTCAAGAAACGCAATTTTCAGTGCTCAAACTCTTTATCACAATGCTTACTAGTAGCAGAATTTTTGGAAAATAAATCCCATAATGCAAGACAACATATAACACAGCAATATTGCAATTAAAAATCAAAATAGAAGAAAATTTTTATTTCGGATTTTTCGCGGTAGTTGTGCACGGTCGCCGTCCATGGTTTAGGCTTGTAGCTCTTTAGTTTCTCTAACAATTGGAGTTTGGATAATTTGCTGTAAGGGATACAATGCCCTCATGATGATGCAAGCAGTTCCTGACAGGTAGAATGTCTTTGATGATGATCAGTTTCATCAATTATTTTTGGTCATCGTTTTCAATATTAGCTAAATTTGAAGAACAAGCACATTAGCAAGATACCTCATCCAATGGTATAAAGAGTGTGAAGATTCAGGCTGTTGCCACTTGCAAATTCTACATTTCTGCAATGAACAAAATACTTACTAAGCTACTTTTGTTCAGTAATTCAATTAGCATGTAAAGCGCATACCCTCGCATTTTTTTGTGTGTTACCAAATCGACCCTAACATTATGTTTGCAACAAGTAGATTCTTGTTGTTTTCTCATGATGTTGTTTTTTTCTCACACAAAATATGAAAAACCTTGCTTAAAATTTTTTAAGGCATTGATTGACTGGCAACAGCTGCTCATTATCTCAGATTGAGCATTGATGATTCTTCAAACTATTACAGCATAATAACAGATACCAAAGTGCAGTACATAAAAATGTTCAAAATAAGTTTCAACTCGCTTTAGCACTTGTTTTGTGTTAATATGTGATTTATAGATCATGGCTACTAAATGAAAGTTACCTCCAGAATATGAGACTTTTGAAAAAACGTTTTTGCTGCTGTAAGTTGGTTTTAGTTTCGTAGAACAAATGCCCAATTGATTTTTCAATGAGCGTTTCGGAAGAGCAGCTCATGACTAAGCAGCCCAATCATAGTAATCAGTACCATTTCTTTCACCTCAGTTGCCTGAAATTTCTAACAATGTAGATCTTGATCTTATTGGCCTTGGTAATTTTGAGTGTGTTTGCGTGCAAATGCAGGACCCACAACCTTTGTTGGTAGGTAGTGCTACAAAATGAATTACTAACCATTAATATGATACACTATTGTTTGAATTAAAGCTCAACTTGAGTCTGTTTTTTCATAGAACCTAAACACCATATAGATTTTCAGAATAATAATTTGGAAATTGCAGTTTCAATACCGGTAGTTTGCGCCCCAATATTTCATGCTGTTTAAGGTTTCCATCTTCTGAAGATTGCTATGGCGTTTATTGAAGCTGAGTCCACTGGAAAAAAGCTCAAAGACATTGTTAAGACTCTCGACAACAAACTGCAATGGGAAAGAAATCGTTCTCTTGTATTGGGCCTAGAACTGGCTGGGGTACTTCATCATATTAATCAAGTTTATTTAAAGATTAAAACTATTTTGTTGAACAATTGTTGATTCAAAACTCTGTTGGTTTGTTTTCGAGATGGTAAATAATGTATGAGTGAATCATAGTAATACCGATCACTAAAGTCTTTTTGTGTGATTACGTTTTTTTTTATGTGTTTATTTTTGAGGAACTTATTAACCAAGTTTTCTCAGCCAGAATGCAGCAAAGTGACCTTACAGTCTTCGAATCAAGCTGCCACTTGTCTGCCACTTAAAGATGGAAAAATTATTAATTTTGTAATTATTGTAGCTACAGATTTATGAAGCAAGACGATTTGATCCCTCCTCTTTAACTTTGTAATTCTCAACATCAGATTTTATGATGCAAGAGACTTGGCGAGTAGCTGGAATGCTTTGATTCACTTGTGGGTCATTTTAACGCAGCTATTAAGCTCCAAATTTTATGTTAGCAATCAACAACCTATTATAGCTTCGTTGCATAAGCATATTGACTCCAAAGAAGTAGCGCCAAAATATCGCAACCTATAGCTTTAATTGAGTGGCACATTCAGAAGAGAGTATGATCAATGATTATTGTTGCTATGATCCTGTGGTCAGTGCACCATTTGTATTTAAATCTTAGAATGTTAAGGTGTGGATAGCAATAGCAATTTGACCAAACTAACAAATTGTTAACAGCATGGTCAAGCAGAGTTATGCTGAGAATTTTCTGCAAGCAATACTGCAATCCAAGTGCAATTACAGCTGCAGGTTGCCTGCTTTCCTTGCAGACGGCTGAAGACTTAAAGATCACAGGCTCACTTCTCAGTCTCCTCGTCTCTTCATTTACTAAGTTTGTTGAGTGGGAAATCCTCAGTTGAAGAATCTACAGTATGATACAGACTACAGCCTATTCTCAACTAACAAGTTTTTCTTTTAATGGTAATGTACCATAAATATATAATTGCTATGGAATTATTCTGATGACCATAAAGCTTGGAAAGATAATTGAATTTAATCCAAACAAAGACAACTTAGTGCTGTACGATGGTAAGTATGTGCGTTCATTGAAGTTATGTTACAAAGCAACCATCCAATCCAACGAAATCGTTATTGGTCTTGCTCACTTTCACAACGCAATGCCAACTACAATGGCAACTAATTATTTACCTGAACCTAAACACCACAATAATGTCAAGAACTAAATGAAAAACATACTGTAATGATCATGCAATATTCGTAGGCAGGTAGGATCAATCAACAACCTCAGCAAAAAACTTTAAGCTGGTATAGACCATGTTGTAATTTTGTAGTAACTATTGTTTTTTTCCCTCCATAAAAAGTTTCAATTTTGGATCAATCATGGAAATATATGGCAGTAACACAACATAATTCTTAAACAACAACAGCAGTGTTAACTGTTAAGCAAATCAAAGCAAAAGCTCAGTCCAAATTCTATAAAATAGTATTAAAAACAATTTCAATAATAAGAGTGTCAAATCACTGCACTTTTTGTCAGTTAAATTACAGCAATTATTATTATTGTCATATAAAAAAGAATTTGAAAGACAAGAATGTTATTTACACTTACTGCACTTATTATTTTTTGAATGACACGCTTTATATAATTCGTTGCATAGGCGTTGATTGTTTGTTGATCACGCAAATTTCGAGGGAGCGAAATGTTTTTGCAAAGTTTGGTTAAACTTCATAATTCTATTTCAGTCCGAAATTTTGCCCCCAAAGTCAGGTGAAGAACGAAAAAAAGGTCTTTGTCGCATTCTGGTTTTATCTCGGTACGGAATGTCGGATTTCTTGTAACCAAGTGGGTATTAGTTGCCAAAAAACTGAGGGGGCCAGACATATTTTGCCCCCTTCAGTGTCAGATGCGAGGGGAAAGCACCCCCCGGTTCCGCCAAAATCAACGCCTATGATTCGATGTATGATGTCACTAATTTAAAGAGCAATGGAACAACTAAATTGACAAAATGAACACTAATTTAAGGAAATGTAACAATAAGAATATTTTATTATTGATTGCTGAGGGTAGGAATTTCATGGTAAGGAGGATAAGGGTTTATGATATAGTCAGTTTCTATGTTCTGCATTTGATTTCCTACGACATTACAGTGCTCCTTAAATTAGTGTTGCCCTTTGTAGTATCAAAAAAACGTTCGATTATGAGTGCGTCAAATCACAAAACTTCTTATTTCTCTAGTTTCAGCACTTATATCAAATCACAACATTTATCTCACTACAGCACGTATATCAAAACACAGAACTTATTATTTGTCAAAATACAGAGCTTACATCAAGACACAGCACTTATTTTCAAATTACAGCACTTATATCAAGTCACAGCACTTTTCAAATTACAGCACTTGTATCAAATCACAGAACTTATTATTTGTCAAATTACAGCACTTACATTATAGCACTGAACTTAGGTCAAGTCACATCACTTTTCAAATTACAGCACTTATATCAAATCACAGAACTTATTATTTGTCAAGTTACAGCACTTATATCAAATCACTGAACTTATTATTTGTTAAATTGCAACACCTATTTCAAATCACAGCACTTACGTAAGTCAGATCACAGAACTTATTATTTGTTAAATCACAGCACCTTTATTAAATCATAGAACTTTCGTCAAATTAGAGAACTTTTCACATTGCGGCACTAAGATCAAGTCACAGCACTTTTTAAATTACAGTACTTAAATCAAATCACAGAACTTACTATTTGTCAAAAATTACAGAACTTATATCATGTCACAGCACTTTTGAAATTAAAGCACTTAGATTAAATCACAGTATATACCTTATACTTGTCTAGTGCTAGCACTAGACTGAGTGGATTAAATAGTTAATCCGACTTTTTAGTTCACTACTTAAACTAACATGGCACTGTCTTGTCTTTCAGAAAACCACTTTAAGAGAATAGATCATAATAAAAAGTGACTTAAAGTCTTGTTCCCAAATGAGGCCAAGCAGTTTTAAGGCCATGGTGGCCCAGTTTCACCAAAAACTCGCATACATAAAAAAAGAGCACAATGTTTGATGAGTTTGTTGAATTACACCTTAACATATACACAACCAAGTAACAGCGATGAGTAACAGAGTACCTTGAAGCAATTGAAAAATTTTCAAAAGTTTATTAAAGTTAAAGCTTGACTTTACAAATTTCATATTTGATTCGTTTTTTACGGTGGAAAACTTAAAACGTTTTGCGATAAGCTTTCCCTGATTATTGTTAGCTAATAGTTGCTTCATTTCACTGTCTTTCGCGCTTTGGCTCTTCAAAATTGGCTTGAAGCTTTTGTACAATAAAGCAACGTCTTCATCTGTAAATTTCTTGCTTGCTTGAGAATTTGTCAACCTGGTCTCTGGAATGACATCTAAGTCACCATCGAAATCATCACCTTGTTTGAGGCGATTAACACTATCTTGGTGATTGATGGTAACTCAAAATCCATTGGGGAAACAGTTGCTAGGCTTTTCAGTTTGATCAAGTAAAGTAGTTTGTCATAGGTTTGTTGGCTTGTATCTAAAAAGGGCAGCCCACTTTTCTTTTCAGCAACTGTCATGAATATTTTTTGAGACATTTGTTCCACTGAAAACACATCTTCCAGTATCTTAACTTCATTAGAAGAAAATTTCTTTGGTTATGTTGCTGTACTTTTGTCTTGAATCATCTGATGAGATTCAGCATTGTCCATAATACCAGTACCACAATTTTTGAAATTACTGTATGAGTGTTGCGTCTTGTTGTGGGCATTATCATAGCAAGTTGTGCTGCTACTCTTTCTGCAGATTGCATCCTTTCTTCAAGGTAGTGATAGCGATTAGCGGTACTTTTGGCATGTCTCATTATGTTTGCTTAATCTTTGTGCAATGGATCATTTGATTTGCACGATTCTTGAACTACAGAAACAGCAGCCTCGTAAAACTTGTTAGCACCACAGTTTCTTTTCATGCCACCCCACTTCTATAATGAATTGCAAGCCATACTAATACCTCCAAACTGAAATGGTTGGCCATTCCAAGTTAGAAAAAGTTTATTTTCAGCATCATTGTAAAAGGTTGCTGCTCCTTGCAAGTACGCAACCTAAGTTTTGAGCCATTCAAACAATGTTCCCCTGAAAATTACATGACTGGGACCAGCTTTAGCTTGCTTATGTTTGAATACTGTTACGCAAATGTCTCTATTCGACAGTGTTTCATGATTTTTGTATTTACCAGTAGTCATGTTAGCCAACCCATCAGATCTATCTCCATTGTTGATCGGGATTTCAGTCATTACCTAATCTTGAATGTTAGAGAACACACTTCATTTCATTGTACAAAGCCTATTATTCAGTTTTGCCTCACCTAGAGCAATAACAATCTCCTGAACAATTTTGGAAGTTTCATATTTATTGATGTCCTTTAGAGTAATTTTGGTTTTTCGTTCATGCTCCATTTTGCTCATCGTTGCAATCTGGCAGACTTTCTCATATAACTTTCCAGCTCATCTTTTTTTAAATTCTAGTATGTTTTCACTGATGCAAAAATTGTAAAAGTGCTCTAGGTTTTTCAGATACTTTTGTATTGTTTTAGGATGTAGTTGTTTGTCAGCACAATATTATTTAAAAAAGACATCACGCAGAAGATTTTTGTTGACCAATGGTTTCAAATTTTGTTCAGGGCTACTGTCATAAAAATAGTTTTAATATTTGATTGGCAATAAAGAGCCGCACGACGATCACGATTGTTGAAATCAGGCAAAATTAAATAATCCAAAAAGTCATGCAGTCCCACATTTAATCTCTCTTCATAAGCAGCTTTCTTTTGTTGGATCATGATTTCTTCACTGCTACTCTCTTCTTCAGAATCATCTATGCGAATAGCAAGGTCACTTTCATGTTTAAGGTCACTTTCAGACTCAATTGCAGTAGCAACATCACTACTAGTATCATGCTCAGATGAGACAGCATTATTTTAAATCAGCGAGATCATGTTTGTGATGTGACTTTAAGTCACGGTCATGTTTTGATGCTGGTAATGCACTGTCATCTGATCTTGGTTGAAGTGGAAGCATTGACTTAAATAACGAACCAGAAATAGCGGTTTCATTGCTTGACACACTGCCATCTCTACAACTTTCAGCAGAACGAATAAATGTTTCATCATCAGAGTCACTTTCTATTAGCGCTGTATCACCAACTAATATTTTTGCACATGACTTGTCAGTATTGCTTTGAAAGATTTTAATTTTAACACTATCTTTGTTAAGATCAGCCAGTTTTTTCGAGTGGTTAAACCTGATTGATACAGCTGCTTTTGGCAGTTTTTTGTAATCGTCATTTAAGCAATTGATTTTGTGCCTGGATTGTAAATGGTGTGACATATTTTTAATCTCACAAATGTCAAGTTTAGATGCAGATAATGCACTGTCATCTGATCTAGGTTGATGTGGAAGCGTTGACTCAAATAATGAGCCAGAAATAGCAGTTTTATCGCTTGACACACTGCCATTACTACAACTTTCAGCAGAAGGAATAAATGTTTTATCATTAGAATCACTTTCGATTAGTGCTGTATCACCAACTAATATTTTTGCACATGGCTTGTCAGTATTATTTTTAGAGGTTTTAATTTTAACTCCATTTTTATTGAGACCAGCCAATTTTTTCGAGTGGTTAAACCTGATTGTTACAGCTGCTTTTAGCAGTTTTTTGTAATTGTCATCTAAGCGATTATTTTGTGCTTGGATTGTAAATGGTGTGACATATTTTTAACCACACATCTAACCCATAACTAGGACAGTGTTTAGAGTAATGTTGCTGTTTTCTTTTACTTTTGGATTTATTTGGATCTCTGTAACAATACGTGTAATGAAGCCCATATAATCCTTTTACATTTTTGGATTTGTCGGTGTTCAAGTTATGCACAAGTCTCATTTGTCGATGTAGGTTATATAACTATTGTTGACAACTCTTAACAGGACATTTGGTTTTCAAACGTTTCATTGTGCTGGTTACAAGTCATTTTGTGCAGCCGCTTAATCGTGCAAACAGACCAGACAAGAGATACCAGAAAACCAAGTTGTAGAGAAGGAGAATAGGATGGAAACAAAGACATGAGTTCAAATCAGTTAATAGATTGCATTAGATGCCAGTAACAATCAAGTAATTAAATAGAATAAACATGAAAAAAAGAATAAATGGTTAGATCAGGGATGGTCCAGCATAATATACTTCGCTGTTTGGGAGTCATGATTTCACGTACTGCTAGGGTTGACACAAAATATGCTACAATCCCAAAAGATAAGACTGATAAAATACTAGCAATTTGTACCACTAAACTTTGTAACAAACTGATGCCAAAAATACTTGTAAATTGCCTGTCTCTAAAACAATATCATAGACTTGGACTTAAACCCTAATTCTAAGTGTTAACGAACCAATGATCTCAAAGTGATAATCCACAGCTCAGAGTTGTAATTTGTACCAGTACGGTAACTGTTGGGACAATGGTACTGCTACTGTACTTGGGGTCAAATCAATCAAATAATGATGGCAACTGAACTATGCAAGAACCTATTTGAAACAGATGAATGTTGCTCTCATTTGAGAACTTGGCTTTCCTTTGTTGTTCATGTATTAATCAATGTGTTTTTCAGCATATCTGATATAAATGCAATTTGTTGCTAATTATGGAGTGGTTATTTTGCTGTTTTGTCTAGATTTGTGACTAGGCCTAGCTAAACTTTAAGCTTTCTGAAGGCGGTGCTGGATTTTTGAAATGACAAACCTTAACTGATTTTAGTCTCTTTTTTTTTCTTGTTTCAATTCTGAGCTAGTCTGCAAGTTATTTGGTACTGGCAACTACTCAGCATAAAAACATTTTTTAAACTACTACTGGTAGGCTAACAGGTCCGAGGCTACCTGTGAATTGGCAGTTGATTACAGATTAGCTAGTACTAGTAGTTTCCTAGAGATGCCAATACTGATTATCGTTTATCTTCATCCATCAATAAATGTGTATAATTTTAAACCACAATTGATAGATATATGGTAATGTAGACTTTGTCATAGGCTTAGCAAAAAAACAACAAATATTTAATTGAAATTCAATGAAAAACAAACAATGAAGGAAGCATAAGAAAAAGGTGGCTAGTAGTGCCTACAGTGACGCCTCTTTGGTTAGCCTATGAAAAGCATTAAATGCTGGAGTATCAGCGAGGATTATGATGTTTGTAGGCATTGCACTGACAGTTTCTTTATTAGTCTAGCTAAGGGTTAACACCAGAGGCGGAGGCCTCGAGGACACATTTTGGAGTCCTTGGCCTCGAACCCTACAAGTCCTCGAAAATGTCCTGTCTTTGGCTCAAGGACAGCATTGTATTTTGATTGGTTGAAAAGAAAACCAAACATAAAATTTCGTGAATTCTGGTATAGGTGTAGCCAGGATGATTGATTGGCATAGGTGGGCACAAATTTGTTAATGGTTTATTTATTAATAACGAAGCTAACTTTTTCATTAACTTATTAATCCGGGACTAAATTAATTTCCGTTAAGTTTTGTTAACTTCCGTTAAGGTTTTTATCGTTGATATCTTGCACCATTCGATCATCGTATTAGTACAAACCAGTTTGTTGAAATACTGTAATGCAGTAACAGTCAGATGACAAAAGCTTACAGTATTCATATTGTTTAATTGTCATATTACTAAGAACGCCAGCTCTATGACCGTTGTTGATAAACACTATATCAGTAATTAGTAAATTCCTCCCATTGGTAAAAAATGAACGAGTAATTGTAGAATTTTTTGGGACTATGGCCAGTTTTACAAGATTTATTATTGTATCTCTAACCAGTTTTGTTGTTTCAAACTCAACAATATCAGCGGTTGTTATTTTAGTTTGGCGTTTATGTTCCATCTGAGCCATGGCGGCAATTTTGTTTTCTTTGGAATATGCTGCATGCCACATGACAAGTTTGCTTTTCATACTTTGCAGTTCTTCCTTGCTGAAACCAGGAATATCTTTACTAATAACAAAGTCATAAAAATGCTTCGAGTTTTTGAGGTATTTCTGAACAGTTTTAGGATGCAATTTTTTGTTTTTACAACGCTCTTTTAAAAATTTGTTTCTCAAAAGAGTTCTGTTGCAAAGAGTCTACACGTTTAAATCTGGAGCAATTACCTTCAACATTGTTTCAGCATAATTCAGCTGATTGTGTGTCGCGGTTGCCTGAGTCTGCAGACTCCAGATATTCAAATAAAAATTGTAATCGTAGTTTATCGAAATGAGTTTCACCGTGTTGATAAACAATTTCAGCTGTATCACTCCCTAAAGCATTTGTACTTTACTCTTCACCAGCGATGACCTCTTCCTTCATCTTGTCAGCAGATTCATCTGAAGCATTTGTACTCAACTCTCCATCAGCCTTTACCCCTTTGCTCAATTTGTCAGCAGACACTTCTGAAGCGTTTGTACTTGACTCTTCATCAGCGATGGGACAAAATTTTAAAACCCGGGTTTCGGGTACCTGAGAGAAAAACCCCAGGAAAACTCTGGGTTTTCGGGTATTGATGAAAAAGCGATTTTACACAAAATAAACCCATTGTTTCGGTGAAATTCTTACTGTTTGACTGGCTTAGTGGAAACATAACAGAAAGGAGATGGCAAAATGTCTATTAGGACATTATGGCTTTCAAAATCAACTGCATCAATCATGTAGCAGATTGCAGTCTGCTGAAGTTTAAATGTACAAAACAAGCTGAAATTTCAAATATGCTCACCAACACCAAGTCACTAAGTTAAACATTAAGAAACAATTGTTACAACAACCAAAACAAAAAAAAGTTTAGCAAATGATTATGAAGACAACGAAAAGAAGAATGCGCGAATTAATTAAGTCTAATCTATATTGCTAAAGTAGAGCTTTTACTGATTTTTGTAGTATTGACGCATGAAAATCAAAGCATCGAGACTCTCATCATTTAGTCTATTTCTCAATTTCGTAAGAAATAGTCCCATGGCTGAAAAAGCCCTTACTGGCTCTACTGATATGGGCTTGATTGCAAGCAATGCGTGATACAGCTTCTCAAGATTTTCAGGTCTCTTGTTTGTAGCTTCAAAAAGACTCATTTCTTTTTTTACAATTTGTGATCGACTCTCTTCTAGTGCCGAAATAGCCTCACACTCGTGATTTTTACTCTCGAGGAACGAAACAAACTCCTCGGAAAGAGTCATAACCTTAGGTGCCTGGTAAGGGTGGCCAGATTCAGTGGTAATGAGTTTACCCTCAACATTTTCTTGATCCTCTTTCACATGATTATAAGGGCTCTGTGGATAGAGCCTTTTCAAAAGAGATATCGCCAGGGCTGCAATTTTGGTTTTACTGATTTTGTTTCCAAAATGGTCCTGATACTCATCTAGGTAATTAGAATACCTCAAATACTTAAGTAAGTGGATCAGTTCCGGGTTTTGCCTTTCTTGCACCCATATCTGAAACTTTTCCGGTAGTACATTACTGATCTTTGTATCCAGATCTCTTAGTTTCTTCAGTGTGAACATAATCACATTTTCAGCCAGAAGTAAATCAGCTTTGTGTTTGCAAAAGTAATCGACTGCCATTTCCATTGGAGCAAGGGCTTCACAGAGCTCGTTGATCTTTTTCAATTCATCATCGGAAAACTCAAACTCTTGCTCAAGCTGAGCCATTGTTACCTTTATTTCCTTGCGTAGCTCGTAAAAGCACCGGAGCATTTTAAGTAAACTATTCCACCGAGTCTTGTAATCCAGGAATAGAACTTTCTCTTTTCCAAAGAAGGCAATGTTTTGAGGCTGTAGATTGTCATCATTGCGCACCGCGGTCTTTCTAAACATTTTAGCTATCTTGCGCACTTTTGCAACGATTGTATGAAACTCAGAAACCAAAACTATGTCTGGAAGTTCATCGAGGTTGTCTTCAATAGTTTCATCTAAATCACTGTCGTCTTCCTCAATTTCATTATCATTGGCATTATTATTTTTATTGTTAAATTCATTAATTTTTCGCTTCTCTTTGTATAGTACGTCACAAATGCGTAAATGAATTGCATGCGATAAACACACAATGTGCAGAAGACTTGTTTCTCGACCGACTTTCATCACAACACTAGCTCCATCCGTAATTGTGGCCTGTGTCCAAGTTAAGATTAAACTTGGCAAATCTTCCTTGAATAAGCTCGATTGTTTTTTGAGATTTCATGCTGGCTTTGACACGAATCATACCAAGAGACTGAAAACTTTGCCTGTCATGTAGATTGAGATTCATGTATGGACGATTCTTGGCTGAGGTTGATTCGTCAAAGCTAATTGAAAAGCGATCTCGGTTCTTCTTGACTGCATTAACTTTTTCACTGACAGTCATTAGAGTAGTTTTAAACTCTAATGAAGTGATCACGGATGGTTTGGGGACTTCTGGGCATAGAATAACCATCAGCTTTAAAAGCTCTACTAATTAAGAAACTGTTTGCAATTTGGTTAAATGTAAGACCATCGACGTACACTAACTGCGTTTACGGACAAAATCCCGAAAAACAAAATCCCGAATTGGACAAAATCCAGAAGTACAAAATCCCGAATTGGACAAAATCCCGAATGGACAAAATCTCGAATTGGACAAAATCCCGAATGGACAAAATCTCGAATTGGACAAAATCCAGAATGGACAAAATCCCGAATTGGACAAAATCCCGAATGGACAAAATCCCGAATTGGACGAAATCCAGAACGGACAAAATCCCGAATGGACAAAATCCCGAATTGGACAAAATCCCGAATTGGACAAAATCCAGAACGGACAAAATCCCGAATTGGACAAAATCCAGAATGGACAAAATCCCGAATGGACGAAATCCCGAATGGACAAAATCCCGAATCGGACAAAATCCCGAATGGACAAAATCCCGAATTGGACAAAATCCAGAATGGACAAAATCCCGAATTGGACAAAATCCCGAATGGACAAAATCCCGAATTGGACAAAATCCAGAATGGACAAAATCCCGAATTGGACAAAATCCAGAATGGACAAAATCCCGAATTGGACAAAATCCCGAATGGACAAAATCCCGCATTGGACAAAATCCCGAATTGGACAAAATCCCGAATTGGACAAAATCCCGAATTGGACAAAATCCCGAATTGGACAAAATCCCGAATGGACAAAATCCCGAATAGAAAAAATCCAGAACGGGCAAAATCCAGAATCTAATCAATTTCAAAGATAGAGAAAGTTAGGATTAATAGTGTACTCACAACCTTGGGCAAGTTTTTGCAACTTTTTTTTACAGCTTCCGACAGCTTTCTAAATTTCAAGAATTTATGTTGTACAATGTTCTAAGCTGTTTTTAGGAATTTCATATTGCAACTTTTAGCACGTTTTTTCTTTTTTACATGCAACTTTTTACTGCAATTTTTATTAAGTATGGCGCAAAATGTTAGTGTGATTTACAAATCGTGCTATAAAACTATTTCAGTACTGTTCTATCATAGACTACTATGGTTTTATTGTCTTTGATTTGCTTAACAAAGAGCTATGTGACGGATACCTTCGTCTCAATGTTATTTATGACGCAAGAGTTGGCTTACAACTTCGTGCACTGTGGAGCGAAGTTTTAGCATGCTTTGCAAACTGTTGGCAAAAGATCATTTCTCCCCAAGAAATGTTGGCAAATATTTGGCATTATAGGTAAATAAATTGCTTGAGTAAATCACTGTCGTTTTTAATGTTTGTGAATAAATGCAACTTTTGCTATAAATATAATTATGCATTTTTTTCAATTTTTTTAGTGCAACCAAAACTTGCCCTAGTACTCAGTTCTGGCATATAAGCACTAATAAATATAAATGATTAATTTGCCGACAAAACTGCATGTCTTTTATTTGCTTTTGTCGTGGCGACTTAGAAAATGAGCGCATATACAAAAATAGAGTGATCAAGTCAAAAAACTTTGCGGTTTTGTCGAGTTAATTAGGTGCGAAGCAGTTTATCCTGTAGCAAAGGCCTCGCACTTTTTACGTTTGACGTCAACTCTTTCAGTTTGTTGGAAAAGAAACTACAGTAGGCAGTAATTAAAATAAATTAGCGAGTTTTGTTCTAGGCAAAAATGTAAGCAATTAAGAGATGAAAAGGAAGTTGGCCCACGAACACACTCCCTGAAAATAAAATTTTCTATGTTTCCAATATTGCTTTCTTTTTTGTCAAGAACAAAATTTAGTATGGATGTTTACAAAATCAAATATTAAATGTTTTTTGCCGTGACTAAAAGGATTTCCTTTGAATTAAACCAAAACTGGCAAAAAAGGAACAAAGTTTCGAAAATTATACTTTAGTTCAATGATTATGTGTTATGGTCATTAAATGTTTTAATATGTTTTTTTTATGGACGCGAGTTGGTCGAGCGGAAACGCGTTCGTCTCTGGAGCGGGAGGTTTTAGGTTTAAATTTCAGGACGGTCAAATCCAGAGGTGGAGTCCTCAAGGACATCCTTGGCCCGAGGACACATTTTCAAGTCCTTGGTTTTGGCCTTTGCCTCGAAGCCTACAAGTCCTTAAAAATGTCCTATCTTAGGTTCGGAGACGGCATTCTTTTTTGATTGGTTAAAAAGAAAAAACCAAACAAAAGACAACATATCTGATAGTCGGTCAATTCGTTGTTTCTTTTCCTTACTTGAAAATACAATGTGATAACCAACTAAGCCAAACCATACTAAAACTTATTTTAAATGGCATTGTGTGAAAGCTCTAATCGGAGAATAAGCACACAAAACCCATTGCCGAAAATTGTTGTTTTTATTTCGGCTAATACTTCTGTTGCAGGCGGTAAAACTGCAAAGCACTACAATAAAGCCATCCAGAGCCATTATAAGGAATCCAAGAGTCAGCACAAACCATTTTGAGTTGCTAATGCTAAAACATGGCCGAGCTTATTCTGTGTGTAAATTTAAAAGAAAGTATGTGTGTGATAATGAAATGTAATGCAGTATTACCAGGGAAGGCAGTAACATATTACCGTAATTTTGTTAGTATATCTCGTTGAGAACGCCAACCTGTTCTGAAAACACGCGACTTTGAGATGAGGAAGAATATCAACTCTAATCACTGGCAAGCGGTCAGGGGGGCAAAGCCACGTCCACTGAACAATTTGTGTGTTGGAAATAACCGCTACGAATCCCAAATAACAAAGTAATGGATCACAAAAAAAAAAACGCTGCATGAAGGATTATTAATTTACAGTATGTGTGAAATCAAATATAACTAGAATTGTTCAAATGCTTGGACTACTTAACAAATTTTTTTACAAGCTTCCACAAAAAATTGGGCGTTATTAGAAAAAAATTAATGGTTTATAACTTTTCCGTTTCGACAATAGTAGACCTCCTGAAGGGGGCACGGGCAAATGTCTCCAATGCCTTCCTTCTTAATACGAACCTCCGGGGATCCTCAGATTTTTTCTAATTAAACACTATATAAATTAAGTGTCTTTTAGCTGCGGAAACCTTCGCGCTCATTCATTGGCAGACATTATAAATGTGAGAAAGACATAATGCACTGAAATGTAAAGAAAAGATTGGCTCAAAATCAGAGTTGGGAAATTGTGAGAAAACTAATTTTTTTCTAATTTAGCATTTATGGTATTTTTTTTCGAATTGTTTTGAAAGTTTAAATGTGTAATCTTCTTAGGTCACAAAAATTGCTACTTTTTTTCAAAAAAATCACTAAAATTGTTTAACGGGGGGGGGGGGGGGCATGGGGATATTGCCCTCGTCCCAAACCTCCGTTTTTCAATGCCAAAAACTTTTGAACTTACAAAAATACCCTTTAGTTACGGTACCTCAATTCATTTAAAAAAACATAAATTCACAGTATTTTGCAATATTTTTAGAAAATACTTTTTGAAAAATTCGTCAAAAGAAATGGTTTAACCAAGCAATGGGGTTTGCTTTTAGGAAACTCCGAAAAAGGTGGGAATCCGTGATCAGTGGGCGTTTGCATCGAGGCCCTAACTGATGAAATTATGGCCTTAAAATTGACAATTTCTACGTTTAAAATTTAGCTATATTCAGCATTTAAACTGAAATATCGCTGAGGGGGCCGCTTAAGCAGCCTGACCAGATGCATTCGCAATGCCGTAGCAACTTGGTTTGAATTTTGCCCCGAAATCAGAAGAAAAATAAAAAACAATGGCTTTCTGTTGCGATTTTTTCACAGCCAAATTCGAATGAAGACCAAAAAAACAAAACAACATCTTCACCCCAGTTTGTGCGATTTTTATCCGCTTAATTGAAATGAAGACCAATGCAAAAAGGCTTTATTTGACAATTTTTTTGTTTGTGATTTTATTAGGCGATATTTGTTTTATTGTGCGATATATGTTTTTTGCGCGATATTTGACCACCAAATTCGAATGAAGACCGAGCAAATTAGAAAAAAAAGGTATTTTTCGCTATCTCTGTGTGGAGGTACACTGAATTTTCCATTAGGGGAAGCCAAATCTCAATGGGAAGGCGCTAACTACCGTTGGGAGGACATGTCTCTCATCTTATTAAAGTACTGGCTATATTTCCATTTGCTGGTAAAGCCATTGCATCATTACTACAATACCGATATGGTGCGAAATCAACATCAGCTGCTAACGTGTCAAACTTCAAAATGGCAGTCGTTATTATTTTAAAAAACTATTATTTTCGAATTATCATCTAAAACTTAACGAAATGCATTATCTTGAGCACTTTCGCGCTCAACAATTATGGAAAATTTACCCAACATAAATTAGAACATTTGTGTCCTCGGTCCTTGGCCTCGACCATTTCTGTCCTTGGCCACGAGAGGGTCTGTCCTCGTTACACGCTTCGGTGTAATGCAGCTAGCATAACGAAACATTTGATTTGATTATAGTATGCTGTACGCTGTACGTTTAAACAAATTACATCAACACGTGCGATCAAACGAATTCAACACTGCAGTTAGATGTTGGATAAGCGGGCGAAACAGTTCACTAAAGTTGTCAATATAAATATTTTAAGTTTTAAGAAAACAAGTTATATTTGCTTTTCAAATTACTGTCACAACAAAATAAAAAGTGATCGAACGTTCAAACACTGCCTAAGCGATCAAAACACTTTTTACAGGAACTAAGTTTTTGATTTTGATTGCTTCGATAGTGTTTGATTGTTCTCACCATTTTGGGTTGACAGTAATTTGAAAATCAATCACGACAGCTACTGCTTCTCTTTAGATTTCAAATACATTTATAGCGACAACGTTAGTAAACTTTTTTGATTGTTTATCCAAGATTTAATTGGACTATTTCATTTATTAAATCGTATGCGTTGACGTAATTAGTTGGTTGTAATTAGAACGACTGCAAAAGTAAGCAAAAGTTAGTGTTAATTAATTTTATTCTGGGTGGAAACCAGTGATTTGTTATATTATTTAGATGCTTTGACAAGGGTATAATGTTTTTGCCAAAAACCTTCCGTGTAATTTTTGTAAATATAATAAAATTAAAAAAAAAATTAAAATAAAGAAAAATTAAAATTGCAAGTTTCGTTATCAAACTGTTTTGCACTCCTCTTGAATTCATGTTTGTCAGGTGTTTTTGCTGATGTTTTACAAAGAAAAATCAGCATTAAAACATTTAATGACCATAACACATAATCATTGAACTAAAGTATAATTTTCGAAACTTTGTTCCTTTTTTGCCAGTTTTGGTTTAATTCAAAGGAAATCCTTTTAGTCACGGCAAAAAACATTTAATATTTGATTTTGTAAACATCCATACTAAATTTTGTTCTTGACAAAAAAGAAAGCAATATTGGAAACATAGAAAATTTTATTTTCAGGGAGTGTGTTCGTGGGCCAACTTCCTTTTCATCTCTTAATTGCTTACATTTTTGCCTAGAACAAAACTCGCTAATTTATTTTAATTACTGCCTACTGTAGTTTCTTTTCCAACAAACTGAAAGAGTTGACGTCAAACGTAAAAAGTGCGAGGCCTTTGCTACAGGATAAACTGCTTCGCACCTAATTAACTTGACAAAACCGCAAAGTTTTTTGACTTGATCACTCTATTTTTGTATATGCGCTCATTTTCTAAGTCGCCACGACAAAAGCAAATAAAAGACATGCAGTTTTGTCGGCAAATTAATCATTTATGTTTATTAGTGCTTATAAGCCAGCAGTGAGTACACAATCAATCCTGACTTTCTCTATCTTTGAAATTAATTAGATTCTGGATTTTGTCCAATTCGGGATTTTTTCTATTCTGGATTTTGTCCATTTGGAATTTTATCCATTCTAAACTTTGTCAAATTCGGGATTTTGTCCATTCGGGATTTTGTCCAATGCGGGATTTTGTCCATTCGGGATTTTGTCCAATTCGGGATTTTGTCCATTCGGGATTTTGTCCAATTCGGGATTTTGTCCAATTCGGGATTTTGTCCATTCGGGATTTTGTCCGTTCTGGATTTTGTCCAATTCGGGATTTTGTCCAATTCGGGATTTTGTCCGTCTGGATTTTGTCCAATTCGGGATTTTGTCCGATTCGGGATTTTGTCCATTCGGGATTTTGTCCAATTCGGGATTTTGTCCAATTCGGGATTTTGTCCAATTCGGGATTTTGTCCGTTCTGGATTTTGTCCAATTCGGGATTTTGTCCATTCGGGATTTTGTCCAATTCGGGATTTTGTTTTTCTGGATTTTGTCCGATTCGGGATTTTGTCCATTCGGGATTTAGTCCGATTCGGGATTTTGTCCATTCGGGATTTTGTCCAATTCGGGATTTTGTCCATTCTGGATTTTGTCCAATTCGGGATTTTGTCCATTCGGGATTTTGTCCAATTCGGGATTTTGTCCATTCGGGATTTTGTCCAATTCGGGATTTTGTCCATTCTGGATTTTGTCCAATTCGGGATTTTGTCCGTTCTGGATTTTGTCCAATTCGGGGTTTTGTCCATTCGGGATTTTGTCCAATTCGGGATTTTGTTATTCTGGATTTTGTCCAATTCGGGATTTTGTCCATTCGGGATTTTGTCCATTCGGGATTTTGTCTAATTCGGGATTTTGTCCATTCTGGATTTTGTCCAATTCGGGATTTTGTCCATTCGGGATTTTGTCCAATTCGGGATTTTGTCCATTCGGGATTTTGTCCAATTCGGGATTTTGTCCGTTCGGGATTTTGTTTTTCGGGATTTTGTACAGAATCCACACTAACTGAGCTATGATCTCGCTGATAGACTCCTTCTTACTCTTAAAGTAAGACTCGATGCGTGAAGATTTCAATATTGGTTGATCATCCTCAGCAGCTATTTCATAGCATCTTTTGACTTGAATTCTGTGCTTTGATTTCAAGTGACTGATCAAACTTTTGGTGCTTGAACCAGCTGCTTTCAGTGTCACCGAACATAACATGCACTTTACTCTTTGTTGAGCCTTGTCATATAAGAAATGTTTCCAAACTTTTGATTTTCTGTGCTCACTAACGTCTTGAAACTGGATGTCTGACATGTTTTGTTTTGTCTACAAAATTTAGCAATGTAATATAAATGGTAAATAGTCAACTTTTAAAAAAGGGCAGCTTTTTGTTTTTGATCATGTGATGTTTTTCAACGCAACAATCATTTGATCGGTTTTCGCCGCGCAGTGAAGCTCGTGCAGACGTGCCACGTACATACTGCATGCTGAGTTGCTGACATCGCAGTGAAAGTGTTAATTAGGGAAGTGGGGCTAACACTGCGGGTGTTTTTCTCTGTTGCAATTTCCAAAGTCCAATTGCGTACAATGCACCTTGAGGGTGATCAAATCGTAGTTAAACTCGGATTTTAAAATTTAAAAATTACACTGAAATTTTTAAATTTAAAAATCCGGTTTTCCTGATTTTAAAACCTGGTTTTCGGGTTCGGGAAAACCCGGGTTGGAAACACTGCTTGTCAGCAGATTCATCTGAAGCATTTGTTCTCGACTCTTCATCAACGATTTCCCCTTTGCTCATCTTGTCAGCAGACATTTGAAGCATTTGTACTTGACTCTTCATCAGCAATGACCTCTTTGCTCTTCTTGTCAGCAGATGATTCTGAAGCATTTGTACTTGGCTCTTCATTTGATATGCAAACAGAATCACCAGCGAAATCAGTGAAGCTAAAATAGTACTACAGTCTGTGTTGATAGTACTGACACAAAATCAAAAATCAGAATCATCGTCTGATTGACTATAAGGATGCAAAATGCGTGATAGTTTTGGAGTAGCGTTTCTATCAATGTCTGATCTGTACTTTCTTGATTTTATGTCAACTGTTACCGCTTGTTTCAGGCGATTTTTATAATCTGAACTAAATCGATTGATCTGATGTGATTTTTGCAAGTGTCTTGACAAACTGGTTATGACTTAACCGCAACCAAAAATTGGACACTGTTTGCGGAAATGAGATGCTTTGGTAACTCTTTTGCTTGGCTTTTTAAATTTGTACTTTTTCTTTTAACCATACAAATTTTTAACGTTCGTAGCTCCAGTGTCAGACCAATGATGAATTAGTCTCATGTGCCTTGGTAAGTTATATCTTTTCTCTTTACAAACTGGACGTTTAGTTTTCTCTGTTTCTTGCACTTTTATCATCTTTAAATCACCCATTTTTTACACTTTCATGGGCTCATAGTTTCTTACGTAGACTTGGCTCAGTTTACTGCAAAAACTGTTATCATTATTGCTGCACTTATCATAGCTTTGAATTCCTCACTCAAATATTAACAGCTCATACTTTATAAATAAATGCTAAAAATATAATCAATATACTGGCAGTTTGTTTATGAATGTTAGCCAAGAAATGTTGCCAATATTAATAGTCTGTAAGCTAAAATTCTGCAAGCTCTAGAAAAAAAGTTCGTTCCGACTCTCTGGGGGCTACTTTTTAAACTAAATTTGGAAAATATATTATCACACTAGCTTCCAACAAAAAGTTCTTCATGTAAGACCCTGCAGTATTTTTTAAAAAATTGACCTTGAATGTGCAAAGTGGATGAATGCAAGGCTAGTGATGTCAGAGCGCCGCAAGCCAGATGATCGTTACGTTCAGACAACACGTCCAATCGAAGCTCTGGAAAAAGAGAATCGTTATTGCAATACTGCTATGTCGTTCTGACGTGACTATTTCTGGGGATTTCCTTAACACAGAGTCAGTTTACTAAAGTGCATGATGTGGACATTAATTTTGATCTTTGCTTTATGCAAAAGTTATGCATTCAATTGCAATCAATGTAACCATATAACTGCACTTGACCGGCTGCATCTCATTGCGTTTCTCATCCTGCCAATTAAGAGGGACAACTCGTCAACCTGTGGGCTTAATGCCTGGAAGCTGCATCATATTTTCAACATGATTGTCCAAATTTATACAAAATAATGTTGGTCCTCGTTTATGTACGATTTTTATGTTGCGTCCTGTACTTTGTAGTGTTTTCTATATTCACATAAGTTTCAAATTGTCACGTACTGGCAAGACAAGTTTAAACACAGTTACACCACAGCATTAACTTAAATAAATAAAATTAATGATAATTAATTAATTAAAGACTTAAGGACAAGTGTGGAGGTTGAAATGTTGTTAATTTTAGTCGTCGAGCGGTGCCAGCACTTTTTCATTATTTTCAGGAAGAGTGTTTTTGCAATCAGCGCAACAACAAAGATATGTGCAGGAAAGCTGGAACACTCGGCAAAAGCATCTATTCAAATTACAGCTTGAGCCTTGCACTTACACAGTATAGTTTGAAGCACATCAACTGTAGCAGGCTTTTGCAGCATCCATTTAGTCTGTAGTTCACCACCATCAGCTTTTAGCCAACCATGATGGACAGGATCGGGACTTTGAATAAACTGCACCATCAATCTTGTGTAAATGGCAGCTTGATAATTGGCGCGACTTATATGCAGCAAGAAGGCATTGTGGATAAGCTGCAAACTCTGATTGGATACAGATAGAGCACAAAGTGCTTTATAATGCTCTTCTTGGACGTATGAGGCCAGCCATAAAGCTCAGCTTCAAACTCTTCAAATGTGCAGGGCAATTCAGGGGAGATAACGAAGCTCTTACCCAGTTCACAAAATGCTTCTCCATAAGTCTGGATTTGGTATACAAGATTGAAAGCACGTTTTTTGCCTTTATCATAAAAAGCGCTAGTGGTGTCACAACGTGTAAAGACACGTAGTCCAATGAGGGCTGAGGCAACATCTGGGCCTATGTGAAGCAATTTTGCTGATGTCCAATAAGCGTTCTTTGTTTTTAGTGCCAGTCAAGAAAATGTTGTTTCCTTTCAACTTGCGATTTAGTGCAATGAAAATAATAGCCACTTATGTGCCAGGAGATTTAATCATGATCAAATCATGAGATTGGCTGGCATACGCAGCATGCAAAAATAAACAAGTATCAGCCTGTTCATGGCCACGCGCCAGAACATCAACTTTCCCGACTGCAGTGGGACCTTGACCATGCTCTATGAGATTTAATGAAACATTACAAACGGTGTATAAGTGAATTGTTATTGTAGCGTATATTTGTTCTCCTGTCACCAGACAGTGTTAGATGCTAAACTGTTGTACGATCCGCACACTTTTTGTTGCATTGACTACTTTGTGCTTGGAGGTATCCACACCTGCCTAGGAGTTTTCAGTGATCCAATGTTCCTATGGATTTCTTGCTTTTTTGATACAATCTTCAAATTTTTGCCCACTAAATTTGCTGCTCGTTCGAAGCAACCAAGCAGGGATAATCATTGTAAAGTGTTTTATCCAAGGATGCAACAACGTGATCAGGGTGCAGGTTGAACCCAGAAGAATCGCACAAACGTGTTGAAGATCAGTGGAAGCCCAGACTTAAGCAAAAAAATGCACAAGTGCTGCTTTGTTCGAATCGTGTGCTAAAAATTCCTTTCACTGTTTTGGAGTAGATTGGTCTTTTGAATAAATTGTTATGATTTGGCTTCCTGACTTGGTGCATCTTGATCTTTCAGCTTCCTTTATGGAGGCTTTTTTATACGTGTCACTAACAAAATCAACTGGTGTACATAAATGTTGCACTGCTAATTGTGGCAATGTTTTCGGCACCAGTTCAGCAGCTTATTCAAAGGTTGATGGGACGGACCTTCACTATACCATGCAGCATAGCCATCGCATCAACTATCAGAGCACCAGCATCAGCATGAACCGTTGTATCCATACGACATTCCACCTTTGCTTCGATTGCATGTAGAAGCTCGGCCTTGGTGGTTTTAGCCATTGAGCCATCAGCATTGGTAAGTGGATAAGATATAACTCCTAGAGAGTATGTCAAAATCTCGTTCAAGTTTGTGCAACTACAAGTAATCAAGCAAATAAAGCTTGATCGTGTTTCAACTTCATAACTCCGAGATTTCAATTTGGTTGCTGTAATGCCGGACAAATCCTTGAAGGTTTTCAGTTTCAGTTTTGAAATCGGTAAGAAAATATAAATTTTTATTTCATTCGGTCTTTCCTTTAAGTAAGTTGAAGCTACCTGACTTTCCTTGTTACAAACAGAAAGCAAATCTTCTATCTCTTGTGACGCTACACATTCAGACGAAATGCTTAGCAAATTATTGCAGTCACTTTCAAAAGGATTGACCATCGATTCAGTTACGGATATCACTGACTGCTCCATCTCCTCATGCCGAATCATAGACGTGTGGCTTAAATTCTTTAAACTCTGAGTTTCAGCTGAGATTCCAGCAAAGGTCTTACATTGGTGTGTAATTGTGCACCTATCAGGCTGAGCTAGAATTCATCCATAAACTGCGTTTCTATTCATTTTGATTCCTTTAATTCCTCCTTTAGTTTTAGCAACTCAATTCACTGTGTGTTTGATTGTTTGGTCACAAGCTAATGACGAAAATCCATGCTGGTCAGTCCTCAGCACAGTCCAAGAGCCTCTCTCAGTGAAGTTGTGGTAAGTTGTTCAGTGGGTTTGTTTCGAGTTAGTCATTTTGGACCCATACACTGGCAAGTATCTTGCATAGTTAGTGATATCATACGCAAAATACCAACCAACATCAAGCGTACACTGGCCAAATGCAAGTTCCAATCTGATTCTCTCGTAGCTCTTATGAAAGTAAGTAAAAGTTGAACAGTTCGATATAGGAGTTCCAAAACTGGTAAGTTGGGTTATTCTTTGCTTTGTCTGTAACATATTTTTGGTAACCTTGTAGTATTAATGTCGCCGTTAGTTCTACTTCAGTTGGTATGGCATCATTCAAATAGGCAGTATTCAGATGTTGACTCCATTCCTCAATTTCTTGCCTTGCCTCCATGGAGATAGAGAGTGGCAGTATGCCTGAAATTGCAACTGCTCAAGCGCTTCAAAAACAACTTTAATGGTTTGGATGCTTCTGTTGTAGTGATGTCCATTTATGACGCCAATAATGCTACCAACTGCCTCCAAACCGGCTTCAGTCACGATATCTTGTTGCCCAGCATCGCAAAAGCTCTTTCCCAAAACTTTCAGAAAACTCATGGCAGTGTTAAATTCACCCAATTTTATGATGTTTTTTTGCCAAACATCATGATCTTTCCGTTGGATTAGCTATGCTTTGCAAATAGATAGCTTGATCAAATAACAGTGATATTTCACTCAATTGCAATCGATCTAAAATCAACCGGCTTTGATGTGTAATTTCTTTCACAGTGGCAAGATCGGTAGGTGGATGCTCTATGACTGACAGAAAATGAATGAGTGACTTTTGCGTGGGTAAATGACTTTGAAAACTAGCGTTAAAACCCATCCAATTAGGCAAGCAGCTGCTACTTGCAAACTTGGTCATAAAATACCAAAAATCCAAAAACTAAGAATGCACTGTAAGTTTCAATCATTCTTGCAATGAAATATTCACCACATCGCCACAGATCTTACGTGGACCTTCTTTTTGGTGATGAAGAAATTCGAGAGGTTCGATTTTTCTTTTGCAAAAGCATGAGATATGACCACGGATGGGCAAGACTGCTCTGAATCATAATTTCATTTTTGCGACTTACACTGCTCTGAATCATAATTCCATTTGTATGATGAGTAGTTCCAGATCCTGTAGCAGTTCCCTCATTGAAATCAATGTTATCTCAAACTAAATTTGTATAAACTTTGGGATGAAAACCCTCAGGGATATGATCTTTCTGCTGCAAACATAATTGTGCCAATACGGATTCTAATTGCAGAGTTGAACGATAAGACACTGAATGGCCGTATTTGTTCAAGATATCTCTTACTTGCGCACTGCCAGTCAAATGGTTCATAGCCAATCCCAAGCTTAAGCTCTTTGGAGTTGGATTTTGATCGTGAGATTTTAAATACACAATGTCTTGACATATCGATGAAATTTTGATTCTAGTTTCAGCACCTAAATTTGAAGTGCTTTCAGGGTCATCAGAAGTATCAATAGTTTATGGTTTGATATTGTACAGTTCTTTCGGAACAGCAAGCGTTGCATTTTCCACTGTAAGTTCAGACGTGTCGCTAGTTCGATGTTGCAGACAAATATTTTCTTGATTGATTTTTATTCTGAGTTTTGCATGTTCTTCTCGACCAAGCAGCATCAATATGAATGTATAAATTTGCTGAAAGAACAATTAAACCGTACAGCAAAAATAAAGCGATAACACAATTTTATTCACAACTATTTATAGTTTCCGATGTTGAAGCCAAAACTATGTCAAACAGTGTGTGAAAGTTTAGTGAATTACATAAATTTATGAATTTTTTGTGTGAAAGTTTTCGCTGGCTATGACAGATGGTTATTGCTTAAGGTGGCCAACTTGCTGTCCAAGTGTGGCAGTTGGCGATTGCTCTGTGAAGAATCATTCAGGTTATGAGAAAAATCTGCATTATAACTTGCTTAGCATCTCAGAACCTTTACCCTGCTTGGTTTGTGATTAGTTAATCATATTTTGTCATGTACGATAGAATACGTTTGTTGCAAAAAGAAATCACTGCCTATTTTGAATTTATGTTTACACTGCACACTAGGGATATTAAAAAAAAAAGTTTAAAAGCAAAAGTGCCAGTGGATGAACTTTTTATTATGTAGGCAAGAATGCAAGAATGAATTTTAAAAATTTTGAAAAAAGTTTTCCCACAAACGTG
The DNA here is from genome assembly GCA_963965965.1 of Trididemnum nubilum. NCBI lineage: Eukaryota > Metazoa > Chordata > Ascidiacea > Aplousobranchia > Didemnidae > Trididemnum > Trididemnum nubilum. Next base: position 35,479,514 of record OZ014469.1, on the reverse strand, counting down.
ATTTTCGGTCCCCACCCACCCCTAATTTTGTGCTTTTTTGTTTGCAGTGCTTTACTGGCTCAAACAGCATGTTTAATACCCCTTTTGGAGGATGACCCTTACTCTTACTCTAAGTTTAAAAAAAATTTGGTCGAAATCGACCAATGGGGTCAAGAGATATAAGCAGTTAAGTACTATAGTTGCACAATACTCCCTCTAGTGGCAGAAATTCAAGGTGCTCGATTTTTTGAAGTACTTGGATGATTTGTTTAAAATTAGTGTCTAATCCTACATTTTCGATGACAACAAATTGAATGGAGTGGTTAATTTTACTAAATTTTGCCACTATGGGGCAGTAAACATGGTTTTTTCAGTGTTGGTTATTATATGTTTTAAACGTGCCTTAAGTGTTTTGCAAAAAAATGTTTTAGTACTTTAATGACAACTTAAAACTAAAATGCAATGGTCTTTTGAGTTCAATGTTCAGGTTTTATTTGAGTAATAGCATAAGGTTGGCAATCGAAGGATTGCTGGTTCTGGGCTGTTATTACACCTAGCTGTACATTTCAGCATAAGTCTAAAAAAAAACGCTTTTTGCCTTTGCTTTTCGTAATCGCTCTTAGGTAAGTTGTTTCCTAGTTGTGAAGTTTTGTGTGTTTGATGACTAGCAAACACTAAACCCTGCCTAGTTTACAGGCTTATAGTGAGTGCGTTTTGATTGTTTTCTTGTTTTCCGTGTGAGAATAAAGGTTTAGATCAGTGCTTCTCATGCAACACGTAATACATGTTAAACGTTTAATCACATATCTGCTATCCCAGACCAGCTGTTAATGGTTATATCTGATTTATCTTGCCGTGTACTGCAGATTTAGCCTTCGATCTCAGGAAAACTTAAACTAAGTGCTATATCTAACGATTATAAACTGATTTTTTTCTTATCTCACCAAATTGGTGAGTCATCTTTATTATGTCCAAATAATTTTCTTATTTGTATAGAGCTATGGCGTATCATAAATCAGCTACAATTGTTCAAAAAAATGTTTATGCATAAACTGATATTCTACTTGCCAAAAGTCTTCCTTGCAAGAACCCACAAGGCGACATCTGCCAAAGATTGACTGCTTAACTGATTTTGTGCATATGCCTCTAAAAAAAACATAATACTCGGCCGTTACTACTTTTTGCTTCAGCGAACCAATTTAAAATAAGATCACTTTCAATCGTAAGCAAGTAGCTTACTGGTTTTTGGGCAAAACTTAACTTTCCCCTCTTAACAGAAAAAGGTGCAATGTATCGTTTAACTTGTCTAATCTAGCAATATGAAAAATACCAGTGCAGACCCTCCAGCGAATTTGAAGCAGAGATTTCAAAGATATTTGCTATTGCAAAATCAGAAGGAAAGTGGCTGTGTGAGGAAGACAAGAAACTTATATAAAAATTAAATTAGATCTAATGGTAGTATTGGATGTCTCAAATAGAAAAGGCTTCCTTGAGCACCATTCACCCTTCAAAAAGAAAACTTCTGAAGAAACCTTTTAATGGAAGCTGTGAACCTTCAACAACAATAATAGTCCGGAGTGGAAGCTCCAGAATATGACTGAAGACTTTCAAAACACATGTGAGCATTGAGCTTTCTACCATCAATGTACCAAGGACGAACATTTCGGCTGAGAGAGATGTAAAGCTTATGCAGGAGCTTCATGAAGTTTGCTCAAAGTACAATTATTTGCATCTAAAATTTGTGGCTACAGATTAATTTTGAATTGTGTTTCACGATTTTATCTCTATTAATTTCTAAATTAAAAAAAACATTTTAAGGAATACCCTTACTGCACACTCAGTGTGCTTTAAATTGCTTAGTACATATTGGTATGCGATTTCAATCTACGCCATCATGCTCAAATTTCACAAAAAAGTTATGTAATTACATTCACCAGTTATGAAGTAACAATAATTTAAAATACATGACCAATCGTGATGCAGTGTAAAAAAAAATGTTACGCAAAAAAGCAATAATATAAAAATAAATAATATGTGTACTAACCTCCATTGAAAAGAATATAGTTGTTGCTGAAAGCGACATCGTTTGCACATCTTTCATTGTGAGCCGACATAGGTTCTTCTACACAACGTTCACTCCCTTCAGATTTCAAATGAGAGGGCAAAAAAATAGCCACAGATGTACGTTAAGCGAAAACCATTTTACTTTGGGACATGGTAAATGGACGGTGAAACTAAAGCTGGCAATAATCTTGCTGCAATCGATTTTTAAGCTTATCATTTCTAAAAAATTAACGTTTCTCGTAATTTTAATTGTGAAGTATATTAAATCCTAATGAGTAAGGACTGTTTCGTGTTCACCGTTTCCCATTGCAGCTAAAATTATTCGTTGGCAGGAAGATAAACTTGAAGCTGAACAAAACAAAACCAGTAAGCTACCATTAATTTCGGTACTCTCAGCATTGGCAGCATATTACACGGAATACCAGCAGCTTTTGTTTCATGAGGTAATAAAATACAGAGCTTTGAGCTATAGTACTACAAAACATCCTCTATCTTGAAGAAAATTGTTCGATTACGGTAATTTTGGAGGAAATCAGCGATGATGTAGTTTATCGCTCAGCTCATTCCACTAACCTGATACTTCGGATAGTATTTTCATCATTTTCAATATTCAGATCTTCACTAACATTCGCAGTGTCCAAAAATATCTCCAAAAGTTTTTTCATTCAAAATATCTCGTTTTGGGAGATCAGCTTATCTTCTATTACTCTTTGACGAAATATGGCATAAATTTTCTCAAAATTATTGTAAATTGGAAGCTTGGTCTTGATCATTGGTTCTATTGAGCTAAAGCAGTTATGGCAGTTGAATATTTATATACCAGAATTCCAGTTACATATTGAGACGGATTTGGTATAGGGATAGTGCTGTATTCCCTAACCAGTAGGTATAATTTAAACAATCTGTTATGCACTGCCTCCTTGTCATGGGTGCACACAACTGCAGAGATGGAACTCTTAAATTCAATTTAGTGCCTACCCTGCATGGGTATATCAAGCTGGAGTGAGCTAAAAGTCCAGATGAGTCAAGTGTGCAGAAATTATTTCCTTGTTTGTTTTCTTTGAATGTCAAACATAGGCCGCACTGTGTAGTTCAGCTGCATTACTGTGAATGTACATACACAAAATACCTAAAACAACACATCCTTTGCACTTTTTATTCATTGACATAACTGCTATTCGTGTATGATGCTTAGAACAAGTTCGATGGTATTTTACTCCAATTGCTACGCAATCTTTTCCACGAATATGTTGAACAGCTTTATCACGCTTCATTTTGGCTGCTTTGCGCAAATTTCCTGTTAGGTGTATAGCAGTATATAAAATAATACTATTTTTGATAAATAACAATAAGGCATACTTCTCTAGATATCTCATTGAACAAATATTTATCTGAAAGATTAGATGTATGGTAACCAAAAAATGCATGTTTTAAATCGTTCTAAAAAATTGCACAGAGACTGCAGCAGTTCAAATCGATTTTGTTCAGACGACCAATTTCATTTCTTGCAAATAAAAAATTTTGAATTCGCTCCATTTCTTTGATGATGCACTGCATCACCATCAGCTTGAAATTTCAACGAGTTTTGATGTCTTGTTTCAGAGTAGTCATTTCCTGAATTTCTCCAACTCTCTTAACCCTATAAATACTGGGCTATTTTTACACCTGATTTGTGCTGGGGGGGGGCAAATTTGCCCCCCGTATCTAAAAACTGTTTAGAACGTGCTATATGTACCATTTTTTGCATGTTGGTGTCATCTCTTGTTAAATTTTTTAAATCAAATAGTTTGAGGCTGTGACGTCACTAAATCGGTGATAACGTCATCAGAAATAGTAAATTTTATCGCAGAAAGCAAATTTTTCGAAAAGTTTCTATATATTGTTCTTTTCTCATTATTTAAAGACTTTATAGTTCCTTTGTTATTGGAAGACATCTTTGATGATGTCACTGCAAATAATTACGTCATACAAATGATGATGTCATCATTCATTTAATGCGTTAATGAGTAGCGACCTAATTGATATAATATCATGCAGAGAATTGTAGTATAGCTACATTTTTATCACTGATGACAATAAAAAAAGTTCAATATCAGGCGGCATACCAAAGCAATAAAAAAATACAACGAATATGAATTACAACGAATACGAAGCAAAAAAGTCAAAGAATTCAAACGAAGAATCACAATGCAAAAAACAATTGAAAAATAAGTTTACGCACCATGCGAAAAAACGTAATACAAAAATTGTTTTGAAAATTTGAAATGTGCTGCATCGTTACTATTGAAGAATAGGTGGCAAAATTATGCTTAGTTCGTTATGCATTCATGCAAGCAGAACAGACTTTGCCAGAATGTTTGAGACATACACTTGAGCTGCACTTTGCACACGAGTACTTGACTTTGGCTAGTTTATTTTTGAGCTCTTTGTATCCCACCTTACCAAGGATCGCATCCAGGCAAATACGGCATCGCTTTTTCTGATTCTGTGCGGTGGAACTTCTAGATGCAGCAGTTACAGCAGAGGAGCATGATTCATCTTGAATATCACTTTTCAAAAAAACTGTAATGGCATGCATTGTTGGCTGTTGCAAACCAACTGGGTTGTGAAATCGAGAAAGAACGTGCGGTTTTACCAACTCCTCAGCCAACTCCCACACAAATTCAAAACTTCTTTCCTTGATTCCAGGATGGATGTCTCTGTAAATTGTGAGAGCATTCGTTTTGGCAGAATCCAGGATGTAAGCGAAAGCGTTTAGGGTCCAAAGCCTTGTCTTGAATTTGGTCGTAAAAAAGCCAGCAATCATGTCCATCACATCTACTCCTCCTTTCGTTCTGTCGTAAAAAGCAATCACGTGCGGCTTTTTTCGGGCATCTTTGGTTGCTTTTGCGTTGTTGTGCATTGTGCTCAGAACCAGAACGTTGCGTTTTCCACTCGACTTTTTTACCACATAAGAAACAAGCAGCAATTTCTCTTTCTCCTCTACAGCATACAAGGTGGATAAATCTCCTCTATCTTTCATGTCACTGATATCTCTCGAAATTTTGATTCGATTGGCTTTCATGGTACCAACAAGTGTAATGTTCTTGTCCAATAGATATGATGCGATGGGCATGCTGGTAAAATATCGATCCATGCTAATGTTTCGTCCAGATATATCGACATAATTCTGCAAGCCTTCAACAAGATATTTCGTGTAGTTGTCCGTTCCAGTGACATAGTACTGATCAGGGTTATTCGGTTTGCCAGCATAGGGCAACGTAAAATATGTGTATGGAACTACACTGTCAGAAATACTCCTATAGAGTATACCATATTTTGCAGGCTTATTTGGATTGTACTGCTTGAACTTTATATGTCCACGATATGGGTACAAGGTTTCGTCGACAGCCAAATACTCCGAAGGAGTACGAACCTTTGCGCAGTTGCTATTGAAAGCTTCAAATATCTCCCTGATTGCTGCAAAGCGGTCTCTTTTCCAACGCTCTTCCCTAGTAGTGGCATCGTCAAATTGAATGAATCTGCATAAAAAAGCAAATCGATTCCTGCTCATGGTGGCTCGAAATGATATATTAGATGATCTATGATAAAAAATATCCACCGTATTACGGAGATTGAGCTTGAAAGCTCCTCTCATGTACATCAATCCAAGAAATGCCCCGACTTCAGTATCGTTAGTGACTTTTACGTGAGACAATTTATTGTTTTTAGGAAGACTCGCATCATATCTTGTGAGAAACTGTTCAATTTTGCTATTGGTCAATGATGTGATGTCACGTATCATATCTTCAGTTATGAATAATTCAAATGCTTCAATCGAGGTTATATTTGGATGGTTTGTTTTGACGAATCTAGACGGCCCAGGCTGATTTCAAAATATATTCACATTGTTTCGTCTCCCCTGGCTTGCGTTACCATCAGTTTTCCAAATGTAGGTAGTCTTTTTATCGCTGCTGATATAATTGAATGTTTTGGGTGCCTGCGGTGGCAACGAATCGTAGTTAATTTCGTTAATCGTGTCCTCCAAATTCGCTAAAAGATTCTTCCTGACACAACGGTGTCTTACTCTGCGCACATCATCAGAGTCATCTTCATCTGAACTAGCGTCAGCTGATGCGCCAATCACCACAGCGTCTTCATCATCCTCCAACTCACTGTCAGAATAATCAATTTCTGAATCCGTTAGCTGTCCTTCGTCGCTATCAGCAGAAGTATCAAGTAATTCCCTAACTTCCTCTTCACTCAATATCGTAGTTCTGCTCCTTTTTGCAGATGAAGCCATGCTTTCTTTTATCTTATCCAAACAAATTATTGCGCTATTACTTGCAAAGCAGGTTCTATTTTGATAAGTCTAGAATATGATCAAATCACGCAAAACAAATTGCCATCAACTAAACGAACTTTTTTTTAAACCAGCATGCTGCTACTGTCTTGCAAAAGGAAAACGTTGACCAAGCCAGGCGAGATATAAAAACAATAATTATTCTTACGCAAACAAAATGATTTATCGCAAGCAAAGGAATGCAGCATAATTGTAAAACCAAATATTTCAGCCACATGTTTCTACGAATGCTGCTGCAGCATGCTGAAACCAAATGAAAATATGTATTGCTGATATTAATAATGCTTTGCCTTTTTGCTTACGCTACTGTCCGTCAACGAAACTGCAAACTCAGTCAAATACTTGCAAAATTGGTTATTTTTATGTAAACAATCAAGGAAAACAAGAAAACACATTATTTTGAAATATGACGTCATCAATGACGTCATGATGATGCAATACATTTACTACTAAATAATAAATTTTATACTAGCTAAAGATTGACATCGATCATACAGTTGCTGTAGAATGGATAGAATATGCACGGTGATATAGCATAAATTATACTCAAAACTGTATGAAATTCCTTAGGTGCCTCTGACAAACGCAAAAATGACGTCACTTCCGGTTATCCGGGGGACCCCAAAATTTCTGAAAATGTGTGTTATTAAATTTTATTCAAAGTCAGGGAGTATCTAAGTAAAAAAATTTTCGTTTAGGAGCTGCATTAAAAAAACCAGGAGCTTGTTGTTGCTCACTTTAACCCCCCAAGTACAAATAGGGTTAAAGTGAGCAACAAGATCTTTACATGAAGTGATAAGTTTTTTCAGTGTACTACTGTATTCAAAAAAACTTACTTCGTCTTTCTTTTCCTTAGATGAAATTTCTTCCGCAACCAAATCTTCTTGAGGTCCAGATTCATCAAATTCAGTAAGAACAATGTTAGCATTATTCAAAGATTTGAATGTGTTTATGTGGCAAGAACATGGAAGCCACAAAAGTTGTCTGAATGCACTTTTTATGTTGGCTCCGGAATCGGTGACATAGTAACATTTCTCCTTTATATCAGCATATTGTATACCAAAGGGCATACATAAAACCAAATATTGGATCTTGAATATGTTTTGGCATTTTCTTTGGAGCAGTGAACTCTTGGCAGCCCATTGTACAGTCTACTAATTTATACTCTCTGGAAATAAAATTTCAAGTCAACCTAAAAAACTTTTCTTTTTGTAATTGTCTGTCTGCAGATCTGTAGTGAAGGCTACATAAACTGACTTTAAGAAGTTCCTTGATTTGCTCCATGATGACGTTTATTGCTACATCACAACTTCTTTTGATTCCATTTCTGATGATTTTCCTCGAGGGCAGCACTCCCTCCACTTTAAGGTTTCCATATTTTTTCCCAAGCTGAATTAGGCAGTTAGAATAATCTCTCATTCCGCCTTCTTCAAACTAGCACTAGGGCCTCAAATTAGATGTACAGACACTGATACATGCATCAAGCAGTTTTTTTTTGTCATTTGCTTCTAAAAACTTTGTTTGCTGCAAAATCGAACAATTTTTGTTTGTGAAGTAAGGTGCTTAAGAGGACGTTTTAATGTCATCATGCTTTTATGAGAACAAACAATTGCATGTACGGCAAGTAACATATTCTTTGTACTCTTTACTTGAAGCACATATAACTTCTAAAAAAATTTTCCAAACCTCAGATTTTCCATTATACCTTCGCAAGCAATGCTTCCCAGATTTTAATTTTAGCAAGACAAAATCTTTGACATTTGCAAGAGCTGTACCCGTAAATCCACTATAAAGACAACCAGTGTTCCCTTTAAGAATCTAACAGCTGCAAAATTGCCCAAATGCTAATTTTAATAAAAATTTGCCCAAACATTTTTACACTTTAGAAAATTTTGCATCGAAAACTCGTCAGCAGATTTTGGAACAATAAGCAATTGTTTCTGACAAAAATTTACAAAGCTTTGCATTAGTTTCAACAGGATTTGCCCCACATAAATTTTGTAACTTTGTGAAATTTACCCAATATTTTCTCAAATTTTTGCTCATTAGAGGAAGCACTGGTAACAGCAATGTTGCAACAGGTGACATAGCAGTACGGTCATATCGGTATATTCTGTAAATTCAGTAACAATAAAAGTAAATTGGGTAGCCTAAGGCCAGCAATTCACGCTGTGCCATACCGAAATCTTACCAGGTAGGCCTATCAGTAAAGCAACAGTAAGTGTAGCCCTAAATTAGCCTACTGATCCCTCATTGCTGTAGTGGCACTTACCTCAGACCTGATTTAGTCTAACCTTTTTTAACCAAAGTTGGTTATTTTTGAACAGTTTAAGTAGGCATAGGCTTTAACTAAGCAGTAAGGCTTCTTAACTTACAACCTTGTTGATTGTTAAAAACTTCTTTTTGTTATAGTTTCTGCATAACTTAAACCATTTATCGGAAGTAAACTAAAACTGTGATTTAGTGACCAGCAGGCTTGTGGTGGCCTAGGGTAGGCTACTTGCAGTTGCAAATCTGGAATGTTTTCTACTATTACTTGTTGCACTTTTTCTAACTACCCTTTGGTAATGCTTAGCTTGCCAATTGCCATGCCCTGTTAATTTAACCATGCCTGAAGTCAATGGTTAGTCGAAACAGACATAGGCTACAGCCTGGCGCTACAAATCTATGAGTTCTAGTCTACAACCAGTGGTGCCAGCGAGACACTTCAAAAAAGTATCAGAGTTTAAGAAAAAAAACATCAGATTACATCAAAACAACAAAACCGGGCTTTTGCTGCAAATTTTCAACAGAAGTGTACATAAATAGCACTGAAATTGGGCTAAGACCTTTCTTCCTTTTCTTTCGTTTTTTTTTCTTCTTTTGTTCAAATCACCACTTTTTCGAACCATTTTAATCGTTTTTCTCAGAAGAATTGTGTGAAGACCTTTTTTTCTTCATTTTATATTTTTTGGGATCACATCTTTTCCAAAGCTCTTTACCACATGAAATAGGGTGAATTTAGCTTTTTATCACTTTTTTTCGTAATTAGCATCAAATTTGGATAAAAAATATCAGATTTGCTCAGAGTAAGTTACATCAGATTTACATCAAAAACAGCCGACATCACTGTCTACAACACTGCACCTGACCACTTCTTGCTGTTTTTTTTTCAAAATCGCTCAAGAATGGTAAACCAAATTTAATACATAGATCAAAAATTTTGTGAGGTTCATTCATTCATTCTTTATTATTTTTGACCACCACAACAAAAGCAAATGCATGGTAACACAATAATAACTTGTGGAGTCAGGAAAAAGAAGTAGCGTCACAGCGTAAGACGGTAGTACATGCAGAGAATATTGAAGACAAAAAAAGCGATTTTTGTTTGCATGTTTGCTACACCTTTCACACCAGCTTTATGTACAATGTAGGCCTAATCAATCACACTTATCAACATGCACATGCAGGCACACAAGAAGTAAGTAAAACTTTAATGGCTGGAGTAGTTGATTGAATAATTGATGAAGAGGAAAGAGAGGGACAGTGTCCAGTGCAAGGCCAGGCATGGTGACGTAGGTGTTCAATGGGTAGCACAACTGCCCCGAAAACTATGTTTGGCTCAACAGAGCAAGGTGAGAAAAGAAAAACCACCCTGAAAATGAAACCTCACTGGGTCTGGAAACCCTTTTAAGCAGCAGCTGGCCTTAGTACAGGGTTCGAAATTAACGCTTGCCTTGTTCGAAATTAAAAAGGCAAGCTAAAATCACCTCGAGCACGTTATTTTTTGGTTTAACTTGCCTGACGGGCAAGCTAACAAAATGCAGCGTATTAAACAACATCAAACAAGATTATTTAGAGACGCATTTTAGGTCCACTTTTGTTGCAATAAAATGAAATACGTTAGTAGAAAAGCTGTTGCTTGCTTTATTTTAGTTAGCACTTAGTGATCATCACTGTAAACACCTTTTTTTAATCCTACACACATTATTTAATCGCTATTAACGTTTCCTAATCGCAAGCAAATTTTTCGATTCTCAGACGTGTTTAGCAACTTTTTGGCACAAAATGCTACATTTTTTTCTTCTAAGAAAAAAATTCCTACGCTTGCCGCGTTAACCGCTGTTTCAGATATCACAAGTACTACACTGTGCTGTGTGAAAACAACGTCAAGAATTTTACAATTTTTTTTGTTATGATTATGTTGAAAATATTTTAGCTCTTGCAAAAAATTTTGGCTTTCCTGACTAGTGTAGTTTCCAAAATACTCGCATTAAAAATTCTTTGCAGCAAATCGCAACGCTTATCAATATCATTGTACATTGTAACGTAATAATTAAATAAATTACAATCAAAAAAATCAATTTTTGAGTAATGCATTATTGGAAAGAGTTACTATTTGCGTCACATTTATATAACATTGCCCACAAAAACTTGATTCTCAAAATAGGATACACAATATGCGTATTTTGCAAATCGACTGCTTTTTGCCAAGAAGTATTTTTCACGAGTTTTTTTTCCAAAATTAAGCTACCTCAGAACTTATTAAACTGATATTTGTCGGGCAAGTTGAAATTTCCTCGGGCAAGTAGACATTTGATATCACTTGCCCGACGCGCAAGTTGTTAAAAACGTTAATTTCGACCCCTGCTTTCGTATTGAGATAATAACAATTTTGTAATCAATACGTAAGCATCAAAATAATTATATACAACGTATTTAAAGCTCAAATCGGTATGTCGATATAGTACGTATTTAAAGCTCAAATCGGTAATGAACTACACAACTTCAGGTTCTGTTTTTTTGCCCAGTTGAACAAATACTGTGCGTAGCCACCATCATCCAATCCTACTTTCTGGTGGGGTTGTAGACTTGAAGAAACACCTGAAACAAAAAGAACCAAGCAGGAGAAAAAACAAAAATAAATAAAATAATAAATGCAGACTTTTAAGAATATAGGAATGGGATTTTAAGATCAGAGATGACAACGCAATGTAATTCTTCAATATACTATAATCAGTATATACAGACCCAAAAGCCAAAAAATACTTTCCGAGTTTTCTGGAAGTTTCATAATAACCACCAAGCAGAGATACTTCTCGGGACTAGCCCCGTCCAAGAGTGCAACAAGATGAGCAAAACAGCACTATAACTTAGCGCATAAACTGCAAACAATGCCGTAGAAATCAGACTTGTATTAAGTCTTACTTAAAATTTTTTGCATTTTTTAATTAAATGATGCTATCGTGAGATCCTGGGACATGAAGGAAGTTGGTATTTTACTCCATAGGGTTGGGCCATGATGAGAGATTGATTGTTGGCACATATTGATTGAACAAAACTTTGGAATTATTTTAGAATTGTTTCTAGTATTATATTGCGAACGATTAGTAACAAAGATTTTACTGAATACTGCAGGGATTTTTATTTTTGCGTTGGTAATACATAATACAGCAATGTCTTTAAATAAAAGTTGATCAATTGTTAGTATTTCATATTTTTGTTTGATGTATGTGATGTCACTGTTACGGTTTCGACCACATGCTAGCCTAATGAATTTGTCGTACATTTTCTGCAGCTTGTTTGTAATTGTTGTGTTGCCGTAGCACCAACTGGAGATGCAGTACTGCAAGTGACTGCTCATTAATGAATGATATAAAGTGATTAGTGTTTCTTGTTTGAAAAAAGGTTTTACTCTTACAGCTGCCAAACCAGATCTCAGTTTGTTGAGCACATGCTTAGCATGAACTGACCAAGTTAGATGCTCAACAATATGAACACCTAGAAATTTCAAAGTGCTAACTTGTTCAATATCAAGTTTTCTTAATGAGAAAAATTGACCAAAAGTTGGAGTTTTTGATTTAGTTGACCTAAACAGCATCCATTTTGTTTTGGAAGCATTAATCGATAATTTATTAGCAGTCATCCACTGATCAATGTTATGGAAGATTTTCTTGAACATTGGCATAGAGTGAGTGATAGTTTTTGTTTTGAAAGAATACACGTGTGTCATCAGCATACATGATCGAGTCACCATATTTTAAACAATTTTGAAAGTCATTAACATAAACAAGAAAAAGAAGTCGGCCTAAACTTGACCCCTGTGGTACGCCTTGTGTGACGGCATTCACCGTCTTTGATAGGATCCCAGAACACTCCACTTGTGTTCTTCCGGTTAGATAGCTTTTAAGCCAGTCAAGAGCTATGCCTCTGATTCCGCTATGTTTGAGTTTGGATAGCAGTGTCCTGTGATTGATGGTGCCAAAAGCCTTTGATAAATCTAAAAAAAACTCCTTAAGTGGGTGTTTTGTTTGTAAGAGATTTAGTTATCATGTGGGTTAAGAAGGACAAAGCATGACTTGTGCTATGGTTCTTCCTGAAACCAAATTGTTGATAAAAGAAAAAACGGTTCTGGTCGAAAAAGGAATATAACCTTCTGTACATAATTTTTTCCAGAATCTTTGATATATTGGACAATAAGCTGATTGGTCTGTAGTTGTTGATATCTTTCGCATTTCCCTTCTTAAATACAGGACTTTGGCAATTTTGAAGTCATTTTTGAATTCGCCTTTACTTAAAGATAAATTAAATGCATGGCTATTTCTCTTCTGCTGATTGTTTGTTTATGCATGGCTATTTATTGGCCATCGCTTCCAGCATTTCAACAACCCAAATAGCTGAAATATAACAGTACTCACAACATGGGATGTCTGCCAATGTCACCAGTGCTTCCGGCAAGAATCAAACCTTTTATGTCAAAGAGAACAAATTGCCAACTCCCATGACATTAATCAAGCCATTTTTCACACAGGATACCTGATATATGAGCACAAGCAAAACCCAATTTATCAAATGCTTATCGATGAGAAAATACATGAGCAGAATGTGAACTGACATACTGTGGTCTCAAAAAATCACTTATTTGCATGAAACCAACTCGTGGAATGACCTACAGCTCTAAATGTGCTATTTTACGTAGTGATGCAAATAGCTTTAAAAAAAAAATCAACACGCACATACTACAGATATATCAAAGCTCCAGTGGCAGCATGCTAACTGTCAAACAATGAGGTCAGTTCAATGCTTAAATTGGGAATTTTTGTAATTGTGTTCTTGGGCAAAAATTCAACACAAATTTTTCAGCTATTGGCAACATGGCCGAGCGGAATTGCACCTGACAAATACAGCTGAGGTCATAAGTTCGACCCAACGCTTGGTGATCCTTGATTGTCATACAATTTTTGGTGGATGACAACTTGAAGGATGACAGCTCATTTCTCTGGACATTGATGAAACACCACATCTAAGAAATTAAAAAGGGCAGGGGGTCAACCATCGCACCAAAATGGAACATACACACTCATACTAAAATGTTGCAAGACACTTAGCAAACCACAAGGTTATCGTAACAAATGCGAGGCAGTCTTTGAACTGACAAATCACAAACACTATCAAAAAGAAATAAAGCATTTTATGTTGTTAGAGCAAATGCTTCTGAAAATGGCTTTCATGGGCTATTTATCTTGTAACATGCAGCAATCTTACCATGAAATATTAGTCACTGCAAATCTATCAACTTGTTACAAAAATAACAATCATATTTGGGGAGATGGCACAACATGTCTGTAATAAATACCAGTACTTTTAGTGACCCTAGTCATCACTATGAATGTATTGTACTTTGCAATGTTAATAACCACCGTAGCACATGAATCTGTAAAGTCTAATCAATAATTTGGTCTTGCAATGTTGCACTAATCAAACATTTGGAAAAATACCCTGCTACAAAATAAACAAGGTACCACTAATCAGTTAGTCAAAGCGACCATGCATTGCTACTTTTGAAAATTAAACTACTTTAGCACGAACTTTGTTGTATCTCATGTTTAATCAGGTTTTTATTTGAAACGAAAATTTTTCGTTTATCTTTTTGGCAATATCACTGCTTTTGATAATTGCCCTTATATCAGCTTCTTTTGCAGATCTTTTATTGATCAGAGTCTTGAAAGCTAGTTGAAGACTTTGACATTCACACATCATAAATTTTTGTGATGCTTTCGATGAAGTATTGGAAACACTGTTGAGAATGAAGTCATCACTATCATTACATTCAGTTTTCGAATTCATCTACTGGACTCTTTCGGCCACAGAAACATTCACATCAGGAATAGAAATGGATGAGTTTTCACTTTCTTTTGCAGACTGAGAACACATATGGCGTAGTTTGTCATACACTTATTTGCATTGCAAGTGCCCAATCACAGGATTATCTATCCATCCATCCAGGATTATCTATCCATCAAACGTTTCAAAATTTTTGCATGCAAAAACGGCTATACGTTACACGGGTACCTGTGCCATCAGTTATTTAATCATCAAGCTCTCATAACGCATATATAAAGAATAACACGACAAATTGAAGGCCTAGTAATTACTATTTTATTAATTTAAGTTTACAGCAATTATTACGAAATCAACAATAACAAAGTAATACCAGTAGTGTAATTTGCACAGAAACCTATTCGTAGTTTGTGAATCATATTTACAGTTGGGTAAAAAGTAATGAATAAAATGCAACCATATCATTTTTGCTTTACTGCCTAAAGTTGCAAGTTACTTTAACAAACATAGCAAAACTTAGATGGGTCAAAATACTTCATAAAGTAGCGTTCAGATTCAGGTACTGGTAATTGAGATTGTAAAAAGGATAGAAATGTAGAATCATGAAAGAGAAGAATTGGGAGAAATTTACTTATGAGTTGAAAAATTTAAACAGTTGACATGCTATTGCGAAGGAGAGTTAGTTATTGTTTTTTCCCATGCAAGTATAAAATGTATTCTTTTGAGGTTTCCCTCTTCGCTAAATATACTGTAACGTTTTTACAAATCAAGATTCTTGCTAACTGTTAAAAAAGGTGTTAGGCATTTCTGCATTTATTACAAAAATACATTGAAAAATATGAGTATCAGTTCTGCCAAGGTTGAAGTTATTAAATGCAGCCATTTCTGAGATGTAGCGCCTTTAAAACTCAACCAATGCCCCATAATGCTTAATGCTTCGAGATGCTTCCTGAAGTTAGTAGCCAATATGGGACAAAAGGTTCAGTTTTACACTACAATAGCTCAGAAACGGATGCATTTGAAACTCCAGCTTAGCAGAATCAATGCTCACATTTTTTCTCAATTCTCTAAATACAGCCAGGACGCGGGCAACTTTTACTACAGTATTTCAAAGATCGCAACAATAACACATCACAAAATTTCCACGTAACATTTCCAATACATGCGTCATAATTTGAACAGTCCTTCAATATATTTTTTTTACTTTTCACCCGCAATTACCTTCGGACTATCCACATAATTTTCACATAGCCAGTCCAAAACTTTTATACTCAGCTGTTTAGGGCATTAGAAACTCCTACATAAATATTGTGTGAAATAAGCATTGAATTGAGAAACCCACCCATTAACTAATGGCATTAGTTACTCACGAAACTGAATAGAAAACGAAAAGTTTGAATAATCAGTACCCCAATGAAAATCACCGCATATATTAAAAGCAGCATTTTTACTTTATCAATGGAGTTCAAGTCAAGTGACAAAATCAACTTCAATCAAAAATGTCTTTTATCATGTTAATCATAGTGTCCTGCAGGGGCTGTTCAAATATCATATGACGCCTTTTTCCCTTCTTATACAACAATATTGTGATATATAGCCCATACTTTTACTTATGATTATAATCTGACGCTTTGTTCGATCTTTTTACTAATGATCTGACGCTTTGTCTGACCACCCCCCTACTCCCTTAGAGGCGTCATATGATATTTGACCAGCCCGTAATATCACTTTCCCGATTATAGACCAAGTGATATACCCAACTTGGTAATGGCATTGTATAAGGATTTCTCTTTCAAGTAAAAGATCAAAATGCTGCTGAAATTGCATGACTTTAAAAATATGGCAGCAGTGTTTGTGATTCAAAGTGTAATGAAGAGCCATTATTTCGATCACTCCATCTGAAACTGATTGGGCTTCCATAATTGGATGTTTTTCTGAAAAGAGCACGATTTTTGTATTTCCAAATCGCGCTACAAACAGTTGCTTGCAGTCCAAATTTTTTTTCTGCACATCGGCAATTGTAGTCTATTCCTGCGAATATATCAAGCTATAAAATAACAATTAACACCAGAGTAACTATTAAGTGTTTGGTATTCTGTAAAATATGGTATCATTTGAATGATGCAGCTTTTGACTAGTATTAAGTGCTATGCTACAGTTCACTACAAACGCACAGTCCAAAATAGAGACCGACTGATGTCAAGTATTTCAAGCTGATACCGATATGATATTATTGAAATTAGCCAAGCATTCTTTTACTTTTTACGATGGGCCACTTTTGCAACATTTTTTTTACTTTTTGACCTTGTTTCTGTACAAGCTGTGCTGTACTTCTGTATCAATTCTTGTGTCATGGATCAAAATGCACATAAAAGATGTAAAATATGAATCAATTTTTGCTGCCAGGTGAATTATAAAGAATCGGTAGAAATCTTATATGGCCCATAATATAGGTAGCTGATATATCGGTCGGTCGTCGGCAAATGTTAAACAGAATGTTTTAATTTTTATCAAAACTGGTGACCGTTGACGGACATAGGATTAAGGCGATTGATTAACCTTAAAAATTTTGAGAATTGCAATGCCTCCAAGAGATGGTGTAAGATTACTGCAACTTCATGTAAAGTAGTTGCATCAGATTAAGAATTAATTATTATTCGACAATGATTAGCAATCCTTTTATACATCAAGTTATATTTACCGGAACTTGATCAATGAAGTATCTTTCCACACGATAATGGTGCTTCGAATTTGATCGTAGAAGAGTGCATAGCAATGACATTCCAACAAAATTGCGTGTATCAGTATCTGAAAAAAGCAAGCATTTAAATTGGATAATTTTATCCCTTAACGCTGCAAAACACTCCAACAAAATCATTTTATCAGATTGTAACAAACGGAAATCAAACATGCGATGATGCTTCGGCCTGTGATTTTTTTTATGCAAATCTTGTATCAAAAAAAAATGGATGAGATATCGACTTTGTTATAAAAACTTTTTAAGTCTGTAAAATACTGCACTAAAAGATTAATTTAATTCAATACATGTAAGTAGATTGGCAAAGTGGAGTTGCCATTGCATCTACAACAATCTGAAGATGTTTTCACCCACCGAAATCGGTTTATGCATTTTTCATTGTAACCAATACATAATACCAAATTGATTGCTTTTAAAATCGGTTTTTACAAAATCAAAAAAAAATCAAACATTTTCAAACGTTAAGTACTTAAAGGTAAGCAGAAAATTAAATTTGCAAATGTTCTAGAACAAAAAGATGCAAAACATATTACCATATTTATTCAAATATAAGTCACATGCGTGTATAAGTCGCACCCCCATTTTTGACATGAAAAACAGGACAAAAGTTTTTTAAGCATTATTCATTCATTGCTATCACATAACAAAAAATTAAAAACCATTGAAGTTATCACTGTTGTCACTTTTTTCAAATAGCCCTGTTTACCTCTGGAACATCCTCATCAGCATCCAATGAGGGTGGCAAGTAACTGCAACATGACTTGTGTGGATTGGTGATAACTAAACGTGATAGAACTTGAAAAAAGGTGACAACGTTAGAAGTGCAACGTTACTCGCACGGAAGGCAATAAGTGACATAATCGAATGAAAGGCAACTGCGTAGAAATCGATAGCAAGAAAATACCTCAGAAAAATTTTGTATGGCATACAATGCACTTCATGTATTCATGTATAAGTCGCACCTGACTTTTTGGGTGATATTTTGGTACAAAAAAATGCGACTTATACTCGAATAAATACGGTAATTGTATTTAAATGTACGAGACTAGGCTATCTTGCAACATAATGCATAATGTATATATATATACTCTTTAGACTTATGGCAAAGTGTATAGAAAGTGTAGGGTGATCATTCCACGATTTCACGTACTAGATTTCACAGTGTTGTATAAAAAAAAAATCAAATTACACCGCATGTTTGATTTTGCCTGCATGACGAACATTATCAATATCATACCATCAGTAGTTAAAATTGAGTTTAAAAGTTGCTTTGCAACAGCATCGGTGTTTGAAAATGGCATTAGTCGAATTGCATTATCTAAAAACAATTCAAGTATACCGATCACCACGAAAGATGTTACACTTGTTTTTTATAAGAAAAACTTTATAAGCACACTAGGCTCTACTCTGATCAAAATTTATGAACACATTAAGAACAATGTCAGCCTCGTCACCGGAACACAAATTAAGAACAATTAAGGGCTAAAATCTTAAATTCTAGCATAATTTTAAGAACAAATAAAAAAACTATTGAGGCTGACAGTTCGCGAAAGTTTAAGAACAACCAGCCTTAACTCGAAATTTACTGGTTCTTATAAAAAAATATAGTGTACGTTCGAAGTTCTGCATACCCGAATCTGTGTTTTCCCTATCTTCCACTGGAAGCTCAGAGAGTAGTTTGAGTTGTGGTACTGTTTTGTAGCAAAGATCAGAAACATAACCCATAATTTTTATTGAAACGCGAAGCAATTCATCTGTCAAAGTTTCTTGAGATGGCATGGCTTTTTTGATTCTTCTAAATTCATCCAATGTCTAAATATAGTCTATTTTACCAATTTTCCGACATTCTACCATTATATTTACTTTATTTGCTATATAATCATTATTTTAACACTTCTTAATCGCAAGCAAATTTTTCGATACTCAGACACGCTCTGCAACTTTTTGGCACTAAGTGCAACTTTTGCTTCTTTTTTTTCAGATTTCAGAGAAAGATTTGCCCATGTTTACCACGTTAATCATTGTTTCAAATATCACTGGTACAACTAACTATATCCTGCACTGCATGAAGGCAACGTCAAAAATTTTGCAATTTTTTTTGTTATGATTATTTTGAAGATGCTTTAGCTCCTATAGTTTTTGCACAAAATTTCGGCTTTCTAGCTGGTACAGTTTCCAAAATATTTGCAATTGAAAATGCATTACAATCAAAAAATTAATTTTTGCGTGAAGCATTTAGAAAAAGTTATTTATTTTGAAACCTTACCATAACAATCATGCCTAAAAACTTCATTCTTGAAATAGGATTCACGTATTATACAAATTCGGTGTTTTTGCCTAGAAGTGCATTTTGCAAATTTTTTCCGAAAACAAACAGCCTCAAAACTTTTTGTGCCTGTTTTTTTTCCTGGCAAGTTGAAATTTAATCGGGCAAGTAGACATTTGATATCACTTGCTCGACGGGCAAGTTGTTAAAAAGGTTAATTTCGACCCCTAAGCAAGACATATACTGGTAGCTTTTATTGGATTAGGTATTTCTCGAACACATAACCCTACTTCTAGAGCAAAACAATATCAAAGAAATCGTGCATTTTCTTGTAAAAACATTGAAATATAGGGCAGGCCAGTAGCGTACCCAGGGAGAGGAGGGCTATAGCCCTGCATTAATCAAAATGCATGATAAAAAATAGCCTACCACGTGTATAGCACTTCTGAGCCACTTTTTTGCAGTAATATAAACACCAAAATGGTTTAAAACAACTTTCAAAACATATATTTAGGGTGGGGGTAATTTTGTCAAAAAGATAACTTACGAATCAGTAAAAACTTGAAAATATGACCAAACATAAGGGATATTCACACACACTGCATTGGCCTCGCTTAGCCTTTTTGAAGCGATAAAAAGGAGGAGGCATTATGTTTTTGTGGCTACCAGTTTCATATCAAAAATGATCAACCTCCTGTAAATAAAGTCGTTTAAGCTGAAACAGTTACGTTTTATTTTTGTAACAATATGACCATTTTAGACGATTGCTGGTAGCTACTGAAGCAAAAAGCTCCTTTTTTCTGCTTTAAAAAGGCTAACGCTTTATGCGTAAATACCCTTAAGCAATCAGATTTAATTGCTGGTAGGGAACTTTATGTTTAACATAAGCTTTATCAAAAACAAAGAGAGAAGGGGGGCTATTTACTATTAGTTAATTACTAATCACTTCTCTTAAATTTTATTTGATTAGCCTACCCCCCTAAATTATCTTTTTCTATGATTTATAGACGAATTAAATCAATTCTTGTGAATTATATCAAATTAAAGGATTTTATGACTTAGTGGTTTGAAAGTAAGAAGACTGAAATTCAAATATGAACAACCACCCAAATAGCCCATTTACACGGCCAGTTTAATTATATGCCACATTTTTACTAAAATAAGCCTAAAATTTTAGTTAATTCTTCCAAAAAATCAAAAACTCTCCAGAATGCTAGGGGCTTTACCCCCAATGGCCTCCATTAGCTGTGGACGGACACAACAGCCTCCCCATTGCAGATTTCTGGCTACGCGCCTGGACCAGACTACCGGTATAAAACATTAAGTTTTGCCAATGGCAAAATTACAGGTTGATGGTCACGCAGATCACAGTCATGGATAAGTATATGAATTTTTGGTTGGGCTTGGGTCTCTTGAAGTAGACTGCTTGGCTCCAACAGAAACTGCGCATGAATGAATACTAGACTTTAAAAAACAACTCGTGCAATGTTAAATTCAGATAAAAAATGCAACTTGCTTTACTGTACTAAAATTAGCACAGCATCAAGCTTGTTTATATTAATATGACCGGCAATTAAACTTATTTATATTAATCAGAACTGCATCAAGCTTATATTAACATGACCAGCACCATCTGCCAGTGCTCCAATGGATTTGACGATATTGCGTACCACTTCTAATAATTCAAATCGAGTTACATCATTAGGTGTGATTTTTGTTTTTCGATCACATTCCATCTTCAACATTCGCGATATTTTTTGTCCTTAGTATTTGCACCTTTCCAGGCATAGTCTAGACTTCATGCTTTGCACGTTTTCAAATACAACGCCAGGTGGATGTTCACTCAAAATAAAATCGCAAAAATTCTGTAGACTAACTAGATAGGCTTGTCTTGTTCCAGGTTCCAAATTTTTGCTTTCACAATGGTCTTTGAGAAACTGTTCCAGCATTACGTTTCTGCCAAACATATCACCAAATTAAAACCTATTACTTCTAATATATTGCGCACTCTGCTGTGATACGAGTGTGCAGTTTTCACATCTTGATTGCCACAATCTTACTTTAACAGTTAGTTTATGTAGGCCTACGTTTAGCTTTCCGAGTTTCAATTTCAACCTGTTCATTATCGTTGCGGTTAAAAACTTTTCAGCTAGCTTTTTGTGTCTTTACTTGTTTCAATTACACTTTTAACGCTTTTCTCTTTCACGCTTTTGCTTTTGATGATATGCGCAAAAGCGCTAAAAAGCAATTTGAGATATTCATTTCTAAATAATCTGGATTTGATATCAAAAGTAGTGCCAGATAGTACACATTCTTTATCACTGTGGTATGCAGAAAATGTGGTAATATTTTCTTTTTCGTCAGCATACTTTAGTCGCTTCATTTTATCTTGCAACATTTCTTTTTCTTGTGGCAATTCCGAGCGCTGATTGCTGCTTTTAGTGATATGCATTAACTTGTCATAAAGCTGACGTTCTGTACAACAGCTGAGTTTTTCGTTTTCATTTCTTAATTCTTTGACTGTAGCCATAATAACTTTTCCACTTGCAACAGAATCACTAAAAATTTCTTTTAACAATTTCTACCTTCAACAGAAAATCGCTGTCTTTCTTTTCCAACTTCATCGTAAGATCTCATTACCGCTGGCACACATTTAGCAGCTGTTTGTGCAAACTGTAGTTTTTCTTCCATGTAATAATATTGCTCGACTGTCAATTCAGAGTGGCCCATGAGATTCGCAACGTCTTTGTTCAACTGTTTGTCTGAAGTCGAACTATGGTTTGCCGAAACTACAGCCTTTCTAAATTTGTTGGCATCACATGTACCTTGTATTCCAGATCGACGCCATAATGAACAACTTGCGGTACTTACATTTCCTGAGGATCCAAATTTCTTGCCACTCCATGTAACAAAAACTAAAGCTTGGGAAGCCATATCTGAAGTGGCAACACAACGGACTTTTTCCACATATAATTTCAACCAACCATATAGTTTGTCGTCTAAAATTACTCTTATTGGTCCGGCCTCAGAACGCTTATGCTTAAAGACTGTAATGCAGTACTGTCCATCAGTCGTTTCCATGCTAGAGTATTCATTCATTGTCATATTAGCTATGACCCCGGATCTGTGTGTGTTGTCAATAAATGTTTCCGTTATAATCAGATCCCGAATGTCTGCAAATAAGGATCGAGTTATATTAACATGACCAGCACCATCTACCAGCACTCCAATGGATTTGACGATATTGCGTACCACATCTGACGATTCAAATCGAGTTACATCACTAGGTGTGGTTTTCGTTTTTTGATCGCGTTCAATCTTCAACATTCGCGATACTTTTTTGTCCTTAGTATATGCATCTTTCCAAGCTCGTAGTCTAGACTTCATGCTTTGCACGTTTTCAAATACAAAGCCAGGTGGACGTTCACTCAAAATAAAATCGCAAAAATTGTCTAGACTAACTAGATAGGCTTGTCTTGTTCCACGTTCTAAATTTTACATTAAAGCAGCTTTTACCAAATGTACGTTTTTACGATTTTGCGAATATGCAATATGCATACACGTATAAAATTTTATTCTCGCTGGTTTGTTTAATGTTGCCTTTTATCAAACATCCGTATTTCAGCATGCGTATTTTTTACGCTCAGCAAAAAATAAAATACAGACACGGTGTCCGTATTTTTCACGCCTATATAAAGAAATTTTTTTGCGGCGTGACGTCACAAGGTTTCATAGTGTAGTGGTTACGTTACTTGCTTTTGAAACTTTCAACGTCTGTTCGGTTCTCACCAAAATCAAACTTTAAATTTTTAAAAAAACGTAGTAAATTTTTTTCCAATAAATTTTGAGATATATTTTTGGAAATTTTTACAAAGTTTCTTAAATTAGGCCTAAAGTACTTAATTAATTGACATTTTTGGTTTATAGTTTCTTATCAATTATTGTTTCTTGTTAAACGTTAGCTGAGCTTGTGATGTATTTATTTATGTTTGGTAATGAAAGGTTAGTACTATTAGCCTACTATTACCGTACTTTTGCGAGCAAATCAAACTGAATTCTACGAAGGCAATTCAGTCAATCGTTGGATTTTTGAAATAAAGTAGTTCCTCTAACGGAAAAGTGCAAACTTTATACATTTTCAGGTTGTGGTTGTTTAGCGAACCACAAATAATCTATCACAATTTATACCAAAATGCTATCATTGCATTTGTAAACATTCTTAGCTGTTGCAAACATTTAAAATACATAATCGTGCTAGACGTATGGTGTTGTTGGAATGGTCGAGAGGTTATGTAAATGTTAATTAAATGTATTTTTGTTCTGGTTTGAGTCTTTGGGTTGGAATACCACCGAGATCAACAGCTTTTTGAAAATTAATCACAGAATCTTTAAAAACAAAAGATTGTTTTTCAAGAAAAGGTATAAACTTATAGGATGAAGCACTTTAGTACGAATTAATCCAGAAAATTAGAAACAGATATTCTATTGCTCGTTTCAGGTTTTGTCAGAAAAAGTTTAATTCCAAGGTCAAGAAAAGTTCAGCCAATGGTCTAACATCGGGCCAGGCATAACCCTTAAAAATTAGAAGCTAAAACCAAAGTAGCAATATATCTAGGTATTATTGTAGAGAGGTATTATCAGACTCACAGCAAGTCCTTTATTTCATTGTTTTGAGATACCCTAGCAGAAATACAGTTATGTGTATTTCCGCACATCGATAAATTTCCATGCGTAAACTGGTAAATACGGAAATCCACGAATACGCTTTTATACGCATATGCGTAAATACGGGCTATTGGTAAAAGCCGCTTAATAAGTTTTATATGCTCACTAAATAAATGCTCACCAGGGCTGCCTACTCAATCAATTTTTATTCGAGTTCATCCTATTTTAGCAAGCCAGAGTTCAAGTTCGAGTTTTGAAAATTAATTTTTTCGAGTTCGGCAAAATAACCGAGTTTTTTCGAGTTCGAGTTTGCAGTCCTGGTGCTCACAATATTATTGCTACCGGTACCGATCCTAATCTAGGTACACTATACTCATACTGCACTAAAGCGTAGGCTACTCAAATAGCCTGATTGAGGCTGGACAAATTTTTGCGCTGCCAACTTGCCAAGCCAGCAGTATTTACAAGTACTACACTGTTAAAAATGTTTACTGATGAAAGAACAGGCAGTAAAATCATTTTCATGTCAGTATTATAGTTACTTCCGTATGCTGTTAAACTGATTTACTGTTGTCAGATAAGTAATTTTACTCTCTTCGCTGCTTTTGTTTTGGTAAATTTAACCAGTAATTAATTTGTCCGTAAACTGTTGGTAAATATTTTACTAACAAAAGGATAGGCAGCAAATTAACTTTTATTGCAGTAATATTATTACTACTCAATTTAACGTAATTGAAAAACTCCTAAAAATAGGTACAATTGCAACTCAACTGTCACAGTTCCTCAAATTGTTGTTAATTCGTGAGTAAAAATTTTACTGACAAAAGGATAGGCAGCAATTTAACTTTTGTCCCAGTTATATAGGCACTTATACATGTTACGTAATATAGTTACTATTCTTCATCTGTTAAAATTTCACTGAAGTAACTTAGTAATGGCATTACGTAATAATTTCATGTAATTGATTCACTAGTTAATTACCAGTAATTCATAAACTATCCGTTTACCGATTTAAAATTTACTTCATAGTTGCATGTGATTAATTTACAGAACCATTGATTCACTGTGTCAATGACAATTGCATGACTGCAATCAATCGTTAGCTGAATGATCACCTTAACTTTTATTATTTACAGTTTTATTTTTACACAATTAAAATTGCAGCTGGTGAATGAATTGATCACCATCTCATACGTGGTTATAAAGAGAAGTATTAGCTGT
Source organism: Trididemnum nubilum (assembly GCA_963965965.1). Classification (NCBI taxonomy): domain Eukaryota; kingdom Metazoa; phylum Chordata; class Ascidiacea; order Aplousobranchia; family Didemnidae; genus Trididemnum; species Trididemnum nubilum. The sequence goes on along the minus strand of OZ014469.1, from coordinate 35,454,119 downwards.
AATTCTTGTACTTCATTATTCGATTAAATTAAACCGTAATATAGCAGAAGAATTCCATCTATACGCCCCTAATTGCAACGCACAAGATGGTGAAGTCAATTTATTCACAGGATACAATGTTTTAATTGTGTAAAAAATAAAACTATAAAATATAAAAGTTAACGTGATTATTCAGCTGACGGTTGATTGCAGCCATGTACACTGTTAAAAAAATTTACTAGTATTTGGTTGGCAGCACTTTTACGCACCTTGATGTAATATTATACGAGTGTTTACTGTTTTTTGCTTTACGTCGCAAACGCGTTTTTTTACTCGTACCTTCGATTTTGGGTTACTAAAATTTTTAAGTTAACCTTTTACTAATTATTGACTGTTAATTTACAAAAATACGGTGCTTTTACGTTTACAGCTAAAAACCGTAATTTTTTAAATACAAAATGATAGTCATTTGATTAGTAATTATTAATTGTTCATCCCATTACAACACCGGTTGGCAGCAGATTTACAGAATGATATTCTGCAGTTTACTATAAAATGGTTGTAGATCAACATCAGTTCAAGTGTACACACAGCATAATATGTTAACCTGAAGTGATGCTCATCCGCAACCATTTCATTGCAAACAAAAGGGATACAATTACAGGATCGAGTTACAATATGCGTAATAACTTATTAGTTACATGTGTGCATGTTATAGAGAACACGCACACGTGTTCTCAAATCAAATCACGACACAAAATTTCGTCCAAAAATGTAATGCAATGCAAACACAATCTAAACCAAGTTAAAGCTGCAGCAGTAACAGCAGTGGTTGACAGAACAGAAAAAGTCATAGCAACATAAATCATGATAAAAAATCAATTTGTCTATACTACAAGGCAAAGAGGTTGATTTACAGTACCATATATAACTGATCAATACGGTATATGATATGCGAAATAACATAAAATTATTATCTAACAAAATAGAAATGCCTTACCAGTTTTAGAGCAAGGCGATCATATTAAAATTACATTCAAGCCAGCAGCAGCGTAAAGATTTTAACGTGGTTTAAACTAAAAAAATTTAGTCAGAATAGCTATTAATGGGTTATAATCTAGGCAAAATAAAAAAGAAAATCATAAGGACTATGTATGATATTATAACGTAACAGAAACGTGCGCAAGCTAAAAAATACCAAGCAAAAAAAAGCACCTTTATTATAAAGTTGCTTATTCCACTTAGGATATAGTTTCTTAAATCAAAAGGGCTTTTTGGATTTTGGTTTTATACTCCGTATGGCATCTTTTCAAAATCTGGAAAGAGTTTGCCGTGTACTTTGAAAAGATGCCATACGGAGTATAAAACCAAAATCCAAGAAGCACTTTTGATTTAAGAAACTATATCCTAAGCTGAATAAGCAACTTTATGGTGAAGGTGCTTTTTTTTGCTTAGTATTTTCTAGCTTGCGTACGTTTCTATTACGTCATCATAATATCATAGTTGTTACCTTGATTTTCTCTTTGTTTTGCCTCGACTATAACCCATTAATTGTAATTTTAATGTGATTGCCTTGCTCCAAAACTGGAAACGCATTTTTATTTTGTTAGATAATAATTTTATGTATTTCCTCGTATAATATAACTTCTTGATCAGTTATATGTAATTTATGTTTTCTAAATCGTTATATTTTCCTTGCAGATGTTCATATATTATATTGCTTAATTTGTATCCTGATGAGGCTTAATTGAAGTCAAAAACGTTCGATAGGTTGTGAATAAAATGTTAAATCCAGCAAAGATGCTTCTTATTGCTCTAATATATGTTTGCTTTTCATTCATCAACTAGATGAGTCGGTCCTTGCCGGAGCATGATCTCGTTGGCCAATTTAACCACTTTTGGAGGGACCGACCTTCTGGAGCGCTTGGCAGTTTTCTCTTGCTTATTTATTCTGGCAAAGTATCTGCAAAATAATTAAAAATATTAGTTTCCCGTAGTCATGCGTTTTATAGGATTATCAAAGGCCGATGTATAGCAACTTCAGCATGCAGCAAAATGATGTAAAGTCACAAATAACCAGATTCTTTCCGCCTATCAAACATATTTTTTCAACTTAGTTACACCACCAATGATTTTGTAGCTATTGTACAAACTAGGATCATGTTTCTGACCAAGTCGTCTTGGCCTGGAGACAAGAAAGTGATATATTGTCTTTCGAGTCAGGCTGTTGTCACCTTTTCTACCACATATTGGGACCGGGGATAGCTCCAAGCTTGGTGAGGAACGTCAAGCATTGAAGCTTTCAACACCATGCAATTTAAAAGTTGTTCAACATTACTCGACCCAGAATTCAACCCTATAGTTTCAACCGTTTTTGGCAATAGATGCTCTAACCACAATAAGACCAACTGAGCGGTTTATAGATTTTAAGGCGACTTTTACCGATCGTCCGGATTTTTATATGCAACTGCCTGAGGAAAAAATTAGCATGCGCAGGGGTGCAACTCTATGTTGAGCATTGGGGGGGGGGGGATGAATCAGCAAAATTGACAATTTTTTGACATGGGAGGGAATGCAAATTGGCAATTTTGCTGCATGTATTGTAATTTAAAAAGTTTTCCGAAATTTTTCACTCTTACTATTGTAACTTACATTTAGGCTATACTGGAAAGCAACAACGAATATACACTGCAGCCTTTCTGTCACAATGCACAAATCAAAAAACGTGTCCATTATTTGACGTAACAAAGTGCAGCGCTAATCTATTAATTCGTACAAATTGCAATAGTAACAAAAAATGCTTCAAGCTGGTTTGCACTAATTGCTACAGTAGGAGCGATCTTTAAAGAGCTTTTGTGCGGCTTGGGGATGCAAATTCGCAGCGGAGATTTGTATTTTTAGGGGGGATGCTACCGAATTATTGGTGGGATACATCCCCCCATCCCCCTGGATTTGCACCCATGCGCATGCTTATATTTTATAATGCACTACATATAAAAAATATGCATGCAGAAAAAATCCGAACGATCGGTAAAAGCCACTTAAATTCTCCAAATAGTATGCGCCTTGTTGTCAAGATGAACGTATACTATACATTACATAGGTTTCATATTCAGTATTATAAAAGAAACTAGGAATAACTATTATTTTTTGTAACGATATTCGCATCAAAGTTGTATACGGTTTGAATAGTCAAGGCTCGAACAATAATTTGAAGCCCTAACTATAGATCAAAAAACGCTTTTAAGACCTAAGTTAAGTTAGGTCTTATAAGCGTATGCCGTTAATTGCTCCTTTCCTTTAAGTAACTTTTAGTCTGCTTGCTCTGATAACTGTGACTGTGCAAACACCTACACTGTGAGTCTGTGATATCAGTATTCATCAATTCATGATAAATTGTGATACAATAATAGTAATCATTGAGCACAAATAATCGTATTGAACCTTAAATGAAGTCTTCATTTAGCAATGTTGGCAATTTTTTTATTTTTTTTGAAGCACCTATAACAAAAAGCATGAATCAAGCCCGAAATTTGGTCAATTTTAAGCCCAACCCCCCCCCCCCCCCGAAAGCCGGGCCCGACTTACAACTCTAATTTGCATTGGCAGTTCCAAATTCCATTACAAATGTATCGTTCAATCGAAACTTAATACTCTGGCATCAAAACATACACACTGCATGTAAACGAGGTTTAAGTATTTTCGTCAAAAGTTGTAGACTACGAGAAACATCACTTCTATCATTTTAAAGCATACTAAACTAAATCGGCAGCTGTATGCTTTTCGCTGATTTTCCAAAAGCAAAAAACTATGCATAAAAAAATAGAAATTTCACCTTTGAATAAACTCCAACGTTGATTCCAATTGTTTTGGGTACTGCATGTCAAACACGTAATAACAGCAAAAACAATAACACAAAGCTTTCAAGAACGAATCTGCTTTGAATACAACTTCGTTTTCGATGATGATGAAAAACATGGAAGCTTGTACTGGCGATTCGCCTTAAAATCATTAAGAAAAGAAATAAAGCATATTCCATTACGTTGGCATGTTTATTAACAAATTCAGTTTAAGAGCTGTTTCAATGTTTCTCCACTTTCTCAAAAATGATGACAGCATAACAAAATATCTTGATTTACACTTTTTTTTATAAGAACCAGTAAATTTTGGGTCGAGGCTGACAGTTCTTAAATTTGCACTAATTTTCAGCCTCATTTGTTCTTAACTACATAGGCGAATAAAGTGACACAATTTTGTTATTGCTTGGCAAAAAGTTGTCTGATTATTAGATAGTGACTACTGTTAGAAAAATTAACAATGACAATACAGAAAAGGCCAAGGAAGGCCTGCTGATTACTTGCAATTGCGTTTGTGCTAGCTCCCCTTCTTAAATATTTTTTTCATGATAAGCCTGGCATTATTATTATTTTGTACTTAAATTTTAAGGGAAAATGAGCCTCGTGTTCTTATAAAATTATTCGAAAAATACAAAAAAGTGTCCTGTGCATTCGCTTGTACAGATGTAGAGTTAGATGTGAGGCAAAATTTTCAATTCAATTAAATTCATCAATATATTTAGTAACAATTTACCTTTCACAATTATCAAGGGATGCTTTGGCAGCGCTTCTCTTGTTACTATCTGCTGAATGCAATCAAAGCCCTGAAAAAAAAAAAAAAGAATAAGCAATCGCTCTTGCAATTTCCCACTCAATACTCAGGGAACCGAAACAACAAGATGTAATGAAACTGATGACTGTAGTCTTACACTACATTTTATAGCCAGAATCAATAATCCTAATCTAAATGGTACGGGTACTACAAAAACCAAACCTAGAAGCACCAAAGGGCTGCGTCTAATCAACTCGTATGCATTATACCAGGTGTTACCTAAATATCTAATGTATAAGCAAGCTGAAACTGTGTTGGCACAGTATGATTAAAAGCAACCTTTGGAGTCTAATTATCAGAACTAAGGTTGCTCTCTCTTTCTCTCAATTCAGACTGACTTAACAAAAAAATTGAATTAACCATACTGCTCATTTAAAGTTAGATTAGCTGTGAAAAGCACTGATAATGATAGCACTGGGCGTAAAAACCGTGAGTGTACGGGCGTATTTTCTGTTTATTTCAAGCAAAAATTCGATACCCAAGGCAAACCGCCTTAAAAGCGTACAAACTACCAGTTTATTAAACTAATGATACGCTCGTCTGCCCACGATGTTATGTACAGTCGTAGACCGGGTCTAAAGGTTAACGTAATTCTTTCAACATATTGACTTCATCTGTTCAATTAAATTCAACACAAATAAATGCATGAATGCTAAACGGCTTAAGTGTCAGAAAACTATATACAATAAATTTCAGTGTGAGGTCATTTTCAAACCTGTCTGATTTTGGCTTAAAATATACAATCAAATTTTTCTTTTCTAAAGCTAAAAATAATCTTTCTGCGTGATCTTAAATTTTGTAACTACAACGCTACCACTAATCACTTTCTAAACAAAATTCAACTTACGCTAAAACAACGATAAAAGAGATCAGCTTTCTCATTAAAATAACAAGTCAATAGCTTTACTATTCCAATCACTTTGGGCCTTTCATTCTGGTACTGCTTCACTTCTTGCTCAATTTCACCAATCATTTTCGCCACACTAATATTTGAAGACTGCTGGAGTGTCCTACAAAAAAACATCCAATAAAAAAAAACATAACTTGTTGTAAGATTTTATTTTGTTTTTCACTAAATGATGCACATTTCAAAACCGAGTTATTTGCAAAAAAACAAGCACATATTTCGCTAATGCAAGGGCTTCAGCCCAGAGCTCCATGGGTGATTATTGTGCTCTTGTGGAAATGGAAGAAACCTATTTTAACGCCATTAGAAAGAAATTTCTCTGGTTTTTAGAGCCATGTAAAATAATTGTTAAGATAGTAATATTTTAACTTAATCACCTTCGCCCTTCAGCAAGACTGTACCAACTTGCACGCAGGCTTGGCTAGAACATAAGGCTATTTGACTCCAAACACAGTGGCCTCATGGAACGCTATCATATTCGCTGAACTACTGAATAACTGCAATATCGGGACGATTCAAATAACAATATTTATGGAGCTAATGAAATAACCATAAGCTCCATATAAACTAAAAACACAAAAGACATGAATTGAACAAAACTTACTTAAATACTAGCAACGAGCCATTGGCAACATTTTCGGCAAACTTTTCTTCGACTTCAAAATCATCTAGTAACATTTCCAAATGGTTATAAAAATACTTTTCATCAAATAAAAAAGGCCACTTGCCTTTAACTTCTCCAATCATGAGTTTCTTCTTGATATCCAATCTTATCGTACTGTATGCTTTTTTCATAAGCTCTTTTATTCTCTGTTCATCTTTTGAAGTCTGAAAGTATGCAGCCTGTAAGTAGCTTTGATCATCATCCTTTAACAAATCACTATCTGCATCCGTGCATGGACTTGGTGATTCTTTCTTTATCCTTCTTCTTATGTTATCGCTTCTGTACATGATTTGGGTGGTCAACGACTCTAGACCAGATCCTATGACTATTCCATCGATTTCGTCCTTAAAAGAGTTGGGATAGCGACTGATAATACGATATGCAATTTTCTCAATGTTTTTTAATTTTGGATAAGCACAAACTTTATGAATAGCATCCACTACAATTCTCACCATTTCCAATCTGTGCCTCTTTTCTGGTTTCTTTTTGTGATCACATGCATCCAACAGGGATTTTGGAAACGAATTCCATGGAATTTCGAAGCGGAAATCCCAATCACTCTGTTCTGCAGGAACAATTCTGCGGTTGCTGGAAGAACCAGAACTGCAAGCTGAAGAGTTGCTGCTGAGGGCCATTAGTGTATCATCACAGGATGTAGATTCTTTTTCAATATTATCTTCAAATACTTCTGGCTGGGCTTCATTTTTCCAATACTGAATGATTTTTCGAGCCTGTATAGGCTTTAATATAGGCAGTAAATCTGCTTCTTTAATTAATTTCAAATCGTTCTCACCAAGAACTCCTAAATCATCTGTAATGAAATCTTTGAGTTTTTGAATCAGCTCTTCGGAAAGTTGTGGTAGAGCAATAGCAATACTCTCCATGCTTTAGAGTAACTATTGAACAAGATTTTGTATCTGAAATATACACAAATTCCATTATCAGCTAAGAAACACATTCACTATTTAGTTAGGTTCTATTATTCAAGCCTGTAGCATTACAATTGCATGACCTCAAACATCAAATTTCAGAGTTATAAATTAAATGCTAAATGTGACTTGATTCAGACCAATTTATTTTGCAGTATGCTATTTGCAGCATGAACAAAAAACTAGTTGAATATCCAAGTGAAGCATTCAATACGTCACTCAGATAAAAAAAAAACAAAAACAAACGCAGAAACAAAATTTAAACACTCAAGAGTCTGTTTATCACCACATATGCATAGTTTACATACATTTGAAAAAAGCAAAGGGTATGCTTGCTGAGGTCTTCAGGGTTGCCACAGAAACTGCAAAACTAAATTCCAGGACTTTTTAGGTCATTTTCCAGGACTGTTTAAGACTATTTATTCAGGACTTAAAATTTAATTTTCACTATTACTCTTTCGCCTCTTATGACTCACTGGGTAAGTGGCTTCATTATTCTGCCCCGGAGAAGCACAAGAAAACCGTCTAGCTATTTTCTAGGACTTATAAACAACATTCAAGGACTTTCCAGGACAGCCAAAAAATCCAGGCCTTTTCCAGAAAGTGGCAACCCTGGGTCTTAAAAATGACACCTGTACAAGCAGTTATACATGCAACTCTGGGAGTATAATTCATCGAGCTTGTCACTGCAATAATGATTGATAATTCAATTTTTACTTGCCTACACAAGCATTGCAACTTCAATAATTTAACATTAGTAGTTGTATGTCATGCTTAAATTAAAACTGTTGTTTAAAAACTTTAACCTCTGGCAAGTGGTGTATACTTCAGCGCATAAAGTTCACTGGCAATAAGCTGACATTTTAGCAACAACGTAACCACCAAATTCATCAAACTCATAACCCTATTAGGCTTTTTTTGTGCATGATAAGAAACTGTTACAGAGATTGAAGTGAAACGGACAATTTAGTTTTCTGCTATTACCACGAAGTATATTTCTTACATAGTCATATCCTTTAAATTGTTATACAGCCAAAGCAGAGATATCCAAAAATACAAAACTGCAGCAATAAAAAAAGCAAAAGTTAGATTAAGTGAAACAATGTTGTATCCACAACTTAAAGAATCATTTAAAAAAAAACAATCACACAGAATAAGATACCAGCGAGCTAGCTTTCAACTAAGAAAACTGCTTTCTACACAGAATGCTTTAAAACCATAACTTCTTCTCTAGTAATGCAATCATAACCATACAAGGGATAATAATCAAGCAAACTATCAATGCATATACATTTCAAACAGTGAGATATGGATTCAAAATAGTTAATCCAATAAATGCCAAGATATGGTAAATACACACCTTTACAAAGTTTCACAACAAACCATACTTTACTGTGGTACAAAAAAACTGCTTTCACTTTTCCTAAATGCAAATCAAATCCATGCTTTTCAATAACAAGAAACTGAGCAACCTTGTACAATGTCCCATGGTACTCTACTTCTTTACAAAACAAGCAGTTGGACTTATTAATATTTTGATCAGTAAGAGCTTGCATCACTTGCTCAGAATAGGTAATGACAGACTCAGCAACTGGTTGCAAGTTTGACTGGAATAATCCAGTCGCATGCAAATATCCCTGAAACATTTGATGAACTTTAGCCAAATGTAAAGCTACATTAACGAAGTTTCCACAGTTACGAATAATCCTTTTGAAGTAAGAATGTTTGCTTTCAAATCTAAGAGTCCAAACATATATAAGTGGTCCAAATTGTAGAATCAACCAAGGATAATGGGTCATGTAATGATGCTTAGGTCTTAGTTGCACACTAGAAAATTCAGTGGATCTTAAATGCAAATATTCATCAATATAATCAGACAAGCATGATATCTGTGTGTTGGTAATTTTTGGAGCACAGACTAGTTCAACAATAGTTCTCAACAAAACCACAGCTCTCCAAACAGGATTTGCACTATCTTTAACCTTATGAAAAACAAACAGTGGGAAAAAACGAGCAAAACACCATATTTGGCTAGCATTACCAGCAATTTTTAACAAATTTTTTTTTAAATTACACATTTCGAGTTCCGACTCAATTCATCATAACAAAACTGAATCATAGCAGAATTCAAATCATTTTCAGAAAACCAGCCATGCTGTATAACGTACTTAACAAACAACATCATATCATACGATACCACTCCCTCAAATAAATCGTGGGCAATACATGGGGGCAAACCAGGATTGCAAACATGGTAGTACAAAAGGCTATTAAACGGTGAAGAAAATTTTATGCCTTGAGCATGAGTCTGGTTGCTATTCTCTCTTGATCTAACACAGGCATTATACATATCAACTGTTCTTAAAGGCCTTGAAGTTCGACTGTTCGTAGAGAAGTCGCTTTTTCGTGCCACACAATATCTGCAATTATAATCACCAGTGCTAAAGTTGGTTATATAACCACCAAGCCAATTACTTCCTAAATTATCACCAATAATAGCAAATACACTGCCGCAAATGTTTTGATATCCATTAATAGCAACACCTTCAGTCTCTAGCACGTGTAAATCATCCAATAGTGGTTGAAATAACACATCCATGTTTGTTTGATTGACATACCTTTCTTCACATAAAAGCACAAGCTGCATAGAATTTACTCTGGATCTGTTGTAAGGATGCAAATTTCCAAGAACATAATATACTGCCAGCAACTTATGTACAGTCTTAGCAGATCCAAGAGGATTGACCACCTCAAACGCATCTTGATAAAGCATAAGCTGTAACGAATGATATGTGGAACTAAATAGTTTATTAGTTTTAAACAATATACCATCTTTGTAACCTCGTACACGTGTAAAATCATTACAGATATCAGTAATAGGACTGAAAACCTGGGCAATTACTTCTTCGTGAGATAGAAGCCGTTCTAAAGTTTGCAAAATAGGAACATATTGAAAACAAATATTTCTTCTACTTTCAGTTACATTACGTGACAATTGGTAAGAAACTGGTTTAACATAAGGTAGCTCTCTTTCAAACAATTGGTTTCGAGAGTAATCAGATCATAACTCTCCATCACTAAAAAGGTTGCAATTAAACGTTGATGAAATTGTGTCAATGACTTTTTTAATAGTATGATCAGCCACATGTTCCTTATTCAATATAGATGTTACATTTTTCAAAACAATATTTTCTTTGTTCTTTAACAACTTTCCAATATCACTTGAAATTCCATTAACGGTTGAAGCTGGGATAAGATGTTTATAACGCAATGATAGCAAAAAAATTGAAAGTTCGTCTAGTGACGATGGAGAATTACTATACAAAATATCATCATTTACAACATTCTCACTTTCATCAAATGATCTTTCACTGCTCATTCCAGCACTAGCATTCATAACAAGGGCAGCAGAATGATCTGTTAGTTTGTGATATCTACTGATATGTGAAGTAAGTGATGAAACAATGCGATACGATTTACTACATTTTTCAACAGGACAAGTTACAGTTAAACCTTCTTGAATGTGGTTTTTTAAATGTTTCAGAAGGCCACGCAAGTCATCAAATTTCTCTTTGCTCACTGTAATTGAACAAGTAAAGTTCAAAATGGGATCCATTTTGTAGCAGATAGTTACAAATTAAGCGACATAGTCACAAATTAAGTACTACAGAACAAAAAGTGTTCTTTTATATTTAAGTAGTAGGCCTAACTAAAAGCACCAGTTTTTAGAAAATCAGAGACAAAAGCCGGGTTTTCAGAATGCAAAACCTGGCAAACCAGATTTGGACTCTCTACTTAGAGCTCTAGCATACCGCAGGCCAAACATATCAGAAATCCTTGGCTATTGGCAGGCGCAGCCTGACTGGCGGATCAGCATATTCCAGCTACAGTAGCCTACAATTAAAAGCAAGCTTCTCGGCTACTGAAAAATTAGTTCACTTAAACTAACAAATCAATTGTTTATTCAATAGTAAGTTAGCTTACCTTAAAATAAATTCCATCGACTCAAGACCTAACCTGATTCATTTGGTTTTCCTGACCTAGAATGGCACCTTATCTCTAGCCCGCTATTAGCCACTGCATTTCACCCACGAGTTAGCCTATTCCTCATGGTTGTTACGAATCTGTCACGTGACTGTATTTTTTTCCATTGGTTTGAGTAAACCACGTGATTATCTTTTGCGTAAACAAATTCTGTAAAAGGAAGAACAACGAAATGAAGTTTTTTCTCGGCTTGTAAATTTTCAATTTGGAAAGGTGCTAAGCAGCAGGGATTGGATAATGATAGCATGCACACGGAGTGTTTTATTTTTTTTTAGTTTCAAAGTTTATTTTATAAATAAAAAAAATTTACAAATAACAATTTTTATTTTCTTTGTAAAATTTCAACGAAATCTGGGGTAAAGGACGACCCTAATCGCGTGGTTTGGGTTCAAGCGGAAACCGGGTCACGTTGTTGCTTCCTTGGATATGGCGCTTTGCAGATTATCTCTGCTTGGTACTAGCTTCTAACAAGCGGCAAAAAGGCTCTGTAAACGTGCAAAATGTCATCGAAATGTCGTTAAAATTGCTTTTTTTGCTGAAAAATCACTAAAATCTCTCAGAGGGTGATTGGCTCTGCCCCCAGATCCCCGACTGCAGACGCAGATAAAGTTTGCTGAAAGTAATATGTCTTGCCCCCCTACAAAGATTCCTGGATCCGGCTTACGCTTGGATAGGATGTGTTTTTGTTTTTCATTGTTATCAGTCGCTATGTTGCGGTGCATGTACATTGTTAATCAGCTCCTTACCCCTAACAAGTCAAGTAGAGTACTTTCACTTCGCACAGCTTTACAAGTTCAGACAAGACAAATTATGGAAAAGGTTACTGGAAACTGGGAAGACATTGCACAAGTTGTCCTTTAAATACCGGCATATATTTTGACAACATTTGAAATTCCAAACCCTCTGGGGTGTCCAAGAAGATATTTCTAATTACGGTAATTTCTAAACGGGAAAGCGAAAGTTTTTTGTGGAAAATCTTATTGTTCAAGATGCGTCGGTCGTTCACTGAGATTGCTTCTCAGCAAACTCCCATCTAGTTTTACGTTGTATTTTCCAAAAGAGTTTAGAACGTATGAGACTGAAAATTCATAAAAATTTAAAATCAGTCAATTGTAGCCAGCCTCATCTCGATCAAGATTTACTGATTTTTGTAATAAAACAGTGTACTGTAATAAACAAATTCAACACCCATAAGATGTATTCAAAAAACGAAACTCGGAAGCCAAAAAATTACTTCAGATTTGTTAGTAAAAATTCGCAGCTGAAAAATTTAACGTATATTTGTTGTTATTTAAAACTTTAACGTGCATTTGTAGTTATTTAAATACGAGTAATTTATGTACAACAATTACATCAAATTTAAAATTAAAAAAAAAACTTTACTTAGTTTTAACAACGTATTATTGTACATTTTAAAACTACTGCTTTTGGTAAAATTTTACGCTGATTTTATGAGTAAAATTACAACATTTTTTAACAGTGTAACTGTGTGACTCAGTGAATTAATGTTTCTGTAAATTTATCGCATGCAATTAAGAAGGAAATTTCAAATCGGCGAACAGATAGTTCATCAATTACTGGTAATTAACCAGGATCAATTACAAAAATTCTTACAAAATGACATTACTAAATTATGCAATTAATTATGCATTTATACCAAATTATGCTATGCAATTGTCAACGACACAGTGACTTAATAGTTTTGTAAAATCAATCTCATACAGGGTGTCCATAAAGTCCGTGTGCACTTTAGAAAATTTATAACTTTATTTGTGCTTGTGATAGAAAGGATCTGTAAACAGGATTTGAAAGTGTCATGTACCTAGTTTTAGTATAACTATTGAATAATTCTTCATTACAGAATTTATAACAATTTTTGTATAAGTAAAATTTATTAGTAAAACTATTTTCTTTTGTTTTTCACAATTAATTTGAATCCCATGGCTTCAATTGAGGAAAAAGTAAACTGCGTCCTTTGGTTGGCTGAACTGAAATCTACTGTTGCTGTACAAAGAAAGTTTAGAATTGAATACAATAAAGAACCGCCTCATAGGAACACCATTGCTAAATGGATGAAAAAATTTAAAGAGACAGGCTCTGTTCATGATAAACCACGGTCTGGTTTTTCATGAATTACCACGGTTTTTCGTGAATTGCAAAATCGTATTACTCTTTGTATTTCTAATGATGGAGAACATGTGGAAACTTAAATAAAATTTCAACAAAACATTACAAAATATCGATTTACTTCTTTCAAATCCTTTTTACAGATTATTTCTATTGTACACAAAAATAAAGTTATAAATTTTTTAAAGTGCACACGGACTTTATGGACACTCTGTATGATGCAATTACTTTTTCCACACATACTATTTACGTTGATGAAGATGACATAACATAACATCAAGTTTAGTTTTTTTCATGCTGAAAATTACTGTTAAAAATTCGCTTTCTATTCATTTTGTCGTTTACAATCGGAATCCAATGTCTTAAGATGACTTGCAAAAAAGTTCAAACAGTTGAAGTGAACATGCATCACAAAACACAATTTGTGTACAATGCACATCAGAAAAGAACTTTTAAAAGCAGTTTCACATCCACATGAAATAAATCAAGAAAGAACAATTGTTTTTGTGGTGAATTTGCATGATTAAAGCAGTGTTTGTTTCAAGGAAAATGTCTTGTTTTTCTTTACTTTTCCTTGCTGGCTGCAATGCGATTGCATAAGTTCATCACCTTAGGGTTGATTTCGGTTTTGCGCTGTTTATTCTTAGTTTTTGTGGCGCAGGGCTTTCCGATTTTTGCAAAGTATCTGCAAATCAAAATAAAACACAATTAAGAGTTAGCACAAAAACCTGGCAGAATCTCCTAAAATTTGAAAGGGGCCTTACCAAATACTTTATTAATGCTATTTGCTGCTGCGCTTGTTAAGCCTAGTCCTACACAGTACAATAGTACATACACTCAGTAATGACCAGTGTATAGCGACATAGCGTATAGTTGTACAAAGAAATAAAAGAGTGTGAAAAATATATTCGAGAACTGTTAGTTACATCTGGGCGCCAGACGTAACTATCTATTAGTTAAGTCACTTAAATTTCAACATGAAATCTGCGAAAAATATCATACACAATATAAGCCTCAGGAAATGCAGCAAAATAATATGGCTGCATATAGAGTCAAACCCCTGCCACATCAACCTGTGACTTAACTATCTATCGTATGCTGGTACAACCAGTTTACGAGTTTGCATATTGAATTGGCTGTTGCAAGCAATACCTTTCTGAAAAGGAGTTTTGAATCAACTGAGCTATGTGCCACCGCTCTTCTTATGCATTGATCAAATGATTAGGCTAGTTCCAAACTCGAACATGAGATAATTACCATATGGTAAAAATGCAGTCGTGCTGATGATAAACGTTCGAAAGGTAAGTAGCAACACAGGGCAAAGATCTTTGAAATTGAAGCTTGCTTTACCTTATACTCAGCGATAAATTGTAGAGATAAAAAATGCAATAAGTCATTCCAACGAAAACCTTACATGGAATCACTTCAGATTATGTTCAAGCTGAGCGCAGGAGGTGGTGGAGGATCGTGAGGTGCATGTGGCAGTTTGTATTGAGCTGTTACTTCCCGTAACCCTCACGGATAAGCGGATGAAGACAGAAAAAAATGCAAGCGATGTTTGCTTTTCTTTTTTCTTGTTGCATGATTGCCATAACAGTGCAGGGACTAAAAGATACCTGGCAACAATTTACTAATGTGATTATTTTTAACTACCATTTGATCTCTCCTCCGCCAAATTTTTAATGGTGATTCCCAACCTCTGAATTGTTAGCATTGGCTTTCATATTCAGCAGCAGCCAAACTGTTTACATTAAAAGTTTTTGTTTTGTTATCTACAGTAGAAAGTAGTATTACCTTTGCACAAACAGACAAACATTGATGAGATACGCTATTCTACCATTAACAGTCCAAAGAAATCTCATTGCCGTTGTTCACTAGAATTAGGATTGTCTGCCTCCAGTGTGTTTCGTATACTGACGAAAGAGCTAAAACTTTATCATTACATCATATCGGTTAGGCGTAAACTAACCATTGAAGACAAAGAGAGAAGGTAAATAATGTGCAAATGGATCATCCAAAAGCTCGAGCGCACACCAAGTTGGATCAACCACATTTGGTTCTCTTATGAAGCCCACTTCCACTTGAACAGTGCCGTCAATAATCACAACAACATTTTCTGGGAGTCTGAACAACCAAAAGAAATCTCAAAAAGACTCTTAAAGGGCCCCAAGGTAACCACTTTGTCGCCTTCAATGCTAGACATGTCTTATTGGCTCCCTACTCTCAATGCTGCACGTTATCGTGACGTCATCAAGAATTTCAAAAATTAAACCTTCATTTTACTCGCTGTAATACACCAAAGCATGTAACATGTTTGTGGGACCCGTCTCCATGACATTGCACCTAGGAAACACAGCTCCTTTCGAAGAAATGTCGCAGTGGTGGTGAGTTGTTGGCAACCTGTGTCCTATATGACCAGCCCGAGATCTGAACTCTCCAGACCTCCCGCACCAGAGTTGAGCGAGTTACCGCACGGTTAACTGGCTGACCATCAAGAATTTTTATGTCGAAACCCTCTCTGAGTGCTAACTTCGAATGGCGACATTTTAGAGTGTCTCGCATTTCACACATACTTGCATCAGAAATGGACTCGCCATCATCACACTTTCTTTTGCTTGCTGTTTTCTGTGCTTTGTCAAGAGTTTTCACATTGCCATATCTATGTAACAGTTGTGATGTAAGAGACTGCCTTCCATCGCCAAGCACCACGTCTCCAACAAAATCTTTAAAAGAAATAGGATAACAAGTAACGATTTTGTCGGCGATTCGTTCAAAATTCTTTTTTCTTGGATTATTGCTTTATCTTTATCAGCAATCCTGAACTTTCCTTTCTTTCCAGAACTTTATCAACAATAATTCTGATCATTTCTAAGCGATCTCGGTGCAGAGGTCGACTGTTACTTTCACATGCTTTAGTTAATCCTTGTGGAAAAGCAAGCCAAGGTATCTGAAATGAGAAGTCCCACTCATCCGCAGAATCCAGTGAACTTGATGACAAAGATGCAAGTACAGTCGATGATGATGAATCTGCCGAAACTGAAACATTAGCAGAATTCATAGACCAGCTATTAATCAATTTCTTTGCTTGCACAAGTTTCAGTGTTCCTTGGAAATGAGGCGGTTGTAAATGGTTTAGATCCTCCCACAATAATACTCCCATCTTATCAAAAAGTTCAGTGACCGTAGTTATTTCTGCTTCAGTCAAATTTGATAGTATTGTACGTATCTTATTCTCCATTGCATTACCAGCTTATACTAAGCTTCTGCAAAAACACACAAACAAAAATGTTACTTCATATGCTATACTGCCACAGTGCAACGATTTTGTTTTAGAGTAAATCACCCACACTCTCACAGCTTAGCCAACCAGCAGCTGATGCCTGATGATGATAATAACACAGCCAATCACAAGAAGTTGTTTCATCAAAAGCTGAAGTTGATGTTGAATTACTGCTTAAGTAGTCACACAATCGGCTTCAGATAACATTAATTTAGACTTAAAAGGGCAGTCAACCTTGGATTTTGACTTGTTACTAAAAAATGCAAAAAATCTCAAACCTCACGTCAAAAAATTTGAGACTTCTACGCTCTACCGTATTTGAGATACGGCTGTTCAAAGTTTGATAATATGACATCAATCTTATCCCCAACATTCGAACGGAGCGAAACACATATACGTTTCCCATTGTTACTTTACGTTTTCTAGGCTTCTGACGGTAAAAATGGAATAGACGACAAAGTTCTTGCTCAGATAGGTTCGACTGCACCGTTGTTGTGTGGATGTCAAGTTGCTGCCGCACACGCGTTTCGCAGATGTTTGAAAGTTGGGTGAAAGATATCAAAAAAAAGAAACCTTTATAACTTTTGAAGTAAGCAATGCAAAAGGACGAGGTTGGTGCGGAAATTTTTTTTTAATTGATATTTTGCTTTGAGAACAAAATTGGACAGGTTAGTGCGAGGGTTGAATGCCCTTTTAAAATAATGTATTATTTGAAAGAAAGCTTTAAAGCTTGCAGATGTCAGTCAAAATGACGCAGTGGCGGTGAACAGCATTCTTAATGTTAGCATGCTTGTTTCAACACATAGCTACAGTGACAGAGTGGTCTTACGCCTATCCTGTGTTATAAGATTGCTGCGACTTTCAAACCAGTGTACGTCTCTGGTTGTTGCGGACATGGGTTCGAATCCCATCTGTAGTCATTTTTTCTGACATTCAGAAGCAGATCTAGCTTATGACTTCGTGCTTCCTTATTTGAAAGAATGGACAGCAGTAAAATTTAAATGCTAAAATTGCAATAAAACTATTCAAACGAAATAGTACTGATTTCCTATAAACTACAAACATCCTAGGGCAGCATACCGTCAAAAAGTACATACGATATGAAAAAAGAACTTGTAAGCAAGTACTCAACATCAAGTTCACCATTACCCCGGTTGGGTGCTTGTGCCATGTTACACTGGCCCGTATAAATACTAAGATAACTTGTCACACAAACAAACAAATTGAGTTCTTTCATTAATACAATCATTAGACCTAAACCACCATTTTAGATGAACTAAATTCTACAACCATAACAAGAAAAATATTAGTGTCTCCGGAACAATGTGACTCGCTCATAAATTCGTGGCGGAAGGTGATGCTATAAGCAGCAGGAATGTTGCTTGAAATCCCTTAGTACTGGTGTTTTCTGTTTGATACATCATGCATATTCATCCTCTTGTTTCAAAGCAATGACCTAAGCGCTTAAAGGTTATATGAAACGAAATTTACCAATTGAAAAATATAAACGTAGCGTAAAACGTTCTGCTCCTTGGGCACTGTCCAGCAAATTTAAATGCAGGTAAAGTCGCGATTAGACAGATAATTTTTGTCAAGAGCAACATAATGCAAACAAAATCATTTTTACGCTTTTACCAACAGCAACAGTGCTCAAGAAGCAAGCACACCAGCAACTCCCAGGACTTCATACCATATCCTTTCAAAAGACTGATACATCTGCTAGCCTATTCGACTAATGTGTAAAATGTAGCTGGAAACCTTGCTCAATTACAATTCAAAATAATAAATTTAGAACTACCGCTGTAAGAACCAGTTACTGAACAATGTGGTAATGGAAATCTGAAACAATTAGGCCTATATGATCATTGTCAGTCATAGCATTAAGTTTACTCATTTATCCCCGAAATAATTTAAATACCTGGCTCTAGTTGCAATCTAACAAACCAAAAAACTTTGATGTTAGTTAGAAAGGAGATTATCATTAGCATTTCTCTTATTGAAATATAGGCAAACAAAAAATCCACCAAACTATAATTTTGTGAATTGCATTGTAATTAAATTCTTCATGCTTTTTCCAAACTAATTGAAAGGGTCTTAAGTTCTTGAAAGAAGCTGTATAGGGTCTTGCAGTCGAAACAAATGCTGCAAGAGCAAGAAACATTCTGAAACTGACTGGTTTACATGAAACTCAACTGTATTTGCCGTAGTTCATCAAAAACTCTCAAACAAGACATATCTAGGAATAAATTTTTTGCCATAAAATCTCCTTTCTAATGGTAAGAAACATGTAACTTTTGAATCTCTCTAACAACATGCTTTAAAACTAAATATTCATGGTTGTGTACAGATTTATACGCATGCAGTGGATAATAATCGCACAAATTATTAATTTCTGCACATGCCAATTGTGCTTCTGCAGGCATTAAACAATAAATCCCTAATCGAAACTGAAAGCTGGCAACCATTTTTTTAATTACAAAATATAATCTTTTCCGAAAAACTGCAACTAGAAGCACGTTCCCAACAATAAGGTCAAATTTATCTTTACCTAGCACAACATATTGTCCTGGAATATATTGTGTTCCTTTGTAAGTAGCAGATTTACACAAAATGGCATTGCTTATAGTAACTGCATTAGCAGTAAGCACATTCAACACTTCTGAAGAATAATCATAAGATGTTTCTGTCTATTGCAATTCATCACCAAACAACTCAACCTCCAGCAAATATAGGCTTGAAACATTTGATGGTGCTTGGCCAAGGATAAAGATAGATTTATGAAGTTTCGACTCTGTCTTATGCAACGCTTAAAGTATGTATGCTTTCCTTCAAAACTTAAGGTCCGCAAGTAAACCAGTGGTCCAAACTAGTATATAAGTCAAAGATAGTGAGCCAAATAATGGTGCTTGGGCTGAATGTTTTCAGATGGAAATAGTGTTGAGCACAATTCCAGATACTCTACAATCAACAAAACTAGATACGAAATTTGACTGAACGCAATATGCAGGGCACAAGTTATTTCCACTGACGAAGAAGTAACAGCATTTTCCACACAGGATCAGCAAAATCTTTAACTTTAAATATGATGAACAACGGGAAGAAACGAATAAAGCACCAATTTTGACTAGCATTGCTCGAAAGTTTTTTGGCTGTAAATTTTGCAGGCAGGGCTTTGGAATGGGCTGCTGTAGCATCAAATTTAAATTGTTTAGTTCTAGAATTCAAATGCTGTTCAGAAAACCATTCCTTGTGAACAAAATATTCTATGATTAACATGATATCGTATGCCACCACACCTTCAAACAAATCATGTGCAATGCATGGTGGCAAACCGGGCATGCACACATGATAGCTTTGTAAAACATTAAATGGTGAGCTTTGCCTTATGCCAGAAACATTATTTTGTAAACCGATTTCCAATATGTCATATAAGCATTATTTTGTAAACCGATTTCCAATATGTCATGTAAACCGATTTCCAATATGTCAATATGTCACAGTGCAAAAACGACAAACATAAGCAGAAGAAGTTGCATTAAATGATGTAGTAAATTTCGCCCAGGGTTCCCAGCAATTTCTTGCATAAAAATTCCCTGAGTTTTCCCTGATTTTTTTTTGATCAATTTAAGTCAATTTTAGGAATGTTATATTTTGGGCTTTCTGAATCAAGACTTTACTTACAAAGTGGACAAAGAAATGAGATGCAATGTCAGAAGATTTCCACATTAACTGGTAATATTCTAGCTTAAGCTAAACCTAGATCAAAACATCAAATTAATTACCATACACGACAATTCAAGACGACTGAGCTCAACAACTTGCTTCGCAACAACACAATAGCATTAGCATCAAAATTTCAAAAAGAACGCATCAATAAGCACAAGAACAGCGGTGCAGAACTTTATGGCGCAAGCATTCTGCCCCTATACCACTATGACCCGAGAGGCGAGACCCTTGTGATTCTACAATATAGGCCTAGCATAGAGCAGTAAAATTCATGTCATCTCTACAATGCTGGTTGGTTTGAGCCGAAAATAATTTTCAACAGCCTTCTTTTCTCATAACTTTCTTCTGAAATAATTTTGTCACGCAAAAATATAATTTATTGTTTTTCACTTAATTGATTTAATATTTTTTACATTTTGTATCAAAAATAGTTCATTCAATTAAATGAAAAATAATAAAATATTACTTTTTATTTAATTGAATGAACTATTTTTGATACAAAATGTAAAAAAATATTAATTCAATTAAGTGAAAAGTTAGAGCATTGTTACTTAGAGCTTTGTTTCCGACTAGCATTAGTGCAACTGTGTACGAGGCAAGTTTCAATTACAGAACAGAAAAGTGTGAGCTAATGGGAGGATAGAATACCTCAAAGCTTTCGATGTTGCGTTAATAATGCAGTCGCTATTGCCTAAATATCATTCCAAGCCCTTAACAGCAATTACCAAATACGAGATGAGATCATTTTTTAAATACAAAAAGTTTACACCATGGGATTAGTCACAACCCTAGCAGGACACCAAAAAGCTTTGATATATATTACAATTAAACGCAAAAACTTTGCTTGTTATAGCAGGGGTTATATTTATTATTAATGGGAAATTGATAGTTGCCAACAAAATGCAAATCGCAAGTTTATCCTAACATCAAAATCGTCAGCTGAAGCCATGTAATGGTCTTGGATCATAACAGTCGCGCCATAAACACGTGATCCGCAAGAACAAACAATCGGCTTCATGCTAATTACCCAGGTTTAAACCTTGGCAAGCAAGAATTGTAAAGTTGGAAATCTTAAACCTTCTTCAAGCTGTCGCTGAAAGATTTCACAATGCACTGTTGTTTGTCAATGTCTTTTTTCATTTGTATAGCTTTCGATCTTAAAGCATTGGATTTAGACAGAAGTGTAAAATTCTGCTTGTTCTCCGCTTTTAAAGCATGCTGGTCAGCTTCTGCTGTAAGAGTCTGCGCAGTATGTTCAAGCTGCTTAAGCTTTTTCTTGGCTAAAACCAACTCATTTTCTTCTCTCTTTTCTTTCTCTTTTCTTGATCAACTTGTTGGTCTTTCTGTTGCTGAAGATAATCCGTATATCTTCGGTGTGCCAAGCTGCAAGATCTCCTTAATTCTGGGGTGACTTGAAATTTCGCAACAGGCATTTCAGTAACTATCATTGTGTCATAGATCATTCTTTGTGCGACCAAAGAGTGTGACTTTAAGTTTGGTTCAAGAAGAGAGCTGTTGATTGAGAAGCCTCTTTCTACTGCTGCTTGACCATGTGACAATGTTAGAAGGAGTTGGATCACTTCCCATACATCCTTTAATGCTGGTTTTTCTATCAAGTTGGTCACCGAATAAAAAAATACATCCAGGCGGTTTTCTTCAACAGAAAAACTTTCACAGTCAGCTTTGTAATCTCTTTCAAGGATCACAAGAAGCTGCCGAAACTGATTCAATACCTTGTCACTTTCACATTCATCCTTCCGCTTCAGATCTATTAACTTATGCAGAAGGTTCCTCATATTTTCAATTGCAGTTTCTTTGTTATTTATGGAAAAAGAAGGATCAAGAGCTTGAAGGTTCCATACAAACGAATGCTTCAGGGGAGATCTTTCAAGAATTTTCTGTGCCATTGTGGAGTACGGCTTCGAACAAGTGGATAAAAAGTTTGCTCTGACAAGTGGGGAGATCTTTTTTGATTTAAGAAGATGTTCCAGTAATCGTTTAGCTGCAAACCCACAGTCAACATAGTCAATAGGCAACCAAGATTTTTCGGTAACATCAACTCCAACTATTCTAGTCGCTTTGAGCGGCGTTAAGATAGACTCCTTCACAAATCTAGACAAGAGATTGCACAATACAACGTGGAGATCAGCTGCCAAGAAAGGTAGCATTGGTTTATCGATTTGGTACTTCTTTAAAAAAGGTTTCACTATCTGGGCGGTTGAAATGAAAACTTGGAGCTTTGCAATCACAAACGGATCTTTGGTATATTCATGGACAGTGGTAAAAGAGGCCACTGTAGGAATGCATTTCTTCGGTTTCTTAAGCGTTTCATTCACATACTTTACAACATTGGGCCATATTTCAACAGCCCTCTCAGCAACAATCATATCTTCAACTCATCTTGTAGAACAAAATTGTAGCATAAAAACATTGCTTTTAGTTATGCTTTGAAAATCGTCACGTCTGGCAGGAGAATCATGAAAGAGGTACCACAGTGCGCGAAGCAACTTTGCTAAACCCCATCAAGTTCCTTTAATCGCAGTAGTAAACGCTCCATGAATTGTGTGTAGAGTGCAAGTGCCAAGTTGTAGGATTCCAGGTAAATCAGGATCAGAGCGTTTTCTGTCATCGATCACTTCGTGCAGAAACTTTAAATTGACATTAGGGCCATCCATACTAACTTGCAGCAATTTATTTGGATTTAGCTTTGAAGTTCCTTTCTTAAATGCATGCAACAGATCAATCGCAGTGGAATGTCCTAAAAATTGACTATCCAAGTATTGAGACACAACCTTATCCCGGTGAAAATAACGGATATTAATATCCTTTTGCCCTTGCTGGCAAATGTCATTTAATGACTCATCAAAACTAGCAACATAGCACTTGGACGCTCTAATTTTGTCGACAAGCTTTTCTGTGAAGTAAGGAGCAATACCAAAGGTAACGAGATAAGCTAGCTTTGTAGATGAACAACTGAACTTTTGGGCGATTGCACTGTCTGGGAACATAGTGCGAAACACATCGCCAATTCCTCTGTTTGCATTAAACGAAACATGCCCCATAACAGTCTTGATTGCCCAGATTATTTCAGCTTTCTTAACTTGAACTGTGCCCACATAGTCACTAATGAAATGAGCTGATGTTAAACTTCTTCTTTCATTAGTATCTTCCGAACTAACCTTTTCTGGCTCGCTGGCTGTAGTAGTCGTAAGGTCAATAGTTTTGCTAATACTGCTGCTGTAAAATGCAGCTGTTATAAATTGTTGAGCACTAGTCCCTGAATGTACTGCTAACGAATCAATATGCTTTTTGCTCTTCATATGCGATGTCAGAGCTCTTTGGCCCATATTGCTCAGATCTATCGTCTTTTTGCAAACTTTACAATATGCTTTTTTATTGTCAGAACTCTCTTGTACCCACTTCTTGTAATAATCTTTAGTTAACCATTCTTTTCGAAATTTGCATAAGTACATGATCTAATTTTCAAAGCAACTGTTAACCTACACTGAAAACACAAAAGCTTTATTTACAATGTCAAAAGTATCCGCATCTGAAAAATACAAGGAGTTGTAACAAAACAACAGCCACATACTCTTAACTACAATAATAACCTACTAAATATAGAATCACTATTCACAAAAAAAAAAAAAATTAGTGTTAAAAATAGCAGGTTAAAAAGTAAGTTGAGCTCTGGAGGCAAGGGGCGCAACTCCCTTTTCGGCTTTTGGTGATTTTCCAACTTTTCAATAAAAACTACAATATAAGGTTCACTAACGAAGTCAAAATATATTTCATCACCAAATTAGCCAACCATAGCCATGCTAACACATGCAAATAAAAATGACTTTAATCTAAGTCATTCAGAAAATAAACATGGCTTGTGCTTAAACACAACTACAGCTGAATAAAATCCCTGAGTTTTCCCTGATCGTCAATTCATAAAATTTCCTGATATTTCATGTAATTGAAATAATCCCTGTTTTTTCCCTGACTGGAAAAGTAAAAGATATTTTTCCCTGTTTTCCCTGAGTGGCTGGGAACTCTGTTCGCCTATCCAGTGTTGTCCAAGGTTGTCTCCTGCAATACAAACAACTCGACCACGCACTTTGCAGGGAAAGCCCGCATCAATGCCTTCGGTTTCAAGCAATTTCAAATCATCAATCAAAGGCTTAAAAAATTCTTCCTGGTTGATGAGATGGTTAAAAGAATGTAAGTTGGCAAGAATGAAGTAAACAGCTACAAGCTTGTGAACGTATTTTGCAGAACCTAAAGCAGGGGTTCTTAACCTTTTTTGTCTCATTTACCCCTTGCCAAATGAAAAAAATGAAATTTACCCCCATTTTGTTGTCGCCCACAAATTTCTTCGAGTTTTGCGGTGATTTCAAAGAAAAAGGTCTCCAGTCCGAAGAACCACCAAATTCTACGATCATTAAGGTGATCTCCAAAGAAAAAAGGTCTTCAGGCCAGAAACCACGATTTTCTGCGGATTTTACACAAATTTTCTCAGATTTCTGGAGCTGTCTTCTTTTTGGGCAACAAAAATGTGGCGGAACTGCAATCCAGTGCAACACTATTACTTTTTTGATACTGATAATTGAAGTTTGCTTCAGTTTATGATTGTGCAAATTTACCCCCTCGGTAAGTAAAATTTACCCCCAGGGGGTAAATTTACCCCCGGTTAAGAACCCCTGACCTAAAGGATTAACCAGTTCGAATGCATCTTGATAAAGAATAATATCTAGCACTTTTTCATTTGGATCAAGAAAATCGTCACACTTATATACAACACCATTATAATAGACAAAACGGAATCACCGGAATAATTTTTGGAATTCAAAAACTGTTCTTTCACATAGTCCAAAGAAAAAAGATTTACTAATGACTCGATTATGGAAACATATTGAAACTCTGACTTTAAATGATCGCTTCGTTCTGAAAAATAGTATGACACAGGAGTTACAACATTAAAAAACTTCTTGTATGTTAGCTGGCGAAAAAATTCGGTTTTTAAATCATCAGTACAGTTGATTTCATCAATCAAATGCTGTATCTCAGTCAATCATTGCATCTTCTGATACTTGTTCTGTTTTTAAAATATCCGTTATAGATTCTTTTAAACGATTTTGCAAAAAGAACAATAACGAGTTTATCTCTGATGCAATTTGATTTGAAGTGCTAGCTGGTGCGAAATGCTGATACTGTAGTTACATGAAAAATGAACACAAATGTTTGAGAACTTCTCGAAAATTTACGGACGTGTTATCATTAGAGTCAGAATTTACATCTTATGAAGAAATAATGCAATCATTGGAAGCAGCAGTGTCTTCGCTTGTTTCGTGTGCTACAGAATGCACATCATTTAAATCTGAGTTTAAACAACTATGCTGTGTTGAAACATGGGAAGTAAATAAAGATACTACTTTATATGATTTGGAGCAATCAAGATATGGGCATGACATTTCAAACCCTTCATGTAAGTGATATTTCACATGTCGAATGATGTCTTTGGAGTTGATAAAACTTCTGCCAAATGTGGCCAGCCACATGTGGTGCTGCTGACAAACTGTGATCGAGAGGAAACTTTCAGAACAACAATAATAAGTTTAAGACTGGGCAACTCAGTCTGACCTTGCTTACGTACCATCATTGTTAAGGCTATGTACACTACAGTCATGACACTGATTTTAAAAAATTGTAGTAGACGCCGAAAATTTTTTGACATTTTCATGACAAAAATAAAATTTTGTAACGCAAGTTCAGTAGGCCTAACAGTTCTTTTTTTGCAAAGTTGCCTCAGCCAGAAGACGACAAAAGGACCATACAATGTTAGTTACACTCATTAAACTGGGAGACAAAATGACCCTTGCAGTCTTTGATCACTGCCACCTGTCCACCATGCCAAAGAGGCTTCTCACTGTTTCTTTCTTGGTGAGTGCCCAGCAGGGAATTTGGGAATACCATTTTAAAGTTATTTTGGAATGACTCAACCAGAGGATAAACCAAGGTCTACCAAGTGCAAGACAGATGCTCTAACCACTATGCTATTGCACAAGTTGCTGCTATGTGGCGACCACTCTAATAGCGAAAACTCCACACTGTTTCTTTCAAGCTAATCATTGATCAAGGTTTATACCAGTACATTCATTTTGTAAATATTTTGATACAGAAACGAGCACACAATTTTTATCAAATTACATGCAATACTGGTACATATTACCTATTAAATACAAAAAATTGACCAAGATTGTTCAATCACTTGCAATGTTCTTATAGACTACAGCAGGTAGCGGATCGAAGCTTTCATAGGGCAAAAAGAGTTTTTATCAAAATACAGTTTGAACGTATTTAACATTACCATCAAATGCCCTAACTTCAGACAACGTCCCAACTTCGGACAGATGGTTTGACGGCTTGTATAGGTGCAAATGTTTTATTTAAATTACTTTTTTTTAATTTTTATAGGATTCTGAAAGCTTTGTCCACAAAATCAATACAATGTTGCCAAAACTGTTTGGAATATTTAGTCAAGTGACTAGATAAGTAAACGAATTAAGCTTGATATTAAACCCTTACAAAGTTTTAAGAAATGGCAAAATTTTTTGTTTCATTTATTTGAAGGTAGCATTTATGTCAAAAATGTAGCATGCGTTTCTAGCTACATCCTTACTGGTTGGCAGAAAACAATTTTTTAAATCTGTCCGAAGTATGGTAAAAGCCCTGCCTAAAGGGGAACCTGCATTTTTATCCACTCACCCAAGCTGCCAACAATGACATTAATCTAAACAAAAACACTTTCAGATTAAAACATAGGCCATTTTATCATATTTCTGGCATCTACAAATTACCATACTAGCACCAGTACACACTCAAAATTAGGGAGTTGTCCGTAGTTAAGGATTTTTAGTGCCCCAACTTTGGACAGACATTGTTGTATATTCTAACCAAACCTCAAAATGATTAAAACTATAACTGGTATAAAACCTATTAATACTTTGCAAACAGCAAAAAAATCGGATTATCTTGAGTCAGTGTGAAGTTAACTCGACCAAAACCAAAATATTTCAATCTGTCAGAAGTTAGGGCGTTTGATGGTACATGGCATCACAATCAAGATTTTGATTTCCCAAGATGTTGTTTATCTACAGTGTATTCCAATGATGCAGCTTGCTACTCTGCTAGGAACACCCTTGTCTATTATAGCCCTAATCAGATAAGCTACCGGTACCAGTGTGATACTGACAGACAACTTTAGACAATAAGCATATTTTTAAGAAAATGAGGTGAGCTACAGTGTTAGCCTACATGCATATCAGACATGCAAACTTACCAGCTTCGGAATTTTGTTTTACTCTCTGATTACTTTAGGCCTATTTATAACCCTGTGTTAGAACTATTACAGTTGGATTTTGGTTCACTAGTTATAGTAGCTAGTACCATACACCACAAAAAATCATCTTCATTTAAGTTGTTTAAACAACCTTGTTTGTCTCAAATTGTTCTTCATTTGAGCCACTTTTTTGCAAATTTTTGCTTAAATTAAGTGAATTTTTTTTATCATAAATTTGCCTTTTTGTTTCAGTAGTAATAGTAGTTTTATTAGTCCAGTATGCACACAAAAGTAGCCCATAATGACACTTGCTCATAATGACACACAAAAGTAGCCCAAAGTGCAACACTGTGACACCACAATTACATGCATAGTGTGGATGAAGTGACAGAGCAATGCTCACCAGGTCAGCTTCACCCAACAGTTACCCTCTACTAAATAAAAAAAACTAAAAGAAAAAAAAAAGCACTACGTACAAGCTACAGTGTAACATAGGAAAATATTGAGGTATAAGCTGCATAAATAACCCTCCATATACTTAAGTAAATAACTGCAAATTTTTTAGCGTAAAAGTCTGGTACTACAAAATTTGGCCTTTCCACGTTTGTTTTCAGTTTGACTTAAACTAAGTCAGCATAGCTTAAAGCACTATTTTTTGAAGTAGTACTGGTAGGAACAGGCACCGGTAAGCTAACTAACCAAAACACATGCAAGATTGTTGACTCCAATACCGGTACTCCATCCGCCAATAACCTATGCAGTATGGTAGCCAGGTAGCCTAACCTATCACCTTAGGCTCATCTTTGGTAATTTGGCTTTACCCAATCTATTTTAACAGTTTAAGCTTGTGCCTCTCTGCTCCGATGCCTATTCAGTATTGACCATTGCCAGAGTAGCCTAGCGTACAGGCCAGTGGCCACCTCTGCTTATTGATTGTTTTGTAAAACTTAGGCTACTGCATCGAAAATATTTTCAGAAAATGACATCAGCTGATCAGTAACCTGCTGTTAACTGAATTTTGAATAAGCCTAGGCTACAAGCCTACCTAAAAATCGGAATTTTGAAATAGGTACGGTAGCCTACAGAACCTACCAACTGACCGATACTGATTTTCACAGTTCAGAGACACCGATACGCATTAGTAGCCTGCGATGTAAAATCCAACAGTGATCTCCATCACCTGACCTACCGTATTTTGTAACTGACAGCAGAAACCGTGAATACCAAATCCATTGCCTTTCAGACTTGAGTGCCAAATTACTTTAGTAAAACCACATTGTTTACTAGTCATGTGACCAATACAAGTGTATCTACAATGCAATCATTCTTGGTGCTGATTGGCTGAATTTGAAACGAGTAGTTTCAAGTAATCCACATACAAGCAATAAACCGTATATCCGCCGTGGCGTGAGGGCACTTGGCCAGCAGTTGAGACAGAAATGGGTGGAGTCAGAATTATTGACTCCAAACAAGTCCGTTCCGACTACAAAGAGTTTGATTTCAGATCCGACACCAAAATATTGCTGTTGTTTTTTGGCACTGGACCGGCTTATTATTATTATAAACCTGTTTTTTGTTAAATCTCATAATCCGGATGTGTTCTAGGTTTAAAAAAAAAAAAAATTGGAATTTTGAATTGTAAATTCAAAGAACCAATAGGTACGTCTACTGGTACCATTGAAGATGCGTGAAACACTGAAGATGTTTGAACTTAGTCTTATCTTCTCGTAGTGGGGCCGTAGTTTACCTTTCTATGCAGGGGCATAGGCAGGGGAGCCATGCCCCCCTTAAATTTTCAGAACGGTAACTAAAAGCGTATTTACTGGTCATAACTGAGCTACATTTAAGCATTTTTATCACAAAATCTCAAGAAATCTATCAGCGGTTGTAGCTTCGTCCCCATTATGCACCTTTAAATTTTTAGCACAGCAACGACAAACTTTTTTTGTAAAAATGCGCTAAAAAATGGGTATTTTTGATTAAAAAAAAAGATTAAAAATTTTTCAGCTTGCGGCCCCCAGACCCCAGGGTGTGCTGTTCACATAAGAAAATTATGTTTCTACAAAAAATAACCCTCCTTTAAATTTTGCTCTGTCCATGCCCTTGCTTTTATGGTTAGACTATATTTAGTCCAAGCGATATATCAGTAGGCTACCAGGTTAACAAAAATATTTTTTTGAAATTCCTGAATCGGTTTTGTTTATGTTAGCTTTTTTTTCCACAAAATCAAATTATGAACCAAAGAAATTTTTGCTGTCTATTTTTAGCCTATAATGTCACATAGCGTACGTCTTTGCGTTAAGAATAATACTATCACTTTACCTCTCTTTGGTAGTAAATTAGAAGATATATATAAACAAGGAAAAGTTTTACTTGTTATAGACGAGAATAAATAACATTACCCAAAATTCGTAAGTAAATTATTTTACAAGAAATATCAAGTAACTGTTCACCATTGATTAATGCATAAAATTACCATATTTATTCACGTAAAGTGATTACTCACATATACTAAGTTGTTGCTGCAAACTTTACCACCCTTTCAATAGTAACATAAAAATATGGAAAAACAAGTAAAAGTTTTACTTTTAATATATGAGTGTGTATAACAACATTACTAACATTTTTTAAGTAAGTTGCTTTACAAGAAACAGGGATACCTAAACAAAACCGGGATGCAAAACTTCAAAAATTGTGTGTTAGCTGTAGGGCTATAGGGCTATTTACGAAATCGTAAATTAGAGCAAAATGTCTCTGGCAATGCTACATTTTCGCGCTTTTGGTAATTTTTTAGCAGACTAACAGTTCTGCAAGCCAACTTGCAATACATTACGCAGTTAAGTGTGCTACAATAGACTATTTTATTGAACTTCGATGAAATTAAGACATAATTAATATTTAACAAATAAACGATATATTAAGTAGCACTTTGAGCAAAGTAGAAAAACAACATGGAATTTATCGACACTATACGACAGCAAAAAATTGCAAGAAAATGCTCCAATATGAACCAAAGTCGTTGTCAAAATGATTATCTATTTTGCTACGTAAGAGTGCCTACTTGTTTTGTGAAAATTCAATAGTGATTCCCACCAGGATTTTTCGCAAAATTATACGAAGGTCTGCAAACTGCAATGAATAATGCAATTGCTGCAAATCTTATGGCTCTAGAGCTGCTAAGTGATTCTTTCTTGAAGATTCTCCAGTTCACGAGCTCCAAGACAACCAACCAAAGTGATATTGCAATAGGAGTAATAAGCGAGCTCGAAAGTGGACTAAAATGATAAGCGAAGTGCTGCATAGTATATTTTCGTGGTTTGGCTTCTCTTGTTTGATATCTATGCCCGTTAGAAGCCGAAAAATAAAAGCAATTCAGATTAACTTCAAGCTTTTGTTGTTAAGTTTTCAGACTTTTTGAGATATAGGTCCAGGGACCAGTATCTTCACATTTCGGAGCATTCAAAAGCTTTAGATCGTTTTCTTTTTTTAGCTAAAGAGTCAAACACAGTTTGAACAATGAGGACAAAATTATAGTGTCTTTGAGAAAAGTTTGATTCACTGGACTCTTGTTTGTCTTGGTTAGTATTGCTTGCATGAATGCACGAGCCAAATCAACTGACCGCGAACAAACTGAACTCAAACCAACGGTTTCATCACAGTGATTTCGTCACAAAGTGAGGGTTTGGGCAAGATAGCTCGGGGGATAATAAAATATTTTTATGGCCGCGCTTCTCGGCCAATCAGCGTCATTTGGTTTGCAATTAGTTTGTTTGCAGTCAGTTTGTCGCGGTCAGTTGTCGTGGACCCCAAATGCAGAGGCACCGATTTCAACAAGAAAATAGTTTCGATTTTCCTTTATCACGGGAAAGAATAATAGTAATGCACTGCTGAAGTAGTGGCAACAAGACTCAGTTGTCTGAGCATGGCCACCTTAGTTGGCTGAGTGAAACAAAACTCAGTTAGCTAAGTGAAATCAAAACTCAGTTGGCTGAGTGAAGTCAAAACTTTTCATGCAAATATTGGGCAGTTCAGATACTGTAGACATCGTCTGAATGCAAGCCATGAAGGTTTGGTCAGTAAGTCCAGATTCTTTTCAATCCTTGAAAATATTGGTAGTCTCTTTAAGATAGCATTTGAAGTTGGCTGTTCTGTTTCTGAAGGTAATGTCAATGGCATACACATGTCATCTTTTTTTGCAATCCCTAAACACAATGCATATTTAACATTTATTATATATAAACTTTAATGCAAAAACCAACTTACCTCAAAATTATTGTTGAAAACTATTAAAAAGCTTATGCAAATCAAGGGCTGGATGGTTGCAGCTCTCATAATCCGTTAACTTTAACAACCATGTTAATACCTCAATAACATCTGGAGCTAACGACTGCATGCTATAACAACGTATTACTGCTGTTGCTATTTCATTTTTTCTAGTGCAAAAGCAGTACTACAACTACTATGTAACTTTGCTGATACACCATAAACACCATCAGACAATTTAACATTTTACTACATACAAAAAAACACCCTGTGCATTGTTATTATTTATAAGTGATTTGCATTTAGCATCCACTAATACCTTTCTTTGGAGTTGTAACCGACATAGTTTTCCAAATGTTTGAAACAAACTTGGATGTGCCGACGAACCCAGGATTTTTTTCAGCATCATATTCTAGAGCAAGAGCAACTGATTTATTGAATATATCTAAAATAGCAACGTTTTGCTGGTTTATTTGACAATTCCTTTGAGAGGTTGGAAAAAGTTCTGGTAATTGCAGATGATATCAGACAAACTCTTCATCTCAACAGGTTCATTTCCACTTTCTGTTTTTTTCCAAGAATTGGTAGTAATAGTTTCAATGTCTGCCTGAACCAAATGCTTGGAACAAGTTCTGCATGAATTGTTCACATACAATTTTTTTCGAGGAATTGCTCTACGTAATCCAGTTTTGGCATAAAACTGGGTATGAAGAAAATCTTTATATTCATCTTCTTTTTTTTTTTTCTTTGAAATTTTTGCTTTAGATTCGTTTTCTTTAATACATTAGAACAAAATCCAGTTTTGCAGCTTGGGGCACATCAGGTATACCACATTTTTAAAACTGTAGTGATGATACTTGCAAATGTAAAAAACGACACAACAATACATCTGAAGAGCCATGAAAACTGATATACCGGTACCTCAAAACTAAAATTTTATCTAATGTTAACAATACCTAAAAAATACAAGATTAATAATATCATTTGCTCATTGCTGTTAGTGTTACAGGGTTAGAGTAAGGTTTGCATTTTACTGGGGCACTGGACAATACAACTGACTGGACTGTGAGAGAAACTACGGTCATACTTCGAATTAAAATAATTTCATATGAAACTACTGTACTGGAAATTTTTCTTATTAATTCAAAGTCTTGAATCCTGATTTGTGATTTCTGACAAGACATGGTCTTTATTATACTGATACTTTCAATCAGTTTTTAACATCTACTAATATACCGTACAATAACAGCTGATTTTCAATGTTACAGCCTACATTATTAACACATAACGTAATCTCTAACAGCCAACATCCTGACATCTAAGGATGAATTAATCTCAATGAACAAATTTTTATTGTGCCAATGCCAGTAGGCCTACCGTACCCAAAATTAACAACTGGTACCAGACTCATCTAGCACTCTGGCAGTATAAAGCTGCGAGCTGACAAGAAATGTTCACTTAACTGCAAGTATGAATTGTGCAAACAGCACAGCAATAGACAGATACGAGATCCACAGCAGAGTAGCCCTAGCCATGTCGTGACATCTACAAGTAAGCTATAACTTATAAGTAATACCTTAGCTCAGCAATAAAAAGGTATGAGATGTACATTAGAGTGGCCCTAGCGCAGTCATGACATCTACAGTCAGTAGCATATAAGTAGCCAATACGGTAGGTAACTTTTGAGTAGTACCGGTACTTTACAAGTAAGTCTAGCTAAACAACCACACCTAATGTGAATAATCTCCAACTGCTTTTTAAGTACTGCCTAGGCACTACATCTATAATAGACCAATCGGTACCTCCTAAACTAAACTAAACCGTTTTTCAATTCTCGAATGCTTCAATTCTTATATCAGAAGCAAAGAGCTCAAAAAAGTGCTGTTTCCGCAATAGCCCTACTGTTTGCACAAAGTCGCACAGAGTAAAGCGGAGTTTCGCATCCCGGTTTGTTTAGGTATCCCTGACAAGAAATATCAAGTAATAGTTTACTAACAATTAGTAAGTAAATTTACTAAAATTTTTAACAGTGTAATTGAGTAGCACAGAGCCTACAGCTTATTGGTAAAAGCATCAATGTCGTGGGGTAGGTACAGCATATCGATTAGTACTAGTACCAGCAACCTGCTAATCCTATTCTTCAGGCAGTTACCGTACAGAACTGGTAGTAGCTGCTGATTGCATAACAGCAGTTCCAAGTTTCCAACATCTTTCCCGCCTAGCTAATCTTTTTATGCTATAGGAAATTAGGAATTACTAAAGGCCTATCCCTGTGGTCGGCACAGAAAGTTGGACAGTTTGAATTTAAAATGCAGGATTTTTGTGCCAACTCAAAAATGTTTAATTGTTTGCGTCGCGCCAATCAAAGTGCAAAAAAGACAGAAAAAATTTGTTTTAAGGTGCAAAAGTTCAGTTTATTTCAGTGCCCCCTCACATCATTTGCTCTGGCGACGGCACTGATCAAATGTATCAATCAAAGATTAACAGTATCTCACTTATTATTACATATTACAATTTCTTAAGTATTTAGTTTATTTACTTATTACATGCATACTTACTATAGTACACTTATCACACCATTCCCCTTACAGTATTGCACACTTATTAAGCTTAGGTTAAGTGTATTGGCCATGTTGCCAAAGAAACGTTATTAAGGTAACAAATACTAAAAAAAAAATTGTGGCCAATGTTACCATTAGGCAAGTTGCAAATAAAACGTTAGCGTAACAAATATCAAAAAAATTATAGCCAATATCACCATTTGGCAAGTTGCAAATAAAACGTTAGCGTAACAAATATTACCAAACATTTTGTAGCCAATTTAGCTGACAAGTTGCAAATGCATCTTGTTGGTAACATATATTAAAACAGGTAGCAAAAGTAACCTATGAGTAGCAAAAACAACATATCTATGGTAGCAAAAAGAACAAAAATTCCAAAAATTTGGTGGCAAATATTCTATTAATATACCTCACTCTCTCTCTATACATTAAAATTTCTCTTTGCATCGTTTACTGAACGCTTTTTCCTTTGCACATTTTTTTCATAATTAGAACATGATTCAATGTGGCTAGTTGCTTCAATAACAGTGAAATAGCGCGATTCCTTTCAAACCTTAACTCACTGTTGCTTGATTGTGACTACTGGAAACACTTTCGGATGTGTAACAATTGTTAGTATCTGTTTCAGAAATAGAATCATCAATAGGCTCCAGCAATAGCTTCCTTGATTCTGGTGCTTTATGCGTCAAAACTTTTGCTACCTTTGCTCGAAGGGTATTCCACTGTAACAGCCTCATTAAGCAAATTTTTGAAAGACATTACTTTTCTTTAAGTTGTGTTGAATCACGAGGTGTTGTGACATTATGTTTTTACCAGTGTCAAACCCAGGGCGAGCTTTACTGTAATGAGAACTTTTTCCTGTTGCATTAGTTTTTTCTCTTGTGGATTCTTTCGTTATATTGGTACAGTTTTCTTAATTAATACATAGCCTTAACCTGTTTAATTTCCACGGTCTCCCATTTATGAATTAATCTCTTGTGTCTGGGTAAATTTTGCACCAACTTACTACAAATCTTCACAGGACATTTGGTCTTTTTTCGTTTTTATTGGTGTTTTGGAAAGAGACTATTTTACCAGAAATTTGTAAAGCAACGTCGACATTCACATTTGCTGAAAGTTATGTTAGAATTTTTATTTCCTTTTTCATTAATTCTGAACCAATTCTAAGCTTTAGCTTACCTGTATAGCCCTGGATTAGCCTACTGATCCCTCATTGCTGTAGTGGCACTTACCTCAGACCTGATTTAGTCTAACCTTTTTTAACCAAAGTTAGTTATTTTTGAACAATTTGAGTAGGCACAAGCTTTAACTAAGCAGTAAGGCTTCTTCACTTACAACCTTGTTAATTGTTAAAAATTTTTTGTAATATATATACTTAAACCATTTATCGGAAGTAAAATAAAACTGTGATTTGGTGACCAGTAGGCTTGTGGTAGCCTAGGGTAGGCTACTTGCAGTTGCAAATCTGGAATGTTTTCTACTATTACTTGGTGCACTTTTTCTAACTACCCTTTGGTATTATGCTTAGCTTGCCAATTGCCATGCCCTGTTAATTGAACCATGCCTGAAGCCAATAGTTAGTCAAAACAGACATAAGTTACAGCCTGGCGCTACAAATCTATGAGTTCTAGTCTACAACCAGTGGTGCCAGCGAGACACTTCAAAAAAGTATCAGAGTTTAAGAAAAAAAAACATCAGATTACATCAAAACAACAAAACCGGTCTTAGGTGAAATTGGGCGGAAGACCTTTCGTTTTTTTTGTTCTCAGATGACCACTTTTCCAACCATTTTAATTGTTCTCATAAGAATTGTGCGAAGACTTTTTTTTCTATACTTTTTATTTTTGGAGATCACATCTTTTGCAAAGCTGTTTACCTCATGGAATAGGGTAAATTTACCTTTTTATGACTTTTTTTTGTAATTAGCATCAAATTTGGATCAAAAATATTAGATTTGCTCCTAACAGCAAGTTACATCCGATTTCCATTTAAAACATCCGACATCAATGCTGGCATAACTGTCTACAACGCTGCACCTGACCACTTCTTGCTGCTTTTTTTCCAAAATCGCTCAAGAATGGCTAACCAAATTTAATACACAGATCAAAAATTTTGTAAGGTTTGTTCGGTACAACTTCTTTTGTTGATGTTGCCTAATAAGCCTATGTCGGCAAAATAAAGAAGAGAATTTTGTCAACGTAACCTAACCAAACACAACATAGCTTAATACTGAAATGAGTGTATTATATATTCTCATAAGTGCATCAAAAGTAGAGTGGAGGGAAGTGGCTAATTTTTACACTTCGACTTTACTCCGATATTTTTTGAACTGTCTCCAGCTCCGAAATTTTACGTCACCACTCTGCTCCAAAATACTCCCAAGACAAAAATATGCTTGGGCAAAAAAACTCAAACCAATTGTCATATTGCTCAATAGCCTGGGATAAGCCTAGATCAACTTTTTCGACATCTCCTACATTCAACTCTTGCAGTTTTACAAAATCGACTAGTTTTCTTCTCCTTATCAAAGATTGATGCCTATAAATGTAAAGTATATCATGAAACTCAGACAATCATGATGTCAGAAATAGTTTATTTGGGTGGATGATTATTTAGTTTATTGTCAAGTTCTACTGTAAAATATAAAACCCAGATGATACAAATCAAATTTAACAATCAAAAAAACACTAAAAAAAGAAAAAAAACTGAAATACAGTGTGTTGTTTCTCAATAACTAACAAAATGTTTCACATTCCACAGCTGACCCAATAGGCAGTGCTGGGCACCGCAAGTTTTTTTTTTTTTGTCTGCAGTCCGCAAATCCACAACCAAATTTCAATTTTTTTAATCCGCAATCGCAAGTCCGCAACAACTTTTCGAGATTCTTGAATCTGCAACCGCAAGTCCGCAACTTTCTAATTCTTGAAGTCCGCAACTTCGTAATATTTGAAGTCCGCAACCACAAGTCCGCAACTTCGTAATATTTGAAGTCCGCACCGCAAGTCCGCAACTTTTTATGAATCGAGTGAAAAAGTTTTGCAATCAACCACGTCCCGAAGAGAACTGCTCAGAGTTGATTGGCAAAAATAAGTCAAAAGTTGTGACTTGTGGGAAGTATAGCAAACGTATGGTGAATACCACGCAATAGAAGAAATTACTCACAATCGTTGATTGTAGTAAATGTACCGCAGCATGACTTGTTATTGAGCTACTTTTTCGGGTGGCAAACTTAAGAATTGAATAGCCCAGTCCCTCTTACTTTCAGGTCCAACTCAAAACAGATTTAAACGCTTGTAATTTTGGTTAAAGTTTTTAAGTGACGTGACTAAGGGTTTGCAGCCCCCAGCCCTTCTGGTTGCGCTTCTGCTTAAACAGTACGTGCCTAAACTGCGTGGAAGTATAATGCACAACCCTCCGGCGAACCCTCAAAAATGCTACAATGAAGCTAGGGATTTGGAGATTAAAAGCCATTGGATTACAGTGAGAAGCCATCAAATAGCAAAGCACAATCCGCATTTTCGCTTGCAACAAAATATTCTCAGAAAACAATTTTTTTCGAGGCAGGAAAGGGCAAAGGCAGTAGAAGGCAAAAAAACATATCACTAATCGTATTACTAAATTTTTAGTCCCTAGTTTCAATAAATACTCTAGGAATGAGATAAGCACACGCTATCAGCAGTGCCGTCGCCAGACCAAAAAAAATGAGAGGGCCCTAGCCGAAAATGGACTGAGCTTTTGCAAATAAAAACTGATATTTTAAAGCTACAATTTTGTATTTTCGCATGCGGCCGGTATAATCGCTTGAAAAATATGTCTGCAGAAGTGAATGCGATCAGAAGCGCAACCTGGGTTTTGTTAAGTAAGAGAGAGGGGGCTTGAACCAAAAGTAAATTTTTTTGCACAAAAATTGTCCAATTTAGGTCCCGTGCTGAACAAATCGTTGCTACTCAAGCGTGTTACAGAGGGGGCTCTGCTGCTGTGTGATTTTTGCAATTTTGCAGCAAAAATAGCGATTTTAACGCCATTTGAATCACATTTCGCACGTTTTAAAACCATATCAATAATTACAGTAAATTTCTAAAATTCAGAAGTCATTGAAAGGTTGAAATTGTCTAGCCTCTTGAGCCCCCATATACATTAGGTCAAGTCCAAAACACGTTTAAACGCTTATTCTTTTTTTGGTTATCTTTTCTAAATGACTTGGTTAAAGAGGGTTGATGACCCCTTAGCTTCTTCCCCCTAATTGCACCACTGACTGCGAACTAAAATAAATCTTAAGTGTGCTCTAAAAAAAAACGGTGGTATTTTTAAAAAATGTTTTCATGTATTGTTTCAGGTCATAATCATTAACGAAATACCGGTAACGCTTCTGTAGGCATGCATCCCTATTCCGCGATACATCCGTAAAGGCGTGTTAATAAGACGGATTATTGGGTCACATTTATGTAAAGCAGTTGGAGGCCAGCAATTTTGCAAACAATCGAGAAAACTTCAAACGAGAATTATGTTTGAAAATTATTATTTCTCTTTCCATTATTGCCTGTTGTCTTGTCGTTACGCGATGCTCCAAAAAAGCATTCTAAATGAACCAAAATGGGGGAGCACAAGCAGTCGTTAGGGGGGGACGGCGCCCCTGGCCTCACTGTAGCGACGGCACTGGCTACCAGTACAAAAAATGATACCTCAGTGGCAAATTTTGTAAACTCACGGTAAAAAACAACAAAGCCATACTTTGAACCAGGGCTGCTCATTCGAACTTAAACCAAAAAAAAATCGGTTGTTTTGT
Organism: Trididemnum nubilum; assembly: GCA_963965965.1. Classification (NCBI taxonomy): domain Eukaryota; kingdom Metazoa; phylum Chordata; class Ascidiacea; order Aplousobranchia; family Didemnidae; genus Trididemnum; species Trididemnum nubilum. Next base: position 35,414,858 of record OZ014469.1, on the reverse strand, counting down.
CGAACTCGAAAAAGTATTGATTCCAATTTGAATTAGGTTAGACCCGCTTGTAATAGCCTGTCTCGCCGTATCTTTCATATTTCTGCAGTCATACCACACTTTGGATATAAATATAACAATGTTATTCCTCACAGAACAACAAAATTTGATTCATCCAAAGGAGCACGGCAAAACAAGAAGTCAATTATCAGCTAGCCAAATCAATATCAATTAACTAAAATTTACTAGACCAAACTTTACACTATTGATTATACAAACACTATGCTACACTTTACTAGACTATATTACTAAAAAACTGCTTCGAGGTCTCACTATAGAAATAGAAACATCAGCAACCAACTTACTACATATCTAATTTAATACACTAAACTACGAAAATTTGAGACACCACATCACTCGTACTGTCGAAGACTATCTAATTTGAGCAATAGTTGCAGACTTAAAAATTATGAGATTATAGATCTAAAGACAATACAGTTAAAATTACCACAATGACAGTTCTAGAAGATTCTTAAAACAAGCGCAAAAGGGGGTTCTAAAATGTTCTAAAAAATCAACCAACTATTTGCATAAAAGATGAGAACGCGGCATGTATTCGTTTCTCACTTACCAAACAGCATGTCAACAAAAAGAAAGCGATTAAGTCGAAAAGCAGACCTAGTATTTATGTCAGCCTGAACTCGAATAACTTGATATTTTTGCCGAACTTGAACTCGAAAAAATTAAATTGTTTTCCCATGTTTGACTGGGTAAAAACATGAATATTTTACGAAAATAGTAAGAAATTTCAATATTTGTACAAAATTTGCGGAATTGCGGACTAAAATTAAAAATAGTCCGCAACCTCAAGTCCGTAATTAAAACTGCCAAAGTCCGCATGTCTGCACCTTTTTTCATTAGTTCGCAATTGCGGATTTGCAGACTAACTTGCGGACTTGCCCAGCTCTGCCAATAGGCCTATTGATATCACCTAGCACAATATGACAAAGCAAAAGCAACAATGATATAGGCAACTATTGCTTACACACACTATATAACACAGCCACGAGGACAGTTGCGATCGTTTTTTTGTAATGATATTGCCACATGTGCTAAAAAGTCGCTCACTTGCAGCACTGGAAGCTGGAATAGAAAGAACATCTGGAGCAAGATGACTCAAATATGGAAATTTTTGTTTTATAGCAGCACATGGTCAGAATTTAACAATATCGAAAAACCATCTTGGCAAAAATGACTCAAATCTAATTCTTCATCAAAGGATGATTTGATGTATCAAACAACTTCATCGTCACCGTTTGTAGGTGTTGACTCATCAAGCCAAGCTTCAAACCCATCATCCAATGTTGAAGCAGTTGTTCGCTTTTTAGCAGGGTTAGAATATGCATGATCCGTTTGGTCAAGGAGACAAAGAGTCCGAAACTGAGGCACAAGCTTGAGATTTTAGGACCGCCATCAAATTTTGATCATGATCATGGACTTTCATTCTTGATGCTGCACATAGTGGTACCAAAGCTTTAAAGTTGGGGTTAGGAACAGTGCCAACAAATGATTATTAAGAATCGCAAACTTTTTTCGAAGGCAAAATAATCCACGTTTCTTAAAATATGTCAAAAAAGCAAAATCAACAGATGGAATTATTAAAGATCATTCAATCAAGCAAAAGCATTGGTAAACTTTATGAAGTGTCGGATATGAGGTTTCTTCCAACAGCTTAGCAGCTTTTTCAAAAGGAGCAAGATAGTTAATCAGAGTATCAACCAAAATTCAATCAGTTTCTTCCAACCTTCTTGTTTTCGTTTTTATCTTTGAGCACAAGTTCCACTTCAGTTTTGCTTTTATGAACAGATTTTAGCATGTACAATACAGAATTCCATCGCGTGTGGCTGCTTTGTTTTAATGTATTGGTAAGTTTGTTGTTCAGTTTAAAATAAGCTGTTACTGACTTGCATTGCGATATTGTCTTTGCAATAACCTCAGCTAGTGAAAGATCTGCAACATCCAACAAGCAATTGCTATTAACTGACATGGATGGCTGTAAAATGTGATGCAGCACAGTAGAGAGCATGTGGCAAGCGCGAGTAATACGATGGTAAACCGACATAGCCAATCTCCCATTACTTGCTTTATCAGTAACAAAGCAACAATGAGAAAGTACAGATGTTAACAATTCAATTTCATCAGCACACTCCTGAATTTGTTTCAGCAAATTAACAGCACTTTTTTTCTCGTCAAATTTTGCTACATGTGTAGCAGCTGATTTCAGTTTTCCATCTTCAAAGTAGTGACATGTTATGGACATAAAATGTCGATTTTTTATGTCTGTCCGCATATCAGTTGTAATGCCAATCATACCATGTGTGCCAATCGATTTTATCAAACATTTTGAAATGTTGCATTTTTCTTCTTTCGCTGTATTTGTGACTTCTCTTTTTACTGTGAAGCGAGAGGGCTTGATATCATTCGTCTTCACTGCTGCATGTTTTGCCCCTATTTCAATCAGGGCACTGGCCAAATCGTTAAACCCTTTTCTTTCCAAACTTCGAAATCGTCGCAGATCGTTTTCAATAAAAGACACTGAAGTAATTTGCAATTGCACTTGTAGTTCTTTAGATATTTTTGATTTTACAAAAAACATCATATTCGTTTGAGTTGCATCTACATGTTTATTTGAGTTGCATCTACTTCTTTTTTAGTTTTACTGCCATATCGTTTCATCTGTGTATTTAAATGTGTAGTCCCATTATTTTGTTTGTCTTGTTGTAGTGGTTCGTTCCATTGATCACATACAACGTATCCTGTGTAATCGCCAGTCTCTTTCCAATTAAGTAAAGAAAAATTATTTCAAACTTCACTGTTTTTTCCTGTTAAAGTCTCTTTTATCACTTTTTTTTCTTTCAGCAGTCTTTTGCATTATCAGCAGATTTCAATATACGGGTAGAAATATTTATTTTACGTTTACATTTCCTACCTAGACTACTGGAAAACAAACCTACATACACAGCAGTTGAACAAGATTTAGTCTAAGCTTAGCCTACCAAATAATTGTTCTCCTACTATGAAAATGTGAAAGCAGTAGCCCTACCTGCCTACATACAGCAAACCCTCCCTATATAACCACACCATAGGTGCACAGGCTAACCTAGCGTACCGGTACCTGGCCCTGCAGGCTACCAGCAACACTGACCAACAAAACGTTTATGCAAATATCTGGCTAGGTTGACGATGGCGCTATCTAAGGCTAGTATACTACAGTACTAGAAAGCATAATTTGAAAGTGTTGTGGTCTACATTAGCCTAGTCAATTCGCTGGCACATGACTAGCTAACCAAACTGTATTAAAAACCGGTACTATGCTGGTCTTGCAAGGCTTGTATTTTGTCTCACTTGTTTTCACGTGGAATCAAACCATAGCCTACCACACCAGTGGCAGTGACATTATCCAGAAGTATGACCCCTGGACCCACATGCAAAAGATCCAGTTTTTTGGCCAAGAGGTTTACCCCATTCCCATTAACAACAACTAAATCAGCAATGCACTATTTGTTAGTTTCGCTACATGCTACTTAAGCATAAAATGTTCCTAATGTGAGCAGCGGTTTGTCACTGCTATAAGCAAACAAAGGTATTGCGGAGCAGCGGGTATTACAAAGCTTCTACATTTTGCTCTTCCAATCGATCCCAAGTACTTTTAACGATCACATTAGTTACAGCACCTGAATCGAAAGCAGCATAGTTGCACGCACGCTACCGATATCATTGTGTTCATCAGGATTAACTGTTAACTTACCGAGCCGATCTACCCGTAACTCATCATCCTCTAAGCAGTTTACGTTGATTGAGAAGCGTTGTAGTCGTTCTTTAGTCGAAAGGAATTACCAGCTTTAAAATGTCCGATTTTCCACATTGTATGCATCGTTTTCGTTTTGCGGGACATTGCTCATATCGCTGATAATGCCCAGTTTTGCCACAAGCGTAAAATTAAGCCTACTTTTTTCGATTTTCTTACGCACTGCATTGACTTCACTGTCACGTGAATCATTAGGCTCTATAGGACGGTTCTTCACCATGAGCTGTTCTCTTACGACTTCAAAAGTTCTAGCAGTAGAAAGAAAATCCGATTGTTTTAGGTTCGGCTTTTCTAAACACTTAGCACGCAGCTCTCAAGAAGCGCATTTGTTGATTACTTGGTCTCGAGCTGCCTCTCCAGAATCGAACCGAAATCGCAGTTATTGGCTTGGTATCATTACCTACTAACAAAGTCACTCACAATTTCGTGTTCCTGTTGTATCATCTGACTAAATGGATGTCTCGGACGGAATGTTGCATTGTGGCATCAAATTTTCGTTAAGAAGCTGCATTGCTTCATCAAAGGAATGCTCATCTTTTCCTCATTACCTAAGGAATAATGCAGGTCTTGCACTTCTAGCCTAGCACAGTACAACAACAAACATTTTCTTTGCGCGTCATCTTTACAGCCTTTGCCATTAACGTATATGTTGAAAGACTTTCACGTCTTCCATCGTTCGGCTAGCTATGTGAATCACCATAAAATTTAAAGGGCTAAATGGTTGAACTTTCTATCATCACACTCTTCTCTTCTTCGTTGCTTGCGTTCGTCATTTTCGTCGCCGATGTTGTGTTTAAGAAACTTATTTAAGAAAACTTATTTACAATTATATTTGCAGAACGTCGAATCTTAGTTATACTCTCAGCATTTCGCTTTCAGAGTAAGTTAGAACAGCAACAAATAGATTACTACCGGAGACAGTCTTATGACGAAATACACTCTATTATGAAGACTAAATACTCGATACACTACACAGAATGTCCCAGGAAAGATTTCTCAAACTAGCTTTACGTGACAAAGCAAATAGGAAAAAAGTAGTTGGACGACCTTGAACTAAATGGACCAATTACATTGATAATCTTGGATGGAATCGCTTGGGACTTCAATTGAATAATGAAATGATGGAGGTGTGGAAAATCGTGAAGTGTAGTGGCTTAATCTCGAGTTGCTGTCCCCGCAGCCTTCATGAAAAAGCATGCAACGAAGACAGAGAACAAGATTTAAATGATTTAATTTTCAGTTAAAGGTTAAGCCAATTGCGAGATTGAATAAATTAATCTTAAGTTTGTGGTGACCGAGTGAATATAATTTAGTTGTTGTCCGTGTGCAATTGTCTGCAATATCCGGGTATTGGCACATATTGCTCAATGCTCACTGCTATAGGTGGTATTGCATAATGAACGGATATCGCGAGACAAAAAGAATTCAATTAATGTTGTCTTGTTCTTTGTTTAACTCGCTGTATGTATACCGCTGTTTTGCTTTATGTCGTCATTATTATAAATTTATTATTATCTATTCGACTTGACTTGCGATTCATTTTATTCTGCTTGACAATACAGTAATACGCTTTAAGACTCATTGCGTACACTACGAACTCACTTCATTGGTGCCCCGTGTGAGGAGCGTCGAAAGAGCGCTGACTGTGAAGCTAAAAACCTTTCAACAAATCGGCCCTGAAACGCATAGAAAGAGAAGACAAAGAAAAGTATTCTTGAAGCAAGAATACAAAGAAGACAGAAAATATCACAAGAAGACTTCGTTACAGCGAGAGAAAAGTTGCGGTACGAAGTGATATAGTAGATACTGCGAGATTTCATTTTAAGTACTTGACTCAACTTTTAAAGAATGACTTTCCGTACAGTTTAAAACTATGTATTCGCCCGTGCCTCACCGGATCTAGAATAGTGAAGTGCCAAGGTATGGCGAACCTTAAAAAGCGATTAAAAATAGCTCTCATTTCCTGAATTTAGGAACATTGTTGTGCAAGCAAGAAAAAAAAAGCCTAAACCCAAAAGAAAATTTGTAAGGTACCGGTATGTGGGAATCGTTATCAAGCCGCGAGTACCGATGCTAACGGCAGAGGAGGCGTGTAAACTTGCATTTCGCTAACTAAGCAAGCATATGATAATAAGCATAATCGTAAGTCATTTTTCAAAGCTTGAACTGTGAAGACCAAATTTGACTGCAAAGTTACTACTGTAGGCAGTTGATATTGAGTCTATTTATGTAAATGGGCTGGTAAAAGGATGAACTCTTGGCACCAATTGACAAAAAGCTGATATCATTGTCATATTACTGAACTATTTTTGAGATAGTCAATCGTGTAAAGCTGTTAAATGCTGATTTCTAAATTTGTAGTGTAACGTCTGTGTTAACGTTATTAATTCTGACTACTTGTCTACTACAAATAAGCCGTGCAAGAAATCTAAACGTAGCTGTACCGATTATAATTTTTGTCCGGTAATTGACCTTTTCCAATGTACCGTGAAATCTCTATTTGAGCGCCACTAGAATAGGGGAAGGTTAAAAAATCGAGCGCCATTCTCTAATTGAACACCACCTCTAATAGACCACCACTTTAGCATTCATTATGCTAATTAGTAATCAAAGTTTTTCTACATCACAAAATAATTATTTCGGAACAATAATTTACCGGTATATAAACCCCAGCAAAAAAATGATGGATATATTGGTGATAGAAGACCATTGCTATTTCAATCCACGTCTCCGGTGCTTTCAGTTTTCTGAAGCAACATGCCATGCATTGATCACGCGTCAAACACGTGTTTTTTCTTTTCATTTATTAAATTTATCTTCTCAAAAGTCTGACCAGCTAGTCGAAAAGTAGAGCCCCACCCTCTAATTAAATACCACCTCTAATAGAACGCCACTAAAGGCGAAGGGTTGAAAAATAGACTGCCGTGGCGCTCTTATAGAGGTTTAACAGTATTTGCATTTACAGTATTTTACAGTATTTGTCTTGCATTTGCATCTTTTCTTCTTACATTCGTATTAGCTGAATTTTTTCGCATTATAATCAGTGTTACGGCTATTCTTAATTCTGTTCGTGTCGAAGAAGTTTGAAGGATGAATAGCAATAGCTTTGACTCTACGAAATATATTTCGTGCGACCAGCAGAGTTACTGTACTAAATGTTTATTTCATATTGTTGTTTTTGTGTGTTTGATTCTGAGCAAAGTCTCGATGACTCTTATAAATACATTGTTCGAAAGGGTACGAGTAAAGCCCTATATATTGTGTTGTTTGTGGTTTTCGTGTTAAAATGCGCCAAGTCTTCCTGAGTGGAATGATCAAGTCATTTTATTTCTAGTCGCATGGACCTAGAAAAGAGCATTTCTACTGTCATGTGTCAGATTTTAACGCGTTCAACATTTTATCCCCAGTTTTAGCGTTTCTGCACTCTCTTTTCGTAACCCATATTGGTCTTTTATGTTGCAATTTTTAAAGATTGACGTGTCTTTTGATGTTATATTTTTGGAATTTGCTCAAATCCGCATTTCTTTTCGTCGACTGATGTGCATGCTGGACAACCTTGGGGGGCTTTGTCGTTCATCATACCCATCATTCTGTGGAGAAGGTCTGTGGTAATAACAATCAATTAAAATTACATTTTCAAAGACGTGTAGGCTTCAAGTACTTGTGCTTCGAGGTCAAGTGCTTCAAAAAGTGTCCCTAAGGGTTTCACCTCTGTTTCTTAATATTGCAGAAATCCCTCTTCCAGAGGTATCATAATATAGTAGTTGAAGCTTCTTAAAATTGTTATTTTTAGCTTACAGGTTGGACAGTGTGAAATTGCGAGGATATTTTGTGTGGTCTCTGATGGATAACTTTGAATGGGCTTGCGGATATACCGAAAGATTTGGATTATTCCATGTTGATTTTAACAATCCGAGCCGCAAAAGAACTCCGCGCAAATCTGCACGGATTTATGCTAAAATTTCCGAAGAAAATGGATTCAAAGAAAAACCTACGGAAACACAATAACTTAAGCAATATATCTATTCCACAAACAATTCCAAAAATAATATCAATCTCTTAAAAAACTTACATGCATAATAAATGTTTTCAAAATATACTTGTTTCATTTATTTTATTCAAAGTATTCACAACGATTCTAGAAGTTCTTATCACAAAAAAAGCCAAGAATATTTTGAACATTATTATAAATTCTGTTGTTAAGAGACCGTTTTTGTTAAACAATCTTGTTTAAATAGAATTGGATTGAAAATGTATCTGGTTGAATAAAATAGAAAATGGTTTCTTACAACCGAAACGTCTCTTTAAAATGGAATATTAGATGTTCAAATATTCCGGACTTTTTTTGTAATAAGATTATTTTATGTAGATTTTCAATTTTGTGAAGATTAACTTTTAAAATTTTACAAATTAATCTTATTCTTTCATGCTTGTTTTGTTCAAATGATTGTCATATGGTTTATTACGACCCTAAATCGTCGTCATAACGATCAGCTGTTTTGCAACTTAACGAGTGCCACATTGTTTTGTAACAATTCAACATTGACATCACCATCAGGAGCCTTTATTTTGCTGAGTTTTTGTTTCATTACGTTGCTCCAAGTAACTTTTCGTGTAGTATTATGCATAGGTAGTCTCCGCAACTATCAAAACTTTTAGCTGCAAAGAGCTCACTTCTTTTTTCTCTACCGCTCACCAGCTCCTAAAAAGCATTACACAATTAGACAAAGTGACATCATAATAGAAGTTATAAACGAGCTTAAAGTGACGTCCGTTACTCGAAAGCGAACTAAAAATATAGGCAAGGTGCTGCACAGTATGTTTCGAAGTTTTCGCCTCTTGTTAGATGCTCACGTTTTAAACCGAAAAACAGGGTTGCCACATCCTGGAAAATATCTCGAAACCTTTCGCGTGTTTCACTGGGACTTAATGGATGATAATTTATTGCAATGCGATATTCTGTTACGGTACTGCTAGTAGTCAGTAACTAGTAATATAAATGCTTTACATCAAAATTTTTCTTTAATAATAAATGCGAAGAATAGGTACATGAAAGAGTAATTGTGAAAATTAAATTTCAAAAGAAGTCCGGTAATTTTATATTGTAGTTTCTGTGGCAACCCTGGAAAAAGCAATTCGCTTTAAAAAGCTCTATGTCTGTTTAAACATGAAAATCGGTAAGTGTTCCATTACAGTATAGCCTACCCAGCATAATTCGCAGTTTTTTTTGTTTTTTTTTTTGATAACTAAAGTTCTTTGGTGACTTGAAATGTGAAAATGTTATCTTAAAAATTTACTTCTTTTTCATGGGAATACTACCATATATTTATGAAATCGGTCTGTAGTCCAATGGATTGAGCTTCTGCTATAAAGCGGTAGATGTGGGTTCAATTCCCTGTCGGGTCAATCCACAAACTATAAAAATTGGTATTCATAGCTTCCTGCTTGATGTTCAGCAATAAAAAGGACAGTGTGAAGCCTCCACCGTGTGTGGAAAATTGGGCAGGTAGCAGCTTGACTTAAAGGCCGAAAAGGTCCCTTCGCTAAATTCTGACCAAGGCAAACTTGGTACACAAAGATGTGATTGCAGTTATTCAAATTCATAGGAGCTGCCGCTTACATTGACCAAAAAATTTGTTGCGGGGTATGTAAATTATAAATCACGGAAAATAAGTGTTTCGCCGCGAACCTGATAGAACTCGATGACGTTGGGCCAGAGCTAATTAAAATCAGTAAAAGCGTCTATAAAGTATGCCCCATACAGACTGTTTCGCCATTATACAGCAGAAATGTAAATTATAAATTACAGAAAATAAGTGTTTTGCCGTGAACCTGATAGAACTCGATGACGTAAGGCCAGAGCTAGTTAAAAATTAAAATCAGTAAAAGCATCTATAAAATATGTCTCCAACCGACTATTTCGCCATTATACAGCAGAATGAGATTTACTGTCACCTCCCTACCCTAAAGTGCGTAACGGCAAAGCAGCCTGTTGGGAGCATATTTTAAAGATGCTTTCACTCATTTTGAAATCACAGAAAAAGTAAATAATTGCTTCTGTTTATAACTGCAAGTGTGTTTTGTGACGAAATTAGTATGATGATTGTTAACCAATTAGTTATAAGTCAGATAAATTTTGATGTACTTGCTTTTTTAGCAGAAAAAAGAGTTGCTTTTAAAAGAGTTATGTTGTTTTAAGGGTGACTTAATTTTGGTTTCGGATTTTTGAATTACAAGGTGTCAAAAGTATGTTTGCTTAAAACTGCTTATAAACACTTCTCAGCAGTGTCTCTTATGAACTCCAGTATTAAGTAGTAGGCCTATAACAGAATTGGCCTAATTCGTCAGTTGATCCAATTTGCCACATTTAGTTGGTCACGGCAAAAATCCTTTTTTGTGTGCATTGCAGTCGCCGCCTAATTCGATACTTTTTCACATTTGAACTACTGCAATTGGTCTCGCTTTCTGACGAAGAGAACGATAATAATTGAAGCGACCGACGCTCGCGTTGCTTGTTCTTTTGGTTTTCTTGGCAATGTTTCAACTTACGATCGAGAAATTTCAGACTTTTGCTTATCTACATAAAATTTGGAAAGCAAGTTGAGAGTAAATGGATCTTGCACCAAACTTCGAGGCAATTGGTAACGTGACTTGCCTTTAGTTTCAGGATCCCAAAAACCGCCCCGAAAGTTTATCGTAAAAGACGGTCTCATTGAGAAACGGTTTGAGTGCTGCAAAAAAAGTTTACATAGTTACATGCGATGAAGTTATTTCTTTTTTTTTTCTTCCTGTACACTCTTCTAAACAACAAAATAACAAACTCTAATTTTTGTGTGAGGTTATGGAGCTGCAAACGCCGTATTGTCTCCCGAAATTTTGTAGTGCTTACTCCCCATCCCTGGAACCCCCAAAATCGATTTTTTGAACGACTTAAGCTAGCTAGATAGCTATTTTTTGCTATTAGTTGATATTTAAGAGACAATTATTTTGACATAGTTTGGGAATTCCACCTCCGCTTAACCCCCCAAATGGATTCCCAAATACATTTTTTTTAATGGCTTTTAAGCTAAGGAGTTAATTTTTTTTCATAGTAGTTGATATTTAACCGAAAATTAGTTGGCTGTAGTTGGGGATGCCACTCCCCCAGAAACCCCTTTATATGGATTTGAATATCAGTAGATATTTGAAAGATAAATATTTTGGCATAGTTTTGGGGTACGCACCCGACTCCCCTTTCCATGAACACTCCAAATTGACCTCTAAAATAAATTTTCAAACGACTTAAGCTAGAAAACTTGTTTTTTATGTTAATAGTACAGATAGAAGAGACAAATATTTTAAGATAGTTGGAGTTGCCACCTCCTGGAACCCCCCCAAATGTACCCCGCAAAAGTCGATTTTTAAATGGCTTAAGCTAGTGCGATGTTTTTTGTTATGATCAGTAACTATGTGGTAAAGAAAGATATTTTGATACTGTTTGAGATTTGAACCCCTTTGGGGGAGGGCAAAGGAAAATTTTTAAATTGATTTTCCAGTGATGAGCAGTAATGGAAGATGTGGAGGCGTGTGAGGGCGGTACCAGTCAAGAAAAGAATGAGCCCCTCAGTTGTGACTGCTATTCGGTAGCTTAGCGACTAAACAGCCTAGAGGCTTTTAGGCGAGTTGTCAAGCCCCTCGGGACGCTTGTACCGCCATTTCAACCTACCCCAAATTTGGGGGACTGCACCACCGCGTTAAGGCGGTTGAATCTAAGAGCTATTGCTGTAGCATCGAGTTAGAGATTGAAAGTTTTTTGTTTCCGAATCATCTTCCAAATTAACTGCGATGTTGAAAAGGACAGTTAACGTTACTTTACATTTAACAGTGTTTCTTGTTGGGGCCAATAAACCACTAGTTTACTTTTTGTGGAGACCCAATCTAACTACTTTCAAACTGAACTCAAAACGTCACTTTGTGTTGGAGTGGTAAGACAGACGCAGTTGACTCTTGGTACAGTAGTTCGAACATTAATAAAGGACTGTTGCAGTATGGTACAGGTTGTATCACAATTCTTTCAGGCTTGGAAATTTGATTTAACAAAGTAAACAAAATGAAATCAAAATTTCAAAGCGGCTTAGTCAGAAACATTATGCTTTTTGGCATATGCATCAACAAAATAATAACTTAGTATTGAAACGTTTAGTCCTTCGCGTTTTTAATATGGACCCTTGTTCGATTTACACAGACAATGATGCGAAAGCAAAATTCTCAATTACGCTACTCGCGTCTGTTGTACGTAACTCTAGATAAATGCTTGAGTAGTTATTTTCAGCTATTTAAAAGACCGGAATTTCGTTTTGTACTCTTCGGTTTAAGCAGCACCTCCAAAAAAGCGAAAAGGCTCGACATCAGGGCTGTGCGATATACCGACCATTCGAGCTTTGTCTTTATGCTCCAAATTCTGTTTCCAAATGACGGGCCATAATCGCATGGGCTGTATGAAGAGTTACGCCATCCAGCTGAAACAGCAGAAATTTTTTAGTTTTGTGTGTAGGCCTACAGTTGGTTGAGGTTCTTATTAATCGATTCATTATTTCTCTGATGCCGCGTTATCTATTAACTGTGATGATTCTTCCGTTGCAGTCTCAAACTAGTATGGTCAAAACTTCCCATTCTTTGCATTAAATGCAGGAAATTTTCAGTGATTGGCGCACCAGCTTACCTCCTTCTGCAGTCATAGACTGTTTTTTAATCATGAACTTTTAAAAGGTGCAGGCTATGGAATAATTTTTGATCTGGAGCTTTAACACAACGCACATTAAGTTCTTGAGCACAACGACAGTGAACTGTTGTGTAGCATCTTGACTCAAACCACCATTCAACGATCTTGATTTTTTGCTCTTTGGAATAGACCATGGTTAATTTAAATTAAGTGGGTGAAGCATCGAGCCAATGTCGGCTGTTAACAATAGCTAAAATTGAAAGATAATTTTTGAATTGGTGCTTTGTTTTTGTTTTGGGGCTGCGTTGCAAAAATATTCAACAAATACATAGAAATATCACCCTAAAAAGTTTTTAGAAATCAGGGATGTGCAAGCAGTCAATTTTTAATGCTTTCGCTTCCAGTTCCCCTTGAAGTGTCACGCTTTTGAGTTCGCTTTCGCTTCCTCACTCCTGGAATTTTTCGTTTCCGAGTCCGCTTTCAGGTCATTTTCAAAACCCTTCCGCTTCGCTACAAACTTTACCGCTTTCGGCTTCCGCTTCCACATTTTGTCAAAATTACCGGAATTGCCTTTGTCTAAGTTGTGTTGTACGTTTCGGCATGCTCAAAATGAAGTAGACAATTTAAATAGCTCAAAAAAAAGCGAAAAATTTATTGTTTAGGCTGCTACGTTTGCAGTATATTCTTTGGGACATTAGTTTATCTGTGGAGCGAGAGGTCTGAGGTCAGGGCCTCCGAGAGGAGGGGGGCAGGGGGGACAATGACCCCGTGGCCCATGGATTTTAGGATGCCCATAAGACCATGAGAGATCCCAATGGGTTTCCTAGGACTCGAAGACCTTTTTTTTTTTTTTTTGGAGATCATCTGAATTTGGACAGAAAAACCGTTTCAATTTCGGTGAAGACCTTTTTCTTTTTTTGGAGATCACTTGAAAATCCAGAGAAAAGTGTGCCATATTCCTTGCCTGTTTTGGACTGCACAAAATCCGAGATGCGTATTATTTGAGCTGTCCCCGGGCCCACCCTCGGCTCTCGGCGCCCTGTCTGAGGTTCAAACCTCGGGCCGGTCAAATCAGACAAGGTGTTGCCAAAAACTCGCCCCCGCTATGACGTTTCTTCGAAAGGAGTTGTGTTGCTAGCAGGCGCAATAACATAAGGTGTTCGAACGAAAAAGTTTTTATCACCAGGTTTTGAGATATGTGTCAGTTCAAACCGTTTCTCTTTAAAGCTTAATTCTTAAATTTGAAGATCTGCTAAGACTTGCCAATCAGAACCGTTTTGTGTTTTCTGCAGGGCAACGATGCGTAGTATTATAGTCAACTTCAATAACGTGTAGGAGAGCTATGCCAAACTCTCCCAATCCCTTTCTTCTTCTCACAACTGAGCACTTGATTTTCTGATTTTTAATGGAATTTATTATTATATTGAATAAAGGGAAATACAGAAAAAACGAAGTAGTCTCAAAATACGATGTAAGGGCCAATTCAAGGTCTTTCTTCCAATTTACAACTCTGTTCCCTCACAGTCAATAGTCAACTCCATAAACAAGGATGGAGAGGAAGGAAAAGGATTGCAAAACGCAATTTACCCAAGCTAAGCAGCATTTAACACGTTTCACCAAAAACTGACACTGTTCACTTCACTCATTTTTGTCACTACTGAGCTCCCAGGCTCCAAGTAGGTTCAAATAGTTCCAAGTCGTAAAAACATGTGGCATCACCTTTTGCCTAGCATCAAAGGCCAGAAATTAACAAACAAAGGCTGTCAGCTGCCAGTCTACACAAAAAATGCACAAAAAGAACATTCTAAAACAACGATTCTAAATATGATCTAATTAGCTTTTGAAGGTTTTTGAAGATGCGCCTTTGAAGATATGCTAATTAGCAGCTTATTTTTAACAAAGAATAATAATTACTCATTAATTTAACTTAAACACCGATTCGACTATGACAAATAATCTTTTCGATTTAAGTCACAAGATTGCAAAAACCAATAATTAATCAGACACAAACGCACAAAGATTTAAAATTGGGTCTTCAGTCATTAGTTGAAAGCAGGGCAGATTATTTTTAATGATTTTAATATGGAGATGGGCTCTGCAAACTCGTCACAAGCTTCTCACACTCGTTACACGTTACGTAATACAGTAAGTATAATGCAAGATTTGAGTTGATTTGAAATTTCAACTTTATTAATTTCCTTTTTGCCCAACCGATACCACATAAAATGAACAATTTTTCATCTGTGAACCAGTTTTTTCCGAATTTGAGTCTTAAAAGTATCCGAAATTAAAAGTCTCAACAACCTATACAGTAATTAAGCTTATTTCAGTTAAAAAGTTGTTACTTACTGTATAAATTGTTAAAAACTTAACTCTAAGTTTCTTGACAGATTGGACTACACCTGTAGTGACACTGGCCCTCCTACAGATGTGTTATATTTTAAAGCTGCTACATCGTATCGGTGATCTTATTGCAAAGCTTAGTTGCTTATACCCCAGCATCTGTAAGCTACATCAGATACAGCATAGGCTAAGTTAGGAAAAAAGCTATAATTGAGGCAGTGGACTAGAATTTAGTTTAGCCAGGGGAGAAACTTTACAACCAACCCTTTATCTGTTGTCGAGCCCCGCTTACTCTCGATTCTAACTTTGAACTTTAGCTCAGACCTTGGGGGTTGTTAGACTGTTGAGTCTCTCAGAGTTTCTTTGTGCCTCCAACCCTTGGAAGAGGCGAGAGAGCATAAAAAACCACTGCCACCTCTCAGCAAAGTTTTCTTTATCTTCTTTGATGCCCTAATGTTTTTGTGTTATCAGTTTCTAAATACATGTCGTTAATCTTTAAGCCAAGAAATACGTAAAATAATCCGTCTTACAAAACGTTTCCAACCATTTTAGGCATATTTTTGACCATCCATAGTCTATTACATAGAGAGAAAAATCCAAGGCCCAAGATGACCGAAAAATTGATATCCTGCTTTCCATGGCCATGAATTTAAAAGCAGCTGTAGAGCCAACTGCGAACTTCTATTAATACTCAGTAGAAGTACTGTAATTTCTATTATTGCTAAACTTTATTTCAAAACTTGTGGTGACCAATATAGAGTTTTCAGTGGAAGCGAAAGTACATTATTTTTTAAAATTGCTCCCGCTTTCAGCTCCTCCAAACATCATTCCGGTATGCTTCCAAGTTTGCTTCCGACTTCTTTTATCAGAATGCTTCTGCTTCTGCTTTCTCAAAAAATTAACCGCTTCCACTTCCACACCCCTGTTGGAAACCCCGAATCTGTTTGCTCAGCCTGAACTTCCAGGGAAAAAAAGAGACTAAACAATATTTACCCTTCCAGTATTATTACATCTTTATATGATCTATCCAATTTTAGTAAAACCCTCCCTTTTTCAGGAAATTCAGGCAGCTAAAACAAATGCAGGGGTTCCAAAACCTTTCTAGGGGGATATCTTTTTGTATTTATGGAATATCTTCGTAATCTCAGCACTAAAACGAGAACAAAAAATTTTTTTAATTATATTTTAATTTTAACTATTGTAAACTACCGAAATTGGCTCGATGCTTTTTCCTCTTTAAGATAATGCGATGGTCGTATTAACAAACGAAAAGAAAAAAAAAGGAGAATAAACAATTGGAGTGTTTTCAAAATCTGAAAGAATTGTGAAACACCCTGTATAATAGTAATTACAGCTTATTCGCCACGTTACCTAGGCCAGAAGACAGCGATGAGACCTTGTAGTCTTCGAGTCAAGCTGCCACGTGCCCACTTATTTACCACACATGGTGGAGGCTTCACACTGTTTCTTTCAGAGCTGGGCAAGTCCGCAAGACTAACAAAAAAAGTTGCGGACTTTGGCAATTTAAATTGCGGACTTGAGGTTGCAGACTATTTTTAATTTTAGTCCGCAATTCCGCAAATTTTGTACAAATATTGAAATTCCTTTCTATTTTTGTAAAATATTTATGTTTTTACCCAGTCAAACCCGGAAAATTGATTTAATTTTTTTGAGTTCAATTTCGGCATGAATATCAAGTTTTTCGAGTTCAGGCTGACAAAAACACCAAGTCTGCTTTTCGACGTAATTGCTTTCTTTTTGATGACATGCTGTTTTATCGAGTTCGGCACTACAACCGACTTTTTTCGAATTTAAGTTCGATTTGGCAGCCCTTGTTCAAAGTATGCCTTTGTTGTTTTTTACCAGGAGTTCACAAAATTAGTCACTGTTGTACATAGGTGGGCACAAGTCCGTTAATCCGTTAATAACGAAGCTAACTTTTTCATTAACTCGTTAATCCGTTAAAAAGTTTTTTCATCTTAACGGACTAAATTAACTTCCGTTAAGTGCTGTTAACGGACTAAAGTAACTTCTGTTAAGTTCTGTTAACTTCCGTTAAGGTTTTTATCGTTAATATCTTGCAGCTTCGTTGTACATTTGAACTCGTTTTTATCTTGAAATTAGATTAGACTGTAAAATGTAACTTTCAAAACCCAAAAAGACCACCATAGCAATAAATATTTCCTTACAATCAGCTCAACAGCGTCAATACGTGTTCTGGAAGCGAGTAAACAAAACGAAATGTGAATTACACGCAAAATGTTAACGGATTAACGGACTTTATTAACTTCCGTTAATTAAAGCTGAAAATAACGGATAAACGTTAACGGAGGTGTGAAGTTTGTTAACGGACTAGTGGTTAACGAAGCTAACGTTTTGCATTAACTTGCCCACCTGGGCTGTTGTATCATTTTTTGTACTGGTAGCCAGTGCCATCGCTACGGTGGGGCCCAGAGGCGCCGTCCCCCCTAACGATTGCTTGTGCCCCCCATTTCGGTTTACTCAGAATGCTTTTTTGGAGCATCACGTAACGACAAGACAACAGGCAATAATGGAAAGAGAAATAATAATTTTCAAACATAATTCTCGTTTGAAGTTTTCTCGATTGTTTGCAAAATTGCTGGCCTTCAACTGCTTTACATAAATGTGACCCAATAATCCGTCTTATTAACACGCCTTTACGGATGTGTCGCGGAATAGGGATGTATGCCTATAGAAGCGTAACCGGTATTTCCATAAGTGGGCAAGTTAATGCAAAACGTTAGCTTCGTTAACCACTAGTCCGTTAACAAACTTCACACCTCCGTTAACGTTAATCCGTTATTTTCCGCTTTAATTAACGGAAGTTAATAAAGTCCGTTAATCCGTTAACATTTTGCGTGTAATTTACATTTCTTTTTATTCACTCGCTTCTGGAATACGTATTGACGCTGTTGAGCTGATTGTAAGGGAATATTTATCTCTATGGTGGTCTTTTTGTGTTTTGGAAGTTACATTTTACAGTCTAATCTAATTTCAAGATAAAAACAAGTTCAAATGCACAACGAAGCTGCGATCGGAAAATGTTTGGAAATTGTGAACAACAAATTAAATATACCTATGAGGCTGCAGCTTATTATTTGCTTCAAAAAAGAGCTCCTTTCTTCGCTTTCTTCTACAAAACTCGTGCGAACACGCAACAAATGTTACCAGTGCAAACTGGTTTGTACCGGTCCGATGAATGAATGGTGCAAGATATTAACAATAAAAACCATAACGGAAGTTAACAGAGCTTAACGGAAGTTACTTTAGTCCGTTAACAGCACTTAACGGAAGTTAATTTTGTACGTTAACATGAAAAAACTTTTTAACGGATTAACGAGTTAATGAAAAAGTTAGCTTCGTTATTAACGGACTTGTGCCCATCTATGGGTATTTCATTAGTGATTATGACCTGAAGCAATACGTGAAAACATTTTTTTAAAAGACCAGCTGTTTTTTTTTAGAGCACACTCAGGATTTTTTTTCGGTCGCAGTCAGTCGCGCAACCACGGGGAAGGGGCTAAGGGGGCATCAGCCGCATTTAGCCAAGTCATTTAGAAAATATAACCAAAAAAATTAAGCGTTTAAACGTGTCTTGGACTTGACCTGAAGTATACGGGGGCTCAAGACACAATACAATTTAAATCTTTCAATGACTTCTGATTTTTAGCAATTTACTGTAATTATTGATATGGTTTTAAAACGTGCGGAATGTGATTTAAATGGCGTTAAAATCGCTATTTTTGCGCAAAATCGCAAAAATCACTCAGCAGCTGGGGGGTCTGCCCCCTCGGTGACACGCTTGCGTCGCAACGATTTGTTCAGCACCCTACCTAAATTAGATAACTTTTGTGCAAAAAACATTTACTTTTGGTTCAAGCCCCTCTCTCTTAGCAAAACCCTGGTTACGCTTCTGGTCGCATTCATTCCTGCAGACAAATTTTTCAAGCGATTGTACTGGCCGCATACGAAACGAGCTAATAAACGCTGCTGGTCTTATATGTCTCTTTTTTCGAAGATGAATACAAAATAGTAGCTTTAAAATATCAGTTTTTATGTGTAAAAAGTTCAGTCTATTTTTATAGTGCCCCCCATTTTCGGCTAGGGCCCCCTCACTTCGTTTGGTCTGGCGACGGCACTGCTGGTAGCATGTGATTATCTCGTTCCTACAGTATTGATAAAAACGAGGGACTGAAAATTTAGTAATACGATTAGTGATATGAATGTTTTTTGCCTTTTCCTGCCGTGAAAAAAATTGTTTTCTTAGAATATCTTGTTGTAAGCGGAAATATGGATTGTGCTTTGCTATTTGATGGCTTCTCACTGTAATCCAATGGCTTTTAATCTTCAGATCCCTAGCTTCATTGTAGCATTTTTAAGGGTTCGTCGGTGGGTTGTGCATTATTTAAGGGTTCGTCGGTGGGTTGTGCATTATGCTTCCATGAAGTTTAGGCACCTACTGTATAAGCATAAGCGCAACTAGGAAAGCTGGTGGCTACAACCCCTTTAACCAAGTCACTAAAAAACTTTAACCAAAAATACAAGCGTTTAAATCTGTTTTGAGTTGGACCTAAGCACAATAAGTCAGGCTGCGGTACATTTACTACAATCAACGATTGCGAGTAATTCCTTTTATTGCGTGGAATGTATCCACCATACGCTTGCTATACTTCCCACAAGTCACAACTTTTGACCTATGTTTGCTGATCAACTATGAGCAGATCAGTTTGGGACATGGTTGATAGCAAAACTCTTCTACTCGGTTCATAAAAAGTTGCGGACTTGCGGTGCGGACTTCAAATATTACGAAGTTGCGCACTTGCGGTAGCGGACTTCAAGAATTACGAATTTGCGGACTTGCCGTTGCGGATTCAAGAATCCTGAAACGTTGTTGCGGACTTGCGGTAGCGGACTAAGCTTTTAAACGTGCAATTGCGGAGTCGCAGTCGCGGATTAAGAAAATTGAAATTCGGTTGCGGATTTGCGGACTGCGGACTTGAAAAAAAAAACTTGCGGTGCCCAGCACTGATCTCTTTATTGCTTGAACGTCAAGCAGGGAAGTTATGCATTCCAATTTTTATAGTCTTTGGTTTGACCCGACCGGAAATCAAACCTTCGTCTTTTATCCACTCGACCACTGATCGGTTAGTATGAGTATATACAAGTAGTAAACCTTAAAACACAAAACAGACTCTCAAAGCAGCCAGTGTCTTAATTGTTGTTTATTGCAGTTTATCCTTCATGTCTTGCAGTTCCACCAAAAAGATTTAGCAGTTAGGGGCGATTTCCAGTTTTTTTTTGTCTGAGTTGATCTTGCCAATATAGTAGCAATCAGTAGAAACGAATTTTATTTTGAAGGCAATTATTTTGCTGCTAAAACGTTTTATTTTGAAAGTTGATTTGCGGTTCAAAACAACAAGGTCACTGAAGATGCCGGTTCTGTAAAAAGTAAAGAGCAATTGTTGTACTCTAGGACAAGTAATTAAACTATCACGGATGGGTAAACTTGAAAAAAGTAGCGTTGTAAGACAAAGAAACGGTTGCAGCAGAACAAAAAAGAAGCAGTAGGCTAATTGCAAAATGAACTGCTTTAACATGTTTTCTAAAGATTGTAAACGGTTGTGTTAAACAAACTTAAATGAAAAAATTTTTTTGAGAAAATCACGTCCCATACAATTTTAATCAAGGCTGCAAAATGTTATTGATGCAGTAACATTATTAGGATTAACTTTTTTAAATGATGATTGTGTTTGCGTTTTCTCTTTTTCTCGGTACATTTGGCGAACAATAAACTTACTTGCTTGCTTAAGATCGATTTTTGTCCAAGTTCAAATTTTTTTCGAATCTTTTGAGTTCGGCAAAAATATCAAGTTTTTTGAATTCGAGTTCAGGTTGACAAAAATACTAAGTTACTGCCTGAGCTCATAGCAAATAAAAAGATAGAACCATTTCGCTTATGCAGTTGCGGTTGGATCAACAAAAACCTAAAAATCTGGAAACTTTCGTTACCTCAGCAACCTCAAATTTTCAAGAGTTAATTTGTGAAGTTCATATCAAATAAAAATCTTTTTTGAAGAAATTTACACGAAAAAACCAGAAGGTGGGCGAAAATGCCCACTCCCCTCCTCTTAAAAATAAAGTTCTAACTTCAGCCTCTAAAATCATGCACCTTTAAATGAATCAAATTGATTTGTTAAACTGATTTTTGAAAAACATGGTAGCAAAAAGAATAGCATAATTAAAGACAGCAAGCAGCTCATTTAATAGTGGTGTACGTAGAAAAGCTGCAGGGTGGTGGAGAATAGAATAGAAAAAAGTTTTTCGCCTGAGCAATACAAACACATACAAAACGAACAAACACACATAAACCAAAATTACAGTCAGTTTGTTCAGGCCAGAAAGCACCGACGAACCTGAAGGTCTTTAATCCAAAGTTCTTTCTTACTTGTTATTTGACAGTGGGAAAGAGAAGAAAAACCATCAAATTGAAGAGAAACAGACAATTATTTAGTTCAACTGGTATTACGACTAGAGAAAACTAATAAACGATATTATACAGTTAAATGATGGATTTCCAAAATATGGAGCAAAGAAGGTTAAAATAATATATATTTTAGATAGCTTTTTGTTTTAATTTTTTTTTTTGAATAACCAAGATAATTCTTTTGCTTCAGGTTCAATTTTTCCTGACAATTCAATTCCTATACGTCAGAGACTTTTTACTTGCTGACGTTTGAACGCGAGGTTTAAAATAAGTGATGTTTTGTTCTAGCATTGTGACTGTGAATTTTGGTGATATCAATCACACAGTCGTGGAGAGCTGTTTTAAATTTCTTGTGGTGAAGCTGATACATAAATTTGGCTAGTTCAAGTTGATAAATGTCATCTAATTTCAAAAAATTTAAGGTTTTGTGTAAAGAAACCGGACAATATTTGCTACCATACATTATTGAACGAACTAAATTATTTAGCTTCACATTGAGTTCATGCGTAAGTGTTTTGTTTGCTGTACCCCATGTAACTATACCGTACTGAATACGACCGTAAATGAGCGAGTAATACAATATACACAAAGTCTTCCAGTCTAAAAATTTTCTAATTCTATGTAACAATCCAGAATAACGCGCTAGTTGTAACGAAAGATGTTGAATGTGACAAGACCAATTTAGGTTTTCGTCAACTTAAATTCCTAAATATTTTCTGGATTTGATACGTTTGATATTAATTGAATTCCAGGATACATCGAACATGAGCGATTGAGTTGTTTCTCATTAAATAATGAGGTTTGGAATGATTCAGCTGAAGCTTGTTTTTTTTTCATCCAGAGATCAATTTTTTCTAAGTTCAGTATTCACTCTGTGTTGTAGTTTAGAAAGGTTATTGTCTGACATGGCCAACAAGTGTCAAGAGCAAACAGGATGGTGTCAAATTGACTAGCCTAAGGAAGATCATTGATATACAAAAGAAAAAGTAGTGGCCCAAGGGAAGAGCCCTGTGGCATACTGTATTCAATTTTTGTCAACGCAGTCTTGTAATTTTCAAACTTTGTATTGTTTCTATTGATCAAATAACTTTGCATTAGTTTTAATACCAATCCTCAAAATCCATAGCAATTTTTCATTTTGTGCAGATAAACATCGTGATTTACAGTATCAAAAGCTTTGGTGAGGTCGAGGAATATACAACAATTGTACATTCCTGCATCAGAGTTTTGTATGAGTTTTTCATAAATATTGCTGAAAGCATGAGATGTAGAAGAATTTTGTCAAAAAATGAATTGTTTATCAGAAATTAGATAGTATTTTTCAAGATAATCGCTGATTCTGTTGAATATCAATTTTTTTAAATTTTGCTGATTTGAGAAAAGAAATGAAATCAGACGATAGTTTGTAAGCAAGTTGGAATCCCCTTTTTTGAAAACTGGAACTACCTCCGCAATCTTTAAGGAATTGGGAAATTCTCCTTGATGAATACAGGAGTTAAAAATGTAGCATAAAAATGGAGAGATCACAGCATAGCTCAATTTTAGGAGTTTGTTATTTATGTCATTTTCTCTAACTGCTTTTTTAATTTTTTGTATTACCAATAAGTGAGTAAATCTCTTCAACAGTAGCAGGAGAGAAAAAGAACGAGTTGGGGAAATTGGGTAATAGAGAGGGGGTTGATTCACGAGATTTAATGTTTTTACCAATATTTTTCCCAACTGTCCAAAGCGAACATTGAAAGCATCACAAACTTTTTGTGGATCATCTATCACTTCATTGTCGGTGACTATTTGATTAGGAATTTTTTTTTTTTTTTTTCAAGTTGGCCCGTTTGCCAATAATTTTCCTCTGCGTACTACAGTTGCCTTTGCTATCATTAATCAAACCTTTTTAGTAGTTTTCTTTAGCGCGTTTGATTTCTCAATTTGAAACAATTCTTTGTTTTTTATATTTTTGGAAAATATCTTCATCAAATTTCTTGTGAAGTTGTATAAAAAATTTGTTTTTTGTTTGATTAAATTTAGCAGTTCACATGACATCCAAAGTTTTTGGCTAAGCTTTTTTTCTTTTCTTGAAGTTTTTTCAGAGGAGCAAATTTATTTACCGCGATATGAAGCACTTCTTCAAATTTATCAAAAGCATCATGAGCTGATTCAATACTGTCCAGGTTAGCAGCAGTTAAAATCATTCTCAAGGGCCCTTAAAATTTTTTCTATACTAAAATTTTTCATGTTTCAAATTAAAAACAGTTTTGTGCTTTTAACATGAGTTTTTTTGGTGGAAATGCAAACAAAAGTAGCCATATGGTCGCTCAAATTACATAGAAGCACTCCGTTAGTGTAAGAGTGTTTTGAATCGTTCGTATAGATGTGGTCCAGCAATGTTTTCGAGTGATCTGTTATGCGAGTCGGGAGATCAATGGCACATTTAATTCAAGTGCTTAAGATATTGTTCACGTATTTTTTAAAGTTATGATTGCCAGTTATTTGCATTAAGTCAATGTTATAGTCACCGACAGCGTAAAAACCAGTGTTACTATCACGAAGATCAGCAAAAAGGTCACATAAATTTGTGGAAAAGCATTCATAGTCATGAACAAGTGTTGTGGGATGTCGATAAGTTTCCTTTATCACTATCGGCCCCGTTGTTAGTTTTAACTTCAATCCACATATTTTCCACAAAATTTACAATAATATTAATGTCAGATTTGCGTTTGTAAGATAAATTTTGTTTTATGTAAAAACCGACCCCACCAGCTTTTGTTATACTAACGCAATGGACGAAATCATACCCAGTAATGTCAGCGTTCATCAATGGTTGACCATATGTAAGTTTTGTTTCTGATATTGCAATGATGTGCGGTGTTTTACAAAAAGTAGCCAAAAGTGTAATTAGCTTGTCAATACTTTTTTGTGGACTGTGCTCATTAAAATGCTAGATAAATAGATCATCTGTTTTAAGCTTTACCACATTATTTAACGACGAACTATCTTGATACACGCAATCGTTAAAAAAAATCACGATAACTTGAGTTAGCATTACAAATCCCTGAAGTAAAGTTTTCAGACTCTTTAATTTTAAATGTTTGTCTTGGCTTGCATTAACCATGCATTAACGATTCGCGAATCGCAAAGCAAACAACTGCTGACTAATTTTTTCTTTTCAAATGGATTATTAAGGATTTTAGAAGTCGAACAGGATTTGTGCAAACTACGCGAGCAATTAGGTCATGCCGTTTAGTCACTTGCGGGAAACGCATGATTTTGCACAAACAATGCAAATAGGTGGGCTCTCCATTTTGCAGAGTTTTTAGTTCAATAGTACAGTACATACCAGAAGCTAGTGTTACGAGTAGCAATTAATATAAACACCATTTTCGCTGCTAGAATCACTACTTATACTGTCATAGTGGTCATCCTTATTAATAAGCATTGGTTTGTAGTCCAGTTTGGCAAAGTCCACATCAACGTCCAGACGAAATAGATCATCTGGGGACGAAATCACGATCCAGTTGACGGTAACTTCGCCTTTACCATCATCAGTCATGACACCCTGCTCGCAAGCAGACCTTTTCATTCGAATTCTGCCGTTATATGTATGGCAGAGAACGAATTTTCCATCGCAGTCATTTTTAACGTAGTTCAAAAGTTTTGAGCGAAGTGGCGTCAAATCTTCTGTAATGAACGCATAATTAAGTTTACCATTGTTGCAATTTTTCAGCTTTGGTTTTGAAAATAAGATGTCGTTTCGATGCTTGTATTTGACAAACCTGTCAATTATAAGATGAGGTTTTGCCATTGGTGATTGTTTTCTGCCCAAACGGTGGGCTCTCTGTATATCATACGTTTCAATGGTGATATCCAGCTTTTCAGCCAGCTCAACAACAATTTCTTCTCCATCATCTTTCTTCTCCTGAGGATCAGGTACACCACGAATCCTTAAATGCTTTCTTCTGGAGCATTGTTTTAAGTTATCCATCTCCAGAATGTTCATTTTTACGGCTTGTTAAAGTTTTTCATTCTCTGATTTAAGTTCTTTAATTTTTTGGTTGCTTTTCAGACTCCTTTGTAGATTTGAGAATTGCCTTGTCAGATTTTCAACCGTATCAAATATTTTGCTTAATTTTTGTCGGTCAGCTTCAGCAAAGTTGCTTTTCTATTTGCAACCAGTGCTAGAGCTTGGTATATCTTTCGTGTTTTGGTTTTTCCTAACTTTGCCTGTCATTCTAATGTTAGCACTAGCTGTTGACACACTGGCAGCCTGGCTATCTTAATAGAGATAAATAAGGGAGAGGAGCGTTTGAGCTTCAGTACTGTGATGACAGATGTTCAGGTTGGAGAAAACCCAAACAAAATGTCATTCGAGCAAGCGAGAAAAGGCCGGAATTCCAATTATTCTTGCTTCTGTTTTGGGCTCTGCCACCAAACCTTCTTGCCTCCGGAATCTTGGACGCTGTCTCCTGTTTTTATACTTTTTATCAAACGCTTGTTTGTAATAAAACAAAGAAATAGCTGTTACAAATAAGCAAATTGTATTTAGCACTTACCGGTACCACGATAATTCACAAATCATTATCTAGAATTTGTCTTCTTCTGCGGCGTCTGCAACGCCGTCAGAGGTTAATGAACTTTCACGACTTACTCCTGTAAACGCATCTCAGTTGTAAGATATGATTTTCAATAGCCCAGTAACTGGGTTATATTCAGCCCCCAGTGGATTGAGCGTATGCTACTAAATACTCTAACGATAGACTCAGAGAATTGCCACATACGCATTATTGTGCAACGTGCATTCATGCGTAAACTTTATTAACCATTATTTAAAGTTTAAAGGCCTACGAGCACCAAGCATGCATCTTCGAATTTTCAGCGAGAAAGCTCTTTAAAGCCCTTAAATTTTTTTAAACTTGATTATTTTGTTGAAAACGATCTATTGTTCTCAGCGCAATTAGCGACCGACAAGGCAACGGAGAATTACGCAAAGACTTAGTGAAACTTTTTCCCAAGAGGTCATATAGTCTCTCCAACTAGTAGATCATTGGTCGAGAAAATATAGTCTGTTACGAAAACGCTAGACCTGGGTTCAATTCCCGGTCGGTTCCAACCAAAAAATTTAAAAATTGCTATTTACAGATTTCTTGCTTAACGTTCAGCATTAAAAGGGAGAGTGTGAAGGCTCCACCTTGTGTGGTAGACTAGTGGATCCTGGACAGGTGGCAGCTTGACTCGAAAACCGAAAGGTACCTTCGCGTCTCCTGGCCAAGGCAACTTGGTGAATTACGATGTGACTACAACTTCTTCTAAATCAGGAAACATTTCTCCTAATTTTCTTTATTCAGGAGTAGATTTTGCTTTACTCAGAAGTAATCAGGTTGATTTCTAAACAATTTAGCACGACGACTTCTGTTTACATCTCACAAATTTGTATGTCAAGTGATACATAAAACATTTTCCTAAAAATTCTACAGATGGAGCTATAAGCAAAACGCGTCTAATAAATTGCTATGCTTAGTTCTATTCTGGCAATCGGTTTTTGTTGTCAAAAAATTTTATAGTTTCACAAATTCAATACTTTTGAGTTACTGAAATGTGTGTTGTTTTTTTTTTACTTTGATTATTTTGCAATTTAGGGCGGCTGTTACCGAAGATGGGTACTTTTTGGTCGAGCGTATTCCACAAGCTATTTAAGCGATACACTTCGGTGCGTTTACACTTTTTGATGCGAAGCAACCAAAATTTGACATCATCAACAGATTGCGAAAGGTTAATTGGAACCGGAAGCAAACTTCGCAAGTGGTTGCTTAATTTCTTCACTTAGACAAATTTTTTGACAAATGGTTGACCTATTTTGAGCGAGTGACGCAAGCGACTACTTGCGAAAATTGCTAACCCTCGCTTGGCGTTGCTTTGAATCAAGTGTAAATGCACCTTTAAAACATACGCGGACGCATATTTCTACGCTAGCAAAATATCTGAAATGGTAAAATATTCGCAAACACTCGTAACAATGTCTAACATTTTGTTTAAGATAAACCATTGGCGTAGTCAGAATTTTCGATAGGGAAGCCCCAAACCGCAAATTCCATGCAATAACGTCATCGAGAATTTTTGAAAGGAGGGACTTTTTGTGGGAAAAAAATACCGCAGAATGTAGGACCAAAAGCTGGACCTTTGTAGGTGCATAACCAGAATTTTGCTGAAGGGGGAGGACTTGAACCAAAAATTGAATGTTTTTCAAAAACTGCGTGTAAATTCAGAAACGTGGTGAGTATACTAGTGTTACTCAAACATATCACAGATGGGGTTCTAGGCCAGCCGCCGGAAGCTATGGGAAGCTAGGGGGCAAACACCAAGCCGCTGGGCAATTTTTTTGCAAAAATAGCCATTTCAATGCAATTTGAATTACGTTTCGCACGTTTTTAGAGTCATCTGAGAAAACTAAATTGTTCAGTCTTCTTTTTACTTACCATTCAAGTCCAGAAACACGTTTAAAACCTTACATTTTGGAATTAAATTTTGTAAGTGATCCTGGCCCAGATGGAGAGCAAGATACATTGCCTCCAGCAAAATTTTTAGCCAGCAAAATTTTAACATTGCCTTCAGCAAACTTAGTATTTCATTAGAACGTTCGCCGAGAAGATTTTTGTTTTATCATGAAAATAACCAGTTTTAGGAGTACATGTACGACAACGGGTCCAGGGTTCCCTCAAATCAAATTTAATAATTTGTTTAATAATCATTTCCCGTAGCTAACTTTTTAAAAGTATTTGGTCATGTAAAAACTGGCGAAATGGAGGTGAATTGTTATTTCAAGTTGGTAAAATAGATGGTTACTAGTTAAACGTTGTTATTGCATTACGTTCTTAAGAAAGTTAAGTGAGGGTGCAACTTTTTGGGCAACTAAATTCCTCCTGGGTTATACATTTAAATTAGTTGGCAAAAATTTGAATTGAGAGGGCCAGGCCACCTGGTCGTCAATGTTGATATTGTTGTTAAGAACTGTTGTACGTAAAAATGCTAAAAGAAGCGGAAACTGAAGTAAAAGTAGGCTTGGCAACTGTCATGATATTGATATTTGACTAAACTGCCTACAAGAGTAATACACCGAACGCTACAATTTTAGAATCATGGATTTATTAAAATGAATAGAATAGAAAGACCCGCTTACTTATACTACGGCCAAAGCTCTCGAATATTCCAGAAAAATCGTTGCTACGTCACAATTAAATGCATGCGAGTTTAGGATAACAAAATGCACATAATTACGACGTCATTAACTCCAAGTACAAATATAGCAATTAAAAGTTGTATACAACCAAGTAACCCTGTGACAGTAGATCGTAGAACATACTGGAAGAGAATTATCTCGAACATTCCAAATCAAAAAACGGCAAAACTAGTAAAGCAGTCACGACTAACTTAAGGCAAGCAAATACTCATAACAAACGCATTCAAAATTACTATAATACGTGACAGCTAAGCCTACGAGATAAACTAAACGCTAAGAAAATGTGGTTCAGTAAAAAGGGCAGCAATTACCACTATACAGTTGTAATTTCCGGGTTAAAAGGACGTGTCCCAATGCGGTCGACCGGGTTGGTTAAACAATCTACGAGCTACTCTCCAGCCTAACTTACGCTTAGCGATCAAGGCATCCAATTTTACTTGTACTTGTGGCTATGTTGGGGCTGTAATCTTTAGTGACTGTGGTTGGAGTGTGATGCTAGAGTGTTAAACATTATTTTGTATAAAGTGTAAACAATCATCGACAACAATCTTAAGAACCTTGAAAGATTCCACGGATAATCCCATGGAAACTCATCAATTGAAGGAAAAACCTAGCGTATGAAAATAAAATACAAAATCAACTCACTACTAACTCTGAAAAATCCCAAAGCATGATGGTCATTCCTACATACACTTTTTCCTAAAGGGTCGTTCTACACTGGTTGTACAAATTTTTTGACTTGCAATAAAATTGATGTTTGATGTCATGTGCGAAACAGCGCACCAACGTATCACGCAGATTGGCATAATATCAACTAGAATTAGATAAAATAAGCGAATCGGAAAAGCATTTGTAGATCGTAGGTTAATCTTTCACACAGTGAGGAGGGCATTTTTTGCCGCTCCCCCATTCTATTGGTTTTTTCATGATAAATCCTTTCAGAAATAAGCTCTTTTTTCTTCAAACTAACTTTACTCTGAGTCAAATTTATCCACAAAGAACTCTTGAAAATTTAAAGTTCCTAAGGACGATTTTAAGATTTGCCAACGTCACTTTCCAAAATCTGAAATTTTTTGGCCAATATTTAGCTTAAATGAAGTCATAAGACGTTTTGTGACGTAACTGCGTTGACTCAGGAATTTTACGAATCAGTGTCAAAAAACCTACAGTATGTACAAAATTTGAACCGCAAATGACGTCATAAAAAATATTCAAAAAATGACGTCATTTTTTGCTCTGACATTCAAAACATGGCTCTGACATTACTATGATGGTGTCATCAATTTAAAACCAGTTTTTCTAAGCAATTTTGGTGAACACCATACCTCTCCGGAGTAAAATGCGGTGGTCAAATACCCCGCGTAAAATGGTTAAACAGGGGCAGTACGATGTTTGAATTTGGATAAAAAGCAATTAACGGTGATGAAACTGAGAAACAGATGACCATTACTTGGATTTCATCTCCATTACCTGAATAGTGATGAAGCTGAAAAACAGATCAACAAAAATTTTCCTAAAAAAGTTTAATAAAGCTAAAACCAAAGCAAAAAAAAAAAAATTTAGAGAACAATTCTTGAATACTAAAATCAATCCAAGAAAAACCTAGCAATTAATTACGTCTGCAATACCTTTCAAGAAACCAAAAACGGTTAACAGAAAAATCGAACGATTAATTTACAACGATCAAGAATTAGTGGAAAATCATCAAATTGCTGAGAAATTAAATAAACATTTTACTTCAGTAGGAATTTAGTTGGCGAACAAAACACATTCCTCGACTAATTCTCATCGCAAATTTCTGTCAATACGCGTAATGCCTTCCATTTTTCTTGAACCACCTCGATAAACTGAAATCCATAATGCCATTCATTCTCTCGGCCTTCGAAAATTTTTCAGTTATGATAATATTGATGCTTATTTCATTCGTACTGCAAACGATATTATTAACCTGTATATAACTCATAATGTTTTCTATGTTTTGAATTTGGTATATTTCCAGAATGCCTAAAAATCGCTAAAGTTATACCCAGTACTTAAATTGTAGGGGGGACGCGTCTCTCCATCGAGAGTTAGTGTCTCCCTATCGATATTCAGCGTCCCCCCATCGAGATTTAGATGTCCCCCCATCGATATTTGAGCGCTGAATGATCAGACGAAAAAGACCTAAATCTTCACCTAATTTTGGCGAAAGACCACTTCAATTTCCGGCGAAAACCTTTTTTTTGGTGTTCATTCAATTTCGGCGACGGAATTGCGTAATCTTCAATTAAGTACTTTCGCATGCCAAATGCGTTTGGTCAAGGCTGCAAAAGCGTCCCCCCATGCAAAATTTTACAATTTAAGTACTGGTTATACCTATACGCATATTTAAAACTGGATCTAAGACGGAGGTGAATAACTGCCATCCTACGAGTATTTTTACATTATCTAACTTCTCAAAAATCTTCGAAAACTTTTAGTTGCTAAACTAACAAATTTCCTTAAAAAATACAACATTCTGCACGATAAAATCAACAGGATTTTCGTCCGAAATTATCTACTACGCACGCAATGCTTGACGTTATAAATGGAATAAGCACCAATATGAGCAAGAACCAATACACCGGTTTAATTTTCCTTGATTTGAAACAAGCGTTTGACAACGTGCCACATTCCATACTGCTACGAAAACTTGAACACTATGGTATATGAGGAAACACACTTAACTTATTAAATTCCTATTTGGCTGAACGTGAACAATATATTTCTGTAAATTGTTCTTGCTCGTCAGTGAAAATTGTAAAGTCTGGAGTGCCACAGGGATCGAACCTAGGCTCTATACTCTTCTCAATATACGTCAATGACATATTTAACCATTTCAGATCAACCCCAGTTTTGTACGCGGTTGATACATGCTTAAACGTGAAAGCACACAAACCCAACTTGCTTGAAACTCTAATGAATCAGGAAATGAAAATGGCACGACAATAGATGCTTGCAAATAAATTGACAATAAATGCAAGTAAGCCTAAAGCTATGGTGATCTCTCCTAAAACGAGAAAATCTTGAGAAATGCACGTGAAGAATTGCAACAACGGCTCGTCAACCTTTGCACATGAGGCTTTTTAATGTTGTTCATGAAAAAAAATCAACATCATTTTGTCATAAAAGTAGTCACTCGTTGATATGAAGACTATTATAATTATGGTAATAATATTTGTGACGCAAGCATGCGCAACCAGGATTTTGCTAAGGGAGAGACTCCAAAGTCAAAATCTTTTGTTAAAAAAATTGATAATTGCGATTGTGTTCCATCAGAAATTAGGCGAAGACCGAAAACATAAAAAAATAAAAAACCTACTCCGGAAATCCGACTAGTTTTTGGCCTGATATTAAAGGTTTTTGAAGGATTTTGTAAAGATTTAGGCCTGAATGTAGATTTGAGTTAAATTTTTTAAGTAACTTGCACAAAAAGGGACTGAAGCTCTTTATCCCCTCCCCTGGTTGCGCCACTGATTTGCAATGCAGTAGCCAATATTTATAAGGAAACGTTGAAATTTTTCATCAACATCATTGCGAAACCAAAATCTCATGTAAAAAGATTGAGTAATTGTGTAAAGCTGCTTGATATGCAGTCAGACGTAGAGCTGAGACATTTCAAAATGAAGTCTACTTGACTTTTGGAGTCGAGTTACGGATGAAAAATATTTCAATCTGATAGCCAACTAACTGAAAATTTTTTCTGCGTTTGGACCATTTTCTGTGCGAGTACTTTTTAACAATATGGTCAAAACGAAGCACTTTTCAGCGATGAGGTCAAAACCAGAAACCAATATTGCAACCGATTACTGGTGATCATCTCCAGCAAAATTTTTGCATTGCATTATAATTGCAACGTGGTCACGTTGTTGCGTTCTTGGATGAGACGCTTTGCTATGATTATTTCGGAAAGCTTGGAATATGGCCAACTCCTACTCGGGTAGGGATTCTTCCAAAATAAAAGAATAAAAGAGCTACCGTTGCTTCTTTGTGAGTGGAGGACAAATATTAAACAGGAATCAATCAAACAAATCCGACATTGCGCCTCGTTTTGACAAACTTATTAAAATTCAACTTATTACTAATGTCAAGTTTCGGATGGAATTGATTTTCATATTTTGCTTGAGTTTTGTTGTGTAGCTATTTACCAATACGTGCTTCTGTTTTGTGCTGTTGCTATTATTAGTTTGTGTTGTTTGCACGTTGGTAGCTTTTACAACCTTGAGGTTTGACTGTGGCACTAAAAAAGATTGAGAATCATACTGTACTAATGTATGATTGTCGATATTTTGTACTCCGTCTAGAAAAAGATTTCACTGCTTCTAAGACTCGTAGACCTGCGAGTTGTTGTAGTGATTCTTCTTCCGAAATCGGTAATCCTTTTCCAAACTCAGGTTTTTTGCCGGAAATTACATCTTCCAATATTTTTGATAGTCTTTTTTCTTTATCTGAAAAGAGTGGAAAAAAGGTTTTATTTTATACTTTGTCAAAATCTGAACTCGACAGTTATACTAATTCTCGATTAAAAAAGACCCGTCAAAATAATGCCAAATACAAGAGACCTGATATTTTAATCATAAAAATCACAGCCAATGTTATTGTAATAAGTTTATTGCGAACGTTTAGGCCCTCTTCTGGTGCTCTCTCTTCAGGTCCCTCTTCTGGAGGCCCTTCTTCGGCTCTCTTCAATGTACAGTAAAAAAATTACGCGAATTACAGCCTGGTATCGATTGAAATGAAAAGTAAAAACAGGCCTATGCCTTTCACGCATCAAAAACGGCGGAGTGGATAAGATGAGGAGTCGAGGTTGAGATTAGGTTTGAGGAGTTGGATGTATAGTGATTCTAGGATCAAAAGTTTGTGTTTGTCTGGGCAGGAGGTGAGTATTTGTGAATTATGAAAATCAACTTTGTGGGAAGGGTTGGATTGGAGATGGTTGCAGACTTCAGAGTTCGGGCTTGATTGGCGTTCTTCCAGGCGTTTTGCAAGATTTCTCCAAGTTTGTCCGATGGAAAAAGATCCACATGAGCAATTGAGTCGATACACTATATTGCTTCTTGTTGGTTGTCGTTGACGGTGTTTAACCAAAAACTGTTGTTTAAGTTTGTTGGTATTATGGATAAATCTTAACTTAAAATCTGGCAAGTGGGTTTTTGTGTACAGGTGAAGTTCTTTTTCGATGTGGTGGGAAATGGAGCCCAGATAAGGAAGTCTAAAGAGTAGATAAGTTGAAGGTTTTGTTTGGGTTTGTTTGGGGCGTTTTAGGTTGAACTTTCTGTTGAAAAATTGTCGGATGCATTTGTTTGCAAAACTCAGTGGGTATCCGTTTTTTAGAAGGGTGTCTTTGATTGATTGAAACTCGGAATCAATTGTAGTATAGGAATAGAGAAAGATCGTTGTGAATGGTTGTTGACTGGATTTCGTCTGTAATGAAGCGGGGACAAGCTTGTGTATCTGGTTAGTAGGTTAGTTTTGGTAGGTTTGTGATATGTGCTCGTTTTGATTCCACTGTTAGTTTTTTTCTACAAAAACATCGAGAATAGGGTTAGTGAATTGTGTATTTCCAGTTCTTTGGTGAATTGAATTTGATTGTGGATATTATTGAGATTTGTTAGAAATATGTTGACAGAAGTTGGGTTTGGAAAAGTAGCGAAGCAATCATCTACGTAGCAGCAAAAGAAGTTTGGACGATGGGAAGGGGGAGTGAGATCAAGAGCTTTGTCGACAACATGGTTCATTATGACGTCAACCATTAGAGATCCTATCGGTGAGCCCATTGCAAAGCCTTCTAGCTGTTGATAAAACTTGTTGTTGAATTGGAAGGTTGTATTTTGGGTGCACCAGGTTATTAATTTTTTGGGCCGGTTACGATTTAAGCCATTCCAGCTTGTACATCCGTTACTGAAAATACTCGTTGAATCTAGTATGAGATTGGTGGTATAAGTAGTGGGAATGTTTGTAAAGAGGCTTTGGACATCGAATGAAACCATAGTTTGGTTTGTGATATTATGTTCAGACAGTTTTGTTAGAAATTGAAAAGTGTCTGGAATGTTGGTGGGATGTTGTCGTAAGTTATTTAAAGAATGGGATAGCCTACGTGAGCATTCATGGTTGAACGAACCAGAACAGAAAAGGATGGGCCTTAGAGGGATACCAGGTTTGTGAAGTTTAGGTAACCCGTAGAGTGAAGGAGTGGTGGTAGCTGTAGGGTAAATTTCCTCATAAACATCGATTGGAATTGCCTTTTTTGATTTAAGATAATAGAGTTCCGAGTTCCAATTAATCAAAGACACCCTTCTAAAAAACGGATACCCACTGAGTTTTGCAAACAAATGCATCCGACAATTTTTCAACAGAAAGTTCAACCTAAAACGCCCCAAACAAACCCAAACAAAACCTTCAACTTATCTACTCTTTAGACTTCCTTATCTGGGCTCCATTTCCCACCACATCGAAAAAGAACTTCACCTGTACACAAAAACCCACTTGCCAGATTTTAAGTTAAGATTTATCCATAATACCAACAAACTTAAACAACAATTTTTGGTTAAACACCGTCAACGACAACCAACAAGAAGCAATATAGTGTATCGACTCAATTGCTCATGTGGATCTTTTTCCATCGGACAAACTCGGAGAAATCTTGCAAAACGCCTGGAAGAACACCAATCAAGCCCGAACTCTGAAGTCTGCAACCATCTCCAATCCAACCCTTCCCACAAAGTTGATTTTCATAATCCACAAATACTCACCTCCTGCCAAAACACAAACTTTTGATCCTAGAATCACTATACATCCAACTCCTCAAACCTAATCTCAACCTCGACTCCTCATCTTATCCACTCCGCCGTTTTAATGCGTGAAAGACATAGGCCTGTTTTTACTTTTCATTTCAATCAATACCAGGCTGCAGTGGCGTACGCAGGATTTTTCAATGGGGGGGGTTTCAAAAGTGACATCAAAAATTTGTTCGCAATCTATACTTTGGCAAATAAATAACTTAGTGCAGTGTTACAAAATGGAATCAAAGTCACACAGAGCGCAATGCAAATAAAACTTTTCAAACAAAAAACAATTAAGTGCTAGGCGTACATCTATACTTAACATCATAAGGTTTGCATCTGAACGATCGAAAAAAGTTGCTCAAGGCAAAAGCCTACAAAAATGCTTATAATTATAAACAGTATAAAGTTGCCGGGTGCGTAGGCAGAAATCCGCTTTGGGGGCTGTGTGTGGGGGTCTGGGGAAGAGCCCCCAGCGCCTGAAAATTTCGCATTTTTTTTCAAAAATAACTTAATTTTAGGGCTATTTTGATAAAAAATAATGCTTTCAAAACGTGGCATAGAAATTGGTAGTGCAAACCTGATCAAACTATTTACATAAATAGGCTATGTGGGCGGTGGCTAATGGTAACATTTCAGTCCTCTAATTTACAAGCCGGTAAATCACAAAATCATACGTTGAAAAAACTCACAAGCATTTACATTCTGCAGTTTATAGAGTGAGACAATTGGGGATAGAGGGGGGGTTAATGGAACAAGATTTGAGTGGATTAATAATTAACTAATACTGATTAATTAACAAATACTAAAACCCCATCTCCATATTTTTGACGAAGTCAATGTTAAGCATTTTTAGCGGTTAAATTTACTAATTTTGGCAATTTTTTTGACGTTGTTACTGATTTGTAAGTTCTATCTTTGACAAATTAACCCCTCCCTCCCCGAAGAAACTCTTAAATGTTTCAAAAGTGGCTTTAAATTGTGTTGAAGTCCATGTTATTGCAAAAAAAACAGCCTCAGAAGTGCTGAAAACGTAATTTTTTCTTTATTGTGCATTTTAGTCGACGGACCAATGGGGGGGGGTTTGAACCCCCAAAACCCCCCCCCCTGCGTACGCCCTTGCCAGGCTGTAATTTGCGTAAATTTTTTACTGTGCGTTGAAAATAGCACCAGAAGAGGGGCAAAACGTTCGCAATAAACTAATTACAATAACATTGGCTGTGATTTTTAAGACTAAATATTAGCTTCCTCCCAATTATACCGTTTGCCAAAAGGGACATAATTATTCTACATTTAATCAGAAGTTCGACTAACAAATTAATCAACAAGAACGTTAAATGCCAAAAATATCTGATTTTGTAGTATGGAAAACTAAATTACTCTGTCTTGAAGTAATATTTTAGATCTTGGACGAGAATTGAAGAATGTTACACTTCAAATCATTCGCCCAAAACATTTCAGATTTTTTTAACAGTTTCGCTAAGGTTTTACGGTTCTATACAAAACCGTTCAATATAATGCATCTGAGGAAACTGGCCCACATAACAGAACGTGTTAGCGAGCTCGTGAAGGTCATTCTCGCTCGCTAAAAGGCGCTAACAAACAAAAAACTTCGTGGACAAACTGCCATTTCCGAACGGTCTCGCCCAACATGCATTAAAACTGTTTGCTTGAACTTCTTTGCGAGATGTTTCAAACCTGCGTTAGTAAGTACGTAATAAATATCTTATTGTGACATTAAGATGAATTTCTACTGCAAAAATAATGCTTTCAAGCGTACTGTATGTACCGCATTGTTATGGAAAAAGATACAATGAGCCATGCGTTATTATTCTAAGCTTGCAAATTCCTCGACTGATAATAATTAGGTAATGAACGATAGAATTTAATTGTATTTTTAGATCAATGTTAAAAAAGAACAACTTTTGCCATATTACAAGTTTTGCGATATTAAATGACGTAAAGCGCCCTTAAAGTTGTTGGTGCGTAAACTTACATGCTAACAGTAACTTTAGGTTTCAAAATTTTTCGAAAGTGAACAAATCGAAGTGCACTCTTCTTTTTTAGAACCGGTAAATCTTGAGTTGAGACTGGCTATTTTTAATTTTTTGCTGATTTTCTGCCTTATTTGTTCTTGATTTCTTAAAAATTTTGAGAGCATCGACATCAATTTTAGCGGCCATGTTTGTAAAACTGTTTAATTCCTATAGCTCTGTCTGCTTAACTGAAGGCTTTTTGCAGCAACGTAAAATTGCAAAAGAGAAAAAGCAAGCTTTTTTCAAGTTGAACAACTGCCAGAAATTTTTCTTAATTGCTTGCGCAGAGCTACAGCTCTCTATAATCTTGAATCGTTGCAATTTTGCTTGCAAACTCAAGAAAGTTACTAAAATTTTATCGTTTTGAATCAGCACTAAATTTAGTTTCCTCATCGATTTGAATTCTTTTCGTTTGTTTTTGATTTATTTTGCTGCCAATGAGGCTGGTATTGTTTTTAGCGGCGCTTGTCAATATTTCTTGATCAGTCGAAACAGCAAATGCTTCTCAATGCAATTCGCTTTCTTCGTAGCAGTCTAATAGGAATCATGGCGACGATTTTGATTTATTTTCAGCAAAATTCACATTAGTTAAAAGTTTTTAACATTTCCCCATTAAATTTCTGAACCAAAAAAGATTTCTCGCGCGCTTGAAGAGTGCTTCAAAGTCTTCGTCAAGTTGGAGAGGAAAATGTGAAGTTTTTTTACTCGAGTTATATCTTGCAATCGATCCAAGCAACCCAAGCTGCTTAGCGAACAAAATGACGTTACCTAGCTCTCAGAGCTTCAGATGCACGCGCTAAAATAACCTTTTGCTTTTAGCTTTATATCTTGCAATCGATCCAAGCAACCCAAGCTGCTTAGCGAACAAAATGACGTTACCTAGCTCTCAGAGCTTCAGATGCACGCGCTAAAATAACCTTTTGCTTTTAGCGAGTATTTCGTTCGATAGTAACTCAAAAAAAACTCTCGTTATTATTGCGAATAAGGAAATTTCTGTCATATTGGCTATGTTCTTGTAATCAGTGAAGGTCTTCAGCCTGATCGAGCTAACAGAGTTGTAAATCGGTACGAGCTTTTTAGTTCTAAGTCAAAATGTCATTTCCGAATCGTCTCGCCCAACATGCGTTAAAAATGCTAGCCAGAATTTCTTTACGAGAAGCTACGTAATCGGTCTTAGTACGTAATAAATACATCAACTGTGACGTCAGATGAATTTCTGCTGCAAGATAATGCGTTCAAGCGCATGTACTCTAGTGGCTATGAAAAAAAATACTATTGTAGGCCATGCGTTAATATTCTGAGCTTGCAAAAGCCTCGATTGATAATGATTAGTCATGGAACGACAGCAATTTAATTATATTTTTGGATCAATTTAAAAAAATAACAAGTTTTTGTATACTTCGATTTTTTAAATGACAGAGGTTATTGGTGGGAAAGCTTATACTTGAACAACAAACAATAACATAAAACTTTGTAATACATGAGTCTGACCGAACCCACGGAAATTTATGGGCTCCTGAAGTGAAGATCTTTTTGTTGTTTTTTTTTGTTCTTGACCTCACATTCCGCAACTTGTTTTGAGAAAAATTCTGTTTTTTTGCGGCTTTACCGGTTTTCTGTCCCAAAAATATGGTAAGCCTAAAGATAAATGTCAATTTTAGCTACCATGTTTGTGAAACTGTTCAATTCTGAATGCTCTGTCTGCTTGAGTAAACACGTTTTTGCAGCATCGTAAAATTGCAAACGCGAAAGAGCGAGCTTTTTTCACGTTGAAAGACTGTCAAAAAATTTCTCAGTTGCTTGCTATCAGCAGCACTCCATAATTTTGGAATAGTTGCAATCTTGCTTGTAAACACAAGAAAATCACTAAAATTTTATCGTTTTGAATCAATACAAAATTTAGTCTCTTTCATTGATTCGAAATTTATTCTATTTCATTTGTTGTTAACTGGCCAGTTAGTCGAGCGGTAACGCGTTCGTCTCTGGAGCGGGAGGTCGGAGGTTAAAATCTCGGGCCTGTCAAATCGAACACAGTGTTGCCAACGGCTCGTTACCGCTGCAATATTTCTTCGAATGGAGCTGTGTTGCCTGCTGGGCGCAATAACGCGGAGATGGGCCCCGCAAACTCGTTACACGCTTCGGCCTAATACAGCGAGTATAATGAAAGATTTAATTTGATTCATTTGTTGTTGATTTTTTTGTTGCCAAGATTGGTATTGTTCTTAATTTGTTCTTAAATTTCGAGAAAAAATGAGCCTTCTGTTCTTAGAAAATTGTTCTTATGAAAAGAAAGTGTATGGCTATTTTTTGCAACTGGTACTACTCAATATTTCTTGATCTGTCTGTACAGCAAATAGTTCTCAATACAATTTGCTTTCTTCTTCGCTGTTTGGTTGCAAACATGGCATCTATTAAACAGGGAAAATTCGCTTTAGTTAAAGTTAGTTAAAATCGTCAGCATTTTGACATTAAATTATGCTAAAGAATGCTTCAAAAGTGACGTTTTTGTACTCGAGCTATGTTTTGCAATGGTTCCATGCAACTCAGCAAGCGAGAATGACGTTGCTCAGCTCGTAGAGCCTAAGATGCACATGTAAAAATTACACATTGCCTTTAGCGCGTATTTTGATCGGTAGTGCCTCTTAAAAAATACTCGTTATTATTGTGAGCGTAGAAATTCCTGAAATGAGGGGCCTGACCAATAGAACGCGAAAGGACTTTGTAAATTTGCAGTTTTTGGGTAAAGCTGCAAATGCAGAATTGTTTACAGCCCGATATTTCTTTTAATGCTGAATGTCGAGCAGGGAAGCTGTAAATGCAATTTTATAGTGCTTGATTTGATTAGGTTGGGAATCGAAATCAACCTTAACGCTTTTCTATTAGCAATAAGCCTATGCTACGTAAAGCTATACTTTTTACGAAAAGGTATTAGCAAAGTGTCTTAACTTTTGTGACTTGCCAATGTACTGGGTGCAAATTTTGAATTTAACAAAGTAAAGCAAAGTTTATTCTTTTCATACCAGTTAATTCAGAAAAAGATTCGTTTTTGTCTTTCTCAAATTTGTCTTCCACTTCTTTTTTGGCCAATTTTATAATCTCCCAATCAGGTCTCATCCGATCCAGTATAACGTTTGTCGCTTTTACACTCTCAAATGCCAGGCTTTGCTCCATTTGGCCCTGCTGACGACTTGCAGTTGGATTCACGAACTCTGTTAAAATACTTTTATTCAAAACTTTCCCAAAATCAAAAATAATTTTCCAATATTGTTGTTCGCATAAAGATAATTTTGAAAAAACGCATATGAAAACCTTATAATTTCTATGCCTTTTTTTAAATCAATTAATCCACTTAAGTTCTGAGATTTTTAACCATTTTTTTGTTTTAATGAAATAAATTCGGACGAAAGTATTAAAAATGCTACGATTTGTTTGTCTTGAAATATAATCCTTGCTTTAAAAGGAACAACTTTTGTCAAACATATATTTTTCTTAGACGGTAAATTTTACCAACACTTGGTAAAAAGTATTCTAAAATTTTTAAGTTTTTTTTTTTCTCAAACTTTTGTACTCGACGAGGGGCACAAAATGCACCTTTCTCGTTTTTTCGTTATAAATTCTTTCAGAGAAAGATTTTTACTTCAAATTAACTTGACTTTGAGTCAAATAATCCCGGAAAACTGTAAATAATAATCACTAATAACGCCTACAAAATTGAAGTTTTTAAAACAGGGAAAGTTTTTTCTATGTTGAAGTTTTCCGAAGTCACTTTTCGAAATCTTAGCATCTTTGGCTGATATTTAACTTAAATGATACCATAAAACGTTTTTGTGGCGCAATTACTTTGACTTAGGAATTTATGATTTAGTACCAAAAAGCAAATCTATTTACAAAATTTGAGCTGTCAATGACGTCATAGGAAAAATGGCGTCATTTTTCGAAAATGTATTTGATTTCGACTTATAGGGTTCAAGTGCCACACATATTTAACTTGTTCAGTACGAAAACAGCATATTTACGTCCAACCCAATCATTTCTTGGCGCGTAAAACGAAAAGTTTGGTTTTTGAAAAGTCAAGAAATTATAGCTAAATCTTTTCACAACCGTCTAATATTTTAATTACAAAGCTGTTCATTTTATTTTCATTCAAATGCCCTGCACTTTGTTTACAACTATTATACATACTTTATTCATTTATCTTCTAAAATAGCATAAAGTTACTGAGCACTACCCAGTGTTTCATACTCTAGAATTTGCCTGGTGATCAACAGAATAGTAAAAACTTAGGCAAAATAAGGGTACTTATGGTTAAAATATCAAAAATTCTGGAAATGATAGTTCCAAAATTTCAACCTTCTTTATTTTTATTATTTTTAACTTTAATGCCTTCCAAAAATGTTATTATTCTCCCAAAATTCCCAAAATCACGAAAATTGCTCAGCGAGGATTTTCCCCTACACTTTTAGGCTCCAACAACTGGGGGTTCTGTTCTCACGCTCAAAAATTCACTTTTGATTTGGTTGAAATATCAAGTACCTTTATTCATCGTAAAGTAGCTTCATTAATGTTGCTATATTTTTGGATTATAATTCTTGAAAAAAATCCACAAAAGAAATTTATTTAAAAACGTTACACCAAACATGTCTGCTTGAGAAAGTATAGAAGAAGTGGAGATCATAATCAATGTACGTTTGCATGTGGGTCCAAACCTGATAAAGTTACAGCCTTGAAATTGACCATTCTCACGTTTACAATTTACATTTACCTTTTTTTTAATAGAAACCGCGGCTACTACTTTTTATTTTTAAACGTTTTGTACTGCTTCTATTCGAGGGCGGCTTTTAGTCAAAAGCGGTTTCTACAGTATTTTTTTACATGAACGTTTTGCCTTAAAATAGGTGCCCAGTTGGCATTCCAATTTATCTACCATAAGTGATAAGAAAACCAACCAGTAACGCGTTCGTCTCTGGAGCGAGAGGTCTGAGGTTCAAATCTCGGGCTGTCAAATCGGACACAGTGTTGCCAACTGCTCGCCACCACTGCAGCATTTCTTAGAAAGGAGCTGTGTTGATCCGGGCGCAATGACACGGAGATGGGCCCCGCTAACTCGTTAAATGCCTTGCCGTAATACAGCTCGTATAGTTAAAGATTTGAATTCTAGTGATAAGAAAGCAAAACAGTAAGTCAGCTGCAATTATATTGTCTTTCTTGTAAAACACTCATAAACAAGATTTTTACGTGCTACCCTACCGCTGATCGGTTTTATCATTGTCCGTTTATAAAGAAGCGGGTTTATCATTGTCTGTTGCGGCTTCTATTGTTAGTTGTTTTTTAATTCGTGCGGTTTCTATTCGAGGGCGGCTTCTATTCAAGGACGATTTCTATTCAATAAAATGAGATGGTTCCTATTCAACGATGCAGGAAGTTCAGTAAAAATTAAAATCATTAAAAATTTAAAACCTCCACTACAGTCTGTTTCTCTCAAATGAGTTCGTCAGGCGGGGTAGAAACTTATTCAAATGCACTATTTCAATGCACTATTTGAATAAGTTTCTACCCCGCCTGACGAATCCGTTAGGGGGGAACAGAGTGTAGTGGAGGTTTTAAATTTTTGATGATTTTAATTTTTAACTGAACTTCCTGCATCGTTGTCTGCTCTGGACCATTGTCCATTGAGCACTATGGAAACTGGGAAGACAGTGTACAAGTACTTCCTATTTATAGGTTAAGAGTTAAGACCTTTATTTCATTTTCAAGATACCGACGCTGGCCTATACGGAAAGTAACCTTATTGCTGAGTGAAAAGCGTGAAACCTCAAAATGATATCAAGTCATGTAAAAATGCCAATTTGGAAATGCTTTGAAAAACTTTACGAAATGTATTTTCACGCCCTTACGCGTTCACAATTAATTAAAAATCACCAATCTTAATTAAAAAATCGTGTTTAAAAAATTGCCCTTGCCCTTGGTCTAGAGAGCAAAGTGTCCTCAAAACGTCTGTTCTTGCCCTCGAAATTTTTTCAAATCTTTTTGCGAGGTTTTCCACTTGAGTTCTTTTCAGATAAATTCTTGTTGTTTTGCAATTTACTCGCCTTTTGTTATTTGAGATTTTAGTTTATTGCGCAATAGTACGCTGTATTTCTTAATTTGTTGCCGGAGTAATTTGCAGAAGTTACAAAACGCCTGTTTCCGCAATCAAGTCTATCGTTTTTGTGGTAGTTTAGTGCTTTTGATCAACAGTAATTTGGTAGTATATAATAATGAAATTATATCGATAGTTAATCCTAAAAACATTTTTGAAATTATGTGTGCCTGACAAAGTTATATTATAAATTTCCTTCATATAGTAAAAGAGTCTTGTATTTTCTAGTAAAATACTCTTGTTGATCTGTGATGTTATATGAAATGCTGAAATTTTATTTTTGTTTTTGTAAGTTCACTTTTTGACCGCTTCTGTAGCAATACTAGTAAGGTTGAATTGAATTTGAATTTTGAATTTGAATCCGCTCACGAGTTTTTGATGAATTTGAATTCAACTTTCGTAAAGTCAAGGAATTTGAATTTGAATGTTTTAATTAAACATTTGATGAATTTGATTTTCTCAAATCAAAACTTACACTGTGA
This sequence comes from Trididemnum nubilum, assembly GCA_963965965.1. Taxonomy (NCBI): domain Eukaryota; kingdom Metazoa; phylum Chordata; class Ascidiacea; order Aplousobranchia; family Didemnidae; genus Trididemnum; species Trididemnum nubilum. Next base: position 35,370,777 of record OZ014469.1, on the reverse strand, counting down.
AAGTAGTAATGTATTAGCTGGTCAAAAAGACCCAGAATCAGATTAAAACTCAACTAATTGTTCAAAACTTGTTCTTGTGGTTTTATTGTGTTTTTTTGCGTATACCTTACTTACTTATTTTTTCTGATAGAAAACTTGAATTTGTACAAATGGTACTGTCTTATACGGTGAGTTAGGATTAACTAATTTTACGGATTCCCCGAGTAAAATTATTTTGCACAACTTGCAAGAACTAGGCTTACTCGAAAACCTTAGTTTTTTCTGATCCTATTCCTATCTAATTTAGTTTCTCAATAGTCTGGTTTATCAAATATGGAGTAAGCTTCAATTATCGAATTTTATGAATTTAGAAGTCGTAACTACAGATTTGAACTGATAATTTTACATCAGTCCAATTAAAGTAAAAATACATTTGAAATCACCTTTCGCAAAACAATGATGAATTTGAATCTGAATTTCAATTTAGTTTTTTACAAGTCACTGAATTTCAATTTAGTTTTTTTAAAGTCAACGAATTTGAATGTAGTTTTTACAAAGTCAATGAATTTGAATTTAGTTTTTTTTAAGTCAATAAATTTGAATTTAAAAGTCAAAAACAAAATGAATGGATCCGACCCTGGATACCAGGCGTCTGCTGTCGCTGCAAAAGTACTGGCTCTTTTTTAATTTTAACCAAAATTTAAAAATCCAAAGCATTTCATATACATATTTGTGCTTCTCTTTAAATTTTGTGACACAATTTTATTACTTTGGTTTGGTAGAGCAAGGTTGTTTCCTATAAAAGTTTCCAGGTTATAATTTTCTGTAGAAGTTTTCAGATTAAAGGATTTTGTGCGTGGTCATGGTTGGCGAGTTCTTTGACATAGTTTAGTTGAGATTGAGAATAATCTTACGAACTGTATAGATTATTGTTAGATTTTGAAGTTTTATCAAAGGGTCCGAGTCGGGGTCTGTGCCGCTCCTTAGAAGTCCGTATCTCTGGGACATAGAGCGGCAACGGATGCGTTTGGCTGTTGTTCGGTGCTCTGGTGATGTGAGTCTTCTGCAGCAAGTACAGACTTTTGAGATGCCCTTTGTGATAGACATTGCCTTGTTTCCATAAGCGTTTTGCTAGTTCTGGGTGACTTTCACGAGCGGGTGACGTGTCTTCGCACTCTAGGCTTAGGCGCTGTCATTTTGCTTCATTGTGCGGGTCACGCGGGCGGGGGGCGAGGCATTAAAACAAGAGTAATGATTTGAAGTTGATTTTTAGAGATACTGTATGGGTTACTATTATGAATGGAACTTTACTTCTGTGCTTCTGTAGAACTGTTTGATCTGTATGCTGCAAAATAGTTGGTGAGATTTTGTCATCTTTTACGTTGTGTGGTCTTAAATCTTGACTTTTTCATTAAACTGTAACTGTGCTTGGATCGCGCATTGAGATTAGGACGTCCGGGAGTATTTTGTGCGCTTCGACGGAGCGTTTTGGGCGACTATATGATTGCCACAACGAGTCGTCGGACGTTATATATTTAATTGTCGCTGTCTGTTTTGATTCTGTATAATCTACTCTGTATCCATATCGGATGACAATGATGTATCTATCTATCGTAGTGTCATAATAGTGTCATATCCATTGTTGCTACTTTTTTTTAGCTCTTTCGAATTTTATTGCGTCCTTTCTTCCAGTTTTAGTTAACCTGCCTTATTATTTTCTGTATTATTTACGGTATTATTGTTTATTAATAGAAAATCGTCCAGAATCAAATTGAGCGCGTTTGTGAAAATCATGGCGAACTGCAGCAATAAAAGTTACTTGTGTTTTACCTTTTTTGAGAGATCTTTGTTTTTTACCTTTTTTGAGGAATCCTTGTTTTTTATCTCTTATGATACGTCCTTTCATTTCAAATTCTAGTTGTTCTTTCTCTAGTTGTTCTCTCTCGCGTTCTTCTCTCTCTCGATCTTCTCTCTCTCGTTCATCTCTTTCTCCTTCTTCTTTCTCTAGTTCTTCTCTCTCTCGTTCTATTTTCTCTCGTTCTTCTCTCTCGCGTAGTTCTCTCTCTCGTTCTTCTCTTTCTGGTTCTTCTCTCTCATGTTGTTCTTTCTCAAGTTGTTCTCTCCCTCGTTCTTCTCTCTCTCGCTGTTCTCTCTCTCGTTCTTCTCTCTCACGTTGTTCTTTCTCAAGTTGTTCTCTTTCTCGTTCTTCCCTTTCTCGAACTTCTCGCTCTCGTTCTTCTCTCTCTCGTTCTTTTCTCTCACGTTGTTCTTTCTCAAGTTGTTCTCTATCTCGTTCTTCTCTCTCTCGTAGTTCTTTCTTAAGTAGTTCTCTCTCTCGTTCTTCTTTCTGAAGTTGTTCTCTCTCTCGTCCTTCTCTTTCTCGTTGTTCTCTCTCTCGTTCTTCTTTCTCTCGTTGCTCTCTCTCTCGTTGTTCTCTTTCTTGTTGTTCTCTCTCTCGTTCTTCTTTTTCACATTCTTCTCTCTCTCGTTCTTTTCTCTCCCGTTGTTCTTTCTCTCGTTCTTTTCTCTTTCGTTCTTCTTTCTCTCGTTCTTCTCTATTTCGTTGTTCTCTTTCTCGTTGTTCTTTCTCTCGTTCTTCTCTCTCTCGTTGTTCTCTCTCTCCTTCTTCTTTCTCTCGTTCTTCTCTTTCTCGTTCTTCCTTCTCTAGTTGCTCTCTCTCTTGTTGTTCTCTTTGTCGTTGTTCTTTCTCTCGTTTTTCTATCTCTTCTTGGAGGTTAAAAATTTCTTCAAGTTTGTCTTTTTGCTCATAGGATATCGTTTTTGCATGTTCTTTTTTAGTTTTAGCTGCAGATGATGCTTCGGCTAGACTTTTTATTCGAGCTGAAAAAAAAAACAAACAACGTAGAACGGACTACCTGCAGTGTTTTCAAGTTTCAGCGTTGAATTAACCCAATCGCAATTCAGAAAATTTTATGATAGGCCGTCGTTTTTGGACTACTCTCGTATTGGCGTTAGTAAATGTACCTTGAGCTAGTTTGTTTTAGAGCAGAAAATAGCTTAGCCGCATGTATAAAGACCTTTTTCAATTATAATCTAATCCCAACACAATTTCACGGCAGTTGGTTGTCCTATTCCTTTTTTGACACTGCATGTTTTAGAATAACAAAGCTAAGCCATCATTACAAAGTGTTTATGTGGCAAGAGGAGAACACGCGTGACAAAAACAAAATGCAAAACTATTTGTCATAAAAACATCCTTGATGGGGAGATGAAAGGATTGTTAGCGCCTTGTTTTTTCTTCTCCACCTAATTTCTAAGCCATTTGAATTTTTCTTGTATTTTTATTATTGTGTAGCATGTTTTTTTATATAATACATTTTTTGAATTGGAAAAAGCATATCTTGAAATCTTTATTACAGCTCAACAATTTTATCTTTCATCAATTTTATGCTTATTTGATGAGAAATTTCCAAATAAAAAAAAAAATTGTAAATAACATAAATACAACTGTAGCTTCTTTGATTGCGAGGAGGTTTTGTGATCCTCCCACAAAATGGTGCCTACCAGTGGCGCAGTCATAGGGTTCAAGGAGGCTCATCCCCTCTCCTGGACAAGTCACTTAGAAAATTTAATCTAAAAAATGCAAGCGTTTAAACGTAGTTTAGGGCTTGACTTGTAAGTAAAGGAGGGCTGAAGGGGCTGGAAATTTTAATTCTTCAACTAATTCCAAACCTCAGCGATTAACTTCTTTCAAATGACTCTACAAACCAGCGAAATGAGATTCAAATGGCATTAAATTGGCGATATTTTCCAAAAATTTTCAAAACTTGCTAACCCCAAAGCATCCGGTGACTGGAAATTTTGTCCCCAGACCTTCGTTTGAGATACGATTGAGTTGAACGGGCTTGCTCATCACGACGCCAAAACGAGACACTTTTTGAGAAAAAAAATTTTCAATCTTTGGTTCAAGCCCCCCTTTACCTCTTGGCAAAACCCCGATTGCTCGTTTGGTGCCTACTAACTGTACAATAGCGATTAATCTAAATTCAAAATAACACTTGGTCAAATATCATTCATCAAATTATCTTTCATACCTGCTCTTTGAGCTAATAACCTTTTGAAATAGTCCGCACAAAATTTTGGAATATTCTTTGGCATTTTAAGCAAAACCTCTCGCATAAGATCATCCACTAGCTCTCTTAAAACTTCAGGAGCTACCAGTTTTACTTTACCAATTTTCACAGATTGCTCTTCGTAATTGATTCTGAAAACAAAATTACAAACTAAAACCACAAATTGTTTTTTTAAAAATATGTTTCATTTAATTATAATACAGTGTATTTAAGTTGAAGTATTTATGCAGTCAGTGGTGCCATCAAAGGTAGGTTCCGTCTACCTACTTTTTTTGCTGTTGCAGGCTCAATATTTCTCTGTCTTACTACTGTAAAACCTATCACTGATTGAACAGAGGTGCGTGCCGTCATACGTAAGTCCAGTAGCGTAGACGGGGGGCGGGGGCGGGGCTATAGCTACCCCCATTGGCATGTCGACCAAAATGCAGAATGAGGAAAACACTACGTTTTTAGCACTTTTGAGACCGTTAAATGCACTATAGTGGACTAAATAGTGATTTAAAACATCTTTTGAAACATACATTTAGGGGGGGGGCTAATTTGTTGAAAATAAACCTAACAAATAAATAAAAATTTTGAAAAATGGTCAAAAATACGCAATCAAATTTGATCGTAAGTGTAAAAATGCTAAACATAGGTGTCACCACCAACAAATATACTATAAACTAAGGAATAGGAGGGGGGCTACTGAGTATTACTTAATTACCAATTTCTCTCAAATTTCTTTTCATTAGCCCCCCCCCAATTATTTTTCATTATAAACTGTATACGAAATAGATTACTTCGTGTGAGTTTTATTGAAGTTTTCGATTTTATAATTTACCAGCATCTAAATAAGAGAACTAAAATTTTACCATTAGCCACCTCCCAAATAGAACATTTATGCAAACAGTTTAATCATCTTTGTACTGCCAATTTCTAAGCCACGATTTAAAAGCATTCAAATTAGCCCTAAAATTAATTTATTTTTGCAAAAAAATGCAAAATTTTTGAGCGCTGGGAGCTCCGCCCCCAGACCCCGTGCCTCCGGCGGCTAATTTGAATGCTATTCTGAGGGCTTCGCCCCCAGACCCCCATTGGCCTCCGGCGGCTGGAGGCTCAGGCCCCAGACCCCCAAACAGCCCCCCCCCATTACGAATTTCTGGCTACGCGCCTGCGTAAGTCCACAAATCTTGCGCTTCTTCTATCAAAGTAGCACAGCAGTGTAGCTGCAGATGGCTTGGCAGTGGCGCAACCTTTAAAATTTTGAAAATTTAGCCTACTATTTCAAGCGTTTAAACGTGTTGTAGACTTAATCAGTGATTGAGTTGATAGAGCGTCTGCTCCTAAAACGATAGACCTGGGTTTGATTACAGGTCGGGTTAAACCAAAAACTATAAAAATTGCTAACAGCTTTCTTGCATGGCGTTCAGCATTAAAAGGTACAGTGTGAAGCCTCTACCGATATGTGGTTGAGAGGTGGCAGCTTGACTCGAAAACTGCAAGGTCTCTTCACTATCTCCTGGCCAAGGCAACTTGGCAAATAAAATGTAATTACAATAACTTGAACTGTAAGTAAGGGGTGGGGCTGAAGGGGATGGGCAGTTTCGTTTAAATGGCGTTTAATTTAAATGGGATTCGAATCTCAATTAAGTTCTTTCAAATAGCTTTAAAAACGTGCGAAGTGTGATCCAAATAGCGCAAAAATGGCTACATTTTCCCAAAAAACCATAACAATTGCCCAGCGGCTAAGCCCCAAGCGGACCACGGCCTCCGGGGTTGGCAGCTCGGCTCCTTGTCTTTTTATCTGAGATACGCTTGAGCTACAATAATTTTATCAGCAACACACCAAAAGAAGACATTTTTCAAGCAAAACATTTTAAATCTTTGGTTCAAGCCGTACTAAAATCCGGGTTGCGCACTATTGCATTTGCGCAGAACTTTGGTAGTTTCCACGTAGCACTTACGAGTAGAATCTTATTTATGTCATTAATCTCACCGACGAGCAGAATTCTAATCAACTAAATCTATCAATATACTCGCTGTATTACGCCAAAGCGTGTTACGAGTTTGCAGGGCTCATGTTACGGTTTGTGAGTTTTGTTATCAACCACCTTTCTTATGGTTGTGCTCAGTTACGCAGACTTGGATAACGGTACTATTTTTCTTTGTTTTTATTCCTCAAAGCCATCTATTCTTTTAAACCACTTAAACGACAACTGAAGACAAAATTAATGGGGATATTTAAAGTTTGGCGAATTGCATGAGAGTAGATTGGCGTTGACTCCATCCTTCTTGACATTGGCGTAGTCAAGGGGCCCGCCCCGCCACCCCGCCCCAATTGAAATGCCACCAATGATGAAAATGTGACAAAAAAGCCTATTGTCTTTTCAGTTTCTTTTAGCATTTTTCGCGAACACAAGCTACAGTATTAACAATAGTACAGACGACCAGCGGGCCTGTGCCCTTCAATTCAATTTTTGCCAACCAATTTAAAAGCCCGAGTGAAATTAAGCGTTTTTTCCTAAAAGTTGCTACCTCAGGCCCTCATCTAACTTTTTCATAAACGCAATGCAATAGCCAGGAAAAAATTAAAGGTACTTGTTCTAAAGGTTGCTACATCAAGCCCTCATCTAACCTTTTAATGAACGTAATGCAATAACGAGGACAAGATTTACCATATGACACAGTGTCAGGGGGCCAGCGCTCTCAAATGGTAAGACTTTTTTTGGTCTTTACGTACATTTGGCAGGAAGATGTCGTGAAAATCTCCAAAGTACCAGGGGCCATGTAAACCCGGCCCGACTACAACATGGTTAGTAAGAGAAACCATCATTCTATGGTACCATTTTTCAATAACAATATTCACCTCCACCTCGCGAGTTTTTACTGACAAAATACTTTTGAAAAAAATTAGCTAGGAGAAATGCTCATTGAAAAAATCGAATTTCAATTGAAAGGGCTTGGGCCCCCTGGCCGCACATGTACTGCAACAACTGGTTATTTTCATGACAAAACAAAAATCTTTATGCTTGACTATTCTGATTTTTATTACTGCTCATGCTAAAGCGTCAATCTTGTATAATCTCAAACTAATCCTGAATATAATTTGTTTTTTAGTATCAACTGTGTACAGAATGTTCGTTTTTGTTTGTTAGTTGCTTTGCCTGTTTTGTTAGCTGGGTGGCGTGAGCATGGCAGTCTTTGTCTGTATTGCAAGTATATAGTATTTTATAGTTATTGGGACTCTCGCGACGCTTCGCGTCGGAAGTCACTATGTTTTTTCCGTGCAAAATTAAGAATTCGGCAACCAGAGGTTGAAAACGTTATAACTTCAAAACAACTAGAGGTAGAAACTTGAAATTTAGAACCAAGATGGAGCATATGTGGATTATTCTTTGTGCAAATTTTTGGGGCAATCGCTTTTGTGATATGTGTTTGCCAGCTAAAAACTAAAATGTCAATTGGATGTTTAAACAGCTCTAGCTCGAAAACAAATTGCAGGAGAATAAAAGTTTTGAATTTGGAAGCGCCTGGGAATGCAGTTTCAGCTCCCAAATTTAAATTATGACAATTCCGACACTTTTTTCTTTATTTATTTGTTTAGGAAGTTTTTTCGTAGATAAAAAAAACTCCAAAACCACCAAAGCTAAAAACTTGAAATTTGGAGATATGGTAAGTCTATGTCTGAAGTTGTGCACCTGCATTTTTGGAGGCTCTACGTCACGTGGTTTGGGGCAGACGCACCAAAAACTTGTGATAACAAACATTAATAAGTGATTTTAATAATAACAGATTTTCGTCATATGTACAGTTATGCACGTGTGCTGCTACGGCCTAGTGATAAAAGGCGCCATTGAATGGAACTATTGAGAGTTACTAGACCTGGGTTCAATTATCTGATTGGCCATCGCTTTTTCTCAAACCAAGATCGTATTGAATCTTGCATATTTAATCTTTTTTAATAAGATAAAATCGCTTTTAATATTTTTTGTTTTGACATTAGATATGATCAAAGGGTATCAGCTTTTATCCTCTGTGAAGACTACCGAAAATCAATTTTTTTAACAGCTTGAGCTAGCGCTCTAGTTTTTTTTGATATCGGTAGATATTTAAAAGATAACTATTTTGACATAGTTTGGGGGTATTTCCCAAATGGACCCCTGAAAGTCAATTTTTTAAACAGCTTAAGCTAAAGTGCTATTTTTTTGATATCAGGAGATATTAAAGAGACAAATACTTGGACATAGTTTTGGGGTACCACCCCCTCTCCCCCGAAAACCCTCCCAAATGGACAAAAAAATAATTTCTTTGAACGGTTCAGCTAAGGCTCAAGTTTTTTTGGTATCAGTAAATATTTAATTATTTAATATTTAAGTTATCGAAATAATTAAATATTAAATGATTAAATATTTACTGATAATATTTAATTATCGAAATAATTAAATATCAAATTAATTTAAAATATTCAATTATCGAAAAATATTTTGACATGATTTGGGTGTGCCAACCCCACGGAACCCCCAAATGGACCCCTAAGAATCAATTTTTTTAACGGCTTGGCTAGGGTGCTAGTTTTTTTAATATCATGTGCTAGTTTTGAAGATAAACTACATGTAAAAAGATTGTGTGATGAAAAACCTAGTTGGCACTTGTTAACATACTGATTGAAATTGTTGAGTTTTAGGCTGCAGGTTTTCGTGGCGTGATTTTCACAGTATCTTAGCAAAAGTTGAGCATATGTTGTGTAATGATAAAGATACACATTGCTTTTTTTTCTGAAAACAAATTGGTGACATATTTAACTGGCAAATTCTTGGACATAATTTGGGGGTACCACCTATCCCCACCCCGAAAACCGCCAAATTAACCCCCACAAGATCAGGTTTTTAAACGGCTTCAGCTAAGGCTCCGGTTTTTATTGATATCAAAAGATACTTAAGAGACAAAAATTTTAACATAGTTTAGTGGTACCACCCGTTCCGGAACTTTAGCAAATGGACACCCCAAAAATCAATTTTTTGAACGACTTAAGCTAGGGTAGTAGTTTTTTTTGATATTAGTAGATATTTAAGAGACAATATTTTTTTACATATTTTGGGGGTACTACAATACGATTGAACTACACTAGTTTACGCGTCTCTCAATTTAGACATTTTCACTTTTCCATTTTACGATATCTTTGTCCCACAAAAATTTCCTGTTTCAAAAAATTCTGATGACGTCATTGCATTTGATTTGTGGTCTGCCCCCCTCCAACTAAAATCCTGGCTACGCCTATGGTTTTTGACCAAGCCGTTCCATAAATATTCTACTTCAAACACGACGTCGGGGCCTCTAATGTTATAATTTTTATGGCAACCGTGATGTTGATAATTTTAGCGTCGATAGCGACGCCATCCCAGTTCTAACCTAAAGCAATGCCATTGTTAGACAACAAACTGCATTGAATCGTTTCGCTGAGACAGTGCCGTCGCTGCGGGGGGCAGTGCTCCCACTAACGACTGCTTGTACCCCCTCATTTCGGTTTTCTAAGAATACGTTTTTGGAACATCACGTAACGACATGACAACAGACAATCATGGAAGAAGGAACAATAATGTTTAAACAAAATTTTCTCGATTCTTTGCGAAATTGCTGGCAGCCAACTGCTGCGCATAAATGCGACGCAATAATCCGTTTTATTAACACGTTTTTACGGATGTGTTGCGAAGAGAGATGTAAGCCTACAGACAGAATCGTTACAGGTACTTCGTTAGTGATTATGACCTGAAACAACACGTGAAAACATATAAAAAAAACGCTGTTTTAGTTTTTTTAGAGCACACTCAAGATTTTTTTAGGTCGCAGTAAGTGACGCAACCAGGGAAATGGGATAAGGGGGCTTCAGCCACCTTTAGCCAAGTCATTTAGAAGATTTAACCCCAAAATACAAGCGTTTAAACCTATTTTGAACTTGACCTGAAGTACGGGGGACCGAAGGGGCTAGGCAATTTAATTCTTTCAATGACTAGCTATTTACTTCTGAATTTTATCAAGTTACTGTAGTTATTTATATGGATTCAACAACGTGCGAAATGTGATTGAAATGGCTTTAAAATCGCTATTTTTGCCGCAAAATCACAAAAATCGACCAGCGGCTGGAGACTCTACCCTCCCCGCCAGGCCTCCTCTGTGATACGCTTGTGTTGCATCAGTTTGTTCAGCACGGGCCTACGTTAAACAATTTTTGTGCAAAAAAATTTTACTTTTGGTTCAAGCCCCTCCCTTTGAGCAAAATCCTGGGTGTGCTTCTGGTCGCATTCACTGCTGCAAACAGATTTTTAAAGCAATTATATGAGATACGAAACGAGCTAAGAAACGCTATCGGCCTTGTAGGCCTTTTTTTCGGACATGAATGCAAAATTGTTAAAATGGTGCATGATTTTTAGCCGGAAAACATCAGTTTTGAGGTGCAAAAGTTTGGTTTATTTTAGTGCCCCCTCCCACTTTCGGTTAGTGCCCCCTCACTTCGGTTGCTCCGGCGACGGCATTGCTGAGCACTAATCAGTTTGATTTGACAGCGGAACAGTTCCGAGCTGGAAAAAAGAGTATATATTGCATAGTAGCTTAGGTAACAAACGTCTTAGAACTTGAATGATGCATCTTTATCCTTCTATCACGAGAAAGTGACGGTGGCCCTCTCCTTTGAATGATTCCACACCCGCTTAGGAGTAGACCATTTTCCAATTTTTCCTGTTGACGCTTGACTTCTTTCCACATAAATTTGCTGCTTGTTCGAAGCCACCTAGCAGAGATAATCATCGTAAGGCGTTTTATCCAAGGACGCAACAACGTGACCAGGGTGCAAGTTAAACCCATGATCATTCGATCAGGGTTGTTGTAAAAACGACGCCTTCCCTCTCGGCCACGCTGACGACTACCAGTACTAAGAGTAGTTGAGAAGTAGGCCATTGTTTGCAACTTATTTGAAAAAGTTTATTCTAGGGTCACAAAGTACTGTAAGCAAATACAATGAGGCCTACTCAGGTAATGGTAGTCTTTTTCTCATACCGTATATGAGTTTGTACTTTGTAGCCTTATAATTAAAGCCTTATTACCAGGGTACATAGGCGTAGCCGGGATTTTTGATTAGGGGGGGCCCAAACCACAAATTACATGCAATGACGTCATCAGAAAGTTTTTAAAAAGGAACTTTTTGTGAGACAAAGATATCAAAACGTGACAATGTTTAAATCGGTAGACGTGTGCGAGTGAACCAGTGTAACTTAAACCTTTTACAGATGGGGGTCTTGGGGCGGAGTCCCCAGCCGATGGGCGATTTTTTGAAAAACAAGCTATTTTAAAGGACATTGGATCGCATTCCGTGCGTGTTAAGAGCCATCTAAAAGAATTAAACTTTTTACATTTGAAAGTCAATTGAAAAAACTAAATCGCTCAATCCTTGTTTTACTTACAATCCAAAATACATTTAAAGTCTTGCATTTTGGGATTAAATTTTGTAAGTGATTTGGCCCAGGCAGGGGGAAGTAAGTTACATTGCCTTTTGCAATATTTTAGAAGTAAATAATAAAATAATCCATTCGAAGTAATTCGTTGGAGATTTTTGATTGGTCATGAAAATAACCAGTTGTAGAAGTACACATACGGCCAGGGGGCCCAGGCTCACTCAATTCAAATTCAATAATTTGTTCAATGAGCATTTCCCTAGCTGATATTTTTTCAAAAGTATGTTGTCGCGTAAAAACTGGCAAGGTGGAGGTAAATTGTTATTGAAAAATGGTACAATATCAAACTGATCCTAATGATAAAAACTTTAGCTGGCACACTGTTGAAAAAAACAAAAAGAAAAAAGTTTTATTTATAGGTAAGAAACAATCTAAGGAATTGAAAACCATTAACCTCCTACAAAGCTGGCAGAAGTTTTTGTCTCTCGGCTTAGTCCTGACACTGATGAGAAGGAGATTAGTGACAATGCTAAAGCTCAATTTCCTCTTTCATCCCATGTTGAATGCACAAAGCTCAAAACCAAATATAGCACTTACTCCTCCTTCAAAGTTGTCATCTCTTGAATCCCATTCAAAGAATCTTTAAGTCTTGAAAATTTGCCAGAGGCCTGAGGGAGTGCTTGTTAAGAGATTTTACACGGCACCTTTGAATGCTGGGCAGATATCTCATAAAATCTCAGAATTTTCTGCTAACAGTATTAAAGAATATTTAATTGCTCAAGATTAAAAATCGTTTCCTTCAACTGCAGGGGTTTATCTTCATCTCTTGCTGACATACAAACTCTGTGTAATGCTTTTGATATTATTTTTCTACCAGAAACTTGGTTAGCCAAGCAAAATCTTGAGAATTGAACTACATAGCTGACACTCATTTAGCTTGTTGAAACTATTCTGTAGATTTTGAAGATGGCATACTTACTGGAAGGCCTTTTGGTGGGACTGCAGTGTTGTGGAATAAATTGTTAAAAGTTTCGACTTTCAAAAATGTGGATGAATCCATAATAGGAATTAAAATACCAGGAAGATAATGATATCTGTTTAATTAACGTATATTCACCTTTCTGCTGTTATAATAATATCGATAGCTACCTGAAGTATCTTGCCAAATTAAATAATTTTTAAGAATACCTTGACTGTACAAACTTATGCTTATTAGGAGATTTTAATGCGAGTGATAGTAATTTGTTTGGTCCCCTACTTAATCAATTTTGTGAAGATAATGGTTACAAATTTACAGACAAGGAGTTTTTACCGCAAGATACTTTCACCTATTTCAGTGAGGCCCATGGATCAACTTCCTGGATTGATCACTGTTTAACCAGTGAATCACTGCATCAAGCAGTTGAATCGATGCAGGTACTGCATGACTACATATCTTCTGATCACTCACCACTTGTTGTAATTATCAATTGCTCCCAGCTGCCAGAGCTTTGTGTGGTCAATCACGCTGCAATACTCGTAACATAAATAAAGTTGATTGGAATAAGCTTTCACAGGAATTAAAATATGAATACAGTGAAAAGACAAAACAACTGGAAAAAATTTCACTCCCACGTGATGCAATTCAGTGCCATGATCCTGTTTGTTCTAATGCCTCTCACAAATCTGAGATTAAAGATTTTTATGATGCTATTATTGAAGAAATACGACTTATTTTCGATGTACAATTATACTACACGAAAATGATCGAATCACTATCTGAAAGTGGTACAGACGATAAGTAAACTGAAACTCAAAGCTACACCAAACTGAATACAAGCTCAACACTAACTTAACGTATTACTCCGCTAGCCTAGAGACTGACACGGCAAAGAGTGAACTAAAACAACTGTAAGCAATAACAGTGACGTAATAAACGAAGCACAAACGAACGATAACAAGATAAACATGGCACAATCTTACAATTATTAATGTGCTCCTGAGAGCATCTGTTTCTCTCAAGAAAAATTTCAAGTCCCAAACATCTGGATTGCACGTCCCAGGTTGGAATTCAGATGTCAAACAAGCTCATTCAATTGCATGGCATAACTACCTAAAATGGATTGACAATGGTAAACCTCGCACAGGAAACTTGTACCAGCAAATGAGTAATTCCAGAAAAATTTTTAAGTCAAAACTTCGAGCATGCAAGAACATGTCTGAGCAGCGTAGAGCAGATGCCTTAGCAACTGCACTACAAACTGACAAATCAACTAAGTTATTTTGGCAAAAAGTCAAACGTACTAAAAAGTCCAGCCCTCTTCCTATTTCAGTCGACAGTGCAACTGGGACTATAGTTGTTGCAGATCATTGGCGATCTCACTATAAGTCTATATTTAATTCTACTGCCCAAGTAGACCTAACTGATAATCTGTTTGTGCAAAATGCTATTGTCAATAGTTCCAGTTTTCATAACTTTCCCAATTTGCTATGCACTGTTGACTTAATACATATTTTGCTGTATAAGCTGCCGTTTGACTCCTCTGCCGGGGCTGATACTATAACTGCTGAACACCTTTGTTATTGTGACTCGAGTGTTTGTCTGTACCTTAGTATGTTTTTCAATATGTGTCTTTATCTCAATTTTGCTCCTCTTCGTTGCCTAGATACTATTATTGTGCCTATTGTCAAAAACGCGAATGGTAATTTGCAAGACAGTAGTAACTACAGGCCAATCGCACTAACTAGTGTAATTTTTAAGTTGCTTGAGCATTTTATTTTGAGTCGCATTGAAACCTTTCTTCATACAACTGATAATCAAATTGGGTTTAAAGCACAGCATAGCACAGATATGTGTGTTTTTTTTGCTAAAACAATCTGTGTCTTCATACATTTACAAAGGCAGTCCTATATTTTCTGTATTTCTTGATGCTTCAAAGGCCTTTGATAAGGTCAGTCATTCTTTATTATTTAAGAAGTTAATTAACCGAAATGTTCCATTGTGTTTGTTCATCTTTTATATTTTTGCTACAAAAATCAAACAATGAGGGTGAGATGGGGAGCAGAGATATCCAGATCCTTCAATGTAACTTATGGAGTAAGACAAGGGAGTGTCCTAAGTCCTTTACTATTTTTCTGTGTATATTGATCAACTGCCATATAGTCTTAACCAAATTGCAGCTGGTTGTTGTGTGGGAGATGATTGCCTTAATCATTTAATTTATGCAGATGACATCTGTTGCTTTAGCCCTAGTATTAAGGGTCTGCAAGAACTTGTTGATATCTGTAGTGATTACGTGCATACTAATAAAATATCATTTAATGTTAAGAAGACTGTTGGTGTTGTTTTTCCTTCTAAAGAAATTAAAGTGTATTTGACCCCTTCTATTTTTCTTTCGGGCACTAAAATTAAATTTTCTGATAAAATGCGGTATTTGGGAATTCTCATAAACCAATACTTGCTGGATGATGATGACATAAAACGCCAAGTTAGAATGCTATATTCTGCAGCAAATAAATTGCGATCGAGATTTATAAAATGTTCCAATGCCATAAAAAATACGTTGTTTCGTTCTTACTGTGCTCCCCTATATGGTTGTCATTTATGGCACAATTACACGCAATATAGTTTTAATCGCATGCGTGTTGGCTACAACGATGCTCACAGAATTTTGCATAGTGTACCCCGTTTTATGAGTGCCAATGAAGGTCTCATAGCTGCAGAGATCCCAACATTTTAAGCCCTAATTTGCAGAAATGTTTATGGATTTGCGCAAAGATGCTTGAAGTCTCCTAATAATTGGAATAAGTCTTATGAAATCGAACAGTTTCTGTTTGTCCAAGTATTACGAGTACTACAATCGTACTCTTCTGGTGTAATCTGTAAATAAGTGTGTCGCCTGTACATATGTGCCTCTTGTCTTTGTTTGTTTTTGCTTATTTTGTTTCTTTAAACTTATGGACCGTAGTTGTCTGAAAAAAACAGATTACTATATTATGATTGGCAGGGCCGGATTTGCATTGCGTGGGGTCCCTGGTACTTTGGAAATTTTTGCAAAATCTTCTTGCCAAATATAGGTGAAGACCAAAAAAAATCTTACCATCTGAGAGCGGAGCCCCTGGCACTGTGTCATATATTAAAATCCGGCCCTGGTTATTTATTGCATTACGTTCATAAAAAGGGCCTGAGATAGCAAGTTTCAGAAGAAAAACCTTAAAGGCGGTGAATCATCCAGCCAATTCCGGTGGTTTACAATACCTAAAATTGAACAATAATTTTTGATATTTTTTGTTTTGATTTTAGGGCTGCGTTTGCAAAGATATTGAACAAATACAAAGAGATATCCCCCGAAAAAAGTTTTTGGAAACTCTGAGTTTTGTTTTTCCCGCCAAAACCACTGTTCTCTAAACTATTAGGCCTATTGTAATCTTATTAAACTATTAGGCCGAACTATCTCTGAACTATTAGGCTCAATAGTTTAGAGATAGTTAGGCCTAAACTATTTAGAAATAAACTATCTCTAAACTATTAGGCCTACCACAGTTCTCTAAACTATTAAGCCTACTGTGGTTTTGGAAGGAAGAACAAAACTCAGAGTTTCCAAATATTTTTTTCGGGGGATATCTTTTTGTAGTTGTTGAATATCTTTGCAAACGCTGTCCCACAATTAAAACAAAAAATATCAAAAATTATAGTTCAGTTTTAGCTATTGTAAACCACCGGAATTGGCTGGATGATTCACCGCCTTTAATTTCACCTGGATTACACATATAAATTGGTTGGCAACCATTGAATTGAGGAGGCCCGGGCCCCCTGGTTGTCAATATTATTGTTCATTACAGTTGCACGCGTGTATGTTACACGCGAAAAACGCTAAATGAAACTGAAGAAACAATAGGCTTTTTTGCCACATTTTTATCACGAGTGGCATTTCAATTGTGGGTGGGGGTCGGGCCCTCTGTCACCCCGCTGGCTACGCCTATGCTAGGATAGGCTATCATTTATAGTGAAATGTATCTGACAGCTTGATTTTTACTGAGATCACTAGGCTTTTATTACTAGGCTACAAAGTTTACCAAGCAGTTTACTACCAGCTTATATCTGTTGTGCTGACTAGATCAAACTGATTAGGGCGTAGCGAAATGACTCAATGTAGTAGTTTAATATCCGCTTTGTTTTAGGGTAGAACTGGGATGACTCGCTAACGACACTAAGGCTAATTAACGTCAAGGTTGCCAAGAAAATTTATAACATTAGAGGCCCCTACCTCGTGTTTGAAGTATAGAATATCTCTGGAACAATTGGGTAAAAAAGGATGAAGTCTACGCCAATCTGGTTTATTACGATTCGCTTAACTTTAAAGGCCCCTATTGGTTTTGCCCTTAGTCTTTGTTTGACGCACACAATTTAAAGTTTGAGCGATTGTGGATACCATGAAGGACTAGGTCTGGCCTAAAATTGGCGGTGACACGTTGGGGTGTAAGTCCCTTCAAACATGGTGTTCACATTTTTGAACTTTTGATTCGTTTAAGCTAGGTTGGTGAAATTCTCGGGATGGATGTTGGTATGAAAGAGAAGCGTGACATGACAAAATTTTGAGGTGCCACATTAGAAGGTCCTCCCAAAAAGACCTTCCGAGATTAAAAATTTATTACCACTTGCACTAAGAATTTTCAGGATAGGTAAACATAAAAGAAAGATGAAACTTGACAAAATTTGAGAGCCCAAGTTGTGGGAGACCCCCGAACGGTCCCTTAAAAGTTTTTAATTTTTACCACTTGAGTTAGACAAATGACATTTCAGGAAAAGTTAAACGTAAATGAAAGATAAGGCATAGCAAAATTTGGCGGTTTCACGATTGGGATATCCCTCAAATTGGAACTCCAAAATTCTAATTTTTTTTGTTGCTGAAGCTAAGCAAAAATAGTTTTGGACAAGGTGAGTGCAAAACAAATAGGAAACCTGACTAAATTTGGAGAGCCCTCTAAAAATAAAACTTTTTAACTGCTTGAGCTAAAAAGCAAACATTTTTAGGATAAGCAAAAATAAACAAAAGGTAAACATTACAAAACTCCTGAAACGGGCACCTAAAATTTTTAAATTATTAACCACTTGAGTGAGACAAGTGACATTTTAGGAAGAGGTTAGATGCATAAATGAAAGATCAAGCATAGCAAAATTTGGGAGTTCCACATTAGGGCATGCTTCCGAATTTTTTTCGCTGGAGCTAGACAAATAAAATTTTCTGACTACGTGTAGATAAATGCAGGATAAAAAAAGATGTAAAATATGACAAAATTTGGTAGTGTGAGATCGAGAAGCTCCCCAAAACAGCCCTTTAAAATTTGAACTTTTTAATATTTGAGGTATCCTTGTAAATAAATAAAATTTTATGGTTAAATTGATGTAAATAGTAGACAAAACATTGAGTATTTTACAAGGTTTGAAGGGGATTAAGTGAATCCCCCAAATAAGTTCTTTTAAAATTAATATTTTTTCACCGCTCAAACTGGACTCTGCAATCTGCATTATTACTTATTGGCAGATTAGAATTTGATTTTTTGGTTATGGATTTTGCCTGAATTCTGTATTTTGCCTTTTCTCGTGCTGCGGCAGGCGCATTGTTCTGACCTCGCAGTCAAATTTTGAGAAAAACGAGAACTGTTCACATAAAAATGCTCTTTAAAAAATACTTTTACTGCCAACTGTGGCTGTAGATTTGGATTTTAGAGCAGTGTGTCAAATTTCTGTTCAGGATATGTAATTTACAAAATTCAAAACTCATGCTGGTATGTCAGAGGGTCTTCCAACGGGTCCTTCAAATTCAAAATTTTAACCATTCAAGCTATAGACACATGAAATTTTTAGGATAAGTAAATATAAAAAAATAAAATGCGACAAAATTTGGGAATGCCATGTTAAGGGAGACTCCCAAAACGGCCCCTTAAAATTTAGACTTTTAATCCACTCGAGCTCGACAAATGAAATTTTAAGGATATTTTGAGGTGCATGAAAGATAAAATATGACAAATTTTAGTTATGTCGCGTTGGAGTTCACCCCTATATGAGCCCTAGAAAATTTAAAAAAATTTAAACAACCCCAGCTAAACATAATCAATTTACGTATAGGATCGGTTATCTAAAACAAAGAAATATGACAAGGTTTTGGAGTTACATTTAGGTAGAGAGCCCCCCAAAAAATTTGAAACATTTGAACTACATGAGGTATAAGCAAATTAAATTTCTTGGATAAGTTAATAAATATCAAAACAAAAATTATATCATATTTCGGTGTAAAGTGTTAAATTCGTGGCTAAAATTTTCAACGCCCGCAGCTCCTTTTCCCTAATGATTGCGCAAAGAACATATTTTGTACGAATTACAAAATACACAGCTGTGCTTTGGTCTTGAATGCAAATTGGGCTGTGATAAAAACACATACAACCGGTAATGAATTTGACAAACAATGAAAATAAATAGTCATTCCGTAGCTTGTATAGTGTCCAACAAAACGCAAATTTGCAACTTTTCAATTTATGTCTAGTTACGTCATTGACAAATATCATTCATGTAAATTGATTAAAAGGGATGAAGCATCCAGTCAATTCCAGTAGTTTACAAATCAAATCAAAATCTTTTATTATAATACTCGCTGTATTACTCTGTAGCTTGTAACAAGTTTGCGGGGCTCATCTTCGCGTCATTGCGCACGGGCAATATAGCTTTTTTAAAAAAAAGTCGCAACAAAGGCGAGCCGTTGGCAACTCGTCTGCGTCCGATTTGACCGGCCCGAGATTTGAGCCTCAGATCTCCCACTCCAAACGCGTTACCGCTTAGCCGGTTACGGCAGTTTACAATAGTTAAAATCGAAATATTAGTTTTGAAAGTTTTTGTTCTGATTTTAGGGCTTCGGTTACAAAAATAATTAATCAACAAATGCGAAGAGATCCCTCTTAAAAAGTTTTAGGAAACCCTGAGTTTGTTATCCTAGCCTGAATTTCCACAAAAAGAGAGGGTTTTACTAAAATTGAATAGATCATGTAATGTTACTGAAAGAGCAAACATTATTTAGTCTCTTATTTTTCATGGAATTTTAGGTTGAGAAAATAGAATCAGGGCTTTCAAAAACCTTTTTAAGGGCTATCTCTTTTATATTTGTTGAATATCTTTGCAACCGCAGACCCAAAATGAGAACAAAGCATTTCAAAAGTTATTATTTTGATTTTAGCTGTTGTAAACTAACGGAATTGGCTGGATGCTTCCTCCACCCCTTTAAAATTAATGTTTGAAAAACTAGCACAAACTAAATGCTTGACACAAATAATTTTTGTGGTGCGGTGTGAAGTACCACTGATATTTTGTTTGCAATAAGGTACAATTTCCTAATCGTTCATTGTTTTACGTATAATCTCTAAACATTCTCGTATAGGCACTTATAGATTGTTGCAATCTTCTCAAACATTACTGTGTTTTTTGCATGTTTTCGCCACGTTTACCCTATTTGGACCAGGCAAAATTTTTTGATTAATGGCCCAGGGGGGATCGATTCGACACAACAAATTCAAACGTTAATAACTCCCGAATCACATAAGATAAAAATCCGTTTTTGCTCCACGAGAAGCTCAATTTTCTGACAAAAAGTCCAAACTTTTTGTCATTATATTTGCATCCTTGATCTTCAATTAATTTGAACATAAGTCAAGGACTATCGGAAGCGATCGGGTCGCTTATTATCTGCATAACGTTAATACGCGTTTGATTGCCGTAACGCGGCATCGCAGGTGAAGTTTTGTTCAGTAACTCAGAGATAATTACGGATTAAATTAAAAGATTATTTCTATTGTGCTAAAATATCTAAATCATTAGTTTGTTGGTGGATTAATTGCAAGCTGAATATTTGCTACTGTTCTAGTTTCTTTTGCTAAACACTACAAAATATGGTATTTTTTGTACAAAAGTTTATAAAAGAACAAGCATCAAACCACTATTTTTTCTCATTCACATTTTGCGTGTAAATGTATATAACATAGCTGTAACAAACGTCAATAAAATTGGTTGGATTTTGATGTAATTTTTAGTATGCTGAAGATTGGCAGTCTAATACAATATAGTAAGAGTTATCACTTGGAAAACTCGTACTATGGGTTTCATTCTCAATATGGTAGATCTGGCAATGCTAAACCTAATCAAAAGTGCAGCATAGCGTTCTCTATATAACAACACTGTAATAAAATTTTATATAACAACATTTTTATCATTAGTCGAGTGGATCAAGCTTCTGCTGCTGATACAGTAAATTTGGGTTCAATTACCGGTCTGGTCAAACCAAAACTTGAAAAAAGTTTGTATTTACATCCAACTTCCGGGCTAGATATTAGCAATAAAATGGGCAGTGTGACGCTTTCACCGTGTGTGGTAGACCGGTGGGCAAGCGAAAGCCTTTTCTCGAAAAATGAACGATTTTTTCACTGTCCGTATACAAGTTGGTAAATAAAAATGCAATTACTTCAAACTTACGAAAAAAACTTTCAAAATGTATCGGACTGAGTGTAGTAAATGTTAATTTTTTCAAACTATTGTATGCCCGATTTTTCACAGACTTTTGAATTATAAGAAAAAAAAGAAATTGGTCTAACCTGATACTCGGATTCTTGGTTGATTTTTAGAATAATAGTTTGGATAATTTGGAGTACTGTAATAGGTTTTGGCGTCCGAATAATTTTTTTTTTGTTGCTTACGTTGTGAAAGATTACGTTGTCTAATATTGGAGAGTAATTTTTTCTCAAAAATTCAACAATTCTGCAGTTTTTATGAAGTTTAAATAAGAGAATGTAAATTAATTTGATCATTGCTCGTCAAAAGATTTTCCAAAATCTTGTATAGCATCCAATGGGCTTACCTTTTAGTGTACTATCACAAATGATTTCAGAACTAAAAAGCAAAAATTACAATTGTTTCCAACATTGTAATTACAATTAATAGTTATTCTGATCGAAATACCATTCTTTTTACCACTATTCGTATTATTCTACAAAGACAGTTTAATTCTCAAACGTAACGATTTTATCTTGATAATCTTTCAGATTTTATTTCAGAGGTGGCTTTATAACAAACTGTTGCAAACTTTGGTTGTTACTGGGATTAGTGCAGAATAAGTTTAGAAAAAACGGTAAAAAAATGGTATAATTCCAAGGCTAGAAATTTATTTGCCGGTTCTCATCTTTGATCAAGATCTTCAAAGCTATTCTACTGCTATTGTCCTCAACACTAGCGTACGCAGGATTTTCGAAGGAGGGGGGGGTGCCAGAAAATTTGAGAATAATGCAGACCAAAAGAAAAACTTTTCCACTCAGAATCAGTCCGTTTTCCGGCCCAAAATTAGGTGAAGACCAAAAAAAAAAAAAAAAAAAGGTCTTTGGTAAGATTTTGTCCGTTTTTGCGCTCAAACTTTCTGCCCAAATTACAAAGGAGGGGGGCATGCCGCAATTTTGCATACTAGTCTATGCTTATTATACGATACTGACGACCCAAAAGGGGGGAGCATGGCACCATGCCTCCCCTAAATACGCCCCTGGTCCTCACATCCAGAACCAGCAATATTGCTTGTATGCGATAAAGCCGTTAGACAGTTGCAGCAAATTAGAAACATCAAAATTTGCCAACGACATCAGTGAATTTAGATATCTTAGTCATTTATGATCACAAAAAATCCGGTATAAATTCATCTACTAAATGGTCAGCTAATCGGATTGTTACTTGCAAAGTCTGCTAGTTGAGAATCTGCTTTCCGTTTTTATATTTTGTATCTACGAACATAATTTTTGTTGGTTGTGAATGTACATACATAAAACTGAAAATTGAAAAGTAATGAAACAACATAAAATTTTCATATTCAGCGTGCCACGGTTGCCACCTATTATTATAGACCACAAATGAAAAATCAATGTGAAACTCAGCAAATTTGCAACAGTATGCCATGCTGTAAGCCTGTAGTAGCATCTAATACGCAATTAGTAAATGCCGTAACAAGTATATTATACCAGCAACAGTATGCCATGCTGTAAGCCTGTAGTAGCATCTAATACGCAATTAGTAAATGCCGTAACAAGTATATTATACCACATAGGACGTTTTACAATGTAGGCATACATATCCAATAATTGTTTAGTTTGATGTAAATTTTATAAAAAATTTGATAACATTGTACACTAGCTATTGGGTATTGCTTCGAAATCATTTTTTACGCAAAGCTTTTAGTAATAATAACCTTGAATAGCAAAACAGGTGAAAATTGAAAATAGTGATTCCGAAACAAGTATTATCAAAAAACTCAACACTTTTTGCAATGTTATTGAATATCACAAAGGCATATGAAATGTTGCAATTTGGTGAAAACAAAGCGTATGCGCAGAATGAAGTTATCAGTGTGCTGCTACGTCACGCGCAAAAACACTCGGGCAAATTTCTGTGTTGGATGTTATCACTTGAACTGCATGAAAAAACTTTAGGCAGTCAAAATTATGCATATGTTTTTTTGAAAAATGAAATGAACATCTTTCTACTGACACTGCTACTTAGCAGAAACAAAAAATTTATTTAAATTTGCGTCATTGTTTTTTTTAGCCACCAAAAACAAATTTCGAACATAAAGACAACCGAAATTTATGCTGCATGCCACACACTTGATAACTTATGGACATTTTTGACTACTGTATATTAGCAACATGAAAAAAAATACAGGCAAAAAACAAAAGGATTTGCGCTTATGTTGGCCTCTAATTCTTTTATCAATAAACACGTTTATTTTGGTGAAACGCAATTCGTATGTATTAGCAAAATGCTAAAAAATAAAGCTTGGTTTGAAATTTGGTAAAATTATACGAAATTGTCAGAGAAATTCAGCTGTGAGCTTTAGAAATCATAATGAAAATTATAATGCCTCAGGCAAAATAGTAAATAAAAATCTATTGTTACAACCCTTTTTGAACATCGATCGCAACAAAAGCGTTCAAGTGGTCACTGGATTTACGTTCGAAAAACCGTGAGATTATTAATTACGACAGAACAATTGGGACTAATAGGATTAAATTAATTTTTCGAAAATTTTGCCAGAAACGCAGGGTCGACCTAGAGAAACGTTTAATAACTCCGAATTTATTTGTCATACGACAATGATTTTACAAATGAAAGTTGAAGCAGTGAATTTTAGAAAAAGTCAAGAAATTTGATTATTGTGGCTTGACTGCTTCATAACAAAATTTCAAAATAAATGAAGGGGAGAGCTAATCAATCTCCCCCTGTGCTGAATAGGGTTAAAAAAAAGGCCACAAATAATGCATGATTGCATATATTCAACGTAATAAACCTAAAATTTAACCTAAAAATTATTATAACTTTTTTAACAGTTTAGGTTATGAAAATATAAAACCAAAATCACTAAAAATCGACATTAATTCGTATTTTTTTAAAACTTGTAACCTAAATCTACCCCCCCTCCCCCCTTTTAACTACCATGAATCAACATCCTGTTCGTGACATTGCTAAATACATCTGCCAGAAAATTGGTTAAAAAATGCCAACTGTGCAAACAAATTGCGGTTATGTGAATGGAACTTTTTTTTTCTTTATTCTTTAATGTTATTATCAAGTTTCAGCATCAGAGCAATTATTTTTTAGTTTGAAATTTTCAGAACTATTTTTCAAAGGAAAAGCAATTTACGACTATGTTTCACTGCCTGCGCGAAGATACGATGTTATTGGTGAGACAGTAACACCGGAAATTTACCAAAATCAAACAGACAAAAGTGCAGAATATCGCATGTTACTTGTCGAGCCTTGTTGCTAGCAAATTATCGCCAGTGAAACACCAGCATTAGGTGAAAAATATTGCAAGCATCGAAACTTACAATAATTATACATTTTTCAAAAAGAAGACATTTTTATGAGAACAATTATAATTCATGTACGAATACGAGGCTCATTTTTGTTCAAAAACAACAAATTAAGAGCAATGTCAGCTAAGGCATAGAATAGGGCCAAACTAACAAAAAAAGTCATCAATTTCTGTTGTACTGTACCAAGTACGTATTGTCAGTTATTCGTAACAAAATAATTACTGCAAAGTTTAGCGATCATATTCAGTGGATTGTACGGCTTTACTCAATGAACATGTTCAATAGTAAAAGATTCGAATTACAGCGCACAAGAGATAGGAAATCCATACAGCTGTACAGCCTGTTTCATCCTTGGGAACCTCAGGGAATAATCTAAACCAGGAGTGCCTAAACTTTTTAAAAAGGGGGTCGTAATTGCTTAATTGTATGAAGGAACGGGCCGCAGCCGACAAATATCGCGAGAGTTTTAGATGAATATGAAAAATAAGAAAAGATCTTCACCAGAAATTGATCTCATTTCTGCTGGAAATTAGGATGAAAACCAAAAAAAAAGGACTTCGCCAGATTTTGATATTGTATTTGCAGGTGCAATCCTAATGCAAAAAAATAGACAAATCATAACTAAAGGTCTTCTTGGGTGGTTTGCTTTTTCTCAAAATTACCCTAAAATAACTTAAATTCCTGAGACCACTCGCGTGCTGTACTTTGGGCAACCCTGATCGAAAAGCAAAACAAAAACTTGGATCGCTGAACTCTTACCATAGACTGCAGTAGACTTGCAAACTATCTGGCTTCCAACCTACAACCAAGCAGTGCCCACTGCCCAGCCGAAACTAAAATACCTTGCTGAGCTGGGCTCATCAGAACAGTTATAGGCTGTAGAAATTTAGTTGAATTATTCTGCTCAGGACTTTCCAGTGAGCTCATTTTTAATGTAACGTCAAACCCTACATGATACAATAGCAAAAGACAACAAAAAATTTGTGAAAATCAATGAATAGCAAGCCTCGATCAAAATCTGCTAGTTCTTATTAAAAAAATGAGTGCCACTTATAGACTTACTTTGGTTTCGCAGCAGGAAGACTTTTATTTGAAGCAATTGAAACTGATCGGTCTTTTGAAACATGACTTAATTTACTTGGACTCTCTTGTGCCATTTCACCTTCGTATAGTGCAATTTTTCTTGCGTTCTACTTGTTGCTTTCAATGATTTTTTGCAACTTTACTGCCCTGCTTTTCCAAGTCTATACTCACAACTTTTATAGTGCATAACTTTTTCAGATGCCATCTCTTTTTTATTACGATATTTTATTGTCAAGAAATAAGCAGATCTCTTACAATCAGCAACGTAATCTGTCCTGAAAAAAATTTATTCAATTTTTTTTCCTTGTAGTCCAAGCGCCATGGTTTTACTGAAATTCTGATTGATTTTATTACGAAATAATATACCTTAAAATAAAAAAAAAAAAAAAAAAAACGACTGCTTTACCGAAATCATGGTATTGTATTTTATTTAAGAAACTGAATTCACAAATTATCTAAACCTTCATTTTGATCAGTGGTTCTCTACCGCAGTTCTTAAATATCCTTTCTGCGAATTTTATTAACCTTTTGAAAATAAATCATTTTTAATTTCAAATGTTTTGTGCTGTCTCAGTATTTATCTTAACTTTGTTGGGCCATTCTTCATTTTAATAGTAAACTATTATTATTGGAGCAAAAAGTTTAGTCAAATTTCCTACTACTTTGCTGTCAGTATCTCTTTAGCCAACTTACAGTCAAGGATGATATTGCACTGTGTTCTACTTAGGAGCTATATTAGATGTTAATGGTAGCATTAGCTTGATTTCTTAGTCCGTTACCCGACTGAGAATTCTATTCTGATTTATACAGAGAGGAAGGGAGTCTTATAGCAGTCTTTCGATGGGTTGTAGGTCTTTAAAGTTCCAAAATACTCAGAAGACTTTAGGAGTGTTTAAGGAAGATGAAGCTCTCCTTTAACCAAGTCACTTATAAAATTTGACCCAAATATGTGAGCTTTTAAAAGTGTTTTGAACTTGAGCGGAAAGTAAGGGCGGTAAAGAGGCTGAGTAATTTAATTTAATTCTGTCAAAAGAGTTTTCAAAACTTAACAATTAGTTCTTCAAATGGCTCTACAAACGTCCCAAGTGTTACC
The DNA here is from genome assembly GCA_963965965.1 of Trididemnum nubilum. NCBI lineage: Eukaryota > Metazoa > Chordata > Ascidiacea > Aplousobranchia > Didemnidae > Trididemnum > Trididemnum nubilum. Next base: position 35,344,228 of record OZ014469.1, on the reverse strand, counting down.
TAAATTGCGTTAAAATGGCTAATTTACCTAAAAAAGTTTTTAAATTGCCCAAAGCCTGGGGATCTTTCCTTAGACCCCTGTCTGCGTAAAACACAGGCAAATTTTAGCTTTGAGTTCAAGCCTCTCCCTATTCAAAATTCCTTTTCGGTCTTTTATTCCTAAAATCAGAAAAGTCGCTCAGCTTTCCACCCCCTTTCCTTAGCAAACTCTGGTTACGTTTATTCAAAAATCACAAAAATTGCCCAGCGGCTGATGAATCTGCCGCTGACCCCCGTCAGTGTGAAAAGCAGACAAATTTTAGCTTTGCGTTCAAGTCCCCTTCGTAATAAAATCCAGTTACGAGCCACGGCCAATGCTGTAATATCAATCTTCATGTCTTCACAACTGTGTAATATTTAATTTTTTGTCTTTTGCAAAGTGCAATGTCCTGATGAAGCCAGCAACGATGAGCCGGTGAAATGTTGCAGTAACTTAAAAACCTGGGTCAGTTGAGCTAAGCTAATTGAAAACTTTCGGTTGTCTGATTACTGCTCCTTACAATATTGAGATTTGTAATAGGCTCTGAAAGTAAAAAAAAAGTTGAGAATCACTGATTTTAATAGATACTGCTTGAGGTCGGTTTATGCAAGAAATGAAAACTACTTGCAGTAATAATTATAAGAAGTGTCTTAAAAAGGGTTGCCATAGAGTATACGTCCAGTTTTCGCCGGGAAAGGGCGGTTTTTATGACCTTGTGCGGTGTTCCGCCCGGTCAACCATTTTGTCCCGGTTAAAGAGTTTGTCCTGGAGTTTTGAAATTTTTGACTGACTAAAACCACGGAAAATTGGTTTCCTAAAGTGAACATCTTTTTTTTGGTCTTCTCCTCGAAATCCGCGAAATATTTTGAAACAAAAACTTTTTTCGGTCTAAACCTCAAATTCACAAAAAAATTTCGGTTTCACTGAGTTGAAAATCTTTTTTTGGTTTCCACGTTAAACACCGGGTTGTTCCGGTTATCTAAGACTGTCCTCAGAGCCGGATTTAAGAGGACCAAGTGGCCCGCACCATCCATCATGCACTAGTTGCCTGTACGATTGCGCGGTGTACCGCAAACTAAAAATATTTTGAAAATATTTGTTTTGTGATTAACTTGTTTGGTCAACTTTCCCACTTTCTTCGTAGGTTACTTCTGACATTTTGATGTCACAGACGCATCTTTACTGCAAGAGCAAGAAATGGGTTGGCATGAAATAATTTCGTAATCAGCTTTACATGACATTTATTTTCTTTCACTGCTTAAGACTACGGCTCAGTGGCGCTTAAGGGGGAGTGTTAAAGGGCTTCATCTCTCCTTTAGTCAAGTCATTTAAAAAATTTAACTATAATTTTACTGAAATTACCCGAAACTGTACTGTATGTAATTGAACATGTTTTGTACTTGACCTCTCAGTATTGGGAGCTTGAAGGGGCTGGGCAATTTAATTCTTCAAATAGCTTTGTAATCTAGCACTTTATTAGTTCTTTCGGATGGCCTAAAAATGCTCGAAATTTGATCCAAATGGCGTTAAAATGGCTATTTTTTTCGATTTGCGAGCGTGTTACTTTTTTCAAAATAGTTTGAATCCTGATTGAAAGCCTGCGGCAACTTTCAAGCATTTTGTTGAAATACACTGTTTTGATTTAATTTTTGCACTATCAAAAAATGAGGCCCCCACCAAGCTTAGGTGCCCGATCTCGAGCGGTATCTTTTGAACGTTTTCACAATGCAATTGCAGATTTTAAATTTCATTGAACAATAAAAACACAACGCTAAAGTTTATGTGCCGAGACATTGGAAATGCAAACAAAACTTTTTGTTTTTTTTTTCTTGGTATTTTACAACCTTTGCAGTTACGATTTTATTATTCTGACTGTAGAATCTGAAAATTTAACGAAGATGAAGAAGCAAAAGCGCAAATTATCGCAGGTTACTTGTCGGACCTCGTAGCAAGCAAACTATCGCCAGTGAAACACCCCTAAATAAGATGGTGCTTGGGATCTGTTTTATTGAAGAAATATGAACTACGTGACGTAACAAAAAGATGCCCCAAACCTTGTTCCACTATTCCTGGAATTCGCGAAAATAGATTTAATTTGTTTGACTCTGTACCATTGACAACCTGTCTTTGAAATTTTGTGACATCCTGGTACAGTAAAAGCACCGGGTTACCGGTACTCTCTTGAAAAAAGTACGGCGATAACTGAACTCGGTGGTCGGGCGGCCTACAGTGCTTTTTATGATTCCACCATAGAATCTTTATTAGTAGACTGGAAACTGACAGTTTCGTCTTTTTTTCTTCACAGTTCATATGTTCCAGAATATGCTGATTCGTCCAATCAGAGTGACTTAGTAGAAGTAATATTTTATGGAGCTTGGTCTTTAAACTTTCTAAGGTGTCAATTATATCTTGCTTAAGAAAACTGTTTTTGTGCTCTTCCAGTGGTTGGTTGAATTTATTTTGTCGAGCAGATGATGAAGAATTGGAGCCTATTGCCAATGGTGCTGCTTTTGATAAGCATTTCGGTAGACCTGGAAAAATATGCGGAATCGCAGATTTTTTCGATTTTGTGTTGCTCTTGGTTTTTGCCTTTTAGTTTTAAATTTTGAGAGAAGATTTGAAAATCAGATTCACTAAAATGCTTTGCACAAACTCTGTGAGAATTGTAACAGTCTGTTTTTTTCTAGGTATAACTTTTATCCATTGGTTTTTTAAACTTTCGTCTTTTGGTAGTTTGAATAATGCTACTTTTTCAGGGTTTTAATTTGACTTAAAACCAGAGTTACAAAAACGCACACAACAAGTATTAACCGTAGCAAAATTTAGAGGCTATTGCTGAAATTAAGATTTGGTTTAATTAAAAGTAAGTTTAATCTGCTACACAAGGCTTATAATTGAAGGGCTGGGTTCAAAAATAGATATGGGCAAAAACGAAGTTTTGAGAAGAAGCGCTTTAAAGTTTTAAAAATTGTGAAATTTACCCTGGGCATGTGGTAACCTAAAACGCATTTTTTACTAATGTCTTAACAGCTCTTGGTGAAGAGAGTTGCCTGCTATAAATATTTGTCATGTGCAAGTTTTATCTGTTTGTTTATTTAAACTAAAAGTCGCATATCACCTTCTTGCACTGACATTCATCAGGCTGAAAAATTTCTGATTTTGCATAAACGAGACGTATTACAAAGCAACTGATTTTCAACCTAATACGTAATCCGCTCATTGTCTAATTCAGACCACAATACGCATTCAATCGGTAAAGAGTTCGTTAAACATCCAAAAAGGTGATTTGTCACAGTAGCAGGTGACATATCACCTAATTGCATTAATAGGAAAAAAACATTCTGACATGTCACCTTTCCTCAAGTTCTATTTTCTTTAATTATTTAAAAATCTTGTCAAAGTTATGCAGCATATAAATGACCTTGGAGGTACAAAAAAGGATATCTCGAAATCGAGAATATGTGACATTTTACCTTGCACCAAGCCCTTCAATTATACTCATAATAAATACAAACATGGTGTTTCTATTTATCTCTGCCTTAAACGCAAAATCTTTAGCCCTATACTTTTCAGCTTAGTTGATACACCACTGCAAGGCAGTTCTAAAATAATTTACTAAAGCTTTCTTGGCTACTATCATTTTTACTCATCTTAGCATTTTCTTGTGAGGTTGTTTGGGGCGAGGGGGAGGCATCACCCTTTATTCCCCCAAAACTACGCTAGAGATGTAGATTATGATGACAACTTAAAACAATTAATTCATAAAGCCAATAACATAATTCAAGTTAAATCGAGTATAGTTTTTGTGTTGGCATGTGTTTTCATTTTTGTTTTCATTTTGTGTTTCTTAACTGGTAAATAACGTAAATTTTGTTCCAATTGTGGAACGCTGAGAAGAAAAAAGTTAAACTCACGCAATACACATCATGTGCTCGAGGTTTTCGCGTCAAAGCAGTTAATCAATGAAGTTTGACAATTTGCGTCGCGAAACCAGGAGTAAAAACCGCTCAAAAAAAAAGTGCCAAGCCACGACACGAAGACTCGTTTAGAGATGGCTGAAGTTTCGTTCCTGAAATGGTTAAAAAATGTGTTTAATTATTTTCTTCAATCTTGCATTTCTTGTTAATATAATTTTATGCATTTTATGAAATTTACCTCTGCTAGGGTTTCTTTTTGCGTTGTTTTTGACAGAAAACACTTGCCTTTTGATTGCTTATTTATTAACTGTTTGTTGTTGACTTGCTTCGACTTCATCATTTCGTTGTTCATCTGCCAATGAACAACGACTCGATCAAAAGTCCTTGGTGAAAAACGGGGCGAAAATTGAAAGGTGGGATTGAGACATGAATCCAAGATCGCTTTGCTTTCATTTGAGTTAAGACCGACCGCTTTTCTTGGCATTGGGAGTATCCCAAATCATTGAACTGAGACGAGTGCGCAAACGGGGGTGATAACTCCTCAACATGGCACTCCCGTTATCAGGTGGGCGCAAGCTCTTCCTGATTTCGATCATGAACCAAGGTTTGATCTCTCTGCCTTTAGTGATTTCAGGCCCGGTCTATATCCTGTGCGTAAAATCGTGAGCGTACAAACGTATCCTTTAGTTCATTTCAACCAACTGACAACTTGTATGCTATAGTAAAGTGATGCGACGGGCTATCGAATTTCTGCTAAAATAAACTAAGGTTACGCTCGTTCTCTCACAATTTTACGCACTTTCTGGCCGGCTCTAAAAGCAAACAGCGGAAAAAAAAAGACAATCCGGGGTAAATGAACGTAGCCATAACAAAGGTGGTTGATAGAGTGCATAAAAACCACTTAATACTTTTCCAACAATAATGGTAGTTACCAAAATACACCGGTTCAAAATTTCCCCCATTTTTTCGAGTTTTTATTCTTTAAAATTGTGGTCGCATGATTAAGCGCCTCCAAAATTGGTACCCATAAAATTTGTTAATTCATCGGCTCTATTGTTGTATCCAAATTTCAGCTTTTCAAGTCCTGGTTATAAGCAAATTAATAAATTTTCGACTCAAAATGGCCGCTATTACCCGGTTTTTTGGTTTTCTGAATCACGATCGCGTGACCTCGAAACTTCAGCTTTTTAGGTTTAACTGTTTTTAAGTTTTATACAAATCAGGGTTCTTAAGCGGGAGTAAATTTTGCCTACCGAGGTTGTAAATTTACTGAATTATAAACTAAAGCAAACTTCAATTTTCAGTATTAAAAAAGTGATAGTGTTGCACTGGACTGCCGTTGCGCCATATTTTTGTTGCCCAAAAAGAGAACAGCTCCAAAAATTAATGGCAAGCCGAGCAAACCTGAACTCGCAGAAAATAGTGGGTCTCCAGCTTGAAAATCTTTTTTTGGAGATCACAGAAATTTGTGAACCGCTAAGAAGATGGGGGTAAATTATACTTTTTTTATTCAGCAAGGAGTAAACGAGACAAGAAAGGTTACAGATGGGGGTAAATAATATTTTTTTCCATTTGGCAAGGGGTAAGCGAGACAAAAAAGGTTAAGAATCCCTGGTGTCAATCAATAAATTTCTATGCTTATGTATCAAAATGGCTGAGTAAAAACAAAAGTCCTACGCCTGACGAAAGAAAAACTGATAAAAAAAATGATGGTGTAAAAAAATAATTTTCGTCGGAGTTACACTTTGATGAAAGCATTTAAAATATTAAAATGCGTTAAAGTCGAATAGAAAATCATGCATTCTGCTTCGGCTCAGCTATAAACTAGGTCTTTACGTTTTGAGAAACGCCATTTGCGTATTTTGTTAATTTTTTTACCATTATGACATCACTGCTAGAGAGTCAAAAAAACGTTAGATTTTGAAAGTAATTTTACTAGACGTTTTTTTATCCAATTTGTGCCAAGTTAGGATGAAATTTGAGCAGGTATTTCTTTTTATACCCTAATACCCTGCTTTGTGCATTGCAAATCTCAGCTAAATCAATCAATCAAGCGATATCAATCAGAACAAGGAAACACATCAAAATTTCTTGAACCTGCAGAAACGTTTTCAAAAATCATTTGCAGAGAATAAACGCTACAAAACTGCAGAAATTTATTATACAGCACATCATATTACACCGAAGCAAAAAGCTTTTAAAAATTATTGAAAACAAGTCTCTGCTGCTCCACTAAAAGATCACCATAAAATTCAACAAGACGCGCGGGCGTTTAAGCCAAAGCTCTTATTCAATATCGTGTGAAGAAAACTACCTAAAAAAATCGTGAAAACAAAACAAAGGGCGTAAAATCTTGAACGAATAAACGTATCTCTAATCTATTTTAACTAACTGAAATTTGCTCGCTGGCAAACCAGGGCGCAAGGCATCGTATTTTTGTTTGAAATAAACGAAAGATATACCTTGGATTTGACGCTTTACGGTTTTACGCTTATCATGTAGACAGGCCCAAATCAGCTTCACGAAGGCGGTGAATTACCATCAAAAACGTCACAAATCGAAAGTTAGTCGTCAGACAAAAGTTTTAAGCTCACAAAAAGTGAAGAAAAAGTGGCCGAGAATGCATGAAAGTAAAAATAACGCGACAAAACAATTAAGCGCCAATGCTAACTTAATTCAACATTAATACTATTCTGAATACGTAATATTACGTTTCTGTTAGTCATGCTACATCACAATCGACACAAGTACAACCAGCAGCTCAATAAGGGTTTGATTATTTTCTGCCAGAACCAATGGCAATCAAGGGGGAAATTCAATCTACTTGCGGCATGACACCCATCAGCGTGCAAGTAATAGAATAAACAAACAAACAAAACAAAAGCTTTTTGGCAATGCAGCACATTATGACTATTGAAGTGTGCTGCTTTTAATTGGTTAGTTTGCACACTTTGGAAAACATGCTTCTTGAACGCGATCTGCAATATAGAGGTCGCCAGAAAAGAGGGCCGCCCTTTTCCCTATTGAAATGCCACCAATGATAAAAATGATAACAGCAACGCCTATTGTTTCTTCACTTTCAGGTTTTCTTTAGCATTTTCGCATACAACAGTAATCAGCAATAATATTAATAATAACGACCAGGAGCCCTGGCCTTCCCAGTTTTTTGCAAACCAATTTAAATTCATAACCTGAAAGAAATTCGGGGTTTTTGTCATAAAAATTAGAACATCAGACCCTCATTTAACCTTTCATGAACTTAATGCAATGTCATAATTATTGATTCGTAACCATCTATTGTACCAACTTCAAATAACAATCCACCTCCACCTCGCCAACTTTTACACGACAAATGATTTTTGAAAAAAATTAGCGAGAAGAAATATTTACTGCACAAATTACTGAATTTAATTCAGGAGGCCTGAACCCCCTCGTCGTAGACGTACTCCTAAAACTGGTTATTTTTATGACAAAACAAAAATCTCCAAAACAAACCTTCTAGTGAATTATTATCATTCACTGCAAAAAATATTTTAGGAGGCAATGTGCCTTGCTTCCCCCATTTAAGCCAAGTCACTTAAAAAATTCAATTTAAAAATGCAAGGTTTTAAATGCGCTTTGAATGGTTTTGTTTTTCGTCATGAAAACCGCTATGAGTAAGCGACTTCTTTTCTCGTGTGTAAATGCAACAATTTTAATCTCCAGGTGCGAAATCTAGTTGTTTAACCTATAATCTAAACGCGGCGTTAGCCTCTTTCAAAGCTATTTTATTTTACTCACGAAAATTATCCGGTCTCGAGACCAATTTTAAGCTACGGGACCAAGTCCACGATGATTCGAGAATGAGACCGGCGCGAAAGAGCCGAAACCGAGACCATAAAAATCGGTCTCGAGACATACAGCCCTGCTGATCACCAAGATCAAAAACATGAAGCAAATAGAATAGCATTTTCGAGGAAAAAATGGTGATGGTGTATTTTTACATAGGTGATTGATGTCGCCGGACAAAATGCTTGGATACTTCACAAACAATCCGCAGGAAACTAATTCAGAGAGCTTTTCAAGAGGAGGAGATGCTGAGACATATTTGGCACGCTAAGGTGTTCCGCCAAAAAGAACCAAGCCACTGTTGTGTCTCATAGCTGCGGAAGAAAGCGGGTCGTAATCAAATCAAAATCAAATCTTTTATTATACTCGCTCTATTACGCCGAAGCGTGCGTAACGAGTTAGCGGGGCCCATCTCCGCGTCATTGCGCCCCGCAACACAGATTCTTTCGAAGAAATGTTGCAACGGTGACGAGCCGTTGGCAACACTGTGTCTGATTTTACAGGCTCGAGATTTGAACCTCAGGCCTTCCGCTTCAGAGACGAACGCGTTGCCGCTTAACCAACTGGCAGGTCCCGCAAAATCGCGCAGAAGATATACAGGGTTTAATTGTACAAAACGTGTTTCTATCCAATGCTCTAAATGCGATGTTGGTCTGTGCTTAGGCTGTAATTTTTCGTTTCACAAAAAGTAAAAGCTATTTGAATAAAAGGCAATTATATTGTAGTGATCTTTTTTTGAAAAACCTGTGAACAACTCTACATTTTGTGCTACAGTATTTTGCAGCATTACATCGGTGTGTAACACCATATTATGTTGTTTGTGTTGCAAAAAGATTAAATAAATAAAAACAAAAAAAAACAAATTATTGTAATGTGAGCGCGTTAATAGAGTCCATTGTGCAATTAGAACGCAGCAAAATGTGTCCGCGTTACTGCCCAGTGGAACATGATATATGGCAAGGGTCAGATCTCGTCGAGTTCAACTGCCGCAAACATTTTTTCAACATAGTAACTCACATAGGCATAGCCAAGATTTTTGATTGGGGGAGGGAGGGCCAAACCACGAAAACCAAAGTTTTCACAGTTCGATTTTGGACCTTTTATTGGGGGGGGCCCAACCCACAACTTACATAGTGAAAGACCTAAACAAAAAAAGGTCTTCACGGATCGAAGGGCCGATTTTGTCTCAAAAAGTAGGTGCAGACCAAAAAAAAATTCTTCACGGCACAAATTTATCAGTGCTGGGATTGCGATTAGAGGCGGGGGGCTGGCTACGCCTATGGTGACTCAGTACTTGATGGTCATTGTAAGTATATAAAAAAATTCAAAAAATAAAACATTTTTTTCTGGGCATTAATGGGTTAAAGAAGTTAAAATTATGAAGAGCAGTTGGAACAAATAGAGCTAAAACGTGGAAAAGGCTTCTCACACCTGTTATTTTAGCAGTATTTCAATCTGCGCAGAGGTTAGATTGGGCAGATTTTTTATATTTTTTTTCAACCCAGCTGCATGCTATAACATTTGCTTCTTTGAAAACTGTCGAACTTAACATCACAAATCTGAGAAACAGAATAAGCTTGCTCTATTTTGTATGCTATTACTTTAAAAAGAAAAGAGTGGTGTACCAGCATGTCTCTACCGTTTGTGTCATATCATAAAAGCCCAAAAAAGATCTACAACCACGAAACATTTCGTGGGGGCATTGTTCGATTTCTTTCTCACTGAGCCATGACATAAAGACAGCTTGCAATGCAATAGCATGACATTTCAAGCAACTAATATAAGCACGTTTTTTAGACATTTTCCAACCATTTTCATAATCTTGCTGCGTTTGGTGTCTTGGTTTTTGCAGATATTGTCGCTGATTATACAGCAGCTACGAAAAGCCTTATTTCAATTATTGTCCAATGTCTATGCGTACAAAAGCACAACTTGTGCCTCTAGTATTTTTTTTTTTTTTTTGAGTTTATTTGGAATGTTTCGAGTTGGTATAAGACATTTCAACTCTGATATTTAAACAACAGTTGTCCAAGAAATGAAGTAGTTTTGTTCAATAATATTGTAAAAATTTTTGAGCCCCAGGAACTCCGTCCTATACCCCTTGACCTCCGGCGGCTGGGGGCTTGGCCCCACTTCCTCCGGCTGTAATTCATCCCCACCTCATTTCCCTCTTCTTTAAATTCCTGCCTACGCCGCAGAATGCACCGCATATTTTGATCAATATAGCGCATAGCAGTAATGAAATTCAAGTTAAAGTTCATTTATTTTCAATAATCATTTTAAGTAATATCCGTAGGTGCTTTAATCAGTCTTGTACTACTGTTCTACCCTCAATGTCATTTCGTCGTAAGTTGCACAGTAATTATAGTATGCTGCTGTGCTGAATATGCTTTGGGATTAGTTTTCATTTGAGATGATAGAACCATATACTCAGTAGAAGCAGCGTCTTCAGTTATATCTGCTTCCAAATCATTGTTCACATAGGGCGCAGTACTAAAAGTGGATACATCGCTTGAATTTTTTTTCATACTAACCATTATTACAAAAAGTTCCCTCAGTTAAGTTTGATTCAAGGTCATTATTTTTGTCGGCACCCAAATTAAACGTATGCTTAGCAGTTAAGTTAGTTTCAAATGCAGTGCTGACTTCAGATTCGTTACTCAACTCAGTATCCTCAGTTAAATTTGATTGAACATTGGTGATCATTACGCGATCAATATCAAAGCAAGTATCATTAGTTGAATTAGCTTCAAGATGGAATTTCGCATTGCGTCCAACAATGAAACCGGTATCTTCGGTTACGTTGGTGTCAACATCAGTGTTTGGATGATTACGATTACGGTCTTTAGCAAAACCCATGTCTTTATTTAAATTTATTTCGAGATCAGTGTTTCCATCAGGACCGTTATCCAAACCGGCGACTGTACTAATTGATGTTGTTTTGAGATTTGCGTTTTCGCCTGATCCGATAGCACAACTGGCATTTCTATTGAAATCATCATTATTTGCTTTAATTGTGCTAATATCGAGTAAAATTCTTGGAAACCTCTCTTTGATCATAGCCCAGAATTCCGACCGAAGTGCTTTCTTTCTCAATTTAAGCCCAGTTTTCTTGCTCTGCTCAACCTTATACCGAAGAATTTCAAGTCTTATTCTTTCCATCAGCGTAAAAACCGCACTCGCTTCGTTTATGTGAAGTTCTCTTTCTTGAATCACTTGACACAGATAATCGATACATGCAAAATAAATACCTAACAAGCATAGATCATTCGTTTGCTTAGTTGGTGGTAATTCACTTTGCGCTTCCAAATGCGTTTGAATTTTCTTCATAAAATTTCTAATTAGTTCTAACATCGCTGTAGTTTTGTCGTCTTTTAAAAAATGTAGCTTGGCAATTGTTTCGAAAATTCCTGTATCCTTGATTATTAACAATATCATCGTCAACATTCCCAGCAATAGCATTTTTTCAAGAAACGAAAAAATCCAAATCTCGTTTGCTGCAATTTCCGACTCGATGTGTTTGGGGTGATTTTGGTGAACAGTCCGAGGGGTTCGAAGGCATTGTTCTAAATCTACGCAGATTTTACCATTTGATTCGAAAAAAGTGCGACTGTTTGAAGTTGGTTCGAATGGTTGTTCTGCGTACCAACCAAACCAATAGTTTTTCCAATACCAATCATGTTGCATGCTGGCTTGTGTAATTTCATCCATTAGTCGAGATCTTTTTTGCAATACTTTTAGAGCAAAGCTTCTCTACTTGAAAACCTGATTGAAGTGCGACATTCTCAAAAAAAGTCAAAAGCTATTCTGCATTTTTTTGAGCTTTGCTCATTTCCTATTTTACTTTGTTTCATCACAATCACAAAATTTCAAGTTAAGGTTAATATGTCCTTATCTTTGCTAATTGTATTACTTTTGCGTACCTACACTAATTTATTGGTTGTTTGGTGCCACCAGAGATGGGTAAGATCACCACCTTTTGGTGATCTTGAAGATCAAAGATCAAATCATCACAAAGATGTGATCTTGAAGATCAAAGATCAGATCATCAAAAAAATATGATCTTGAAAATCAAAGATCAGATCACCCAAATACTGTGATCTTGAAGTTTAAGATCACTTTACTTTTAGTACTCAAAGAGAGGTAGTGGTAATGATGGGGGGGGGGGGGGTACGCTATAAATGTTAAATGCTGTATCAGTACAGTATTGACTATTAACGGGCAATGGCAGTGCTGATTTCGCTCATAACGTAAAACATTTGACACTCACAAACTTTTCGTAGCTTTTTTACAAGTTTAAAGAATCACGAAAACCCTTTTAGGTTACTTTTGCTAGTTTGGTACAACAATAACGAAATTCAAGAGCAAAATCAAATCAAAATTGTCAAATCTTCATTATACTTGTTTTAATACCCTTTATAGGTGCCGCGAGTTTGGGGACCAATCTCCGCTTCAAAGCGCCACGGGCACATGATTTAACGTCGCTGCAAAATTTTTAAAAAATCAAGAACAAATGAGACTGAATATCACCAAAAAATTAAAAACAGCTAGTCTCAACTCAACATTAACCGGTTCTAAAAAGGAACAGTGTACTTCGACTAGCTCACTTTTGAAAAATTTTGAAACCTAAAGACCAAGAGTTATTGTTAACGTATGAGTTTACGGGTAAACTGTTTACCCACCAACAACCTCAACGGCGTTTTAAGGCATTTAAAAAATTGTAGTATGGAAAAAATTGTTCTTTTTTTACATTGACCCAAAAATATAATTAAATTCTGTCGCTCATTTACTGATTATTGTCAGTTGAGGAATTTGCAAGCTTGGAATAATAACGCATAGTGTTAAGTATTTTTTCCATAACAATGCAGTACATACAGCACGCTTGAACGCATGATTTTGAAGTAGAAATGCATCTAACGTCACAATGAGATATTTATTACGTACTAACACAAATTACGAACATCTCGCAAACAAATTCAAGCGAGCAGTTTTAACGCGTATGGGGGCGAGACGGCTCAGAAATGGCAGTTTGTCTACGAAGATTTTTTGTTCGTTGGCGCTTTTCAGCGAGCGAGAATGGCCTTTACGAGCTAGCACCTTCTGTCATGTCGTCCTAGATCTTTTATTTTACGATATTTTTGCCCAACAAAAAATTGTTTTTTTGGAAATTCCTGTTGACGTCATTGCATGTGATTTGTGGTTTGGGCCCCCCCCAATCAAAAATCCTGGTTACGCCTATGTTTGTATAAACAAAATCTGGGGCCATGCTCGTATAAAACATTCACCAGCATAAACAAACTTTCCAGTTCCAGCATTTTAATTTCTTTTACTGCTATAATATATTTTTGAAAAGCAAACAGAGAAGAGTATCATAACGTCTATCAAACAAAGATTAACATTGTATGATTTTTAAACATGATTTTATAACGCTTGTCTTAATTATTGCTAAGTACCGTTTGCGACAATAATTATTCTAATACAGTACTGTGTATAACCGCATAATGCTTGCAATGTTTTGTTTTATTTTGCTGTCCTAAAAATACACGCGTTGCTAGCAAAATTTTCGAGCCAACCACATGCAAACAAAAATTCTGCAAATGTGGAAGCTTCGCCCAGGGCTACCTAATTTATAACCCAGTAAAGATTTGGGCTTAACAGAGCAGATGCTGTTGGTTAGAAACTACGTGAAGTAGCATAGTTTTTAAGAATATCATTAATTTTTTTTTCACGCTGTTAGTGACATATTTTTTCAATATAATGTAATGTTATAGTTCCATCATTTTAATGTTTTTGGATATAATAGTAAAAGTATTGTGATGTTTGTATGTTTTTACTGTTACCTATCTTCTGCTGTTATTTTTTCTCAATTACAGTATCTTTTTGTAACTGCAAAGGCAGCACTGCCGAAAATTGTTCTGAAGAAGCTTCCCGGTTTGGGAGGCGAAACGTCAAATCAATAAATAAACTCATAAGTAGTACGAAGTGGTTATGAATAACTATCCCGATGAACGCAACGTGTCCGTTATTTTCAGAGCAGATGCAGTTAAAATAAGTTATTGTCCCGAGCGCTTTGAAATTCGTCCCCAACCCCAAGTAATCGCTCATTGTTTTAAATTTTTAAGAGAACGTGTTCAAAGAAATTTTAATCAACTGAAGCATATCGACCAGGTGATTAATTGGACTTTGAGTTTCAGGGCCACTCCAAATCCGAATTCCTGACTACGCCCAAGCGCAGATCCTTGCGATGACAAGCTACTAAAAACATTTATTCAAATTGGTTCTGTATGATGTTTTTTAGTGGTGATAACAAAGCTGTTTTATTTTGACTCATCTGGAAAAAATTTTTGCCTAAAAATTTTAAGATCAAAAAATTTTACGCAAAATTAAGTCATCAAGTGGTTGAAGCGAAAGCACTACGATTGGTAGCGGAAGCTACCTAAAAATTGCCGCTTTCACATTCTTGGTTAAAACTGCTCGCTGGAATTTCTTTGCGAGATGTTTGTAATCTGCGTTAATACGTATTAAATATCTCATTGCAACGTCAGATGAATTTCTACTTCAAAATAATGCGTTCAAGCGCACTATATGTACTGCATTGTTATGGAAAAAATACTATAGGCTATGCGTTATTATTCTAAGTTTGCAAATTCCCTCGACTGATAATGATTAGTTGATGAGCGATAGAATTTAATTATATTTTTGGATCAATAAAAGAACTTTTTCCATACTACAATTTTTTTAAATGACGTAAAGCGCCCTTGAGGTTGCTAATGGGTAAACTTATATCTTAACAGTAATTTTAACGTTTTTCAAAAGTATGCAAGTCAAAGTACACTCTTCTTTCTTAGAATTGGTAAACCTTGAGTTGAGACTGGGTGTTTTTTATTTTTTGCCGATTTTTAGCCTTTTTTGTTCATGATTTTTTAAAAATTTTGAGAGCATCGATGTTCATTTTAGCGGCCATGTTTGTAACACCGTTTAATTCCTATTGCTCTGTCGTCTTAAGTGAAGGTTTTTTTCCTGCCTTTGCACCATCGTAAAATTGCTAAAGAAAAAAAGTTGAACAACTGCCAAAAAAATTTCTCAATCGCTTGCGCAGAGCAGATGCTGCGCTCTATAATCTTGGAATAGAGGCAATTTTGCTTGCAAACACAAGAAAATCGCTAAAATTTTATCGTTTGAAATCAGCATAAAATTTTGTTTTTTTCATTGATTTGATTATTGTTTCGTTTGTTTTTGGTTTATTTTGTTGCCGAGGCTGACATTGTTTTTAATTTGTTCTTAAATTTTGAGCAAAAATGTGCCTTGTGTTTTAGAAAATCGTTCTTATAAAACGAGTGTATAGCTATTTTTGTCAACTGGCGTTATTCAATATTTCTATCAGTCGAAACAGCAAATGGTTCTCAATGCAATCGCTTTCTTCTTAGCAGTCTAATGGAAAACATGGCGACGATGTTAATTAATTTTCAGCAAACAGCAAAAATTCGCTTTAGTTAGAAGTTTTCAACGTTTCGCCTTTGCCACTGAACCAAAAAAGATTTCTCGCACGCTTGAAGAGTGCTTTATAATCTTCATTAAGTTGGCGAGGAAAATGTGACGTTTTTTTCACTCGAGTTATATCTCGCAATCGATCGAAGCAACTTAGGGAGCGAAAATGACGTTACCTAGCGCTCAGAGCTTCAGATGCACGTGTAAAAATAACCTCTTTTATGCCTTTAGCAAGTATTTCGTGCGGTAGCGCTTGTTAGAAAATTCTCATTATTAATGCGAGCGAGGAAATTTCTGCCATGTTGGCCCAGACTTCAAAAGCGCATTAGACACCAAAGGCGTTAAAATTTGGAACGAAATTCCAACAAGCATTAAAACCAAAACATTTTTCAAAAGCTTTGAAATATCATATAAAAATCATCTATGTAATATGTGCTAGAACGTATTACAGAAAATTTAACCCACAGCATAAAATTTGGTATTGCAATTTGGGTGAAATTCGTCACAAGCTTCATGACAACAATATGTTTTTTGTTAGTTTACTACAGTTCAACTGGTAATCAATATGTCTGAAGACTGTGATGACCGAGACGTCAACTCAGAGTCTTCCTTGTCTCATTAATTTCTCAATTCTAATTGTTTGTTTACATTATGATAATTTTGTGGCACTGGTTTGCTTTTGATGAATTTTGTGGCACCGGTGACACCAGTTTGCTTTTGATTCGTTGCAAACTTAATTAGCTGTTATCCTTTTTCGAAACCTTGTCCCCATGCGCAGTCGGAAGGCTACGATGAAAAACAATTTGAAGTTATTTTATTGAAAAAATAACTAAAACGCAAAATTTTTCGTCTAGAACTGCATACTGTTGATTAACTAATAGGAATGAATAATAACCGTATAAATCACCAATACGTAGCAAATTACATTATATACTAGTACAACAATATGTTACTTAGCTATAGATTTGCTTTATCAATTAGAATTGGATCTATCCGACCAATAAGAGGGTGTGAGAAATCGCTGCTACCTCAGAGAAGGCTAGATAACAGCCTTGGATGCCTTAAAATTTGCAACGTTTTCATATAACAAAAACCAGTACACACAGCATTTAAACTGTAAAATATTGCATGGAAAGACGCTTTCGCAGCCGTATCCAGACGCAATCGGAGTGCGGTAGCAACCAAAACGAAATTTAATCATATCTAGGAGAAGACCAAAAAACAAAAAAACGTCTTCGTCGCAATCTGGTTCTATCGCCCTCCGTTATTCAGGTAAAGATCAAAACAAAAAACAAAAAAGGTCTTCGCCGCAAATCGGTACTGACTTCAGCTGGAATTTCGAATTTATTGGAATTACCGACCACTTTTTGTGTAAATGTCCAGGAAGCTTTCTTTTGCTGTTGGGGTCGCTAAATCTCGATGGGAGACGCTTAATCTTGATGCGGGCGCTGAATCTCGACGGGGGGACACAAAGTCTTGATGATAACAATTAAAGTCCTGATTGGTGAGCATACTTTATTACAAAGCAAACTTTCAGCAGGCATCAATCTGTGCGAAGAAGAAGAGAGTCTATAAACCGGATCTAAACTTAAATATAACGATTTATTATCTAAAGTTAAAATTTTATATGACCATTGTTTCTTCCCTAACCACCTCAGAATAGCTTTCACACAAGTGTTCATCAGTTTGGTAAAAATTTTTACACTCTTTATAGCCACAAGTGTCATGTCTGTACGAGAATGATTGTAAGTTATGCATAATATGCAGTATACAAATTTGAATGTTGTCTAATGTTGTTTACCTCTGTTAAGTAAATTTTTGATATCCAGCAAAACAGTAAAAAACAATCATTAACAACATACTAGAACTCAAAGTCAACTAACTAAAAGTATTACATTGGAAAACACTTCAACAGCCAAAAAAAAAAAAAATGAAGAAAAAAGCAAAATCGTCCTGTTTCTTGATTTACAGTATTAACAGTAATACGTAATCAAATAAGCATTGATTAAGCGGCCTACAGATCGCATGCTAGTTCATAAGTGTTTCATTGAATTTGTCTAACGCGACCTTGGTCTCAAGTTCGTTCAAAAATTATAACGACGCAATATTTTTTAATTGTAGTCAGCAAATTTGTTCTTGGTGGACGTAAGGTGCTATCTGCAGTTAAATAGTGGTCATTTCTTGGCAGTAACACGTGCTTATGGGTCGCCATACTGTTCTCCTTCAGGAGAGTTTGTTGCGCTTCCAAATTACCAGCACGTTGTTATTCTCCACTCACTCGCATTCGATAGAGGGACGTAGCTAATTTTGTAATTGAAGCAAATGATCCAAACACAAACGGGGCTCAATAAAAAAATAGATAGAAAAATTTCCAGGTAGGGCTCAAGCATTTTCATGTGGTATACCCCTCTGGCTACGGCCTGATTCGGTATGGTCCGTCTCATTACAATACTGAGCAATAAACAACGCAACACTGTTTAAATAAAGCCTACCTACGTACATAGCGTAAAAATGGAAAACAGTAATTATCGCATGGTCTAACTTTTATCTGTTAATAAGCTAGCAAGTTTTTAGCTAAAAAACAAAATTTAGCTCGCGAGGTTAACTCACGATGCGCTCTCTAGCGACTGTCAGTAGGAGAGTATAGTTTTTCATTGGTTGCTGCTGCGTATAAGCGTGAATCCAACAATACCAATTGTAGGATCCATGGTATTGGTAGGCTAGTGTACTTTTGGTAAGTATTTGAGCTAGATCTGGCGTTAGCGGCAAAAAAGTAAATGCTTATTTGATTTGACTATGGTTATTAAAAAGTAATTTGATTAAAATCAATTAATTTAAAGCCTCAAGAGCATATCAGCTAATAAGAAATCAACATTAGCCCATGCTGATTTTGTTTTGGGATTGATTTTCTCACCAACCTTGCTAAAAGCACTTGGGGTATAAAAATAAAGTTAACAAGGAGCAAACTTCGATAGAATATTAAACTTATGCCACAAATGTTCTTTGCCTGGTGTGCGTTATGAAGCGCATTAGGCCAATAAAATAGTCTATTGAGTAGTAATACCTTCGGGTACTCAACAAATTACGACATAAGTGGTTAAAATTCTGAAAACTTGTTAAAGCTATCGAACTGCTTAATTTTGAAAATCTAAATCATATATTTGAATTTTTTAGGCTTTGCCAAAACCATTTTAGAACCATTATTTGTTTGTTGAAAGCAAATTAAAGCAGCAGTTTACTAACAGCTTTTGCTGGTGCAAGTTAAAATTACCGTAGGCCTACAAATGTGATCAAAACACAGTTCTTTAACCTTTAACCACTGTCCTCGTAACTAATGAAAGGTACTTTGCCCCATCTGGTAGCTTAAATGTTGCTCCCCATAGTTATAGGCCTCCAGAGCATATGTCACACCAGCTGAAAGAAGCAACGAGTATTTGGTCGAAGCCAATTTTGCAAAATGCATTAACAAACTTCTGTATTTGCAAGTGAAGCTTATCTTTTCTTGGCCCAAACCTCAAGTTACGCAACTGTGCTTGATAAAATTTGGGAATAACAAATAAAGCGTTTTGAACACAATGATAATGGGAAAAGAATAGCCTAAAGAGGAAAAATTGCGCCTGAGCAATTTTCTTCATAGTGATTTGACGTTTCGACGACATAGATTCGGCTGTAATCATCAGCAGTAGATTTAGCTGTCATCATCTCTTACGGTTTTGTACTACCTAGCCAGTAGCGTACGCAGGATTTTGAAAAGGTGGGGCCAGAAACCTCAGAAAATTTGAGAGGAACATAGAACAGAATTTGAAATTGTCACACTCAAGTATCATCCCATTTTTCGCACAAAATCAGGTGAAGAGCAAAAAAAAAGGTCTTCACTCAAATTTCGTCCCATTTTTCGCCCAAAATCAGGTGATTTTGAGCCCAAAGCCTGATGCTCAACTTGCAAAGGGGGGCCATGCCTCAATTTTGCTCACTTTTCTATGCAATTTTGCAATCCTGGCGACCCAAAGGGGGGGCCATGGCCCAATGCCCCCCCCCCCCCCCCCTAAACACGTTCCTGTGCCTAGCATACACTGCTGATGATGAGAGCTAATTGAATGATTAATTCTTTAAGTGTCAGCGCGTTTTGCAGAAATTTCCAAAAAAAAGTGCGTTTCTAAAAATTGCAATATCTCGAAATCTCTACAAACGCAAGAGGAAAAGTAAAAGGGCATTCAGTGACGTTTTTATTTCAAAAATTTTACTGTAAAACCATAGTGAAACAACTATGACAATTTTCTTCGGCCAAGAAATCATAAGATAATCGCAATTATTTTTCCTTTTAGACGAGGGAGAAACGCTTTCCGAAAATTACCAAACCGAACGGAAGTGGGTCAAAACCGTTCAAATGACTGACTACAGCTGTCAAGGCACTGGCTTCGTACTGATAACAGTAGCAAGCTCATACAAAAAATGTTAAATTAAATGCTTCGCATTGAAATCTGCTGTTGCAAAGTTACGTGAAAACTAATAACCGGAAACGGAGGCCTCGAGGACGACCTTCGATTTGAGGACGTCCTCGAGGACACATTTTGAAATCCTTGGCCTTAAAGCTCAAGTCTTTGGTTTGGCCTCGAGCCCTACAATGCCTCAAAAACGTCCTGTCCTCGGGTCGAGGACAGCATTGTTTTTTTAAATGGTTATAAACGCTAATAGGCAAACATAAAAATTTCTTGAATTATGGCATAGGCGTAGCCAGAATTTTTGATTGGCAGGGAGGGGGAGCAATCTGCAAATCACATGCAATAAGGCATCATCATAAATTTTCAAAAAGAGGGACTTTTTAAGGGACAAAAATTCTTTAGATTGGAAGATCAGAAGCCTGGGGCCTAATAGGTCATACGTAATCAGGATATATTTAAGGTGGAGGACTTGAACCAAACGTTAATGTTTTCGAAATATGAGTTTAATTGTGGCGACGCGGTGAAGAAACTAATGTAACTCAAACGTATCACAGACGGAGGTAGGGGGAGGGGGCATTAGCCGCCGAAGGCTATGGGTAAATTTTTGAAAAATTTTGTAAATTTTTTGGAAAAAATAGCTATTTTATTGCAATTCGAATCAAATTTTGCACGTTTTAGAGCCAATTGAAAGGACTGAATTTTTAAAATTTGCAAGCTTACTGAAAAAATTCAATTGTTCAATCTTTCCTTTGCTTACAATTCACCTTTAAAACCTAGGATTTTTTTGGATAAAGTTTGTAATTGACTTAGTTTAGGTGAAGGAAAGCTAGGTAGGCTACACTGCCTTTTGCAATATTTTTAGCAGTAAATAACAATTTACTTGAAGATTTGCCTTGGAGATCTTTGTTTTATTGTAAAAATAACCAGTTTTAGAGTTATATGTACAACCAGGGGACCTGGGGCCCATTTAATTCTAATTCAATAAACATTTCCCCTCGCTTTTTTAAAATGTTTTGTCTAGTAAAAATTGGGAGGTGGAGGTGGATTGTTTGGACACAAGCATATTTGAGTTGCTAATACAAAACATGCCCGCGCTTATGCGTATGCGGAATCAGATGCAAGTATATGTGCGTGATGATACTGAAATGCTAGACGGTTAGCAGAGATGGCCTATAACAGTGCTCTACATCTTTTTTAACCTGCGGCACACTTATAAAACTAGCTAAATTCGGAGGCACACCCCCAACGAAACAAAAAAAAAAACAGTACTGATCTCAACAAAAAAGAGGTTTTCAGTCCGGAAACCACCGATTTCTGCCAGTATAGAGATGATCTTCAAAAAAAAAAAAGTTCTTTAGGCTGGTAACCCACAATTATCTACTGCGGGCATTGAGGTTGGGGCTTGTCTATTTACAAAAAGATAGAAAGCCTTTCGTTTGTTTGCTAGAAAATCTACAAATACTCTGCGGCACACCTTATGTGGTCTCGCGTACATCAGTGTGTCGTAACTCGCTAGTTGCGTAGCACTGGCCTATGATATACCAAATATGTTACATCCTGATACAACAAACAAAAACTATCTTGAGAACGACAGCTATAGTTCTGAAAATACGCGAAAGAATATTGCGAAGAATTTGTTTTGAGATACGAAAGAACAACTCCAATTTTTACGTTTCTACAATTTGTAAGCTTTTTGAAAAAGACCCCAAGACCCCGGGGCATATATATCTAATGCGTTCCTTCTTAATACGGTTATAAGCACCGTTTTTTGTTCCATGTCTTGTTAAAATTGCTGCCGACACCCAGCGGTTGTTTTCTGACTGGACTTCTCTATCTTGCGCAATGTGCTTTATCACTTTTTGTTTTGCGCGCGACAGAGAAGGCAAGTCTGTTAGTTTAACGACAATAATCAATTCACCTTTGTTTTTAAGAGTATGTAAGCTATTATACCAGTAGTATATTTTGCAGATAGTTGTATCATTAGTTTCCTCTAGCTTAGTGTTCGTTTTTTTATTTTCAGATATACCAAAGTTTCCCTTTAAATCGCTTACGTGCTTGCACTGACTTGATTTCCGCGTTGTGTTGTCCCCGCATTAATTCGTTGCTCACGCTCTCATTTCTCAACTTAAATTTTAGGGGTTATTTATTTACACTTGTAGGCTTATTATATTTTATTTTATTTTATCACCTGTTGGGAGCACCGCATAGACCTTAGGTTTGTTCCTTTCTCTTAAATTTGTGGTCTGGTGGAGTTTGGCCTTTTTATTTCCTCTCCACGTATTTGGCTGAAAGTTGTTTTCTTCTTTATAACTTCCGTTGAATTTTACGAAGTATTTTTTTGGGCTGAAATGTAAGCGCTCATTCATTGATAGGCATTAGATGCTAGACAATGGGGAGACATCACATGCACTAAAACGTAAAGAAAAGATTGCCTTAAAATCAAGATAGGAAAAATGTGGGAAAACTAAAGTTTTTCTGTCTTAACTTTTGCGGTATTTTTTTCAAATTGCTTTAAAAATCTAGTTGTATAAAACTTCCAAAATTGCTATTGTTCTGAAAAAAAAAAAAAAAAAATTCTAAAATTGTTCGACGGAGGTATGGAAACTTTGCCCTCGCCCCCAGAACCCAGTTTTTCTAAGGACTTGAGCTTGCAAGTATGGTACCTCATTTCATTTCAAAAATCTAAATTTACCGTATTTTGCAATACTTTCAGATAATAACACCATAGTCGCTATGCAATATTTAAAAACTATGATAATTTTAAAAAATTTCTGTGAAAAGTAAACGTTTAACCAAACAATAAACTTTGCGTTTGAGAAAGTACTGAAAAAGTGGGGATCCATTATAATCTGTGGGCGTTTGCACCGGACCTTAACTGATGAAATTAAGACCTTAAAATTGACCATTTCCACGCTAAGAATTCAGAGTTATTAGTTATGCTCATTACCGTTTCACGAGTTACGGCCTTAATTGTTTCATTATAACGATACACTACGGAACGTGATCAATATTGCTGCTAACGTGTAAAACTTCAAAATAACATTCATTATTTTTAGAAACTACTATTTTCGAATTACCATCAAAAATTTAACAAAATGCAATAAGTTAAAAGACTTTTGCGCATAAAAATAACCTAAAATTTGTCGACCATAATCTAGAAAAATTTTGTCCTTGGCCCTTGGCAGAGTTGTAAACGGGCCGACTAGTTCAGGCCCGAACCCGAACATATAAGCTCGAACCCGGTCCGAACCCAAAAACTACTTTGAAGCCCAAATCATGCTCAAAAAAAAAACGAAAGTAAGTTAGGCCTAAAAAATTTAGCAATGTTGCCAAATTATTTTGATTATATTTTTGTACACCTTAGACAAAAATCACGTCGCAGGCCCGAATTAAGCTCGAAATTTGTCAACTTTAAGCCCGAACTTGGCCCGAATCCGACACGAAAAGCTCGGTCCGATTTACAACTCTGGTCCTTGATCTTGGCCCCAGCCATTCCTGTCCTTGGCCTCGAGAGAGTCTGCCCTCGAAAGTTCGGTCCTTGGTCTGAAATGTTTTTTGAGTCTTTGGCCTTGGCTTCGAAGGTAGTGTCCTCGGCTTCACCTCTGCTAATTACTGTAGCTTTCTGACCTTTAGGCCTAAACTAATTGTGCAATAATTGTATAAAACCTACTGGCTTACTATAATCTGAAATCTTTGTCTAAAACCTAGTCAGCTGCGATGCTGTAGCCTTCAACATGCAATAATTTCTTCGGATACGCTCTCTTTAGTTGGCAATAGCCACGCTAGGCTGTAGGCTGCTTCACCTAAAGCCAGGCACGTAGCCAGAACGTAATTTTTGGTAGGCAAGCAAAAATTTTGGGGGGGCAATGGCTTCGCAATGATCCCCAGAAAAAAAAAGAAATCTTTCCGAAATAAAGAGCTGATTTTGCCCCCAAATTTCAGCGACGACCAAAAATAAAAAAAAGGTCTTCAAGGAGTTAAAAGCTGATCTCACACGCAATTGGCAGACTCAGGGTATTTTGCTGCGTCAAGGTGACGTTTAGGTGAAATCATTCGAGGGGCGAAGTAAATTTTTTGTGGGCAAAGCAACGTATTTAAGTACTGAACATGCATATGTAGCACGAAATTTTGCTAAAAATGACGTTCAACTGAAATTGTTTGGAGAGAGGGGAGCATAAAAGTTTTGGGGGAAATTTTTCCCTTGTTCTCCCCTGGCTACGCCCCTGCCTAAAGCACTAAAACTTTATCTTGATTCAACATAATTTGCTTGCTCTTGGTAATCAAACCGCTCTAGGAAAACGTCTAACCTCTCTGAATTCAAGAAGCAGTTGTTCCATTAATTTATTGATCTTAACCGGGGGTAAATTCACCCCCTAGGTGTAAATTTTACTTACCGAGGGGGTAAATTTACTGAATTATAAACTAAAGCAACCTTCAATTTTCAGTACTAAAAAATGACAGAGTTACACTGGATTGCCGTTGGGCCATGCTGCAGCTTTGAAAATTAATAGCAGAAACCGACCAAACCTGCGGAAATTTGCAAAAAATCCGCAGAAAACTTGAAGACCTATTTTTGTTTTTGTTGGAGATCACCCCAACCAAAGTCCGTATAACTCCGTAGAAGTTATGCAAACAGTGGCGTACGCAAGATTTTTGAAAGGGGAGGGGGCCAGAAAATTTGAGAATAATGAAGACAAAAAAAGGTCTTCACTCAGATTTAGCCCGTTTTTCTGCCCAAATTTAGGTGAAAACCAAAAAAAAAAAAAAAAATGGTCTTCACCAGATTCAGCCCGTTTTTCTACCCAGATTTTCTGCCCGAATTCCAAAGGGGGGGGTGGCCATGATTTAATTTTGCGCACTATTCTTAGGTATTTATACATTACCGGCACCCCAAAAAGGGGGGCCATGGCACAATGGCCCCTCCCTAAATACGCCTCTGTATGCGAATCATTCGTAACAACTTATTGAAACAACTTATTGTAGTAAGCTTACGTCTACTGCCAAAATCGGTGATAGTCTACTTTCTGCAAGGCTTAAACATGGCACTTTGGATTGCCCTTTTGCCACGTTACATTCTTCAATTTTGACAATAAAATACTTAAATTCATATGAAATTGTCAATTTAGATTAAACGTTTCTTTTTGTAGACAGTTATTTTCTGGTTCAAGATCAAATAACATTAAAACCTAAGTCAGATTTGCGCCCTTCAACAACGCTTCTAATCCGTTTGTAACAAAAAAACTTGACTTAAAATAAAAATATGAAAAGCATTTGGTATAGTTTAGTAATAAAATAAATTAACAAACAACACCCTAAAATGTTTTATATTCAAACAAACACCCAAACGCAACGCCGCCTCAAAAACGCGATTTTAGGACCACTTTGTGCTCCATCATTTTCCGTTAAATCCCGTCTGTATGACTAGTGGTATTTACGGATTTTGACACCAGCAATCGTAAAAATTGGTGGTTTTCCGGACTGGTGACCTTTTTTTTGCTTTTAGAGATCACCGCAAGACTCGCAGAAAGTTGCGGTCTGCCAAGACGATGGGAGTAAATTAAACTTTTTCCATTTGACACGGGGTAAACGAGACAAAAAAAAGTTCAGAACCCCTGATCTATACCTTCAGCACTCATTTACAATAGCGTAGCCAGGGAAAAAGAGCTATATCCCCCCAATTGGCTTACCGGCCAAAATGCAGAACAAGGAAAATACCACTTTTTAGGGCTTCCGCGACTGTCTTTAGCACTCGAAACGACTCAAAAAATGATTTAAAGCATATTTTGAAACGTTAATTGAATGGGGGTGGGCTAATTCGAAGAGATAAAATTCATTAAGCAGAAAAAACTTTGAAAAATGGTAAAAAATGGGTATTCAAATTTGATCGTAATTGAAAAATACATAGCATAGGTTTCATCAAAAATATATAAGCAAATACCAAATGAACTGAAATTTTAGCAGTAGCTACCTCCTACGTAGCCCATTTATGGAACGAGTATAACCAGTACTTAAATTGTAGGGGGGACGAGGGTCTCCCCTTTGAAATTTAGCGTCCCCCCACCGAGATTTAGGCGTCCTCCCATTGAGAGTTAAGTGCTGGATGATCAGACGGAAAATAGCCAGCCAGAATTAAAAGATCCTACAAATTTCCTGCCGAAAATGGTCGCAAATTAGGTGAAGACCTTTTTTTTGGTCTTCACCTAATTTTGTGGAGAAAACACTGCAAATTTTGGCGAAGATCTATTGTTTTTTTGGTCTTCACCTGGTTTTGTGGGAAAAACACTACATTTTCGGCAAAGACCTCTTTTTCTTGTTTTTGGTCTTTATTCAATTTCGGCGACGGAAATACATCATTTCCAAGGCTTCAAAAACGTCCCTGCAAGCAAAATTTTGCAATTTAAATACTGAGTATAACCATGTTTTTGCACTGCTAATTTCCATTACACGTTTTAATGGGATTAAATTTTATCAAAATTGGCCTAAAATTAAGTTGTTTTTACAAAAAAAGTACAAAAATTTTGAGCGCTGGGGGCTTTGCCCCGACATTCTCAATGGCCTCCAGAGGCTGAGGGCTCCGCCCCTAGCCCCCCGAAACAGCCCCCTTATTGCAGATTTCCTCCTACGCGTCAGCTCACCAGCTGCAAGCAGACTTGGAAAAATTATAATTGTAATTGACAAAATTTTAATTAATTACACGATTTTGCTGTTACTGTAATTGTAATTGAACATTTTCAAAAGTCGATAATTGTAATTGTAATTGTAATTGAAAAATTTTCTGCCTATTTTCAATTGCAATTACTCTATTATTCACAATGATAGATGAAAGCAAAATGTATTTGAACAATATCAATTTTCCTTCAGTTGCTAATCGATATCGATATTTTCTACCGGTTGCAATCGCATCTGACGTCACAAACAGAACATCAAAGTCGGTTAGGGATAGTTAGAGTTAGTTTTCGAAGTAGGGTAATCATATTCATAATTTAAACTGAGCACCTACTCTAATCATAACTAGCACTAACACTAAGCCAAAAAATAGCCTAACATAGAACAGGCCTATGACGTCAGATGTGACTGCTGTAATCAGTTGTAAGTAACCATAGTAACTTCATCGCTATTTGTGATATTACGATTTTGTGTGCTTTTTTGCTTGATTGCCCTTGTGTGCATGTCAAAGCGACACTAATGGTTCTATTTTGTATGGTCACGCTAAAGATGTGATATTATTGGTAAATGGTAACAGTTAAAAAGTGTTAAATAGTAGTGGTAACAAGAAGTGTGTCGTGAAGGAACTAATTATATTTAGCGCGTGCAAAATCTGCAATCACGCAGATCATGTATCAGATGATTTATCCAAGTGAACAAAATTCCGAACGCTTCAACTTGTTTTTGTGTCATGTTTTTGCGATGCTCCATATCTGCCTCGTTTGAGTGATTCAGATTCCCAAACGAATGGTTTTCTATCTTTTTTTGTCTGTGGGCGCGCGAGCTCAAGTCAGTTTGTTTTGGGCGTGGTGAAAAACAAAGTTTTTAGAGTTTGTCGAGTTTTTGAAAGTTGTTCAGTTTGTGCATTTTCTCAAGAGTTTTTTGAGTTAAAGTTTTTTACAGTTAGATTTGTTACCTTTAAGCGTTGTTACCGTTGTTAAAGTTGACTGTTTTACGAATTAATTTTTACAGGATTGATAGCAAACTAAATGATGGTTGCTGTAAACTTGCAGTAAGGCGTAAGTCATCCTCCAACCTTCCATCATCCATATCAACTTCCATAGAAGTTGTAAGTACACAATTCAACTTTTTTACAATTTTTAATTGTGTTAAACCATAGGTGGGCACATAGGCGTAGCCAGAATTTTTGATTGGGGGGGGGCAAACCGCAAATCACACGCAATGACGTCACCAGAAACTTCTAAAGAGGAATTCTTTGTTGAGGCAAAGATATCGTGGAATGGAAAATCAGAAGCCGTGGCCTGGTGTTGGCACGTAACTAGGAACTTGTTCAAAGGGGAGGGCTTAAACCAATAGTTACAATGCGAAAATGTCTAAATTGGGAGACGTGTTGAATATAAAGAAGTGTACTGTAATTCAAACGTATCATTGACAGGGGTCTTGGGGCGGAGCCCCCAGCCGCCGGAGGCTATGGGGGTCTGGGTGCGAAGCTCCCAGCCGCTAGGCGATTTTTCGTAATTTTTTGAAAAAAAAAGGCTGCTCATTGGATCACTTTTCGCACGTATTCAGAGCCATTTGAAAGTACTAGATTTTTAACATTTGAAAGCCAATTGAAAAAATTAAGGTTCTCAGTCCTTCTTTTGCTTGCTATTTAAGTCCAAAGCACGTATAAAATCTTGCATTTTGTGGTTAAATTTTGCAAGTGATTTGGCCCTGGTAAGGGGAAGTAAAGTACATTGCCTCTTGCAATGTTTTGGCAGTAAATAACAATCCACTCGAAAATTTTCCTTAGAGATTATTGTTTTGTCATGAAAACAACCAGTTATAGTGGTACATATACGGCCAGGGGGGCCCAGGCCTTCTCAATTGAAAATTTTGTTCAATGAGCATTCCCCTAAATATAGCTAATTTCTTTTACACGTATTTTGTTGCATAAAAACTGGCCAGGTGGAGGTCAATTGCTATTGAAAAATGTACAATAGATGGTTACGCCTACAAACCATGTCATTGCCTGGGCCGGATTTACATTGCGTTTGGCCCCTGGTACTTTGAGATTTTTGCAATATTTTCCCGTCAAATACAGGTGAAGACCAAAAAAAGTATTATATGAGCGCGGGGCCCCTGGCACTGTGCCATATGTTAAATCCGTCCCTGGTTATTGCATTACGTTTATAAAAAGGTTACATGAGGGCCTGAGTTAGCAACTTTTAGGATAAAAACCCTTAATTTCACTCGGGTTATACGATTAAATTGGTAGCCAAACATTAAATTGAGGGGTCCACGGCCCCCTGGATCAATATTATTGTTAGGGGGGCATTTAAGTTGGGGCCATTTGAATATTATTGTAGGGGGTCCATTTAAATTGGTTGGCAAAAATTTAATTAAGGGGCCCGGGCTCCCTAGATTAATATTTTTGTAGGGGGCCCATTTAAATATTATTGTAGGCAGTCCATTTGAGTTGGTTGGCAAAAATTAAATTGATGGGGCCCGGGCCCCCTGGATCAATATTATTGTTGGAGGCCCATTTAAATTGAGTTCCATGTACATATTATTGCAGGGGGCTCATTTGAATTGGTTGGCAAAAATTAAAATGAGGGCCCCGGGCCCCCTGGATTAATATTATTGTAGAGGACTCATTTAAATTGGTTGGAAAAGAATAGATTGAGGGGCCCGGGCCCCCTGGATCAATATTATTGTTAATTACTGTTGTACGCGTCTACTGTTGTACGCAAAGATGCTGAAAGAAACTGAAACTGAAGAAACAACAGTAGCGTAGCCAGGGGAGGGGGGCGTGGGGGGGCTATAGCCCCCCCATTGGCATGTCGACCACAATGCAGAATGGGAAAAACACTACGTTTTTAGCACTTTTGAGGCTGTTTTGTGCAGTGAAATGGACTAAATAGTAATTTAAAACATCTTTTGAAACATATATTCAGGGGGGGCTAATTTTTCAAAAATAAAACTAGCAAATAAATGAAAGCTTTGAAAAATGGTCAAACAGAAGCAATTAAATTTGATCGCAAGTGTAAAAATGCTAAACATAGGTGTCATCAACAAATATACTATAAACTAAGGAATAGGGGGGGGGGGGCTATTCAGTATTTGTTAATTACCAATCATTTCTCTCAAATCTCTTTTCCTTAGCTCCCCCCAATTATTTTTCTCTATAAACTGTATACGAAATAGATTACTCCGCGTGAGTTTTATTGAACTATTCGATTTTATAATTTAACAGCATCTAAACAAGAGAACTAACATTTTACCATTAGCCACCTCCCAAATAGCCCATTTGTGCCACCAGTTTAATCTTGTTTGCACTGCCAATTTCTAAGCCACGTTTTGAAAGCATTATTTTTTAATCAAAATAGCCCTAAAATGAAGTTATTTTTGCAAAAAAATGCAAAATTTTCGAGCGCTGGGGGCTCCGCCCCCAGACCCCCAAAACAGTCCCCCATTGCAAATTTCTGGCTACGTGCCTGGTATGTACTGTATCCGTATGCATTTGAACATGTGAGAGCTTCGCTACAAGCAACATTGTCTGTGCTATTTGCTGTACTTCATCATTTCATTGCAGCTTTGTGTGATAACGTATCGTGCAAACTAACAAGGAGCATCTCGAATCGGAAACCTTAGGTTATTGGGTGCTCCTTGTTTTTCGAATGTGACCTCTGACTTGTGTGTTAAACCCGGAGGTGGGCAGTAGCGCGCTACTGTAGTAGCGGCGCTACCGCTACTTTTTGAGTAGCGGTAGCGCCGCTGCTATAGAAACCGAGTAGCGGGTAGCGGTAGCGACGCTACTTTTTAGGGCAAGTAGCGGTAGCGATAGCGCCGCTACTTTTAGAAAATGAACTATCCCGCTACCGCTGCTTATGTCTCGTGCTTATTGTAATATGTTTAATAAAATCAAAAATAGATACATTAGTAATTGATATATTTAGCTAACAAAATTGTTAGTACGGGCATTGTGTTTATGGTACGGGTGAGAATTTGTTTGTGACGTTGTAATGATGAATTTATTACGTTTTGCAATTTCCAACAATAGATTTGTACGGATGATCACTGTCACTTAAAGTTTGTGACGTTGTAATGTTGAATTGTTTGTGACGTTGTAATGTTGTTTGTGACGTTGTAATGATGAATTTATTACGTTTTGCAATTTCCAACAATAGATTTGTACGGATGATCACTGTCACTTAAAGTCTGAGCTAAACTATATCCACATGGCCGTGGTTTGATAGCAGTTGAATCTGAATAGAAGCAGCGTATAAGTCTACAACAACAATTGGTTAGTTATTATAAACTGATAGTAGGTCTGTTGGCAAAAAGCGAACTAAAAAAATGGAAAGATGCAGTTAGGCACCGGATTAGAGATTTGCGCTTACTTAGGTCGCATTAGGCAGTTAGAGGCTGGCCCGGCACTAGAGTAATGTGCTTGTAAGAAGGGGGCACAAAAAAAGATTTTTTTGGGGGTGCGGTTTGAAAACAATGTAACTTTTTTTGTTAATTTTAGGTGAATACCAAAAAAAGGTCTTCATCGAAATGCGGTAGCTTTTTCCGTCAATTTTAAGTAAGCATATAAACAAGGTTTATTTCAGTTGAAGATCAAAATAAAATAACGAAAAAAAAAAACTTTGAAAAAAATTTTGGGGAGATTTGTTACTGTGATTTGTAGTTGCTGTCAAATAATTTTTTTGGTTTGTTTGTTAGTTTGCAAAGCAATGTTCAGGGTTGATTAAGTGTTTGTGTTTGTTTCAACAATAAATATATATAATTAATAAAAAATACGAAGCAGCATAGCTGTTATTTGAGCAATCGAAATCCATGGTTCTCAACCTATGGGCTTTGACCCAAAATTGGGTCGCCTGAAAATTTTTTTGGATCGCATGGATTCTTTTTGTAGACATCCACAAAGGGTGAAATACGCATAAAACCATAAAGCAATAATAAAAAATGACTCAGCAAATCCGCTGAAATATGTGGATTCCCGAAGTGAAAACCTTTTTTTGGCCTTCACCTCACATTCCGCAAAAATGGCTTGTTTAATGTCACAGATTTGACTTTTTCAATAACTTTGATTCGCTTTGAAAAAGGGTTTGAGAACTACTGATCTAAATAATATAAGCGCTCTATTTTTGATCACAAAAACGTCATTAATAATTTATTGAATACTTTTTTTTGAAAGAGCAATATTACTTTTATAGGAACACGAAACTCAGTTTTGCTCAAAATTTAAAAAACAAATTTGGACCAAAGCTAGCCTTAGCAGAAAAAAAATATTTAAAGAGCACTATCTGATTCAACTCATTTGCAAATAATCAATGGCGTTTTCTTGATCTTTTCTATATTGCCTCAGTTGATTTTAATGATTTTTCTTACAGTTGGCCTATAGGCTTAACTGTGATTTCACCCAGTTGCCTTGGCCTGGAGACAGCGAAGGGGACTTTAGGTCTTCGAGTCAAGTTGCCACTTACGTATACTGTAGTAATTTTCTACCTGAATTTTAACTCAATCGCACAATGTGTATATTTTGTTTTAAGTGATGTTTATATTGTGTTATTGCCGCCTGATGAGACTTCAGCAAGGTCGAATTGCGTCGCCATAGTGCAGTGCATATTGCATTAAATTGTTTTCGGTGGATTACTTATGTTGCACGGTAGATTACTTGTTGTTCGGTAGATTACTTGTGGATTAGTTATGTTTAATTGCTAAACATCAAGCAGGGAAGCTGTGAATACCACCTTTTATAGTTTTTGGTTTGACCCAACCGGGAATCGAACTTGAATCTCTACCGCTTCAGTAGCATACGCTCTATCCACTCGACCACTGATCGGTTATTAATAATAATGATCTAATTTAAAACAAAAGTTAACTTTTAACTAAACAAATATAAATATGCCTCTTTATTGGAACGACCGACGCTCGCGTCGCGTGTTCCTTTGTTTTTACTCGGCCATTTTCCAACCAACGAGTGCGAAATTTCAGACTTTTGCTTATAACTCGAGAACGGTTTGGTCTAGCTTTATGAAATTTGGACAGCAGTTTGAGATTAATGAGTTGTATGTTTGTACACAATTTCGAGGCAATAGATCACGTGACTTCGGTTTTACAACCCGAAAACCGCCCCGCAAGTTTGGCGTGAAAAGCGGTCTCAATCAAAAACGGCCAAGTACGGCAAAAAATATTTCATATGGTTGTACGTCTTAAGATACCCTTTCATCCCAACCAACCCACTTTTGGCCGCAATGAGGTTTATTTTTTATTTTTTTCCTTTTTTATCCTTTTATTTCCTTTTTTTCTTCCTAATTTTTGTACGCTCTTCTCCTAAACCACAAAACATCGAAATCTAATTTTTGTGTAAAGTTGTGAGCTGCAAACGCAATTATTTCTCCCGAAATTGTTTGGGGCAGCTCCACCGGGAACCACCCCAAAATGGGGCCCCAAAAATCCATTTTTTGAACGGCTCAAGCTAGAGTGCTAGTTGTTTTTGCTATCAGTAGATATTTTACAGACAAATATTTTGACATTGTTTGGGGGTGCCCCCCCGACCCCCCCGAATGGATCCCCCAAAAAATCAACTTTTTTGAACAGCTCAATTTAGGGTGCCAATTTGTTTTGGTTTCAGCAAATATTTAACTGACAAATATTTGACATAGTTTTGGGGTGCCACCCCCCTGAAAACCCCCTAAATGGATCCCCAAGAAATCAATTTTCTTATGGCTCAACTTAGGGTGCCAGTTTGTTTTGATATCAGGAGATATTTAACGGACAAATATTTTGGCATAGTTTGGGGGTGCCACTCCCCACGTGGACCCCCAAATGGACCCCTTAAAAATCAATTTTTTGAGTGGCTCAACTTACCGTGCCAGTGTTTATGATATCAGGAGATATTTTACTGACAAATATTTTGACTCTACTTTTCTGGAGGTTCCATAATCAGATATTTTTGAATACCCGGTAGTAATTGCTGATTTAACGGTAGACAAAAAGTACTTTTGAGCATCAAAGCATTAGCTACGCATCGGTCGTTTAGTGGGTTTGCTGGCAAACTCCTATCTAGTACTTAATGAAATTTACGTCACGTTATATTCCAACTATGGTTAAGAGCAAATGAGGTTGAAAGTACCGTACGTAAAAATATAAAAACAGTCAACCCAAACCCAAAGTATACTGGTTTCAAAAAATGTATAGTTTTTCAGGTACGCTTTTCACGAGACTGTCGATGATAATCTAATTTATCTTCTTAATTATTTCATTATATACTCAATTACCAGAGGTGGAGTCGAGGACACAAGGCTCGAGGCCAAGGACACAAAAAAAATCCAAGGCCAAGGACAGCCTTTCCGAGGACACACACTCTCGAGGCCAAGGACAGGAATTCTCGAGGCCAAAGCCAAAGACTTCAAAATGTGTCCTCGAGGACTCCACCTCTGTCAATTACTCATAAGTCACTGCAAAAAAAATTTACACGTAGTTCAAAGTAGCGGGAGTGGGTATCGGGAGTGGGTAGCGCCGCTACTTTCGTGGTAAAGTAGCGGTAGCACGCTACTTTTGAAGACGAGTAGCGGTAGCAACGCCACTTTTTTGGGCAAGGAGCGGTAGCGGGAGCAGCGCTACTTTTGAAGTAGCACGTGCCCATCTCAGGTTAAACCTTTGTTACTAATAAACTACTACTAATACTACAACGTCCAACACCCCTTTTAGGTAAAAATAAAGTAAACTCGAGTAAGGGGCTTTCCCTTTGTAACGTGTTAAGTTGATATAGAGCGTGCTGTAGTTTGAGCTCATTAAATTGGTGACAGATAGGCCTAAGCAGTGCGGTAATTGTGTAGACCAAGTTATCCAAAAAAATGATAACTGATAAAGATCTGTGTTTTATTGTTAAATTTTGTGGAAGTGTTGGGAGGTCAGGTGGAGTGGGTGTTTGTTTTTGTTGCTGGTAATTTTAATTCGCCTATACCGGTATATCGGTTGGCCTAGTTGGTAAAGTATCATCCTAGCAATTATTGGGTACAGTGTTTTTTCAAAGCTGCTATTCGCAGAATATTGTGCTTATTGCCCTTTGGCTCGCTGTTGGAAAAGATTGCACGCTCTTGACATTTTTAACATAACGATAAAGTTAACGACTTTGAACTTTGTTTAAATGCTGAATGTGTAATCATGGTCTGATGGTTGGATTACAGTTACCGAAGTGTCGGTTTTATTTCTTGCTTAATGGACAATACCTGATATATACACTTCAGTAAGCCATACTCATTGCTATGTCTTGGTTTGTTAGTGTCATCATTTATGTGTAACTCGCTAATGATTGGGATGGTTTAGTGATAAGGTCACAAATAACTGATAAGGAGCGAGAATTAGCACTTACCGTCTGACAGTAGGCCTACGTTGGGATGTAGGTTCGTTGCCTCTGAAAATTCTAGGTGAGCTCAGATAAACCTAAGAGCAGAGGTGGGCACAAATAACATATCAAAAGCGCAACGCAACAAAGCGCAACGATCTTTTCAACCTGTAAAAGCGTAGCTCAAAATGCGCAATTTAATTTTTTTGCTTTCTGAAGCGCAGCGCAACTTCTGCAATGAACTTTTTGATTCAGTTGAAGCGCAACGCAATTCTGCAATTGCGGAACGGTATTTTCGTACCAAGTTAAAGTGCAACCTAACTTCCACAATTGAGATTTCACAGCACAATGGAAATACTGCATTTTTTGCAATTTTAAACTAAAAAAGAGTAAATAATTTGCTAAACAAGCCCGAAATTTGTCAATATTTCGATGGAAATGGAGCAAAATTAAGTTCAATGTATAGAATTGTGCTTTTAACCGAAAAAAAAAATTGAAAGCGCAACGCAATTAAAGCGCAACAAATTTTAAAGGCTTTATTCCGCAACGCAACTTCCGCAATGTTTCAGAATAAAAAATTAAAGTGCAACGCAACTTACGCAATTGTGGAGGTTGCGCTTTGCGCTTCTAATTGCGCTTTGCCCACCTCTACCTAAGAGTGACAGCTGTTAGAGTAAAATGGAAATGAAACATTGACAAAAACTGATCTGAGTTAAGAAACACTCTCTGAGTAGAGAAAATAAAAATTTGTTTTTTTCCCAAACATTTCAGATTTAGGTTATGGTAGAGAACTTTAAAAGTGATTACTGGTACACATTGTAATTGTTACCTACATACTGTAATATTTACCAAGTTGCTATGGCCAGGAGACTGGGAGACGGTGAAGGGACCTTTCGATCTCTGTAGTCAAGCTCCCACCTGTCTACCACACACAGCTGGCTTCCTACTGTCCCTTTAATTGCTGAACATCAAAAAAGGAAGCTATGAATAGGCTACCAATTTTTATAGTCTTTGGTTTGACCCAACTAGAAATCGAACTTGAGTCTACCTTTTTTGTAGCAGAAGCTCTATCAACTCGACCACTGATCGGTACCATACAGCAATCGCAAACAACTAGGCTATCAAACTGTTACTTTTGAAATTTGAGTGACTGACCAATGATCATGGATCGACTCCCAGTTTTTGCAGGCCTAGTGAAAAAATGAATTCTTCTGTAACCAAAAGATGTGACTTCTAAACTTTGGTGACCGGTCTTCGGTGAAATTGTCTTTGCCTACCGATATCAGCTATTGTCATTCAGTAACATTAGTTATTAGGCTTGTGTTAATGACTCAGGAAAAAAATGAGGCTAATCTTAGCCTTGGCTGTTACTAAGCAGTTAGACGATTTACCAGTTTAGTATACCTCTGAGTCTCTGACCTTAAAGTTGTGAGCTATACTATAATTAGGCTGATTGGGTTTTACCTTCACTGGGATGTCATTAAGTATCAAAAGATGGTTGTTTTTTTTTGTACCTCTGTGACCTTTTATGAGTGTGTGTGTGCTTTTGCTGCTTTCATGTGTGCACTCATTAGGGTTAGGGTTAGATTTGGGGAATAGCTTAGCCTACTGCTTAGATCATAAAGGAGAGACTAGAGAGCACATATGCACTCATACATGAGTCGCAGAGCTTCCAAAAAAAAAGCAACAGCTTATACTTAATACAGTAGTTAACAACACCCTCTTCACTGTACAGTATTACTTACTAGGCATAACCGTTTTGCTTGCCATGGAAGATACCGTTATCTCAAGTAAAATTGAAACAAAGGAAAAAAAGGCAGCAGGTATGGTTTAGCCTCTAAGCTATTTGTTTGTTCATATAGGCTTAGACAGTTTAGAATTTAATTTTTACCTACCTAATTAGTGATTTGGGCACTCTCGATTTATGAATCTCTGGACTATGACCCTTGTCTTAGCCTTTATCAAAAATTATAAATTTCATGAAGCGATAAAATCAATAACTTGCATTGAATTACATTAGTGTTCTATTAGTCTCTATCAGTGCATTGACGTAGTATACCGATACTTGGTGACATAGCCTAAATTTAGAGCGCTGATTGGTTGAACACAAAAAGCCATCGTGATTGTTGTCTAAAGAATTGCTCTGGATGCAATTTTAGTAGTTAATTTGATGCGATAGTTTTCAGAAAAAAGGGTGTGATGCAATGTAATTGCCATCCCTAATATAACATGTTGTTCTCTTCTCTTGAATGACATGATTTGAAAAAATTTGAGTGCTCTTGAGTAATTAATGCTTTGGTGTTGTTGTTTGAATGTTGTTTACAATTGAAATACTGTATTCTTAAAATTATCAGGGTCGAAGTTCCAAACAGGCTGCAACTTTTGCAATATGGTGGAATTTGCCATGACAGAGAAGCCGTCTTTAATAATTTGTGCATGATGATAATTTGCATTGGTAAATGATCGAGTTAAGGCCTGTTTATACACAGCGCAAACGTGGAAAGTAATACAAACACAAAGGTGGCGTTTGTGGAAGAAAGGTCGTACTTGTAATAAAATATACTCTTTTATGCAGTGTGCGAATGCAAACATAAACAAAATTTAGTTCATGTGGAACACCGTGTTTATTGCCTCCAGAGCAGAATTTTAGGCAGACTTTGCAATGACTTTTGTGTTTAACTAATCAGTGCTTTCAATTTAGGCTACGTCACCACAAAAACTACACCACGTCACAGCACTGATATACTAACAGACAGATAAATGTAATTCAACACAGCTAAATCGTGTAAAGTTTGGGAGTTTAGAAATTTCTTGAATATTAAAATTTCTCAAAAAATTACTTTTAAAAGAGAAAAAATGGAAATTTTTTTACATAAGCAATCTTTAGCTATTTGGAGTTTTGCTTGTACCAGGGGCCCAACATTAGAAGTTTGTGCACTTTTAATTTGCATTGTTTACTAAATATCTCGTTTCAATAGCTTAATGTGTGACAAAAATGTCTTAGATTGCTTGCTTTGTCATTGTAGAATTCATCTTGAATTGCAAACTTTTTAAGCAGTGATTGTTTGCTTATGCCAATCACCAAATGGACTGTGACATAGTTGTACTAGCTTGTTTCAAAAATATTTATTTCAACTTATGATCCAAAAAAAGTTTCAAGGACGTAAGAGCTAATTACTGTTTTGCCATTAATGATATTTGTCATTAATGATAATGAATACCAACATTGCTTATCTACCACTAGTAATACCATTTTTATGAGTACTGGTACTTTAAGATTTAAGGGGGCAGGATTTAAAAAAGCGCTTGGGACAGTATTTAGATGAGGTTCGATTTCAGAAAAAAAAATTGGATTTCCCATTTTTTTGACTCAAGGCAAAAATCTAGCACCCATACAAGTTGAGATTAAAAAATGACCCTAAAAGGGTTTGCCCTATTGTACGATCTACTCTTTTATTATTACAAAGATTACCAGTGTTCCCTCTAACTTTTTGGCTAATCAACTAGTGCCCAAATTTTCTGAAAATGATTGCTCAAAGCTGTCAAAATGTTTCTATCAATATTTGTCCATTTGCCTTTGATTCAATAAATGCTGATTTGCTGACAAAAATCTGCTTAGTATTAACACTGATGACTACTAGTACTTTGTGCTTGAAAGAATCCTTACTACCACTCGTTGGAGGAATGCAGAATGTTGCTAGTGTTCCTCACAATTTAATGTTGTCTTACTTCAAAAGGAAACACAGTGCAACAATCAACTAAAATACAGTTATCTGCTGGACTACTAGTAATATCTGTAATGTCGTTTCACAAAATGATCAAATTTTATTTTTGCATTGCAAACAAAAAATACAACACACAAAGGGGTTTAGCATATTTAAAAATTGCAATCTCAACAAGAGCCTGCAAAGTGATTGTTTGAGGTCTCTGCATCAAGCAACCACATGAATATTTCGATTTTCATGAACAAAATTTCATGAATGTGTTACTCAAAAAATATTCAAATATAAGTTTGTTTTTGTTTAAGTTTAAGAAGTTTTAAGATTTGCACCACAATCTTCTGTAATTTAATTCTTAAAATTTGTTTTGAAATTATTGAAAGGTCGATTTCTTAAGGTCTGTTGAGAATGAGTTCCATATTTTTGCTAATCTCTTGAGTTTGCAACATGGAGAGCTTGGTTGGGTGGATCTTATTTTGTGACTGGGTTTTACGATTGTGTATCAAGTTTACATTATGAAAAAGCATGC
Source organism: Trididemnum nubilum (assembly GCA_963965965.1). Lineage (NCBI taxonomy): Eukaryota > Metazoa > Chordata > Ascidiacea > Aplousobranchia > Didemnidae > Trididemnum > Trididemnum nubilum. The sequence goes on along the minus strand of OZ014469.1, from coordinate 35,305,283 downwards.
AAAACAAAAGGATATAATAATCAATTTTTTATGGTTGGTGCATTCACTTTTCAAGTATTAGCTTGTATGTATCAGCAATTTTAAATTTTCGAACTTTGTGGTAAACTGGAGTTGTAGAGAGTTTATGATTCAAATGTGATACAATTTGTAGGAGACTCAATTTTGTGAGGTTGGAAAGAAAGTGCTCCAAAAGAGAAGTCCAGATTAAAGACGTGGTTGAATTAAATTGTAATATAATAGTCTACAGTGATTGTAATAAAGTAGATGAACAGTTGAAATAAGTAGGCTATTGCAATTTAGTTGTTGTTGTGTATATTTATCCTCCTGTCACCAGACCGCATCAGATGCTAAATACTGGTCGATCTGTGCACTTTTTATTGCTATGACTACTTCATGCACGGAGCTGGACAGCGCTGTTTCGAGCTTTTAGCTCTCATCGGCAGCCCTCAGCTATCTTTTTCGAAGGTATTCCCAGCTGAACAAACATCTTGGCCTAACTGGCAAACCTTATGGGGTTGCACAGAGGCAGATGCTTAGTAGGAAATAAACGATTTTTCACTTGTGGTACTTTAGAAACAAGTGAAAAATCGCTGGATCCTTGTAGTTAGGACGTCAAGATATTGCAGACTACTTCATGCTTGGAGGAATCCGCACCTGCTCGGGAGTTTCCATTGATCCATCAATGTTCCTGTGGTTTTCTTTGAATTCTTGTTGACTAAATTTGCTGCTTGTTCGAAACCACTAAGCAGAGGTAATCATTGTAAAGGGTTATATCCAAGGATGGCACAATGTATGCAAGATGAGTGTTGAACACGGATTCTGCAGTCAGGATCATCATTAAATGATTTTTTTACCCTCTCAGCCGCGCTACTGCAATATCAATGCTTTTAGCTGAATAGCTGATATAGATTCAATGACAACAAGTTTTACAGTGGGCCTAAAATTTAGCTTCTTTTCTAAAATTATGCCAAGGTATTTGTGTACATTTTTTATTTTCAATCATTGAACCTCTCCTATTTTAATTTTAGTTTATGTCAGTGATTTAAAATTTAGCATTCTTACTGATCTATGACTATTTGCAAATGGCTTATATATCTGTGTACAAGCAGATTCTTTTGTCAGTTTAGAGAACTTAATAAAAAATGTTAATATCTAGCAAAATGTTAACAAATTAATCTTGAATGCCTCAACATCTAATGCATATATAAATCTTCCAAAATAAGACAACAAACTTTAAACCATAAAGCAATCATTAATTTATGGAAAATATCTAGAGTAGATTCTGTGAAATATTTTGATGTGTTTCTATAACAAATTTGTGTGTGTCCCTAACAAATTTGACTACAAGGTCACCAGTTTGATGACTTTGTGGTCAGACTTTGATCATAGTAATCTGAGAAGAGAGTACAATGGCTAGTACAGAAGGGTTTGTGTGAATTTAGATGCTGATGAAACATTAGTCTAATGGAAAAGCAGATAATGCGAGTGAAGTACTACCTCAGAGTTGTGAAAATTTGTTTTTGATAAAAAAATGGTCCTTTAAGTAAAAAAATGCATTCCTTGTATTTTAATTACATATTTAAATTTTAGCTTTGATATATGTACCGTTAGAGCTTATCCAGTTTAATCAAATTTTTTAGCACTGATTTGTTTTTATTCTCAGTGCAGTGTTGCAAAACTTAACCAATTATTAAGCTGCCAAAAGCAACCTAAGTTAGAGTGCCATTGCCAATATTATCTGTTAGTGTTAATAGTGGTGAAATCTTAAATGTATTTTTTTATAGGAAAAGATAATGCAGCTGCATCTGGAGAACCTAGTGGAAATCCAGCAAGTTATAGCAGGTATGCCATCGTTGGTTCGCACCCTATGCAATAAAATATCGTAGACTGTGAAGGCGCATATACATAGGATGCGGCGCAAAAGAAGTAAAAATTGCAACCTTTATGAATGGTCATTAACATCATTGCTCAAAATAGTTCAGCTATTGGTGTCACATTTTGGTTGCTTCTTTTCCTGTATAAGCACACCTTTAGTGCTAGTGCTACTTAGGCCTAATTATGATTTGAAATAGTATCAAAAAGTGCAAAAATAGGCTTATTGCGATGTCAGTATTGCTAACTATAGTATGTCCTTTTGGACAATAACTATGATACTTTATAGCAGTGCTGCGCAACCTTTTTTAATCTGCGGCTCACTTACACAGCTTGCTAAATTCGGCGGCACACGGTAACAAACAATGCCAGTAAAAACACAAAAATGCAAAAAACGTTATGGATTTATTCTCAAACATCTGGGGTTTTTCAGCCATTTTGTTTATCCCTAAAAAACAGTCTCCAGTTTGGCAAACCGCAAATTTCTCCGATTCTCAGGGTGGTCTCCAAAATACAAAAAAAAAGGTCTCCAGCCCAGAAACCACCAAGTTCTACGTTTCTTGAAATGAACTCCAAAAAGATTAAGGACTTTGGGCCAGAAACCCACAATTATCTGTGGGTTTTGAGGTTGAAGCTTCTTACATCACAAATAGTTTGCAGACAAACGTTCAGATTCGGAAAAAAGGTTTTTGTTAGTTTGCTAGAAAAATTACAGATACTCTGCGACACACCTTATGTGGTCTTGTAGCACATCGGTTGTGGTGCGCTGCTTTATATTAATGCCTGGTAAAGAGCTTTATTTCACTTATTTATTTAATTCTAATCCAGATTTAGGTCTTGAGTGTGAAATTAACTTTACATGGAACCAATGCAAACTAGAATTCAAATCCTGAGTAATCTTAACCTTAAAAATGCAAGGACGAATATTTTTTATAATTGTTCTTTAGCGTTCTCTTTAACTGTTTACTTAAATTTTTTCCGTGAAGTAGTCTTTCTTTTGGTGATTATATAGATATTATCTTTTAAAGCTTTTAAAACCTTCAAATTTTTCAGTCATTATGAGTGAAATGGCTGAACTGGTTTTTGGTTGTTCGCTAAAGATTTGGTTAAATGATCCAAATTATAATCCTAGTGTTACAAATCTAAATTGTTGTCGAAACGATCACCTGTCTAGCTGCATTAAAGTGTAACACTGTTTAGTAACAATAATGAGGTCATGATCATAAGCCTCTATTTTACTACTTTTTGTTTCTATTTTATTTTTTCACTTTATATCGCTCTGCTCTAGCGAATTTTGTTGCATCATAATATGCATACTGCCGCGAACTGCGATGAGTTATGCGATCACTGCAAATCTCATGGCTTTGTAGCAGCAAAGCACATGTTTGTTTTGATTCTTCATTTCACCAGCTCCAAGAGGCACTAGATAATCAGACAAAATGATGTCACGATGGAAAGGATAAGCTAGCTCAAAATACATCAGTTCGGTAATTTCGAGTCCACGACAACTGACCGCAAACAAACTGACCCTGAACCAAATGACACTGATTGGCTTAGAAGGGCGATCATTAAAATATTTTACTATCCCCAGAGCTATCTTGCCCAAACCCTCACTTTGTGACGAAATTACTGTGACGAGAAACCGTTGGTTCGTGGTCAGTTTGTTCGTGGTCAGTTGACTTGGCTTGGTAATTTAAAAGCGGACTAAAATCATAAACAAAGTGATCTACAGACTGTTTCAAATATTCTGGTTTTTCTTGTTTAATACCTACATTATTCTGAAGCTGAAAAAGCAAAATTTACATTCGCTTTAGTTTTTTAAAATAATCAAGATAATATATCCGATTCTAGGAATTTGCTGGTTACTGAAAACTCTTAAATGAAACAGTGAACTTGTTATTGCATGCATGTACATTTCTTGCAATTTAAAGAAAAATATAGACTGAAAAAATTGCTAGGATAAAGTGTACCTGTGATTCAGCCTCATGAATGAAGATTCCATTTGATGTAAAGTAATTGGCAAGTATATTTCATCATGAAATTTCTGTCGAGGTTTTACCAGTTTTATGGGGTTCATGCTATGCTTTTCTTACAAATAAATTTTTTTTTGCTTTTTATGCGAACGGTCAAAAAATACTAAGATTTTAATTCGTAAGTGGAGCATAGCATGCACTAATCAAAACTTTACCCTAGCTCAAATTTTTACCCTAAAACTAACACTTATATTTCTCATTTATGTTTACAAATATGAAATGTATGGATAAATATTTCTCATTTTCGTTTATTTAGAATTTTTTAGTGAAATAATCACCCTCAATAAATAATTGATAATTGTGACCAATGTTACCACTAATCGATTTTTGTTTATCAATCAGCTGTTTCTTGGATCTCAGCAATTATTTTTGTTGCGGATTTAGTTTTAAAGAAAGTCAACAAATTTGTGGAAATATGGATGTAGTACTCCTTTCTTGTACATTAGTCTGAAATTTATGGCGCATTAATGTTTTTTACATCTTTGTGTGCAGTTATTTTGGGAAAGTTTGAGCAACAAAATTAGAGGGAGCCAGAATAGTGACTGGTTATTTCTTGTTTATTCAGGTTCAAGCTAAAAAATCAGAATCTAAGAAGTGAAGTTAATAAGAATGCTCAGGTATTTACTTTCAAAAATTGATCTGTAATGTGCTTTACACTTTACTGATTCTAAAGAACTTGCTTCTTGGCACTATATAGGCTTTTTGCTTGTAGCATGCAATGTGAATAATCAAATCAAATCTTTCATTGTACTCACTGTATTACGCCGAAGCGTGTAACGAGTTTGTGAGGTCCATCTCTGCGTTATTGCACCCGGGCAACACATCTCCTTTCGAAGAAATGTTGCAGCAGTGGCGAACCATTGGCAACACTGTGTCCGATTTGACCGGTTCAGGATTTAACCCCAGACCTCCTGCTCCAGAAGCGAACACGTTACCGCTCGACCAACTGGCCGGTATCTGGATATTGTAGATCATTGAAAAGTAACAGTTGTGGTGGATAGTTTTTGTTGAATGCTGATGGTTTTTATCATGAATTATTTGTCACGTCATGTATTTTTACCAGCCAGTTAGTCAAGTGGTAACGCATTCATCTCTAGAGCGGGAGGACTGAAGTCCAAATTCCTAGCTGGTCATATTGGACACAGAGTTGCCAATGGCTCGCCACCGCTGCGACATTTCTTTGAAAGAAGCTGTGTTGCCTGGGCGCAATGACGCTGAGATGGGCTTGCAAGCTCATTACAAGCTTCGGCGTAATACAGCGAGTATAATAAAAGATTTGTATTACGTTTTCAGCTACTATTTGCTCAAAGTTCTGGAGGAAGTGAATACGGTGATGATGATTTTCCGATAAAACGTAAAGAGCAACAACATCAACAAGCAAGATTACTATCTGCACAAAATCCAGAGTAAAGCTCGGTCTATAATGGGCGTAAAATCGTGAGCGTACGAGCTTATCCTTAGTTTATTTTAAACAGAAGTTCAGTACATCCGGCGTACCACCTTACCAGCGTATAACTGCCCGTTGGGTTAAATAAACCAAGGTTACGCTCGTACGTTCACGGTTTTATGCACAGTCTAAACAGGGCTAAGAATATCCTATTTTTCATTCTTTGATTTATGGCGTAGTTTCATAAAGTTCTCTTTTTCATGCAAATATGTATTGATTTATTATTTTTGTTCTTGACCACTACAATTACCGGTAAATAAGAACATAGAGAGAACAAGACGAGTCATGAAAGGAAGAAACAACACAACATCAGTAGTTAAATCAGTCAAAAACTGTTGAGAGTCAAAGGTCAGCTGTGTGGCCGAAAGGGCAAAGACGTTTTTACGACTACCCTGATTGCATGATCGGGTTTAACCCGCACCTTGGTCACGTTGAATGCGTCTTTAGACAAGATACTTTTACGTTGATTATCTCTTCTTGGTGGCTTCAAATAAGAAGTAAATTCAGTGGCCAAGAATTGGAAGAAATTTTCACGATCATTGGATTTCCTAAAACCTCCTAAGCAGGCCCGGATTCCTCAAAGCTCGAAGTAATTTTGGCAATTAAAAGTGTTCGGATCATCCAGTAATTACCATCTGACACTGTCTGGTGACAAGAGGCTCGTGCCTGGTGTTTACCTCTATCCCAATCAAATATGTGTAAGGTTTTTTTTTCTAACATCTATTTTTGAGCGGAAACAACCCAAAAGACATGGTGAAAACACATTTTGACTTCGCATTTATTATGTCCAGCTTAAAGCGCTCGGTAAAAACTCTTGATTTTTTTTAGTCTTTACGTTTCTCCAGCCACCGGCCTGATCAATTGCAGAAAAAGCGCAGAAACCAACTTTAAGATCAAGCGGCTATTTATTTAAACAATGAAATCGATTTTGACCCAAACGGGTCTTTATCAATTACATATCTAATTCAAATTGAATTATTTCCATTTTATTTTGATGAAGAAATTGTATTGGAAAAAAAAAAACTGATGATGACTCTTTTCGTTTGAAATTGATTTTACCGCTTGAAAAAACGAGGTTTTTTAATATCATAAATATCGGTTTGGTAGCTTTTTAGGAATTGATCAACTTGATGACTGAACTGCTTAGCTAGTGCTTCATTTTTATCATTGTTTTTGTCTGTTTCTTAAACTGAAGAAGATTCAGTTTTTTAAACATTTCTTTTATCCTGCCTCATTTGCTCTTTTTTTTTCTGCGTTAGTTTTTCAGAGTCAGAAAGCGATTGGCCCAACAGGCACTGGTGCATAATCGAATTTAGCACTCAGAGAAAAATTTTGGACATGTCTGCACCACACTCAATTGTTAATTCTTAAAGCTCTCATAGCATACATATAATCGAAGATAAAGTATGGTATCAGTCAGTACATCAAAATAGATTGTTCTACATTTATCAACAACAAGAGCTTTACTTATTTTTAAGGAAAAAGAAATCATTGCCGACAGTTTTAAAGGCTACAAATTTTCTGAGATCATTGAAAACAGCTGTGAAACTTCATTCAAAGCAAGGAGAAGAAAAGAAGAGCTTGGCTGATGTACTGGTTAAAATGAAACTCAATGCTGGACCAAGATCTTCGACGTAAATTGAATCTGTTTTTTATATCATACAAGTTGCAAGATTGTGTACGCGTCTAGCGACATATGAGTGCTCTTTTTTATAGGGATAAAGTTACATACAAATTTAATTAAAATAATGAGTCTTTTATTGGATGGTTTGTTTGTAAATACAACTTATCAGTTTTATGAAATATACTACTGCAAGTTTGTCACAGAGAAGTCTCATTGTTTGATACCTTATCAGTAAAATTACACCGTTGATGCTCAATTTTGTCTATGTGGAGTAAAGCAGCATTTTTGTGGTAAGCTTAGTCTCGAAAAGACCACCTTTTTTAATTTTTGTTTATGGCGAAGGCTTTACGCGAGATTTTTTTGTGATTGCGAGAATTTTTAGTCTGCTTGTCGTCAAAAGGGGACCTTTAGGTCTTAAATGCATGAACAGCTATGCCTGAACATTCTTTGCATAAACGTCCGTGCCTAAAAGTCTTAGACTGCCGAACTACAAGCAATGCAGCTGGTTGTAACTTGGGTTTCATAGTTTTGTCAATATTCAGTTTTTATGCTACTGATCAATTGCTTCGTGCCTCTCAAACTTTTCAGCGATGGTTATAAATTTCTATTGTGGCATCGATGCGATATAGTTTTCGTCTGCATATTTGCCAGGGTGAAGCTGTAATAACTTCATCCCATCAAAAATCAGTGCGTAAAACTTGTTTTTTAGTACTGAACAAGAGGCGGATGGTGGGTTAATGACCGACGTCTCATCGTTTGAAGATTTCATCGATTTCCATCGAGTTGAAATTATTGGAAATATGGCGGCCGGAGTAAGCGTAATCTGCCAGAACAGCCGGCCAGTTTTTTGGAGCAAAAGATCTAGCGTACAAATCTCCGGCCGGTCAAATCAAACACAGAGTTGCCAACTGCTAGCCACTGCTGTAACAATTCTTTTTTTTGTTTGAAAGAAGTTATGTTGTCTGGGTACAATGACGCGGAGATGACCCGCAAACTCGTTACGTGCTTTGGCGTAATGCTGCGAGTGTAATAAAAGCTTTGATTTGCTATTTTAGGCCAGTATTGAAAGTGGTTTTTATTTCTGTTGTCATAACGCATAAAGTTATCTTAACCTTCATAACATATTGAGGCTAAAATCAAGATTATTAAATGCATTGGATTAAAAATGCCGTGTAGCTAAACTATAACGAGCGAATCCTAATCATTATGTAATGGCAAGCTTCGGGGCATTTTTGAACTTTTTTTCTTCCAAAAGCATTTTAAGAGTAACGCATAATGTATAATAGCTATAACGGCGAGCACAATTTGCTTCGTATTGATTGTGTTCAACATCTTGCTTTGAAAGGATCACGTTAGAACTTTTGACTACAAGTTTGACGTCTTCAATGTTCTTTATTTTTTATGGGACAATGGTTTATCTCCCAGTTAGAAATAGCAGTACTATTGAAGAGGATGAAGCATTCAAATAGAATTATGTGCTTAAGTTAAACATTAAAAACATATCTTCAAATTTTGGCTTTCTGCGGCTTATCGTTTCTGAAATATTTTATTTCTAAGTTTTAAGAGTTGCCAGTAAAAATCTATTTTAAGAATTGAGATATCATATCTAACTTGTAGAAGAATTTTTATTGTAACACTAATTCATGCTGAAGCCGTGCCTTCGGGTGCTTTCACCTTATTCAAGATACTTCAAACATTATTTTAAAAAAATAAAACTTTTACCGGCAACACAGTGGAGATCTAAACTTTGAAATGAAAATACCGGTATGTCTCCAAAAGCATAAGTGGTAAAAAGCTGGAATTTGTTGAAGGTATGTTTTAGATTATTTTCCATCTTTTGCGAATAACCCTAGCTAGATGCGTTGCCCTCTTTAATGATTTTTTTTTTGTATAATTACACGTATTAATAATAATAAAAATCTATAAAAACATTAAAATAATGCCCCCAACAGCCTGTTTCTCCGTTAGACTTCTCAGAAAATGGTGGCAAATCTAAAAAGTAAACTTTACGTAGAGTCTGAGCGATAAAAGAAATTGTTGAAGTGAACCAACTAGCGAATTTCCACGCATTCCAGATGCAAACGGGCCGGCGGGGCCGTGGCAAAAAACTGCGCCCTCGCTCCAAAGAAAAGAAAGCAAGCTCGCTGATTACCGACAGGCAGCTACCAGCATGGTAGAGCACTGGAATAGAGGGACAAAGACCAAACTATATGGCACTCTAGAAGAGGATACGCTCTGCATCCTGGGGCTGGCTGTACTTAAACCAATATTTTTTAACCAATAATGGTTATTGGTTACACTGTAGCCAGCCTCAGTATGCTGAGCGTATCGTCGTCTAGAGTGCCGTATAGTTTGGTCTTTGCCCCTCTTTTCCAGTGCCCTACCCCGCTGTCAGCTGCCTGGCGGTAATCGGCGTGCTTGCCTTCTTTTTTTTTTTTGGAGCGAGGCGCCGATTTTTGCCACAGCCCCGTCGGCCTGTTCTCGTTCTGGATACGCGGGGGGATTCGCTAGTCGGTTAACTTCAACAAATTCTTTTATAGCCCAGACTCTACCTAAAGTTTACTTTTTAGATTTGCTACCACCCCCTGAGGAACCTAACGGCGAAACAGGCTGTTGGGGGCATAATTCTAATGATTTTATATGTTTTTTTTTATTATTTCTAACAGGCTCTGACCTAGCATCATCAAGCTCGTTGTTTGGCTTGCTACAAAAAAGACTAATTACGGGTTGTTATATTTTTGTAGGTACCCTTGGAAGAATTTAAAAGTTGTTCTCAAAAACTTGCTCAGGCTTTATTTCTTCGAAACAAATATGCAGAGATGGCTTGTCACAAAATGTGTGTTACTACCGAGAAATACTTGCGATCGGTAAGATGAAAACAGGAATGAGTTACGTAGTTGTATGATCCGCATTTTGGGTCTGCGTGCAACATTTTCATCCAGCTGAAAAAATCTGGTAAGAGGTTTTTTTTACCATACCGCACGCGGTGGAGACTTTGCACTGTTCCTTTTATTGCTGAACGTCACGCAGGAAAGCTGTCAATACAAGTTTTAATAGTTTTTGTTTTGACCCGACCTAGAATCGAACCAATTCTACCGTTTCAGCAGCAGATTCGCTATCCACTTGACCTCTGGTTAAATAGCTACTTACGTTGTTAACGAGTTGTTTAATTTATGTTTATTGGTTTTCTTTTTTTGCCAATTTCTTATATGTTTATATTAGCCTACTAGTAGAAGCATAATTGTTAATTCCATGTTGTACATGAATAATTGCGTATTCCTTGCTACTAGAAAAATGGTGAATTTATAGTTACTTTTTCCCCAGAATTCCAAACAACGTTTTTTTATTGGTAGTTGTCTTTGAAAATGCGATTAATGGAAAGCTGGGAAAATCATACATTGCCCACGTACAACTCCATGCTATTCTCATTAGCAGTGAAACTGTTCAGGAAGGTAACGTAATAAGCATTCATTTTCAATTACTTTTACAGATAGCATCAAAAAATGCTGGCGACCCTCGTGTGTATTCGGAGCAACACAATGTAGAAGGTATCTTAACTTGAAGATTTCACCAGTATTTTGTATGGTCAGCTGTTTACTGTATTTCGCAAGGGTATCCTTACACCTCCCAGAAAAACATTTTCCTGAAAAACACTTGCCAGAAAAAACATTTCCCTGAACGTACACTTTTCAGAATGTACATTTGGCCGAATGGACATTTTCTCTGAAACCTATTTTCCAGAATTGTCACTTGCCAGAATGTACATTTGGCGGTATGGGCATTTGCCCGAAAACCTTTTTTCCAGAATTGACACTTGCCAGAATGTTCATTTGGGCGAACGAACATTCCCCCAAAAACCCATTTTTCAGAATTGACTCTTTTCAGAATGTACGTTTGGCTGAATGGACATTTCCCCAAAACCTATTTTCCAAGATAAAATTACACCTTCTCGAACATCATTTTTGAGTAAAGTAATAAAAATGTTCATTTTTTTCAAAAGCCATTATTGACTTTTGATTACCGGTAAATCTTAGTGCATTACTGTGACAGTTTTCCTATTAAATAAGAGTTATATCCCGAATCGCTCAATTTATCTACAATCATCCACATGCTTCAAACGTAGTAGGCATAGAAATTAAAAATCGATGAAAGCATGTTATCTAGTACTTGACGGCGATTATTCTAGTTCGGCATTTTGCCTGCAAATCATCTGCATTTTTTATAATTCTTCAGCGAAGCGACCCGATCACCGTGAGTCGCATTAGGGCAGGATTTGGAGGTTTTAACTTGTGCTTATATTGGTTGGGGACATCTCAGCCATTCTCTATTGGTAGCAAGAAGATTAAACCGTTGACCATATCATTGTTTGTCGACAAAATCCGGCCCAAGGTAAAAAAAAAGACTGATCTAGATGATTATTGTATTAACGTAAAGATGGGTACATGAACTTTATAAATAATGGGCACAGTCAAACAAATGGGTAAGGTTAGATTGCATGTTATCAACCCTTCCAGTCACATGACGTGATAAAGCCAATTTTGGTGAAACCCTTATTTTTTCATTAATTTTGGGTTTGGGGGGATGAAATAGAGTTAACGGGATTAAATATATTCTATATGATTTCCCTAACCCTAATTTGGACGAAAAAGGGAGGTTTCATTAAAATTGGCTTGATCACGTGATGTGACTGGAAGGGTTGATAATATGCATTTATTTCTAACCTTACTCCAAACAAATGACGCTCTTATCGTATTCATTAAGGAATACGATTATTTTGACCAGGTTTAAATATTTTTGCGGCAGGGGCGGCTCGTAATGGAAGCTGAAAAAGCTGCAGCATACCCTGCCTGGTCTGTTTTTTTTTTTTAATTTTTTTATGAATATTAATATTTTTATTTTGGAGAATTTTAGAATTGCTGTGGCGACCAGTGAATAATTAATCACCTGTACCCCTCCCCCTCTTCCGCTCGACCGCAAAAATTAGAAAATTATTGCATTTTTATAATTATTTTAATATAAAAAATTTTTTGGAAAGTCTTGAGAAAAGCTGTTCACTTTGCAGCTTTTATAAGGCATTGAAATTGTACGCGGTGACGTCACAGCTAGTCTTTCTTCACTCTCTTGTGATAAATGGACAAAAAATAAGCTGCGGCTCGGGTAGCTTTTTGGCTTGTTGAGAAATGTAAAAATATGTTTCTGGATAGCAAGCATTGAACTGTTGAATATATGTCATCTTGTACTGTTGTAGGATACTGCGATTAGTGGAGACTGTAGAGTCGTGGAAGAATATATGCTAAACTAGAACGTGACATCGTAAGTGATATCCGGCGACTTCGCAACAGTATCCGAATTTGACTGAACTTCATTACGCTTTTAAATAGCGACCTAATTGTGCTAAATGAATTTGTAAATATGTGGTCGTTGATAGTCAGATGAATAAATGCGCTTCTTTCAAATTTTTTTCACTGGCTTAACAGCTTCTGGCTATTTGCTTTCAATATTTAAATGTCTCGAAAAGTTGAAAATAATTTTCAAGGAACGTCAATTCAATAATTGTGCGCCCAAAGCCATTTATATCATCCTTGATCACTTGATATGTTTCGGCAATTTTTGTTTGATTAGATCAGATAAAGTTTTTACATCGGCATTTTTGTTTTTTTAAAGAATTTCAATCATTAAAGCAGCGACTAAAACTGCCAGGCTGCTACGAGCGATCTGATGTTAAACAATGGTTAACGGCATATTTAAATAAAGAATTAATGTTTAAGGAGAAATAATGTTTATCCATAAGGTTTTAAAACATGTCTTCAGTCGCCCGCCGGTAACGACGGCCAAATCTTGAATCGAACTTTCGACGTCAGTGATACCAATCTAAACTAGTTTTTCTTGTCCGTGCCCGAGCCTCGACGTGTCGCTTTTGCATTTGAGGCATTACAATAGACGAGGCATAAATTTTGAATAATTACAAAGGTAACTGCGAAGTAAACTCCTGTTGACCTAAAAAGCTCATTTTTGGTAAAACGTTGAGTTGCACTTTTTCATCGTAATTGAATTTATATACGACGTTTACTTTTTAGGGCCCGAATGTTTTCATATGATTTGCAGCTTACCCTTTCAAAATGGTCACGAGCCGCCACTGTTTTGCGGTTGTGGGTAAAAATTGCTGTTGTTATTTGCCGACGGCACAGTAACTAAATTTTGTTAATAAATTTATGAAATAGAAATTTTTTGATGCATTTGAGTTAAGGTAAGCACTTAAACGTTTATCAATTAAGCAGTTGAGTTATCAGCAATTTCTTCTTCGGGAACCCAAAAGGCTGGAAACGGTCTCTATACTAAGTTGTTATGCAGTTCTTAGTAATATGTTAGGCTTATCCTGGGATCAATTCAATAATATTGGCAAGTTTTTTTTTTCAGTGGGGTACTTGAAGAACTATGCAGAAATGTAAGTACATGGCGGTAGAACTAAACCTGATGTAAAACATATATATACCCGGCTTACTGAACAAAAGAGTTTTATTTCGTCTTCTTGTATAATAATTGCTAAAATCAAACGTACGTTTTGACAAGTGTCAATTCTGGAAAGTAGGTTATCGGATAAATGTCCCTTCGGCTAAACGTACATTCTGGCAAGTGTTAATTCTGGAAAATAGGTTTTGGGGAAAATGTCCATTCGGCCAAATGTACATTTTGGCAAGTGTCAATTCTGGAAAATAGATTTTGGGGGAAATGCCCATTCGACCAAATGTGCATTCTGGCGAGTGTCAATTCTGGAAAATAGTTTTGTGGGGAAATGTCCATTCGGCCAAATGTACATTTTGGAAAGTGTACGTTCAGGGAAATGCAATTTCTGGAAAGTGTACGTTCAGGGAAATGTACATTCTGGCAAGTGTTCGTTCAGGGAAATATACATTCGGGATAATGTACTTTTGGCCAAGTGTTTTTCGGAGAAATGTCCTTTCTGGAAAGTGTTTTTCGTGGAGATGTACAGGATCCATTTCGCGAGAGCACCTTATGCAGGTTGCTATTTGGTTTTCGTTTACAGTGATTGTGAAACGATCTATTACAAACCTACATCATCGTCAAACGATCAGTTTTGGTTTTGCAAAATTATGTGCCGTATTTTTCACCCCTAAAGTTGCACTTAAACTACTCAAAATTTTTAAGAAATTAAAGATGCGTCTTGTACTCAGTTGCCCCTCATCTATGAACCAGGTTAATGGTCTGATTTTCTTCTTGATTTAATTTGAGTTCTAATATGTAGTTTCGGTAAAGAGGTTATTTTCAGAACCATACTGCAACACAATTCAGAAACACCACTCCATTGACGATATTACTGGGCTATTTATTATTTTGAGCTAAGCTAGCTTCATGTTTTTTGTAAACGTTTTCGGCGTTTGACAGAGCGCCCTCATCAGGAAACTAAAAATACGATAAAATGAATAACTAATATCACTTTCAAGTAAACTGAAATATAGTTGAAAGATTTTTTTTCTCAACGTACAATGATAATTTTGATTAGCAACTGCATCTGGCTAAACTGTCAGTTTACAGTCAGGCATTTTAATTTTGGCAATTGATAAAAATACAATTCTGTCATTAAACACAAAATGGTGACTTCACAAACTATCAGTAGTTAATAGGCTATCATGGCACAAATCACTGCACTCTTAAAAAAAATTAATACACACTTAATAAGAAGGAGGCCCCATTTGCATTCATTTGTTGATTGATAGTTGGATTCTGTTGTTTGGTTAGGAGTGCATTGGTGTATTTTTGCCTCATATGCACTATTACATGTGCGAAGTACACCAAACGCTCCTAATCAAACAGCAGAACCCAACTGTCAATAAACAATATATGCAAATGGGGCCTCCTTTTTATTGAGTGTGTACTAATTGTTTTAGTTTTTTTTTGTTTTAAGTGTGCAGTGATTTGTGCCGTGATAGCCTATTAACTAATGATAGTTTGTGAAGTCACCATTTTGTGTTTAATGTCATAATTTATTTTCATCAATTGCCAATTTTAAATAGCCTGATTGTAAAATGACAGTTTAGCTAGATGCAGTTGCTCGTCCAAATTATTATCGTACGTTGAGAAAAAAAATCTTTTACTTATGTTTCAGTTTATTTGAAAGTGGTATTAGTAATTCATTTTTACTGCATTTTAGTCTTCTGATGAGGGTGCTCTGTAAAGCGCCGATAACGTTCGAATAAATATGAAGTAAGCTTAGCTCAAAATAATAAATAGCTTGGTAATATCATCAATAGAGTGGTGTTTCCGATTTGTATTGCAATTTGATTTAGAGTTATTTAGAGCTTCGTTAAAGTTTTTAGAACTTCGTAAGTTGTGTTTAATTTAATGCGCCATATGAAAGAAAATTAAAGCAATAAAGCCCATTTATTGATACTGCACCTTATAGTTCGAAAAATACGTAATTTTTGTTTATTAAAATTGAAGATCGCTTTTTAGTCTTCACCAATAATTTTGTTTCAAGATCTCCAATCGTTTGGAAAAAATATGTGTGATGTAATTTTTTCTTGTAGTCCAACTGTAGCACGTGTCTTTTTAGATCATCCACTGACTGGATCTCCATATGAAAATATGTCAGAGGAAAGATTTCCAGCAAAGTTTGATTACAAGTACAAAATGATAAATGGTGTTGTTCGAGTTTTCAAAGACAGCAACGATGTTCAAAGGTAATAATTTTTGAACAAATTACCATTGCCAAACTTATTTAGTAAAATACCCAGTACAGTTTTTATTCTTTTGCTTTTATTTCGCCAAAATGGCCGAAAAAAATAAGCAAGATTTTACATTTAAGACCTAAAGTCATGCTTGCAATCATGAAAATGGCCGAAATAAACCATGAAATTACCCAAAAGTTACGTCAAAATGCAGGCATTTGACTGAAATTTCTTTGCGAAAAAATTAACCCAGCTTGGAATGCTAAAGGCCTCAGCAATTTAGGCTATTATTATTAGCTTACTCAACCGAAGCCCATCATCATCATCTTTTTGCTCCAGGAATGTGCTTCCTTCTATTACTGGAGCCCAGCAGAGGTTCCCCGCATGCAGGGGTTAGCTAGTTTTTGCAGCCTAGTCGCCATCTTTCACGATCTTGTGCGTCCAACCTTTGCAAACCTCTTGCAGTCATGTCACATTTTGTACTGCTTTTCGCCTCTTTTTCGGTCTTCCTTTTTTTGTTCCATCAACTTCTAAGAGTAGTGCCTTTACTGGACCCCTTTCTTCATCCATTCTCTCCACATGTCCCAACCATCGCAACCTTTTTTCTCTCAGAAACTCTTCCAATCTCACTACACCCGTCATTTCACGAATCTTCTCGTTGTTCATTTTATCTTTCAAGGTTTTTCCACATGTCATTCGCAACATTCTAATTTCTGTGGTCTTCAGCCTCCTTTCATCTTCCATTTTCAATGCCCAACATTCAGCACCATAAGTTAGAGCATTTCTCACAAAGCTTTTGTATAGGGTGCCTCTAACCTTCAATGATATGCTTTTTCCGCATATAACATTCGAAACCTCTTTAAATTGAAATCAACCGAAGCCCCTTTTTTAAAATTTGCTAGCCTATCTCTCTCACCATTTCACTCGAAGTTATGATTTTCATCACCAATTTTTCAACTAAGCCCAATCCTACCGACCAAGGTATTCAAGATTTTGGCGATTTCCATGTCTAGTTCGGCAAAGTTTCACTTGAATTTCGCTTTCAGAATACCACAGTGGCTTAAGCTAGATTTCGGAGCTCTTAAGTTATACTCGGAAGTGCTCCTTAAACTTTTCTTACAAAAAGATTTTAAGCCCAAGTAGAGCTTAAGCTGCATCTCCTGCTCAAGTCCGCTCTGAGAATATCGCCCTTAGTTTTGTTAGATAAGAAACTTAATTAACAAATTTTTTAATTTCTGCAAAGCTAATTTAGCTTTTAGAGTCCAGTTATGCGTTGTTTCATTTTGCCAAATTACTTTTTTACAGAGCGTAAAAATTTGGCGAAAAAATAACAACTAGGCTTTTGATCAGTCTAGATATGGTTACGTTTTTCTCATTTCAGGAATGAGCCTCTCAATCTGCCTTTTCCTGATCTGGACTCTTTCATTGACGACCTCAATACCATTATGGTCATGACAGCTAATGGACCACTGTATGTAAAACTACTTGTGAGATATTTGCTTTGGCGAATTTTAAGCCATAACGCTGAATAGATTATAATATGAGCAAAGTAACGCAAAATTGATGATTGAACTAAGCAATCATCCAGACCATAAGACTTCTAATTTAGTTCTCCCTGATAGAGCATTTTTGGTAAAAAAAAAATTAAAACTTGCCATTTGAAATTGTGATTTGATTTTGGGAGTGACTATTTCGCCAGAAAATTTTTTACGTTGATACAGACTGAAACGAAAATGAGAAACATTTATCTGCACATTTTGCAAAATTGCTTTTTTAAGGGTCAAGATAAGGGATTGAGTAAGGGTTAGATTTCGGGTTAGTTTTAAAAGCAAGGATTTGAGTATGGGTTGGATTTGAGTCAGAATTAATAAAAGAGTAGATGAAAATTTGCCGTGAAATAGTCTTTTGCTTTGATTTTCCGTGTGTATTTGCCAAATTTATTTCGCTAGAAGACATGTAAGAGACATTCGAGTCAAGCTGCCATGTGCTCACTGGCTCACGAAACCCAATTTAAATGTTAAGAACACAAGGGCGCAGGACGTAATTCCGCGATCTACGCTGTCGTTTTCCTGTTTCGGAAAATAGTTCTGTAATCAAAGAAACGAACGTGGTTACTTTTTATTGAGTGTTTTGTTTAGTTTTTAAAAGTCAAGTTTTGAGCATTTTTAAAGTCAAACAACGACTGAAAGGGAAATCAATGTGGGTATCTAAAGC
Source organism: Trididemnum nubilum (assembly GCA_963965965.1). Classification (NCBI taxonomy): domain Eukaryota; kingdom Metazoa; phylum Chordata; class Ascidiacea; order Aplousobranchia; family Didemnidae; genus Trididemnum; species Trididemnum nubilum. The sequence goes on along the minus strand of OZ014469.1, from coordinate 35,287,406 downwards.
TAAGACTAGATTGCCTTCAACTTTATCCTTCTTGACCCAGCCGTTCCAGAGAAATTCGACCAGTACTTGAGTAGGTCTATTATATTTGCTTGTAGTATTCTATAACTCTAGAGTAAACTTTTCCTGCTAATTTGCAAATAATGACTCAGTATATTACGGTGTGTGTACCCTTACTTTCGCTTGTTCTTCGACGTTTGTTACTTGGGATATCGTGCAGTCTAGTAGCTATTTTTTCCAGCTCGGATCTGTTTTGCTGACAAGATCAAACTGATTAGTGCGCAGCGAAACGACTCAATGCAGTAGAATAATTGCGGTGGTACTTTAAGGTTAAAACTGGAATGGCGTCGCTAACGACGCTAAGGCTATCAATGTTAGGGTTGCCAATAAAAATTGTTATTCGAGACTCAATTACCGGCCCCGACGTCGTGTTAGGAGTAGAATATCTCTTGAACGGCTGGGTGAAGAAGGATGGAGTCAACGCTCCATAGTCTTGTGCGATTGGCCTAACTGTAAATACCTTCATTGATTTTGCCTTTAGCCCTCGTTTAAGTTCGATTTTCGTTAGAATGTAAGTTAGGTTTCAAAGTTTGATTTAAAAAAAAACAAAAAAAACGCCGAACACGTCAGCGATTGTTTACATGATCGGCTGTACGCAATCATTTAACGGTTGCACTTAATCTAAGCAAACCATAAGAATAAGTCTTGTCCCGCTTCGAAGCGAAAGCATTTCCTAATCACATGCTCGTGTAATAAGGGCAGTCATTATTCTGAGTTTTGAGAAATCTATCGTTAATTTTTTTTTTTTTTTGTTTGAAGTTTTTAGTTTTTGCAATTTATTTGTAAAATGACCTTTTTCGTGTGTGAAATAAGCGTAGACGTGCGCTAAATACATGAGAGCGCAATAGCTCCAAACATATTTGTTATTTAATGAGTTTTAAAAATGCGGGACAAAATATTTTCGCAATTTTGCGATACATTTTTGGTGTTGATTTTTTTTATGGTTTTTCGTCTCAGCGCCCTTTTGTCTGTACCCTAATGTCCTGCCCTTTTTTGTCGTAGATTGGACGCTCTTACTGCATAGTCTAATCGCCACGAGCGTTCACGGGCAAGTGAAAGACATATTTTTTGTTTATATTTTCGGAATCGTGAATAAAAGTACTTTCTAAATCGCCAATGTTTCCACCCAATTTATGGTGATTTTGGTAATGTCGGGGATTCCCTCGAAAATGACGTTGTTTTTTTTCGCTAAGGTTTGCTTGATTTAGACTTTGAAAAACGTATTTTTAGATGTAGTAGACAATTGATTTTAGGTTCAAATGAAAGACAAAGATGTTAACAAACTTTTCATAAATTAACTTTCGGTTTGTTTTATTATGACGTCACGATATGATTGATTGCAAATTTTCACAAAAATGGTTGGCGTGGGGTGCATACCATTAGTCATTACAGACAAAGTTGACGGAAAATAATAATGAAAGTTTGTACATTGATAGAACAGTTTCATCTCAACACATTGAAACCAAATTGATTTCGACAATAATTCTTTATTTCGACAACAGTAAAATGTAGTATTTCAACATAAACTTTAGTACACCTAATTTTGGTTTTTACGTTTTTTTCGTATGTAGTTACGATTTGTGATGCAATAGTTTTTATATACAGGTATAGTAATATTTTATTTTGATCCTCTCAGTTGTAAGTTGAAATTCACCCCGATAGCAACAAAAAAATAAGCAGGAATCAGTGTCCCTGCTTGATTAAACTGGAGAGAATAAACTAATCGGAGTGAGTTGGTACTAGAGATTTGGATTTCAGTAAGGGACCAAGGCAGAATTTAATAGGATGGACTGCGACTTTTCGACGGTAAGTGGTTAAGTTATTTGCATTAAATATAGAATTATAATATCCATTCAGTTGATGTATGATTCATTTGCTCTTTTACAAAGATTTAATGTGCCTGATGATTGCAATAAACATGAAACCTATGGTCGCACATTTTAGCTCATGTTGAATAGTTTCACCTAAATAATAACTTTGCTTTGGCATCGAGCACTGTTTGTTGGTGGTGTGAAAATCACTTACTCTAGAAACCAAATTGATATATTTATGACGTCATTAGACAAAACTAAGCAGTAAAACTGTCTTAGACCTTAGACTCGCTTTTCGAACATTCTGTACGTAAAAGCGAATATTTGGATCGCGGCGCTGTGGTTTTCGTAAGAAAACATCAAGGAAAATCAGTTACAAATCGAAACCGCACAAAAATGACGTTTGTATTAAAATCGTTTCACAGCTTGCATATACGAGAATAAACTTTGCTTGAATTCAAGAACAAACTAAGAACAACTTCATGCTTAACGCAGCAAAATTTTGAGAACTTTTTAATTCATATTGTTATTTTTGGCAAAAAATGATTCTGCAATGGCGCAAATTTTCTGGCTCATCGTTTTAAAAAGTGGCAAAAAATGTATTGTCTCAGAAAGTGGTATATACTTCTGGTACGGTATCGTAACTACAAATAAGGATGTTTCCAACATGAGTTTGTGAAAAAGCATTAAATCTTTGTCACCACCAGCACGCGATAGATTGAAGTAAGCTCATCCTGATTGAGTTTATTTTTTCAAGTGTACTCAACTGAACATTTCTGTTTGTTTGCAATTATGTCTTTAATATTTTTAAAGGATTGATTCAAAATAAGACACCTTTGATGATCCCAACAACGGAGGGGAAGTTTTTATCCATAGTGTTAGCCAAGAGCGACCAGAGTCCTGCCCGCAATGAAATTTTTTCTGGCCCACGCCAGGCCTTTAATTTTTTTCCGACGGAAGTTATGTTCGAATTGACTCAAAATGTACCAGAAAAAGTCCGAAGCCTTTTTATGGTTTTCATCATCTTTCACCAACATTCTTGCCTGTTTGCACGTTTTTTTGGCCAGTGGTCTTGGACTGATATTCTGGCACGCAAATAGTGCCATCAAGACCTATTGGACCGAGGGCGTCTTTGCGACGTCTCATTTGGCACTATACTTCTAAGTTTGGACATTCTGCTGATAAGGATCTGCGCTTAATGTAAAACATAGCATTCATGCTACAGTATCCCGTGCCATTTATTCACGTTTTTTAATAGAATGAATAGAATAACAAAAACAAAAAACTTTTCCCGATTATGATGGTTCACTTTCAAAAAACGGCTCTACTGCATACGCTAGCTTTTTGCATAACGAATCTCATCAATGTAAAATTTATCCCTGTTGATCCCATTGACGAATCAAAAAAGTTGTTGGGTTTTATAGGTTTTTAGTTTTTAAATTTTTAATTCTGCGGTCATAAGCGGTGCCAGGATTTTTGATTACTGGGGCTCAAGCTGTGAATCACCTGCTATCCCGTCATCAAAATTTTTCATAGGGAGGGACTTTATATGGGACAAAGGTATCTTAGAATGGAAGATCAAGAACCGATGCTTGGGTTAGCGCGTAATGGGATTTTGCTGTATGGGAGGGCTTGAACCAAAAGTTAAAATGTTTCACAATACGTGTAAAATTGAGGAGGGGTGGTAAGCAACTATTGTAACTCAAACGTATTACAGACGGAGGTGAGAGGGCGAAACCCCCAGCTGCTGCTGGCCAGTTTTTTGCGACCATTGGAAAAATTGAAGACAAAAAATTAAGCCTAATTTTTCTTCTGTTTCTTTTTTGTCATCAATTTTTGGTTTTGTGAACACATATTGTGAAACATTTTAATTTTTGGTTCAAGCCCTCCCCTACAGCAAAATCCTGATTATGCGTTAACCCAGACACCGGCTTGTGATCTTTCTTTCTGAGATAACTTTGTCCTGTAAAGAGTTCCTCCTTAAGAAAAATTGTTATGACGGCATTACATGTGATTTACGGAAAATCCTGGCACCGCTTATGACTGCAGAATTAAAAATTTAAAAACTAAAAACCTATAAAACCCAACAACGTTTTTCATTCGTCAATGGGATCAACAGGGATAAATTTTACATTGATGAGATTCGTTATGCAAAAAGCTAGCGTATGCAGTAGAGCCGTTTTTTGAAAGTGAACCATCATAATCGGGAAAAGTTTTTTGTTTTTGTTATTCTATTCATTCTATTAAAAAACGTGAATAAATGGCACGGGATACTGTAGCATGAATGCTATGTTTTACATTAAGCGCAGATCCTTATCAGCAGAATGTCCAAACTTAGAAGTATAGTGCCAAATGAGACGTCGCAAAGACGCCCTCGGTCCAATAGGTCTTGATGGCACTATTTGCGTGCCAGAATATCAGTCCAAGACCACTGGCCAAAAAAACGTGCAAACAGGCAAGAATGTTGGTGAAAGATGATGAAAACCATAAAAAGGCTTCGGACTTTTTCTGGTACATTTTGAGTGAATTCGAACATAACTTCCGTCGGAAAAAAATTGAAGGCCTGGCGTGGGCCAGAAAAAATTTCATTGCGGGCAGGACTCTGGTCGCTCTTGGCTAACACTATGGATAAAAACTTCCCCTCCGTTGTTGGGATCATCAAAGGTGTCTTATTTTGAATCAATCCTTTAAAAATATTAAAGACATAATTGCAAACAAACAGAAATGTTCAGTTGAGTACACTTGAAAAAATAAACTCAATCAGGATGAGCTTACTTCAATCTATCGCGTGCTGGTGGTGACAAAGATTTAATGCTTTTTCACAAACTCATGTTGGAAACATCCTTATTTGTAGTTACGATACCGTACCAGAAGTATATACCACTTTCTGAGACAATACATTTTTTGCCACTTTTTAAAACGATGAGCCAGAAAATTTGCGCCATTGCAGAATCATTTTTTGCCAAAAATAACAATATGAATTAAAAAGTTCTCAAAATTTTGCTGCGTTAAGCATGAAGTTGTTCTTAGTTTGTTCTTGAATTCAAGCAAAGTTTATTCTCGTATATGCAAGCTGTGAAACGATTTTAATACAAACGTCATTTTTGTGCGGTTTCGATTTGTAACTGATTTTCCTTGATGTTTTCTTACGAAAACCACAGCGCCGCGATCCAAATATTCGCTTTTACGTACAGAATGTTCGAAAAGCGAGTCTAAGGTCTAAGACAGTTTTACTGCTTAGTTTTGTCTAATGACGTCATAAATATATCAATTTGGTTTCAATGTGTTGAGATGAAACTGTTCTATCAATGTACAAACTTTCATTGTTGTTTTCCGTCAACTTTGTCTGTAATGGCTAATGGTATGCACCCCACGCCAACTCATTTTTATGAAAATTTGCAATCAATCATATCGTGACGTCATAATAAAACAAACCGAAAGTTAATTTATGAAAAGTTTGCTAACATCTTTGTCTTTCATTTGAACCTAAAATCAATTGTCTACTACATCTAAAAATACGTTTTTCAAAGTCAAAATCAAGCAAACCTTAGCAAAAAAAATCAACGTCATTTTCGCGGGATAACAATCAAATCCCCGACATAACCCCAATCACCATAAATTGGGTAAAAACATTGGCGATTTAGAAAGTACTTTTATTCACGATTCCGAAAATTTAAGTAAAAAATACGCCTTTCACTTGCCCGTGAACGCTCGTGGCGACTAGAGTAGTAGGCTTATTGTCGAACGTAAAGCGGCAAAGTTGTCAATAGCAGTTTTAATAGTTTCCGATTCGACCCGACTGGAAATCGAACCAGAGTACACCGTTTTAGTTGCAGTGGATCTATCCACTTGACTGCTAATCGGTTTAAATAATTTCAGAGCTAAATGAAGACTTTTTGAGCCAAAAAAGCCTTTTCCACGCATCTCGAATTCACGGTATAAGACCTTACAGAGACGCATAAACCAGTTGTGCCTTCGGATTCGCGAAACCGAGATTTGCTTTTTTATTAACGAAAGCCATTTTCGTGTCCGGATAAAGACTTTAATTTTTGTGTAGAAAATCTTTTTGTTTTCGTCGACTCTCATTTTTGTCCTACAAGTTTCAGCTCCATATACTGTTAAATGAAACACAAGAACTAGCTGCTCAGAAAGAAAGCGGACGCAGAGATTTTTACAACTGCAGAAAGGTCGATACTAAATATGTTTATGGTTTGTCACTACTAGTTGAAATATATTTGCTACACCCTAGTTGTTACATAACCAGCTCTTAATTTTGCCTTTTGTTGATTACCTTGTTACTTGTCTTCTTTTGGCCGCGTGGTCCAGGGGGCGAAGACGTCGTTTTTGAATATAGGTTCAACCCGCACCCTGGTCACGTTGTTACATCTTTGGCTAAGACGCTTTACGATTATTATCTCTGCTTGATGACTTTGAACAAGCAGCAAATTCAGTGGACAAGAGCATGAAGAAATCCACAGGAGCATTGGATCACTGAAAACCTCCAAGTAGGTGCGGATTCCTCCAAACTTAAAGTAGCCATTGCAATGAAAAGTGTGCGGATCGGTCGATAGTTAGCGTCTGACTCTGTCCGATGACAGGAGGATAAATAAGCAATACAACAACAATTTTTAGTTTAATCTGTAATCAGTGGTTGTATGACTCAAAGGACTCCCCGAAACTTTCTTTACAATCTCCGTCTTTCCGGTAGTCAATTTCCACTAAACTACTGTCCCTATATTGCTAATTTTTTGCGACGAAATAACTTGTAAAAAACATATTTGCTTGATGCTGCATCTGCTTTAGTGGTAGTGGTGGTACTACACACGGCCAACTTCTAAGGACTAAACTCTTGAGGAACTGCGCGGAGATCCAACATTCCGTATCACGCTAAAGCCTGGACCAAAAATTAAAGATTGTGAGTGAAGAGCTCAAAATATCTTTCCTGAAAGGTTCAAAATTAATTTTTCAAAAGGTTTTAAAATTATTGTTTTGCAATTTAGGTTGACACCCACATCCATGCATCTGCTTGTATGAGCCAGAAACATTTTCTTCGTTTCATGAAGAAGACGATGAAAACTCAGCCTTCTGAAATTGTCTACTCGAAAGACGGAAAAGATTATACATTACAACAGGTATTTCATTCTTGGACAGCTTTAAAATTTGAGTAAATTTTAAATCTGACTTGATCACGATTTTTTGTGAGATCAGCTAGCAAAATGGCGCCTTCCGAGAGAAGATTTTTCGCATCAAAACTTGAAGGAGCATTCAAAGCTTTTCGCTGTTGACCAAAATGTTGGAAAAAGGTTAAAATACATTCTCACTAAATATAAAGCTTTTATGTTATTTGATTTTCAAGACATAACAGTTCAAAATTTACACTTTCCCCTTACTTTAGTGCATAGACGTCGAATTTTTGTTGATTGAGCAAATTTCGAGGGGGCGAAATGTTCTTGCGAAGTTTGGTTAAACTTGATAATTCTATTTCAGTCCGGAATTTTTTTCCCAAATTCAGGTGAAGACCAAAAAAAAGAAAAGTTCTTCGCCGCATTCTGGTTCTATCTTAGTCCGGAATTTCGGATTTCTTGTTGCCAAGTTGGTATTCCTTGCCAAAAAACCAAGGGGTCAGACATATTTTGCCCCCTTCAGCGGCAGACCCGAGGGGGCGGTGCTCCCGGCTCCCCCCAAAATCTATGCCTAAGCTTTAGTGTCAGTATTGTGAGAGAAGTTAGTTGAAAAGCTGGTTTCTATTTACTTGGATAGTAGCTAGTTTGCATTTCTGACCCTTCACCTGACGCGTAGCCAGGAGTTTGCAATGGAGGGTGGCTGTTTCAGGATTTGGGGGCTGCCCGAGGCCAAAATTTTGCATTTTTTGCAAAGTAACTTAATTATAGGTCTGTTTTGGTAAAAAATAATGTTTTTAAAACGTGGCATAGAAATTAGCAGTGCAAGCATGATTAAACTGGTTACATAAATTGGCTATGTGGGAGGTAGCTAATGATAAAATTTCAATTCTCTAAATAAATTACATGCTGGTAAATCATAATACTATATCCTATCGTTCTATAGAACTCACACGTAGTCATCTATTTAGTCTATATTTTGTCGAGAAAAATAGTTGGGGAGGGGAGCTAATGGAAATAGGTTTGAGAGAAGTGAAGTAATACTAAATAGCCCTCCCCTATTCATGAGTTTATAATACTGTATATTTGTTGATGAAACCTATGTTCAGGATTCATACATTTTATAATATTATACATTGCGGTCGAATTTGATTGCTTATTTTTGGCCGTTTTTCAAAGTTTTTATTGATTTGTGAGTTGTATTTTTGACAAATTAGCCCCCCCTAAATATATGTATCAAAAAATGCTTTAATTCACTTTGTAGCCCATTCCAGTGCAAAAAAACAGTCGCAGAAGTGCTAAAAACGTGGTATTTTTCTTATTCTGCATTTTGGTTGACAAGGGCAATGGGGGAGGGCTACGGCCCCCGCCCCTCCTCTGGTTATGCTACTGCCCTTGACTTTGTCCAAACAACAACTTTTCCGCAAACACCTTCTGAGAATTAGGAACAGTAATAACTTTTTGAAAGATTTCTAATTGGTTACCCTGGCAAAATTTGTATTGAAGAAAAGCCTTTCTAAGGGAAAATCTAAGCTCTTAGTTATATCTCGGAAACGGAAAGGTTATAAAGAGCTTAAATTAGGTGAAAGTCTTCAGATCTGTATAGAATTTTTTGAGTGTAAAACGAGCAAAAAAAATCTAACTTGAATGCCCTGGTGTCATTGGTGGAATTTCAATCTCCCAGAGCAAGAATTCGTCTGAGAAATTTTTGTAATGTCTTGAAATTGCTCTTGCTGACTTTTTTGTTTAACTCTTTGCGTTGCTTTGCGGTGAAATCATTCAAGTGTTCGTACGAGCAAAATCATCGCAAACTTTGTCTGCGATAGCAGTTGCAATTATAAAATCGAGCTTTTAAGATTGGCTGCAACAGAAACTTCTGACTTCGCGAATTTTGACTTGAGCGCAATTTGCCCGAGCAAAAGTTTGTCTGAGACGTCGATTGGTATTATGCAAACGCGTTTTGTGATATTTTGGTTAAAATTCAAGCGTGAATCTAAGACCAAAAGTAGTCGTCGCAAAGCTTCGTGTAGGACATAATGCTTTTGTAACAAAACTTTTAATATTTTTCTAGCGTCAACTTATAATGTTCACTGTATCTTTCATAACTTACTGTGGAGAGCCGAATAAACCCAGTATTTAAAAAAAGTTTGGTGTGAATCCCCACAGATGCAAACCCATTTCAGGTTTAATTTGCTTCAGGAAAAAACAACGCCAATGATTTTAATTCACGCCACAAGCTCCTCTTCATTCCATATAGAATTAGATCGACAACCAATTCGGACTTCTTTTTCAGCTACCTACTTCTACACTGCAACGATTGTATCCATTTCATTACTTTTTATACTGGCTGGCAAAAACGAAACTAATGTATTAAATTATTGCAGCACAAACGCGCTTGTATTGAAAACCAAAAAATCTCTCCATGTTGCAATTTTGCGAGGGATATTTGACGCAAATGTCACTAGGATGCTTCTGTCTACGATATTACTACGATGCGCTTCCATAATAGCTCAGACCGCATTATTAAGAATGTTCGCATCTAGAATCGCTCTCGAGTAAAGAATTTATTTTTTTTTTCACAACTGTGAGGTAGCACTTCCTCACATTCTGCTATCTTATTAGGCTAGTGTTTCATCAGCATCTGAATTCACACGTAGCCTATTCTGGCAAGCCCACCCGAACCTTCAAACCACACACGAGGGCAATTTCTGCACTTGCCATCGTACCCTCTTCTCCGATTACTCTGATCAAAGTCTGACAACAAGGTCACCAGAAAGAGGATTCTCGACCAGTATCACTCTAGCACTCCACTTAGCTCGACTGCATTGCGCTAGCATCAACGCTAGCATCACTAAGCATGGACACCATATGTGACAACACATTAGCAATTTACCTCATATGCTAATGTCATGTCATATATGGTGTGCATGCTTAGTGATGCTAGCGCAATGCAGTTGAGCTAAGTGGAGTGCCAGTGTGATACTGGTCGAGAATCCTCTTTCTGGTGACCTTGTCAGACTTTGATCAGAGTAATCGGAGAAGAGGGTACGATGGCAAGTGCAGAAATTGCCTTCGTGTGTGGTTTGAAGGTTCGCGTGGGCTGCCAGAATAGGCTACGTGTGAATTCAGATGCTGATGAAATACTAGCTTAATGGAAAAGCAGATATGTGAGGAAGTGCTACCTCACAGTTGTGAAAAAAGTTCTAAATTTGCTTTATAACTTTTAAAGAATTTATGCGTGCAACTTACGAAGAAAATTGGATGATTCCTCCCCTAGACCGCGACACTTACCGAAGTCCGAGAGTTAGCTTGCATCGCAGTGTATTATTGCGCCGTCGAAGCAACATTTCCAATCCTTGAAAATAGAATATGTGGTTCGAGAGAAACTAAGGATAGATAATAAAATAGCACTTTTTGAAAAAACATCTCAAAGTCTAGGACGTTTGATTTAGTGCATTTACGCAGAAGGTGGCGTAATAGGTGTACTTTGTTTATTGCGTACCAAAGTGGATATCCGTAAGTTATTTCATTATCAGATGAAATTGATATGATGATTTTTAACCTGCTTAAAAATAACAATAGTTTAGGAAAGCTACATGGTGGTATTACCGCTTGCTAGGGGGTCGGTTAAATTTGCGATTTTTGATGTATTTCCAAGGTAAAGCAAATCGCAGTCTGTCTGCGCGCGTTTGCATCTGTTATTATTTTCTATTATTTGAGGTCAAGAAAACTACCGAAGAAATTTTACGCAAGTTTTTCATGAAGTTAATTTAGTGGCAGTGCTCACATTATAGCAGCCATTCAAGAATTTCTTTACTTTTTTCCAAATACACTGCGTTAAATTACATGTAATATTGTAGGTTTATGAGATGCTTGATATATCTCTTCATGATCTTAGCATTGACAGTTTGGATGTGCACGCTGATAGAGATACATTTCAAAGGTGACGACTAACGTAGAAAATAAAGCTTTGTTTTTTATTGAATGCGTCAGTTGAAGACATATCGTTACTTGTAGGACCTTATAAACATGGCAAACATGTTGTAATCCTCCCGGTTATAAACGTCTGTTTCATTTTCAAAGATGGGACTAAAACCCTTAAATTAAAAAGTGGCAGTGCTGGCGCTGAGGAGCTTGGTTTCTGCCATCCTATTTACTGTGGTATTGGAACTATTCTGAGTATTTGGCTCTTCGCCTTGAATGTGAACATAGTGCAAGTAATGTCACACCATAGAGCCTAGCGATTCAAGAAAAGTGCATTCGAGGTTTGTGACCATTTTCTCTTCACATGAATAGCAGACACTCCATCGTCACATAAGTGACCTCTGCGGATACTCACCAATCCCACTTGGCAGATTCTTTTGCGTCTTTATGTGAAGGGGGTTCCTTATTCAGTTCCGGAGAAGAATTACTGTTAAGAGCAAAGTCTAAGACGGTAAAGACATTGTTTTCTTGATCGCATGTCCTGGGTTCAACCTGCACCTGGTCAAGCTATTGCGTCCTTGGATAATGCGTTTTACGATGATTATTTCTGCCTCGTGGCTTCGAACAAGCAAAAAATTCATTAAACAAGAATTTGAAAAAATCCACATGAAAATATGATCACTGCAAACTCGGAAGCAGGTACGTCCAAGCACCTGTAGTTCTTACCGCAATGAAAAGTTTGCGGATCATCCAATAGTTAGCATCTGGCACTGTCCAGTGACAGAAAAGATTAACTATGGAAGTACAGCAACACAGAAAAAATGGTTGAAGAGACGCAACAAACATGCTTGACACTTTTGGTTTGTTTTAGGTTTGATAATTTTAATGCAAAGTACAACCCTCTTGGTGAAAGTATTCTGCGAAAGGTCTACATCAAAACTGACAACGCCGCAGGTGGAAAATTTTTTGCTCAAATTGTAAAGGTAATTGAGATGTAGATTGTAGATAACTGGTAAAGCCGTAGACTTGTGTGCTCAATGTCTGTAACTGTCTTTGATTAACATCAAAGCCTTAGTTTAACTTAAAAATTTTTTAAACATTTTGAACGTAACTATGTCCATCATTAGTAAAAAATGAAAGCTATAAAGCAAAAAGTGTAAAAAAATAGTAAGAAATCAGAAATACAAGTAGCCTTACTTACTATGCAAAGCTGTTTATGCGTTGCAAATGCGAAGCTGTTCATGTTGGATGTAAACAAATCACTGTACTACTGTGAATAGATGCCCTCAGTTACGAGTACTGTATGTACTGCACACAAGGTGTATAAGTGGAAGTATCTAGTACAGTGATTAGTATGAAGCGCCGTTTGTGTATCCTAATTTGTGCAATTTTTTTTGCATATTAATTAAATAGTCATTTAAATTATATACACTAAAATATATATACAAAAAAAACACGTGCAAAAATTAATATGCGAAAATTTTTGAATGTTTATAACACTATAATTTGTGCTACGTTTTTTGGTAAACATTCACTTAGGCAACACTTTTTTGCTGATTTAATTACTGTCATTTTAATGAAATAGGCAAAAACATGTAAACAAAAAAAACACGCTCGAAAACAAATAGTCAGGGTTCGAAATTAACGCTTGCCCGAGGCAAGCTGAAATCGCCTCGGACAAGTTATTTTTCGGCTTATCAATAGAGTTTTAGTACTTGTTATGCCAATTTACGTAATTTAGGCAGAATTGCATCTAAGCTTACTAAACCTCTAAAAGTTCAGCTAGTTCATTCTTTGATATTGTCCCATATTGATTATTACAATGCCTTGTTTTATAACTTACCAGAATATTTATTGCACATTGCACAAGTTGACAAAAGTTTTATATTGTGCAGTGAGATTTATTTTTGGACTTCGTGGTTCTGCTTTACGTATGCATATGCTACCATATTTGAAAAGCCTTCATTTTTTACCAGTTAAATTTCGTATTGAGTTCAAAATTGCTTTGCTCACACACAAGTGCCTGCATGGTTATGCTCCTACATATTTGAAAATTTTAATCAACTCTCGTTCTGTTTCGGAAAAATATAGCTTGCGTGTTAATGATGATAATTGGCTGCTTCAAACGGTAACTAGCTTAAACTTTGCTAGATCCCAATCTATGTTTTCGTTTGCATCACCCAAGGTATGGAATTCATTCCACTATCTCTGCGTGAAATTGAAACTTTGTCCCTTTTCAAGGAACGTCCAAAAGCACATTATTTTAATCTAACCTTTGAGGATATTATCACTGTTTGATGCCAGTATTTTGCTGCTTATTGCTGTAGAATTAGTACCTCTGTTGTGTATTAATTTTATTTTTGTTAAGCTATTTGAATGTTGCTTTGGTCTCTTAGTCAGATGCATTGACACTTGTTGGTGTTATCTCAAGGGGGATATAAACTGCCATTATTACTAATATTATTATTTATCTTGCCTGACGGGCTAGCTAACAAAATACAGCGTATTAAACAACATCAAACAAAATTATTTAGAAATGCAATTTAGGTCCGCTTTTGTTGCAATAAAATAAAATTTAAGTAGAGAGAGATGTTGCTTGCTTTGTTTTGGCACTTTGCAGCCATCACAACGAATACTTTGTTTAATCGTACGCGCATAATAATTAATCGCAATTAGCACTTCTTAATCGCTCGCAAATTTTTTGATACTCAGATCCACTTAGCAACTTTTTGGCTCAAAGTGCTACGTTTTTTCTCGCGAAACTTCTCCTTTGATTGCCGCGTTAACCGCTATTTCAAATATCACAAGTACAACTATACCCTGCGCTACGTGAAGACAATGTCCAGAATTTTGCGATTTTTTTGTTATGGTTATTTATAACTTTTGCGAAAAGTTTCAGCTTTCTAGCTGATGTAGTTTCCAAAACATTCGCGATTGAAAGTGCATTACATGACATTACATAAATTTGGAAAAAAGTTATTTATTACGTCACCTTACCATTACAATCGCGCTCAAAAACTTGATTCTTGAAATAGGATACAGGCACTATATAGAAATATATCAGTAGGTTCACTTCAAGCATAGCCACTAAATATTTAGTGACTATGCTTCAAGCAAAAACCATTGTGACGTGTGTCCACATTTTTTGAGAGCCCAAGCAAAACTTTGGAGTCAAATGACGTCATAGTAGTGACATCGGGAGCGGAATCGAATTATACCAAATTATAGCAATTGTTCTAAAATTTTATCAATTTCGTCTACACCTTACGGAATTAAGTCCTTCCCCGTTTTCTACGGCCCTAAACATTGAAGAGCTGCATTTTCACGACTGTCATGCTCCTGACGTAACTTGACGTAGCTGTCGTTGTACTTTTCGTATCGAAATAAAATTGGCACCATTAAATCTGTTTGAGCTCGGGCTTTGAATCGCTCCATTTGTTGCGTCACTTGTGTATGACGTCACAAAGTCACAAGCGTAAAAATGACCTAGAATTGGAACTTTTCGTTCTTTTGGTGACTTTAGTTATGAGAGGTTTTCTTCGAGTTTGACACCCAGCAGTTTTGTTTTGCCCGAAACTTGCTCTGCATCGTCAACTAGCTTTCCGGCAATTTTTGCTTTAATTGCTCAAGGATTTACGAAAATATCGTTGGTTGTTTGCGTGACATGGTAAAATTATAACGGTAAATAAAGCCTTTGGGCTTTGACTGATATAATTTGATTGTTTCGTCATTGTCATTAATCAGCGACTTGATTGATGTCTTTTAGTCCGAAATATTACGGAGCACTGCAGCTGTATCGCAGCACTGTGTGTGTGAACAGGTTATAGTGAATTTTTGTAGAACCATGTTGAAATTATTCTTGAAGAAAGAGATGCATTTTTGACTGCAAAGTTGGTTTTAATTGTGTTCTTTCAATTTTATAGACTTTACCGGTACACGCAACAGCAAAATACAAGCGGTGGAAACTTCAAATGTCGGCAGCGTGGCCGAATGGGTAAAGGCGTTGTTTTTACGACGACCCTGATCGATTAATCTGGGTTCAACCCGCACCCTGGTCACGCTGTTGCACCCTTGGATAAGACGCTTTACGATGATTATCTCTGCTTGGTGGCTTCGAACAAGCAGCAAATTAAGTGGTCAAGAATTCGAAGAAATCCACAGGAACATTGTATCATCGGAAACTCCTAAGCAGGTGCGGATTCCTCCAATCATGAAGTAGTCCTGGTAATGAAAAGTGTGCGGATCGTTTAACAAGTTAGCGTCTGACGCTGTCCGGTGACAGGAGGATAAATATGCGCTACAACAACAACAACAACAAATATGAGAATTAAAATAATTAAAATTGTATAGTTGTTTCTATGCAGCCGAAAGATGCTGTTTTGGACTAAAAGACATCAATCAAGTCGCTGATTAATGACAATGACGAAACAATCAAATTATATCAGTGAAAGCCCAAAGGCTTTAAATGCTGTACTTATCGTTATAATTTTATGTCACGCAAACAACCAACGATATTTTCGTAAATCCTTGAGCAATTAAAGCAAAAATTGCCGGAAAGCTAGTTGACGATGCAGAGCAAGTTTCGGGCAAAACAAAACTGCTGGGTGTCAAACTCGAAGAAAACCTCTCATAACTAAAGTCACCGAACGAACGAAAAGTTCCAATTCTAGGTCATTTTTACGCTTGTGACTTTGTGACGTCATACACAAGTGACGTAGCAAATGGAGCGATTCAAAGCCCGAGCTCAAACGGATTTAATGGTGCCAATTTTATTTCGATACGAAAAGTACAACGACAGCTACGTCAAGTTACGTCAGGAGCATGACAGTCGTGAAAATGCAGCTCTTCAATGTTTAGGGCCGTAGAAAACGGGGAAGGACTTAATTCCGTAAGGTGTAGACGAAATTGATAAAATTTTAGAACAATTGCTATAATTTGGTATAATTCGATTCCGCTCCCGATGTCACTACTATGACGTCATTTGACTCCAAAGTTTTGCTTGGGCTCTCAAAAAATGTGGACACTGTGTATTGTTGTCTAAAGTAGTATTAGATCAGCGTTTTTGACTTTGAGATCAGAGTCATAAGAATGAACAGAAAATATATACATGATACAGTATATACATGAACAGAAAATAGATTTGTCTCACCTAAAAGCGGGTCCACGACTTTTTTGCGCGACCATTTCGGAGCGGCCATTTCGGCGCGGCCCTTTTCGGCGCCTATATTCTGTGCTTTTTACTAACACTAACCCAAAGCCCTAACCCAAGCCCTAAATAAGTGAACTGTCAAAGAGCACCGAATTTGCGCCGAAACGATCTGTGTAGAAAACGTACGGCAACGAAATAGGTGGCGCCGAAATGTTCGCGCCGAAAAGACGTGATCCCCCTAATAGCTATCGGATGTGACGGAACAGCAGGTAATACAGGAGGAGCTATTCGCTTATTTCAGTTGCCTAGGTCGCGGCCATTGCAGTGGTTTGTGTGCTTCTTGCATGCAAATGAACTGCGATTGCGACATTTATTAAAGTCTTTTAATGGAGCCACGAGTTTGCGTGTACGGTATACAGATTCTATAGGAAGAGCATTGGCAACTTGTGAAAAGCTACCTATCAAACAATTTTATTTTACTGTATATTTTGCATTTTTCGCATTTACGGTGAATTTACACAGTATCCGTTGTTGTCCGTTTTTTAACGTTTTTGCTTTTTTCTTGAAAGAGTATGCGCTTTTTCGTCCGCATTTTTATAAGTCCATATCCTCTCTAACCAAGCAGTCACGTACTGGACAAAAGTTTTCCGGAAATTTTTTTTGTAAAGGGATACAGCTTTATTTTGAAATATCGCTCTAATCGTTCATTCGCAAAATTTTTGAACAAAATTTTTATCTATATGCAACAGTCTACTTAGTGCGGATATGGACTTATAAAAGTGCGGATAAAAAAGCGCATACTTTTTCAAGAAGAAGCAAATACGTAAAAAAATGGACGAAAACGGACGAAAAACGGATACTGTGTAAATTCATTTTTACGCTCCAATGAGGCTTGCAATAAAAGTTAATTCTTGCTGTAGAAAGGGAGCGAAGCGCATTTTTCAGTTGATAAGCAGGTCTAGGTATTTATCAACAGATCTGAAAAAAATTGTTAATCCATTTATTCAAGGAAATTCCTTTTTCGCCTACCCAGAGAATATCCTTAGTGCTAGAAAACATTTCCGTGACCTTGGGCTGCGAAAAATTTTAAAAGTACGTGATACTTCAACAACATGATCTGTGCGACATTTCAGACTACCAACCTTAAATTATGCGTCCGCAGATTACACGGAAATGATTGATTGATCTGCAGAAAAGAACCCCCTCTGACAAGCGATGTTTCCGAAAAAGAATAAATTGATGAATTGCATCATACACAGCAGCACATCAGCCATTGAATTAGAAAACTACGCATGCCATACTCAAGCTGTTAAACGATATGTAAAGTTAGTTAGCGTTGCAGCGGGTGCAGTTTGCGAACAGAAACAGCGGTATGGCTTTATTGGTACACGAATGATTCAGTTCGCGTCAAACCATGCCAAACTTTGAAACAAAAACTCAATATTGCGTTTACATGATAAACGATCTTTTGTGCTTTTATTTCCTTGATATCTTGAATGAACGTTTTGAGAAGTAGTGCATTTAGGAACCATGTATGCATGTTCCCTATCTTTCTCATTTGTTTTGGATATTTAAAAGATACAATAACCTGAAAATTGCTTTTTTGTGTTTAAAATTTGAAAATTAATGAATTTGATTTGTGGTCCATCCTCCTACACCAGTGTGCGGAACCCCCTTTCCAGGCAAATTTTTGGTATTCTGCTATGATTTCGATTGGACAGCATGTCGTAACTCTTTAACTGTATTATAAGTGCTTAAATGCGCTGAATGATCGTCGCGAAGTATTAATACCAATTCATATGATAGTGCATATGTCTGGCGTGTAGAACTTCACTTGCGATGTGGCAACTTAAGATGTGAAATTTTGCAAACAGCTTTTAATATGTTGTTATTGACATGTAACCACATAATTTTTTTGCTATTACAAATTAAAATTTAAAGAAAATTTTTTTTCGTGCCATTTTCACTCCACCCTACTCTCGGCTGCTAAGGATGTTTTAGTAGTTGGAAACATGGAGCGCATTAAAGAGCAACTAAGAGTGCTCCGTCACGTTCCACTAACAAAATTTACCAAAGTGCCTGCTTCGCATTTATGCAGCGATGTATTTTGTGCGCTGTTTTTTTTTTGTTTTTTTTTGGCGATATATTTCTACAACGGTTTATTTTGTGCGCAGTTTTGTTTTCTTTTTAATATTTATTTTTGAGCGTGTTTTTTTGTTTATATGTTTTTGCCTATTTCATTAAAATAAAGATGTAATTAAATCAGCAAAAAAGTGTTGCGTAAGTGAGCTTTATCAAAAAAACGTTACGCAAATTATGGTGTTATAAATATTCAAAAATCTTTGCATATTTGTTTTTGCACGTGTTTTTTTGCATGTATATATATTTTTATATTTGATTAAAAATGACTATTTAATTCAATATACAAAAAAAACATTGCACAAATTAGGGTACACAAACGGCGCTCCATAGATTAGTATACATCGAGCAGGAATAGTTACTTATATACTGCGCAATTACTGTAAAGAGTATACTGCGCAATTATTGTAAAGAGGCTACTTGTATTCCAAATCTGTTACATACTTTTTTGTATTTTTTGCTATTATGCTTTTATTTTTACTGTTTTAAAGTAGGCTTGTTATATTTAATCATTAAAAATAAAATTGTCGTGCAATCAGTATCACAGATTTTGGATGGCTTGTCTTGCTTCAACAATAAACTAAATAATAAAATTTGATGTATAATTTTTAATTTCAGGAAGTTATGGTAAAGTTAGAAGAACAAAAGTTTCAACAAGCAGAATTGCGTATTTCCGTATATGGAAAATCTACGGACGAATGGGAAAAACTAGCGAAGTGGGTTGTAAACCATCATGTTTACAGTCCAAATGTGCGTTGGCTTATCCAAGTCCCAAGGATTTTGTAAGTTGAAAGTGATTGCATTGTTTCACAAATAGTGATTTTAAATGCTACTATGACTGGTCATGTGCCAGCCTTAGTTTAGCTGTGCTGCTTTTAACACATTCACTGCCATGGATGTCATGTGGAAGCCATTCATGTTTTCTCGGGAGCCATGGCTGACCATCGTGGAAGCCGCCTCTATGTTCACTTGAAGATACGTCTTCACATAATAATGGCCGTTACAGCTATATCACATGGCGCGTTCAAACCATGGCGCCCTACGTATGGTTTACTTGAGTATGTTTGGTTTAGCAGAACTTAAAAAACAAGAATTTTACGACAGTTTTTACAGAAAACTTTTTTTCACATAAAAGCAACAAAGTTTATATGCTGCATGGCATCAGACCATTGAAAGTAGAAGCGCCAAGGTTCGCTGCCAAATTTGCTCATTGTTTTTTGCAGTAATTTTCAAAAATAATGCAGTGTATGGTTGCTGATGCGAAATCTGCAAACGTGATCATCATACATCTTTGCTTTTGCCCTTTAGAACCTAGTCTTATTTCCGGTTGGTGAAGCCTTGCCAACTGGGAATTAGATCGTGCCCTAAAGGACAATTAAATTAAACAAACGTGAAAGGTAATGATCTTTGCTGATTGTGCAGTGTGCACCAGGGTAATGATTTTTTTTCCTGCCAATACCTAATGTTAGAAGTGATGAACTTTTGCGTGTTAATGACGAATTTCACTTTCTTTTTTCTTAACATTACAAAAACCTGGCGCACCCGTGCCCCGAAAAATCTTATGATTCACTGAAAAATCATATTTAAATTATATTTATCAAAACAGAACAAAAATAGTTACGTACAGCATGTACAGTATAAGCTGAGTCTGTAAGTAACACACCCAATCATACGAATTAAGTTTGTTTGTGAAGAAAAGTCGCACGTTTACTGCAACTTTCCAAAAACTAGACAGCTAACTATTTGTAATGTTTACAAGATTCGCATAGGCTAGAAAAAACTTATGGTGAATAATCGGTACTGGCAAAGTCCAAAGCATAACAATTTTGTTAAGTCATAGAGCTCAGTCAATTTCTTGACCGAACTACCATCAAGCAAAACAGTCGTGCGAAAAAAAAAAAACTTCTCTGTAGCAAAAAGAAATTTGAGAGTAAAATAACCCTCCATGCAATGCTCAGGATAGCGCTATTTCGGTCAATACCAAACCTCGTCAGCTGAGCTGGCATGAATCGAAATGAGTAAATAACAAAAAATTTTTCTCACTATTTATAGAATTTCTAGTCGCCGAAAACAGGCCAAGCCAAAAAAATATAGAAGGCCGAAACAAAAGAGCAAAAAATCGGCAAAACCAACAATAAGCTCCGAAGTCAAAATTATCGTTTCGCCAGCGATCAAAATGCAAATGAAGCGTTGAAATCGGCTACGAGTTCTAATGAACCGATCAAAAAATTATGTAAATTAGCCGTTGAAATCTGCCATGAATTTCAACTAAAAACATTAATTTGGAAGCAAAATTGTGCTTAGAAACTGAAAAACTTAGCAAGGTACCAAGGCCAAACAAAAATTAACAGCCAATAGCTGAAAGGAGAATAGCAGGGAATTAGGCCGACAGGCGATTCTCAACAACCAACACCAAAAATCAAACCAATTAGTGGATAGGTCTAAAAATTCATCAAGAAAAGATGGGATCAGCCACAAAATAGGGGATCACAAACATCAATTCCGTCGAAAAGACCTGGGTGGCAGTAATCTGCTCAGTGGCATTACTGCTAACCGAGGATCACTATTAAGCCATCATAATTAAAAGATTCGCATAGGCTAGGAAAGACTTTTGGTGGATAATCGGTACCGGCAAAGTCCAAAGCATAACAATTTTGTTAAGTCATAGAGCTCAGTCAATTTCTTGACCGAACTACCACCAAGCAAAACAGTCGTGCGAAAAAAAAAAAATCTTCTCTGTAGCAAAAAGAAATTTGAGAGTAAAATAACCCTCCATGCAATGCTCAGGATAGCGCTATTTCGGTCAATACCAAACCTCGTCAGCTGAGCTGGCATTTTTTTGTTATTTACTCATTTCGATTCATGCCAGCTCAGCTGACGAGGTTTGGTATTGACCGAAATAGCGCTATCCTGAGCATTGCATGGAGGGTTATTTTACTCTCAAATTTCTTTTTGCTACAGAGAAGTTTTTTTTTTTCGCACGACTGTTTTGCTTGGTGGTAGTTCGGTCAAGAAATTGACTGAGCTCTATGACTTAACAAAATTGTTATGCTTTGGACTTTGCCGGTATCGATTATCCACCAAAAGTCTTTCCTAGCCTATGCGAATCTTTTAATTATGATGGCTTAATAGTGATCCTCGGTTAGCAGTAATGCGACTGAGCAGATTACTGCCACCCAGGTCTTTTCGACGGAATTGATGTTTGTGATCCCCTATTTTGTGGCTGATCCCATCTTTTCTTGATGAATTTTTTTGTAATGTCTTGCGATTTTTCAAATTTTTTTTATGATACCGATTTCTCTTTTGGCTACCACGTTTGATCGTGATATCTCAACTGCTGATGGAACATCAGACCAATGAGTCTAAATGTCAGTGTTTTCGCGGTGTGCTATGAAGAGTTATGTATGGCAAGTAAAAGGGGGTCTCGGTTAGCATAAAGATTTTTAATACTTTTGTAATACTAATAACTAGGGCAAGTTTTTGTTGCACTAAAAAATTGAAAAAATTGCATTTATTTTTAATGAAAGCTGCAAAAAGTTGGATTTATACACGCAAACATTTTAAACGACAGTTATTTTCTCAAACGATTTATTTCCACATAATGCCAAATACTTGCAAACATTACGTGGGGAAAAATGACGATCTTTTGCCTGCAGCTTGCCTAGCATGCTACACTTCGCTCCGCAGTGCACAAAGTTGTAAGCCAACTGTTGTGTCCTATATAGTATGATATATAACATTTCTCGTCACATAGCTTTTTTTTGTGCAAATCAAAGTCAGTAGAACTGTACCGATATACTTTTATAGCATGTTTTTTTAAAGTTCACTAACATTTTCCGTCATACTTAATAAAAATTGGAGTAAAAAGTTGCATGTAAATAAGAAAAAGTTGCAATCTAAAAGCGATAAAAAAAAAGTTGCAAAAATTGATAACTATTGATAACTAAATCGAGCTTCTGCACACACACCTACGGTTTACAGTAGATAGTTTTGTACTTACTTAATGTTTTGGAATAACTGGAAAATTTCGCTTTAGCTTAAGAAAATGTTTTTTGAGGGTGCTATTGATGTCCTACTGGCAAAAATTTAGGTAAGAAACAATTGACTAGGTTGAAAAAATTAAAGCACCCGCAAGTAGAAATTTGTCAGGGGACACCCACCGAAATATATAAATTAGTCACAAAAACCCTTTTAACGACTATAGTTATGAGCTGATATGCTTAACTGCTTCGAGTTTTGTCGCAGGTTAGATCATTGCAAGTGCCACTAGTAATTTTTCAGAATTTTTTGCTTTTTTTGGTCTTGTTGTTTCGTGTCATCAAAAAATTCAAAATTAGTTTGTTTATTTTATTTTATTTTATTTTTTGGTTATTCAAAGGCCTTGTCTACACTGTGCGTACAAAGTTTTTTTCGCCCAGCGCTCGTACATCAAAGGTGTTAACACTTTACAAAACGGCGCTTACCAGCGTAACGGCTTAACAGCGTATTCTGTTGGTTGCCATATATTGTGTAGAATTGGATAACGGAAATCGCAGATTTACAATTCTTCGTTGTATCGGTTGAATTGGGGTCAGATTATGCATCACGAGAAGTAGTGTTGTCTTTTTGATAATTTAAACGTGAATTTTTTCTACTTTCCTCTCAAACAAAGCTCAACGTATGGGCCAATCAAGAGTGTTGTGGCTATCAGCCAGCGAAGTTTTTTTTGGATGTTACAAAAAAAAAATATTTGCACTGATCAGTGGTTGAACGCGTGTTACTGAAACGGTAGATCTGAGTTCAGATCAGGTCAAACGTTATTTTTTGAGACAAAGAAGCGCAAAACAAACATGAACATATAATTAGCAATCTCGACTGGAGAATGTGGAGTGACCTATAAGGGTCTTGGCGTCAAGCAGCCACCCGGAAATTTGCACAAAACATTATGTTAAACATTAACATTATGGTTCGATTCCCGGTCAGGCCAAAGCTAAGATTATAAAAATTGGTATTCACAGCTTCCTTGCTTGGCGTTTAGCGATAAAGAAGGACAGTGTGATGACTCCATAGTGTGTGGTAGGCAGGTGGACAAGTGGCAGCTTAACTCGAAGACCGAAAGGTTCCTTTTGCTGTGTCCTGGCCAAGGCAACTTGGTGAATAAAACGTAATTACAATAATTATAGACCACTGATGGGCACCAGAGGCTGGTTTCAAAGGTCTGGTTCTTCCTCTTTTGATTTCCTTGTAGCAGAGGGTGATTTGTTGGAAAAATCTTGTTGCTATTTTTTTGTCAGGTACATTTTTGTTTTCAGCTTTCAACCGTTTTTTAGTTTGATATTCAACTGTCACATTCCGTTTCAGTCAAATTTTAAGCCTCTTTCGCCTCTCTCCCATATCAATTTTTGTGTAAACTCCATCCAGCCCTCCCCTAGAAACGCAATTGACGATGCACGGTGTGTAGCACGTAGGTAAAAGTTATCCTCTCAAATTGTCAAACGGTTTGACTGCGTATAATGCGTAAATATTTGATGTAATATCATATTAAGCTACAATCTTTTCCGCGTTTGATCCCTTCTGCGAGAACAACACGAATTTTATCAGTATTATTTTGACTCCTCCCCCCAAGCGATTTGTGTTTGGTTCTTGTAATCAGCTTCAATTGCATTAAAACTTCTGGTTTTATAACTAAAATTCTTGTTGTATGCTTATTCTATTTTTTCATCTTTTCCATTTTTTCACTTGAAAGCTTCCACTGAACGCTTTTTTTTTACCACGCTGGTAGCATTGTATCACGATAACGCACAAGAATTTGATAATAAAAGTTTTGGATTCAATTCCTCACCCGCTAAACCTAAACATATTCGGAAAACTGCTCACCCTAGCTTTAGTCGAAGGTTGAGAAAAATCTCACGGATGCTGCTAATTGCACTTTTGTGAAACAAACGAAAGTAGGGCGAATTATGGCAGCTAAAAAATTTCAATTACGCTACTGCAGTAATACCATAACCACTGGAATTTCAACAAATGGAATGTGTGACTAGAACATTCAATAAGTTTACTGTACTCTGAGGAGGAACTATTGTATTCTCTCAATAAGGCAGATAGTGCAACTTCTGTTATACAACAGTATTGAATATTTTCAAAAACTCAATAAACTGAGTTCGTTGCGGGTAAAAGTACAAAATTTCAAGAGCATAGCAGATAATATTTCAGAAAGTAACATATCGGACATCTTTCACCATTGTAATGCTTCGGAGGGAGTGAGGGACCCCTCATCTGCTTGACGTAGATATCAGCGCACATTAGACAAGCACATTTTTTTATTGATGTAAAAATAAGTGTAAAGCGAAAGCTAACTCATAGGTTTAATCAAAACTTGTCTAGGAAAGTTCATCACAAGAGTTTTGCCTAAAGCAAAAGCTACCTCATAGGTTTAATTGAAACTTGTAGGAAAGTTCATCACAAGAGTTTTGCTAACAATTAAAAACAGCAAAATAGGTTGCAACGCACCAAGGTATTAAGTTACAATAAAAATATAAAAATAAACAATTTTTATCCCCTTGAGCTAACACCAACAAATGTCGATGCATCTGACTTAGGGGCCATAGCAATGGGTCCACAACAACTGACTGCAACAAGCTGATCGCGAACCAACTGACCCCCATTGGCTGAGAAGGGCGGTCATAAAAATATTTTCTATCCCCAGAGCCATCTTGCCCAATCCCTCACTTTGTGACGAAATCACTTTGTGACGATATCTCTGGTAACTGTTGGCTTGCGGTCAATTTGTTCGCGGTCAGTTGACTTGGCTCGATAGCAACATGCGAAACAAAATAGCTTTACAGAAGTAAACCAAGCAACAACCCCCAACCGCCGGAGGCACGGGGGTCTGGGGGCGGAGCCCCCAGCGCTCGAAAATTTTGCATTTTTTTGCAAAAATAACTTTAGTTTAGGGCTATTTTGATTAAAAAATAATGCTTTGAAAACGTGGCTTAGAAATTGGCAATGCAAACATGATTAAACTGGTTGCATAAATGTGCTATTTGGGAGGTGGCTAATGGTAAAATTTTAGTTCTCTAATTTAGATGCTGTAAATTATAAAATCGAATAGTTTAATAAAACTCACACGGAGTAATCTATTTTGTATACAGTTTATAGAGAAAAATAATTGGGGGGCTAATGTTAAGAAATTTGAAAGAAATTGGTAATTAACAATACTGAATAGACCCCCGTATTCCTTAGTTTATCGTATATTTGTTGATGACACCTACGTTTAGCATTTTTACACTAGCGATCAAATTTGATTGCTTATTTTTGACCATTTTTCAAAGTTTTCATTTATTTGTTAGTTTTATTTTCAACAAATTAGCCCCCCCCCTAAATACATGTTTCAAAAGATGTTTTAAATCACTATTTAGTCTACTCTAGTACATTTAACGGTTTTAAAAGTGCTAAAAACGAAGTGTTTTTCTCATTCTGCATTTTGGTCGACATGCCAATGGCTATCGGCTATCCCCCCCGCCACCCTCTAGCTACGCTACTGCTCAGAAAGCAAGTGTTTTTTATATACATCACCAACTTTTCGATTATAAAACTGGGAAATAAGTATTGCCTAGCTTCTGGAAACCGGCAAGCAACAACTCTATGAAGCAATAATAATCACCAACGTCTTGGTTGATTTTATGGTGGGAAAAGAAGAAAATGTCATAAGCTTAGTCAACAGCACTTAACCCAAACCATGACCAATTTTCATTATGGTGTGTTGACCATGAGGCATGTTGAAGGAATACAGAACAAACATTAATGAAACTAGATGGCTTTACTTCTGCTTTTCACTCTAGCAGTTCCAATAATCTTCCAATTATCTTCTACGCATTGGAGAACCTAGTGTGAAACAGATAATAATTACTGCGACCAGAAAAAGTTTGCATTTTACAAAGTGGCCAAAACAGCAATTAGCAGTAGACATATCAAAAAACGTACCATTTATGTAAAAAACACTTGCCCTCTTTTTGAGACAACCAGTTGACACGAGAGGTGTAACTTGGCCAGTTTTAATTTAAACCCAAACCCAACTCGAAAGATGTTAGACGCAAAACCCAAACCATATCGCAGCAGAGTCAAATCTTTTTGCATCAAACTGGTCACAATAAAATATTGGGAAAATACAGTAGTACATTACAGAACAAAGCTATCCCATCAAAAATAAGCAAAAATTAGAGAAAAAAGAACTTTTGTAATAAAATATGAGTCCAACAAAATTAATATTATTCAATTTAAGATAATACTACAATATTTTTTAGACCATAAGAAGTAGCAAACTAGAAGATATAACTTTTATTAGGTTCACTGGCGTAGTATCAATTAACGGCTTCTATAACTGTTATTTCCATGCGTAAGGTCCACCGAGTAAATGGCTTTTCTGGCTTTTATGTTTGAACACAAAGTGCACCAAACTGAAAGGCGCACTACGTTACATCAAACTTACTAAGCTCTAAAAAATTAACAACAAATCTAAATGCTGCAACACTAAGTGAAATCATAAAGAGAATCAAATCAATTTTTTATTATACTCGCTTTAGTACATCGAAGCGTGTAATGAGTTGGTGGGGCCCATCTCCACATTATTGTGCTCGAGCAACACAACTCCTTTTGGAGAAATGTTGCTGTGGTCTCGAGCCATTGGCAACACTTGTGTTTGATTGACCAGCCCAAGATTTGAACCTCCCACTCCAGAGATAAGCACATTACTGCTCGACCAACTGACCGCAAAGAGAGCAAAACCATAAATTAAATGCATCAAGAGCTTATGGCCCAAGATAGATTTCTTATGAACATCAAGTATTTTAGTGCGCCTTATGGTCAAAAAAATATGACACTTTATAAAATCTTAGTTGAACTTAAGGAAAAGAAACTTAAAATTGTAAAGGTAAGTTGCAGTGATGTGAATAGGTCTACTCTCTCATCATGTCATCATATAGAAAAAACTTAAAAAAGTGAAAAATGATCTTCGGTCCACGGCTAATTTCAGATGATTATTGATATTTTAACTGAAAGCAAATGATTTAAATAAAGCCAGAAAGCAAATTTGTTTCTTATCTTCATTATGAAAACCCCCAAAGTTTTTTTTCGTTGATAAGAGCTTAAAGAACTGGTATTGGTAAAGATCGTAAAATTAGGAATATAAACATGTTAAGTAAAAATAACTAACTTTTGAAAACCTTACAATTGGTCATAATCCGTTTAATTTTTAAGCATTAAAGATAAACAGTACTGCATAATAAGTTCTTCAATTGGTATCTTGGGCCTTGATCAAAAGTATCAGATCATTGATGAATTTGTTACACTACAATTTTCAAAGAACTCGCTATTACTATTAATTTGGTCACTACTCAAGTGAAAAAAATTGCTAGTAGATTCCTAATTCATGATATTCTAAAAAACAATTGTAGAATATAAAAAATTTTTGATCTTACTATCACATTAGCAGTAGGCTATTGGCGTGACAGTGTTAGTCATTGAATTCAACTGTTTGTAAAAGTCTGATTGAAATCTACCGGTTGCTGAATAATGAGTGTAGATCCCTTTTAATAGAATCAATTTCACTTGCCTTTAACTGCTACTGCACAACCTATCATTTCAGTAGGTACGAAGGTCTAAGTCATTGCATTTTAACTCTGCTTTCATTAGCTGTTAGGGTAGATCCAATAAGTTTTAAATTTCATTAATTGATATTAAAAATCGTAGCCCAGATTTTCTTGGCAGATTAATATTTTTAAACTTTGTTTATCTTCGTAATAAGTGACTTGCTTTGGCTAGGTTAAGCAAGTAACTTACTAAGAAAACTTGGGGGTAAAATTTATCTCCTTCGCCGCGGATACCATATATGGAAGACAGCCAATTTTCTCTAAAATGCGGCTTGGCGCACACGAGTATTTTTTGCAAAATTGGCCTTGGTAGTGAATGTGTTAATAGGTTCGCCGCTTTTTTGAGCTGGATTTCGAATAGGTTCTGTAATCTGCTAGGTGTGTATGTTGTATGTTGTTGTTACAGGTCTATTTTCCCTATTCTGACGTAATAGCGATTTTTCTGGGTTATTGCTCAGCAGCTAGGATAGCATTTCTGGATTTGTGCTGCCAAAATTCTCCTAGCTAAAGGCGACTTCCATTGCTAGCTTCGATTAAAAAATATCCATGAAGTGAATTTGTGAAAATCATGTTTCAATGTAAATTTTAAAAACGAAAGGCGTCACTGCGTTAGCTTCGTTTTGAGGGGCTGCAATAATATGCCATGTTTTTTCAGTCCTCAGATATGTGATAGAGCATCTCTCCCACAGTGGTTTAAGATTCAATTTTCCGTGTAGCTCGTTTGCTGGCGAGGCTAAGAATCATGTGCAACCTTTTACTCTATTGTATTAAAGGACCACGATTGTCAGTAGGGACAATTCTGGAGCTACCGGGCCTCTGCTGGATATCGCAGTTTCGGATGGTACGGTCTGATCTCTTACCAGAGTAACGAATACAGTTTAATGTCATACTTAAAAGACATATCATCGGCCACTTTTGTAGTCGAGCGGATCAGTCGGGAATGTGCGGGGTTTGTTCAATTTGCGAGTGTGGTTCATATAGTCGTTCTACCGGACTCTTTTCTGTGGATGACAGCATGATGCAGCAGAATAGAGCCCTAACTGGGCTGGAGAACCCAAAAAAAAGTGGCCCTTTCTACACCACTCCCAGAATAGGCAGTGAGCTCCCTCCCCATCATCACGCAAATGCCCACAACTGGCCATCGCCGATAGGAACCCAACCCATTGGTCGCCTTTTACGAACCGCTGGGTGAACAACTTCACTATGTTGTCCCGAATTAAGCCAAGCTCAATTTCGCTGCACTTTGTTGTTTGATTGGTTGCGTGCTTTCTGGCCTATAAGCTACCAGCGCTGAAGCATAGAGAAGAGCAAGCAGAAAGTCGTCCTCCAGCAGCATTCTAGCCTAAATTAAACAATTAAGTACAATTGAGAGTGCGAGGAAAATTAATTTGCTTATAACTCTAGTGGAAAATAAAGTGACACTAATGAATGTCTACTTACTTAAATGGTATGGTTTGCTAGAGATCATGATTTCTGTTTGATAAATCAATAATGGCAATATAGAAAATGCCAAGAAAACTGTGTTGATTATTTACAAATGCGTTTTTCAAGCCCGTGTGGTTTAATTATTTTTTTACGCTGAAGCTGGCGTTGTTTGTAATTAGTTCTTAAATTTTGAGCAGATATGAGTCTCTTGTTCTTATAAAATTGTTCTTAAAAAAAAGAGTGTATTGACTTTCTCGATCTCTGAAAATTTTAGATTTAGCCAATTATGCAAATTACTTAAACTCTATCCTTCATTTTAGTGACATCTATCGCTCCAGGAATGTGCTCGCTAGCTTCGAGGAAATGCTGAGAAACATTTTTGAGCCTTTGTTTGAAGCAACACTCAACCCAAAGCAGCATCCTGAACTCCATATGTTTTTGAAACATGTAAGAACTACATTGAAAAGCGAAAGAAAGTTGTTAGGTCTAGATCAGTGGTTTTCAAACTCCGCGATGTTACGGGTCAATTTTTACTGACTGCCGTACTAACCTTTTTTTAATTTGACAATTTTAAGTATTTTAAATTGTATCGAAATTTATCGTGATAAGGCAAGGCCACCTAACCTAGATAAAGTTTTTTAAGTTCTCTATGTCCGTACAGGTGATTTATGATGTCATAATACTTCGTCAAATTGTCCGTTTCAAAAAAGTCTGCTATGCTGGTGTGCTAATACTTTTAAGTCAAGAATTTAGCATGAAAACTGTACGTTCTAAAAATGAATTTGTTTGTCTCGTTCATATAGTTAACTACGTGGTTTGTACATGACAAGTAAATTAATGCATTAAGGTTCCTCGAGCCTCCGAATGTTTCATTGGGGTTCCAATACACCAAAGAAGAGAAAACCACTGGTCTAGATTGCACGAAGTCTTTGTGTTTGCCAGTGATCGTAATTGGGACTTGGCGACATACGCACGCGTTAGAAAGACCTTTACTTTTACTTTGCAATTTGCGACAACATTAGAAGTTTATTAAATCGTTTATACATCAAGAACGGATGAGCAAAGGATCCATAGTCCATACATATCAGCCCCAAATATTTAAATTTTTAATTGATGTGCCTAAAAACGTAAAATTTTCAAGCAAGGTAGGCCACGACTTGGGTAAGATGACAAATTACGCTTTAAAGGGTCCCCTACACGAACCGTAGAAATTCAATTTTTTGTGACCAAACTAGAAACTATGTCTTTTTATGCAGATGTAGTTAAAGCCAGTTTGCAAATATTTGTGAAAAAGCAAACTTATTTGATTTAGATTATTCATTACGCCAGCAAAATTAATTATAATTATTATTAGAAAATGATTATTAATTTTTGCACTTGGCAACTTTCACTAATTGGTTGAATAGTTACGTTTTGGTGTTTACAATCAAAATTATAATTCATTGTGAGAAAATGATTATAAATTTTTGCACTTGGCAACTTTCACTAATTGGTTGAATAGTTTGCGTTTTGGTGTCTACAATGAAAACAAAATGCGTTGGTTGTGTAAAGTAACTTACGCCAAAAAGCATATTGTCGCGAAGTCCCCAGATATTGCTCGTGAAGTCACATCGTAGTTCGTGTAGTTTTACTATTTATAGTACTACGACCCTTAGTTAAATGCTGAGTATAATTGACTTCTATTAGCAATCTTGTTATCCACACAAGTGCGACACTGTGTTCGTCGCTTCAGTTTTGGTTATTGCTATTTGATTAACTGCTTATATCCAATTTTTAATGGAAGAAAGTCCTAATTTAACTGCTTCTACAATTTACACATTTGCAGTTCTTTTATGGAATCGAATCTTTTATTATAATTGTGTATTACGCCGAAGTGTGTAACGAGTATGCTAGCCCATCTCCGCGTCATTGTGCCCGAGCCACACAGCTCGTTCAAAGAAATGTCGAACGATGGCGAGCCATTGGTAACTCATATGTCCAATTTGATTGGCCCGAGATTTGGACCTCAGAACTCCTGTTCCAAAGACGAACGCGTTGCCGCTCGACCAACTGGCTGTTATAGTTGTTTCATTAATTTGTAACTGAATCAGCAGTGCAGTGCCGTCACCACGAGGGGGGGGCGTGCCCCCCGTTTTGGGTTGACTCTAAATGCCTTATTGTAATGAGAATCCGACGTAACTGTAAGGAAATATCCAAGCATTAAGTTAGACACAAGTGTAATGCAAGTGAATAATCTTTTTAGTGTTCGTTATTAGTGACGAGCGTGGGGTGGTGTAGAAGCGTTTGGGAAAAAGCTGAAATTGCTGTACCTCACTGAACCAAGCTAGATCTCAAACTGCGTGCGCGACTGTGCGTTGCTTTGCAAATATCAAACATTTTCTCTTCAACTTAATTTTAACCTCCAGTGGAGTTGGATATTGGCAGGGAGTCGCAGCAATCACATATACGTTCTCCATAAGGCATTATTTTAACCGTACACAAACACACTATCATTCACTGAACGAGTGTGACTTTGTAAGGGTAGCGTTATTGACAAAGAGTTGGAGAGAGAAACTGTCATAACTTAAGCAAATTATTACAACAATTTATACTAATTAACTGTAGGCTTCAGTAAACATAAATTAAGACATCTAAATCAAATAGAACCATTAACAAATTGTAGTGAACAAAAATTCAGTTCTGACGCTCAGTAAAGTTAGACGCTTTCAATCTACAGCTCAAGAGCAAGCAGCCGCCTTGATACACTCAAAAGCACTCAACAAAAATGCACTGCGTGCAAGATGCAAACCGCGTAGCGATGCAGCTGTTTTCCAAATAAGATGAACAAACGTTTAGTAACTGCGCAAGAAGCAATGACGTAGTAAATACACAACAGAAACATTCAAGCCACATAAGCGCACGGTGCCCCAGGAATTTCTATACAACTTTTTATCCTTGCTTCTGAGATCTACTTGTACAAAGTCACTGCATTATCACAATTTTTTGTTTTTTTCACCTGTCAGTAGGCCTTAAAATCATTTATTTTCCACTAAATTTCCTAACATTTTCAGCGGCTGGGAGCTCCGTCCCAGACCCCCTTGGTCTACGGCGGCTGGGGACTTTGCCCCCAGACCCCCCAGTCCCAGATACATATTTTCTATGTGTCGTGTTCGTAAAATGTCTTATAGATACGCGCGTATTTCTTTCCGAGTTAAAATACAATGTTTCAGATACTGCACAAAATTTGCAGCTGTGAAAAACAGTTTTATTTGAAAAATTGTATCAATTTTGGTGCTCCCTCACTTTGGGCTTGTGCCCCAACACCTCGTCTGCTCTGGCGACGACACTGCAGCAGTGGCTTAAAAATATTTTCTTGCTTACAGGTATCAGGGTTTGATTCCGTGGACGATGAGTCAAAAGCCGAACACCACATATTCAACACTTCCTCGCCTCTTCCCAGCGATTGGACTGAAGCAAGCAATCCTCCTTATGCTTATTACATCTACTACATGTACGCCAACATCGTTACCTTAAACCAACTTCGACAGTAAGTTATTATTTGAATCAATCAGTGTTTTAGTGGATAAAGGCTTAGAGCGTTTGCTGTTATTAAAATGTTTTCCAGCTGTTATTAAATCTCGATTCCCAGCCGGTCAAATCAAAGACTTTTGAAATTTGTATTTACGGTTTACTGCTTGATGTTTTACCATTTAATGGCTTCGTGTATGTAGCCTTCGACTTTGTGTACGTCAGCTTGATTTAAAAACCAAAAAGTCTCTCTGCTTGCCAAGGTAAATAAATAAAGAAGGAGACTATTTCACCTGAAATTTTTATCTAGTTTCTTTATTAAAACTTAAATCTTTTTTCTAAAACTAACCCCAAACCCAAATCTTAATTCTTAAAACGTCAAATGAAAAATGCGCTGATGTTTATTTTTATTATTTTATATCTTAAACTTAAAAATTTTTGCTGAAATAGCCGCTCTCATGAATAAATTGAGACGTTTTGGGCTGTCTAGTGTGTGAAGTATTCGTTCTTGCTTTTGTCATGTAGCAAAATTTTGATTCAGCGATTGGGCCAAAATTAAGCAAAATTTAAATTAGGATAAGAAGTAAATTGAAAAAACATTAAAACTAAACTTTTCAGAACAACTGATAGGTTCTGACTGCAACACAATATTTTTGCGTAGAAATTACGATTAATTTTACTTGGTTTTTGCCGAATATTAGCTAAATACTATAAGCTTGCGTGAAGCAACTTTTTAATTGTTTTTTTTTTAATGGAGCTCTTGAACCTGTGCAGTTATCATTGTATCTGGGTAAAACCATCGTTTGCTTCTCAAGAGTCCAGCGTGCAATTTGTAGTGTAGAGTTGACCTCATTTATACTCAGGCATAGGCTTTTTTATTTTTATTACCGCAACTTTAGATATGATTTTGATTACTTTTTAACCGCTATTTTTTTAGAAAACGGGGAATGAATATTTTCAATCTTCGACCACATTGCGGAGAAGCAGGCCCATCACACCATCTTGTGACGTCATACCTTCTAGCTGACAACATTAGCCATGGGTTAATGTTGAGAACGGCGAGTTTGTTTACAAGATTTTCGTGGTTCTAAAGCATCGGCTCTCATTTTGCGTATTTATTGCTTGAGAACTTTCAAAGACAAAATTTTCCGCCACAAACTGACCGCCAACTAACCCTATTATTGACTGTCAGTTGGTTTGCGGTCAGTTGGCTTGGTTCGATGTTTTTGGGTTACTATTTTCCGACACTGTTTTTTTCGAACAAAATCTAGGGCTTAAAAATTTACGAAAAAACGTTCAAAGCATTTAGTCTTAAGAAAACTTGGTAGCTGCTCTTGATTTACAAATTTATGTCTGTTTGGTAAAGTTTTCTTTCCCATTATTTTTTCTCGTTTGGCTCCATGCACTATGCTGCTATTGGTCTACTGCGTTTTGCCAGTGAGCAGTTTGATACCAAGTTTCAGCTCGTGCTACTGTAATTTTAAAAAATTTATAACTGCTTCTATGCTAACTGTATTGCGAAAAAATCGTAATCATTTTATTTGCTCATGTCTAAGTTGCTTTCGGTCTTCACTGAACAAATCAAACGGCTGTTACACTTGATTGGATTGATCACTGAATTAATTTAAACGATGACTTACGGCAAAATCAATGGGGAGATTTAAAGTTAGGCGAATCAAATTAGACTAGATTGGCATTGACTCCATCTCTTTTGACCCAACTATTCCAAAGATATTCTACTTCAAACACTACGTAGGGGCTTCTAATGTTATTTTTTTTATTGGCAAATGTGACGGTGATAGGCTTAGCGTCGTTAGCGACGCCATCTCAGTTTTAAGCCAAAGCAATGCCGCTGTTAGGCTATTGCATTGAGTCTTTTCGCTGCGCTGTAAGTAATCAGTTTGATCTTGTTAACACCAGAGATTCGAGCTGGTAAAAAAAGTAGACTGTTTGGCAGCCTAGCGAATAGCAATCTTTGTAAAAATCAAGCTGTCAGATACATTTCCGTCTAAATCATAGCCGAGCAACAAAAAGGTTTTATTACTGAGCTACAAAGTACAAACTCATTTCTGACAATAAGACTATCAGTATTTGAGTAAGCATTTGTTTATGTAACCTTACAATAAACTTTTTCAACTAAGTTGCAAACAATGGCCTACTACCCTTACTTTTGCGTGTTAATAGACGTTTGGTACCTTGGCTACTGTACAGTCTACTCTTGTCTCCAGCTCGGATCTATTCTGCTGACAAGGTCAAACTGATTAGTGATTAATGCGCAGCGAAACGATTGATCATCCACAGGTGCAACAGTCTAATGCGTGTGAAGCAGACTTTAAGGGTTTTTAATTTCACACATGGCATGTACTGTGCTATGATATACACTTTAACAAATCTTGTCGAGCTCTTTCAGATCAGATTCAGAAAAGTGCATTTGAAAATGTGAAGACCAGCGCTTAAAAAAATCGAAATCCCTGAAATGAGACGTAACACAGCGATAGTTATATTTCGTTTGGCTTATTTACGTAACCTTTTTTTTTTGATATTCGCAAGATTTTGCAAATGCAAAAAGGATTTCGTGGTTAAACAAAAGTTAAAAAACGACTAAAACAGGTAGTTTTATCCTGTTGTGACGTTGGCATTAGTTTACATTTTTGTACCATATACGAGCCTCAGCACCAGTAAAACTTTCGTAATCGTATACCTGGTGGCAAAAAAGAACTTATTTTCGGGACCGGTTGCTTCGCTTTAAATAACGGGACAGAATCTATAACCTTGCTCCTGTTGATGTTGCTTAAATGTGGTCGTTTTTTCTTTGCAGAGTTCAGTGGTACAGTATCTCTACTATCTTCATCAAATTGGCATCGCTATGTCTCCATTAAGCAACAACAGCTTGTTTTTGGACTACAACAAAAACCCCTTGCCAACTTATTTTGCAAGAGGTTTGCACATATCTCTTTCCACGGATGACCCCCTGCAATTTCACTTTACAAACGTAAGCAAATCGCTTTAGTTAGGTTTGTGTTTCCAAAGGTTTGGTTAGTCCTTTTTGCTTAAGGTGCTTGTTGGACTAGCAGCTGAAATTTGCAAAAGTTATCAAACATCAGGCCTATAGCCCAAAAAATCGGTTTCGAGACCGCTGTCGGTCTCAAGACCGATTTTTTGTGGTTTTGGTTTTGATA
Source organism: Trididemnum nubilum (assembly GCA_963965965.1). Taxonomy (NCBI): domain Eukaryota; kingdom Metazoa; phylum Chordata; class Ascidiacea; order Aplousobranchia; family Didemnidae; genus Trididemnum; species Trididemnum nubilum. The sequence continues at coordinate 35,251,469 of OZ014469.1, read as the reverse complement.
TCAGTTCTTTCGCACCGGTTTCGGTCTTGAACCATTGTGGTCTCGGTTTCGTAGCTTAAAATTGGTCTCGAGACCGGGTAATTTTTTGTAACTTAAACGACATGATTTCTTGGAAAGTTCACTGTTGACTAAAATGTTGGAAAAAGCCTAAAATAGCATTCTTCACAATTTTGAACTTTCCACGTCTTTTCATTTTCAAGATATTACAGTTCAAAACATACCATTTTCCTCTTACTTCAGTGTTGCCATTTTGTCAGTGTTGTGCCAGAAGATTAAAAGGGCATTTAGGTCGAAGGTTTTTTTGCTCGGTTTCAGATCTCAAGACCAATTCCAGCAAATTTGAGCTTTCTATGATCTTTCATTACCAAGATAATTAATTCCGTTTAGACTTCCCCATAGAAAGGCTTGCCAATTTAATACATTTCAAAAAGTTATTGCGTGTTACTAATTCTCATTAACTGTTTTACGGCAGAATTGTAATAAAGACAAAATAAAGGGTCAGAGTTGTAAATTAAGCTGCTTTTCAGATAAATGTAAACCAGTTGTCCGAAAGTTTATGTTCTGTCGCTATGCTGACTAAATGGCAACACTGAAATAAGAGGAAAATTGTTAATTTGGACTGTAATATTTCGAAAACGAGAAGACGTAGAAAGTTCAAATTTAGAGAGAATGCATTTTAGGCTTTTCCCTACGTTTTGATCAACAGTAAAAAACTTGACTTGGATGCCCTTTTAACTTTTGGAAAGTTGGTCATTTACTTGAAGCAGGTAATTAACAATTCTGACTCTTTGCTTTAGACAACGACTCTGCTACAAAACACTTATTGAGACTTAAAAAAATGCAGTAACTTCTTGAAATTTTGTTTCTAGTTGGCAACCGTGCCAAAATTATTTAAAGAAATTTAATCTGTTATATCTCGCGAACGGAAGGTCTTACAAAGCTCAAATTTGGTGTAACTAAGTCTTAGATCTGCCAAAGTTATTTTCAAGAAAATTGAGCAAAAATTTTTTCGACCTGAATGCTCTTTCAACGAAATTGTTTGCCGGACAAAGCGTGTGAAAAATTAAACTTCAAAAATAATTTCGGTGAAAATCAACGTTAAATGACGTCATCGAGATGTTTTGATGACATAATCACTTCATCTAAAGCAATTTGTCATCTGACTCAATTTATGTAACCATGAAACTAACTTATGAGCAAGTTTAAGCCTCCAAAATTTTTTCAAAAAATTGAAAAAGAATGATAAGGTCATTGTTACGGCCTCAGTACTCCTAAAAAGTTCTGGATTTTTTTGCTATCCTGGAAAGTCCTTGAATTTTGTTTGTAAGTTCTGGAAAGTCCTGGAGAATGTTAATAAAGTTTTCCCTTGCTTTACCGGGACAGAATGTGACGTTTTTTTGTTTTTTTTTAATAAGTGGTACCGTTACCTTGTGATTGTACAAAGCCATTGTTAAAATAATTTGCATTGTGAAGTTCGTTCAAAAAGCTTTGTTGTATTGTTAAAAGACAAAGCTTATTTGTATGCTGGCGCACTAACAACAAAATCGCTATCCTAGATCTAACCCAACCCTAAATCTAACCCTAGCTCTAGCCCTAACGTTAATATGAGCGCCTGCCTCCCATTCCTCAGCTCTTTGTTCTCTTGTTCTTTTTAAGCAGTTCTTACTAGTTCGCTCAAGTGCAAGTAAGCACTTTCTTGTTAAAATGTTAAAATTTGCACTTCGCAATACAGTATGTATAAATTATTGAACATTATTCGGACGAGTGAATTCATGGACAGTATGCGATACTCTAGTAATTGCAATGCGATACTCTAATAGCAGTAGCATAGAGGGCTACAGGCCCTCCATTGGCCCGTAGTCCAAAATGCACAATTAGAAAAATACGACGTTTATTGCATTATGCTTCTGAGGCATTTTTTTGCGGTGATGTGGATAGTAAAGTAATTTAAAGCCACTTTTGGAACATGATTTTGAGTAAGGGCCAACATTGGTCAAAAATAAAACCAATAACGACCAACTAACTAAAAACGGCTAAAATAAACGATCAATTCGATCGCTTGATGCAAAATGCTTTGTAAAACAATTCAGTATTTAATTTTGTTAATTACCAATCAACTCTCTCAAATCTCGTTTCATCAACTCCTCCTCTCAAATTATATCTTTTTCTTGCGTTATAAAATAAAGACGATTTGGATTAATACTTGGAGTTTTTTTGAAGGAGGTATCTATTTGTACTCTAGCGTGCAAATGAGCTTTGCTCACAGAGAATAAGAGAGCAAAAATGGGTGCTCATTTGCTCAAATACACTTTTATTTTTTAAATTATTATCGTTAGTGGTTAGTTGGAATTTAGATCTTGAGTTTGGGTGAAGATTAACGTTAGGGTTAGAGCTAAGGTCACAGTTTGGGTTTAGTTTTAGTTTGGGGTTTGAGCTTGGATAGAGTTGTTTTCTTTGCACTTTGGCGTGCAAATTAGCTCTGTTTTTTTTTAAATGATAGGATTTTATAGTTCACGGGCTGGAAATAAATCAAGGACTGATGTTTTACCATTACTCATCACTTGAGCTCGACCGATATATCTATCGGTCAGCTGATGTATTTTGGCCGATATCAGGGCCAAGCCGGTATATCGTATCGGCTATCTACCGCCGATAAAATATCGGCTCAGCGCAATTACCTTAAACTGTTATTTTTTAGAGCAAGCACGAGTGTTCGTGCATTCTATTTGCTTAGTATGACTTGTGTTTGCAATAGTCTTTCTTTGGAGGTGAATTAGTGAAGCTTTTAGTGTCAAGTTAAATGAAAAAGATAGACAAAATTTGGTAGTTTGTGAGTTATATATCGGTATCGGCATGAAAAAGTCATATCGATCGAGCTCTAGCTATCACCCTCATACTGTAGCCCATTTATGCAACCAGTTTAATCATGGTTTTGCAGTGCTAATTTCTATGCCACGTTCTAAAAGCAATGATCTTTACCAAACTTAATTAGGCTTAAAATTAAGTTATTATTGCAAAAAAATTGCAAAATCTTCGAGCGCTGGGGGCTTTACCCCCAGATTCCGAATGGCTTCCGGCAGCTGGGGGTTCCGCCCCGGTACCAAAAAGCACAACCCTCCCGTTGCAAATTTCTGGTTTGCATCTAGCTAGTGGTCAGTACTAGGAATGCAAATGCATTACATCAAAATTTTTTGTCAATCACTAGTACAAAAGAGTACGTGCATGAAAGAATAATAGTCAAAATTAAATTTTAAGTTTTGCAAAAAAACTTTAAACAATCCTGGAAAATGACCAAAAAAAGTCCTGGATAGTCCTGGAATTTGATTTTGCAGTCTGTGGCAACCCTGGTCTTGGTCTCGAAAAAAGTTTGCGGTCTGGGTCTTGAACGAGTCGGTCTCGACTACAGCCTGTCAAACGTTGTTGTGGATTGTCTTCCGTTGAGAAATTATAGCTTTAATAGTTTCAAAACCAACCAAATTATCGCGCATTTCCCCAACGTAGATAGTAAACAATCAAGAAAAAGAAAAGTGGGTTTGCTTCGAATGGGTGGCATTTTGCGATCAATTGCCTGGCAGGTGTTAGTTTTGAAATAGCGTTCACTTTTACGCATGATAGTAAAAAGGGTGTGGAAGTGTGAGTCAAAAAATACCACAGTCGAGTATCATTGATCTTGTTATTTATTTTATAACTTAAACTATTAAAGAAACAATGTTATAGGTTTCCAACGTAGTTTTTCTCTTTTTTAGCCTCAGTCATTTTTTTTCCAATAAGTTTCTTTTTTTTTCAAGCTTTTTGTACGTTTTTTAACTTTTTGCGAAGAACGTTAACTTTAATTGCAGAATTTTTTTCCAAGTGCAACTGTGTATGAATTAAAAACCATGGTTTGTTATGTATATTTTTGGAGGGATTAATCCTTAGAATTGCTTTGTGCGAGGAAAATAAGAGAAGCTCTTAGTAGTAGTATTGGTAACTATTTTAAATTTTCATGATTATGTTTCGACCAAGGCAACACCTCCAAAATTGTCTTTTTTAGTGCAGACGAATCAGGTTAAAACTTGTGACTTTTTTTTTAATTTATGAATTATCCGCTTGTAATAAAAAAGCTGAAATTTTACCACTAGCCACCGCTTTTATAGCCCATTTACGCAGCTAGTTTAATCATGTTTTTGCGCTGTTAGTTTCTTTGCCACGTTTTAAAAGCATTAATTTTTACTAAAATATGCCTAAAATTAAGTTATTTTTGCAAAAAAAATTAAAAATCTTCGAACCCTTGGGGATCCGTCCCCAGACATTCCTGCCTCTGGCGGTTGGGGGCAACTCTGCCCCTGGATACCTAAATAGCCCCCCATTGCAAATTTCTGGCTACGCGCCATGCCAAACTAACTGCCAGTATACAACAATATATTTGGAATAACATATGGTGACTGGTTTCACCTAAACTGAAATGGAAAGTAGTACAAAAACGTTTGCAAAAATATTATATCTTGAGTAGATCCCTCCCCGGCGAAAATTTCTGGATCCGCCCCTGAACTGTATTTTTCTGGTGTCGATTTTCTACCTAAGGTATGATAAGTTACCAAAACGTTTTATCTTCGATTAGAAATAGATTCCTAGTTTTTTTGAAACAATTTTAACGCCAAATTTCGCTATGATGGCATTCATCTCTCGTAAATTTTTGTACGAGTTTAGACGTTTAACTTGCAAAAAGATAGCTAAATACTGGTCTAACAACATTGCTCTATTAGAGGGAGTTATTTCGACTAAAATTATGATAGATGGATAGCGTTGGTAATATATAAAGTAAAAGGACCAGCAAAAAAGAGCCGCATAAAACCTGGCAAAGAGGCGCGGGTTGGCCTTACACCGCTGCTCTTACACCGCTCATATACGTTGGTATAATGCTTGCTGGGGGGCGAAGCCCCTAACAATCATGGGCGAAGCACAAGAGGCGTGGGTTGGCCACCACTGCTCTTACGCGTTGCTAAAATGCGTGCTGGGAGTCTGGGCCAGACTTTAATATGCGTTTTTCAAATTCTTTGCAGATTTTGTTTTAAGTCGTTTGCATCCTTGGCTTTAGTTGGTTTGAAAATGTTATTTTTGTTTATTAGACAGTGTTTGTGTGGTTGACTTAGGTACAAGCCACTCTGTTTGAGTAGCATGGTTGCAAAATCTCAAATTGTAGCCAGAATTATTGAAAATTTTTGTAAATTTTTTTTCATTTCTGTAAATTGCTGTCATTTTTTTCTTTTTTTGTTCAAAGGTTAGTGGACAGCCTGATATTAGTTTGTTACGCTTGGTTTGGGTTATGCTGTGTCGAAAATTTTATATTTGTGGCCTACTTCAACATGATTACCGCGGTCTTGTTTAACTAATGTTCCACAAGGTTTGCAAAAAAATCACATCTAACAAATTTTCGTTAGCGGAACAACATCAATACGTTTCTGCTGCACTGGCTTGGTTTGGTTTTTTATTTGAACATGAAACAATGGAACATCACGAAACAAGGGATACGCTGTGACATTTGTGTAATGTAAGCATTTTTAGTGGCTCCCTATCACCACCCAAGGTAATCGTAAGATGATGTTCCTTGTCGCGAATTCCATTTCATTTAGCGAAGCTCTGTAGAACGCAGCGGATTTATATTGGTTTCTAATGGCGTGGAGCTCGTTTAAATCAACTATGTTTTTCCAGGAGGCGTTGCTTGAGGAGTACAGCATTGCTGCGCAGGTGTGGAAGCTAAGCTCATGCGATATGTGTGAAATTGCAAGAAACAGCGTCTTAATGTGTGGATTTCCTGAAAAGGTGCGCGAATATTGATAATGTACTACCGTAGTTCTCAAATTGCTGATTTATCTGGAGTCTGTTCTGTTTAAACCTGTGGTTTTGCTAAACTGTTTGTAACTTAACTTATAAAACTTTTTTGCAAATTTGAATCAGGGTCTTAACAAATACTGTTTTCGTTTTTGATCCTGCTTTTCAACCAGTCGAAAACGAAACCTAACTGACTAATCCCGTGATCAATGACCCTACTTTGCCTCGCCGTATATGAAACTCCTAATTGTTTTCTTTTAGTACAAAGAGAAATGGCTTGGTCAAGATTACCAAACTGAGGGACCTGATGGGAACGAAATTCGACGATCTAATGTTCCAGACATTCGCATTGAATACAGATTGGAGACATTGCTAGATGAGTTGGATTTGGTGTTGGGCCCAATACGTGAAGATCATTGGGAAATCGAAGATTAAAGAATTTCGTATTCTTTGGAAATGCTTAAAGCAAACAGCGCTGTAAATAGTGTGTAGCGTGGTAGTTAACATTTTAGGTATTGCGCTGAACTAACCAATCTTTTTTCCATCCAAGCATTGCTATTTTAAACTACTAAAACCCAGTGTAACCTCCTTTAAAAAACCTTTAGTGTCAATTTGTCGCTACTAAATAAAACTACTACGTAAACAATAAAATAAGCCATGCACTGTATTTGTGGCGACAAGATGGCATCGAATTGGCTTGAATCGTGTCAAGGTGCTGCAAAATTGCTGGAGAACAAGAAAATCTGCAATTTTAAGACGTAGGCTGAGGTGACTTTAACATTTCATTTCTGTACTAATCAAAATATATAGCTAAAAGTTTCCGCAATTACTTAATTTTTTTTAAGTGACAAGTTTAAGCGGAGTAAACCCTAATTAGGTGCATACGTTAAACTGAAGATAACATACACCAAGTAAAAACAAATGCAATTGCAAAATATAAAATGCTATTGAATTTAATTAAGTTAATTTTGTGGTTTCGTTAATTGTAAAACCGATCGAGTTGAATTAGATGTAAGAATTTCCGCGCCCGAAATACTTTATTCAGTGAGAGATTGGCGTTGTCCAGCGATTACTGCAGTACTATTCACATTCAGTGCAGTCAAAACAACCAGTCGTTGTTGGTGATTTCGCGCCAAATCTATGCGTTTCTACCACAAGAAATTATTACCCCAGTTGGTTTGAATATATTAATTGATCGACCTTAAATTTGCTGCTTAATTTTTTTTTTTTATGTTTGTATATAATTGAGCAATCAGTATGTATCTAAAAGCAATATTCTAATTTGACATATTAGTATTATTATTATTCAGTGTTAATTTCAGACCAGGCCCGGCGCCATGGGGGGCATTCCGGGGCCGTGCCTTCCCAAATGACTGCTTGTGCCCCCCCCCAAACGAAAATTGTGCCCCGAAGAAATAAACAGGCTCGGGGCTACTGGAGTGCAAATTGAGGCCTAAGACTCTCAAATTGGTGTTTACCGCCCTAGAATTCGTGAGCAAGAACTGTTTTTTCGTTATTTTTGTGGACTCGCGCCGGATTTCATAAAACCTTTGGGACGAAACCTTTTTTTTTCTATTGATCTTCACTTAAGAATTCGCAAGAATTTTGGGGATTGTGGAAAATCGCAAGAATATTGAGACGACAACCAGAATTTGTGGATATATTTGCACTGAAGACCTTTTTTTTTGTTTTTGGTCTTCGCCTTTTTTGTTTGATCCACACTCGAATAAACTTCTCGTGCCTCCCTAGTCACGCTATCCTGGCGCCGGGCCTGTTTCAGACTCATATAGTCCATATCCAAGTACTATACACACACAAAAAAATAAAAGAAACACTATACAGCAAGAGCAGTTTTTGTCCTAAATGGTGCAGCATACATCATCTTCTATTCATTCACATACAAAATGCCATGATAATAATCATAGTATATAGAAGCAATCACAAGACACTAATGTTTTAAGCCAAAGGTTCTTAGATAAGTGACAGCGTTCAACAAATTTATAAGTAATTTTACGCTGTAGAGCGTAGAACGAATCCATGTTATACTGTAGTATATTTGACTTTCTCTGGCACTATGATAGCGAAGCATGCCATGCAGAATTCTATACGCATCATTGTAGGCAACTTTTAACCGTTTTATAGCTGATGTGGAGTACTTACACCATAGTTGACTAGCATAAAAACACATGCAGTGTGCACAAAATAAAATGTTTTTCTCCTTAATATTGAACATTTAAAAAAACGAGTTTTGAGATTATTGGCTACACAATATAAATATCTCGCTTGCGTTGCAATATCAGTATCATCACATAAATCACAGCTAATACTAACTCCAAGCTATACCACATTATTCACAAATTTAATTTTCTGACCATCAATATCCATATTGCAAGGCATAAACGTGTACATATCCTTTGAAGAAAAAATAGTACCTACAGTCTGTTTACAATTAAAAACAATATCATGTAATTTGGCATAATTACTACACACATCTAATAAATCTTGTAGCCCTCCAGCAAAGCAGCATAAATTATCAGCATATATTATATGATGTAAAGTTATATTTCGAATACAACATCCAGCATCAGTATTATTTAGCGTATCTGATAGATCATCCATTTACACAAAAATTAAGTATGGGCTTAATACACCTCCTTGTCTAACCCCATTAGAGACTGTAAATGCTTCAGATACATAATTTGCCCATCGTACTCTCATCGTTTGTGTTGAATACAAATGTTTAAGTAAACGAATGAAGCAGGTAGGTGTTCCTCTGCTCCTTAACTTTTCAAAAAATAAAGAGTGATTTACTCGATCATATGCTTTGGAAGAATCAATGAAAGCTGAATAGACAGGTGATTTATGTACAACGTACGACAATACTGCTTGCTTGAACAAGAACACGCACATATCAGTACCGCTCTATCTTGTACCCAAATTGATTATCATTAGTGCTCAGATAATTTTTGACATGTGATGATACATAATGTTTAAACAATTTCGATTTTACACTAGTAATTGCAATGGTACGATAGTTATTTAAACTTTGTACATCTCCATTGCTACATTTGAGTATTGGAATAATTACTGTTTCCACACATTTGCCAGGCATTATACAGTGATACAAACAGAGATTAACAAATACCGTCAGATAAAGAAACAAACTTTGATTCAGCAAAACATAAGTGTTCTGCCATAATACCATTTGTACTTACAATATTATTAGTCTGCGATTTTGTTGTTAGTCTTGTCCAGTTTCCAGTTGAGTTGTATTTTATCGGTAATCTAGTCTAAGACGGGTGTTACTACTAAGACTTTGCTCTTCGAAAATGAACCAAATTTGTCACTGATAGAAATGTAATTTTTTTGTTATTTTTCAAAAATTGTTTACTGCCAAAAATATGTTTCTTGTAGTGCTCTATGGATTTCCAAAACTAAATGGTTTTGTATTATTCAACTGCGCTTTTTTGTTTTGGGGGCCAATCATTGCTTATGTGCACTTATGCAAGAGTTGGCGCCTCTTCGTTCAATTTTTTTTAAAGAGGACAGATACGCTCCTCAATAACGCTTTTGTTTGAGACTTTTGTCCAACTCGACATTAATTCAACCCCTGTAGTCATCAAAGTAATTATGGTTGTTTGAGGTACATTGCAAAAATATGTTTTTGAGATCTCTATGATAAATTTTTACTTTTCCTAAACGTGTCGAACGTAGATGGGTATTTCACAAATTAGTTTGCAAGTTGTGCAATATACGCTTGCGAAGTGCTTATGTTGTTGAGAAGCTTAATACGCTCCTAATTCCACAGAATTTTTCTTCTAGGAGCCCTGTATTGGCTTGTGGACGCTTTGTGATAGTGAACAAAGCGTGATCGTTGTTGAAGGTATGCTTGTCCAAAAATCATCATCTGTGACCAAAGAAGGAAATTTATAACCTGGTCACTAAAGTCTGAACAGTATTTTTGATATACTTCGCTTGTGATCTTAGTAAAGTGTTTTGATATTACTCATAAAGGAAGTTTGAACTTGATACTTCAACAAAAATAAACACATTGGCAGTTGTTAAGAGAAAGGGCTTTAATATTTACTCTAAGTCCCTTTTAGGGCCGTTGGTAAACGGTGTACTGCATCTACTTTTATGCGTATCTAAAACTTTGGCCTGGTCTACACTAACCGTAAAATCGTGAGCGTACGAGTGTAGTATTAGTTAAAACGGAGATTTGATATGCCCGTCGTGCTGTTTACCAGCGTACAAGCTGCATGTTGGTTAAAATAAACGAAAGATACGTTTGTACGCTCGCGGTTTTACGCGCAATGTAGACTGGACCTAAAAGAGCAAATTTTATTCAACGAACACCTACTTGTTAATAATGTCGTTGAAAAAAGTTTAATCGCTATTGCTCGTTTGTGATAAGTGCAGAATTTTTTTGCTTTGGCTTTCCCTTGTAGAGAATTTTCTGCTTCGGGTGTAGTTAGAGTTGAGGTTTAACACAATAAATTTAATCCTGAGAACTATGCTTTTCAAGCAATAAAATTGTAATTGCTTGTCTAGCTTAAATTTTGATTACGTAATTTACGTTTGTGATATTCTTTGATTACGTAATTGGTTTTTAAAATCCCCCACTGGAGATGAGTCTAATACAATTTTAAACGTGTATGTAAGCTAAACGCATTTCTTTGTCAAACAGTTTATCTTTTCCACTGGTACGTTATGTTAAGCTTCAGAACCTCCAACACATTATTTATTTTGTTATGATAGTAACTTATAATGAAATGAGTACAGTTGAAAAAAGATTTGCGGATATTCGTTAATCGAGCGAAATTTTCCTATTACACGAAATTTTCCTCATAAGTTAGGTAGAGTTAGGCCTACTCAGACGTAAAGCTGCTACAGTATTGGTTAACATGCTACGAAGTTGTCAAAATACTGTTCCGTACCCCCAAAATACTTTGTAATCTGAGCTGTAAGATTTATTGTGTGGCTATGAGTCTGTTTATTTGCGTGAAAATAAAACTTTGCTACAATTGAGAACTGTAGTTGTAGTGCATAATTTAGTTTATTCTCCTGTCACCGGACAGCGTCAGGTGCTAACTATTGAATGATCCACACACTTTCCATTTCATGTGTGGAAGAATCCGCTCCTGCTCAAGAGTTTTCAATAATCCAATGTTTCTGTAAATTCTAGCCCACTAAGTTAGCTACTTGTTCGAAGTCACCAAGCAGAGATAATCATCGTGAAGTGTCTTATCCAAAGATGCAACCAGGCGCGAAGCCAGGATTTGAAAAGGGGGGAGGGGGGCTTTTTTGAAAGAGTGAGACAACTGCAAGCGACCTTGACCCGAATTTTCATTGTTCTTGAACCAGAATCACACGGTTTATCCGTAATTGAGAAGGATTTTTGACCAAAATCGGAAATTCAAACGTTTTTTTCAGCCCAAAAACAGGTGATCTCCAAAAAAAGGTCTTTACCGAAGTTGATACGGATTTTTCGGCCAAAATCGGCAAATCAAACGGTTTTTCAGCCCAAAAGCATGTGATCAAGAGAAAAAAAAAGATCTTCACCGAAATTGAGGCGGCTTTTTCGGCCAAAATCGGAAATTCATACGGTTTTTAAGACCGAATCACGGCAACTACTTCATAACTTCGGCACCCAAATTCCTTTGGGGAGGGGGGGCTGGTTTCATTTTTTTCAGCAAAAATTGACCTCAAAAGCACCAAAACCGTGCGATTTTGCATACTTTACAGGCCAATGGGGGGGGGGGCTCGAGCCCCCTGGTTACGCTACTGGATGCAACAACGTGACCAGGGTGCGGGTCAAACTTAAATCATGCGATTCGTAAAAATAAAGCCTTGACTGTCTCGGCCACGCTGCTGACTGGAAATTGAAAGTTGTTGGGAGGGTGAATTCTATACTCATAACCTGTAGCTGAAGCCGATACTTTTCGCTAAAATCTTTCACGACCGGTAAGAAATAAATCATTCAGAACAATAAAGAATGAAGCCAATCTAGTCTTCTCAAATGCCAGAAAACTTGTTTCCTGAGGTTAATTCGTTAATTATCGATTAACGAATTAGGTTAATTATCGAAATCGGTATTATTGAAGAAATGAGTACTACTTGAGGTAATAGAGAGGCGCCCCAAATATTTCTCCCCAACTCCCCTTAAAGGCAAAAATACAATTTGTTCCGTTTGACTCCGTATCAATTTGTGAGATCACACCAGGAAGGAGTATGCAAAATTTTTTCGCCAAGGAACGCGATGTTTGAGGAGGAAGATAAGGATTCTGCTCTAGAGGGCGATTCTAATTCAAACTAAATTCATCGGTAGCACTATACGAGTGATATGATCTGTTGTATCAAATTTAGACCAGCTTTTGGTGACGTTTTTAGCCAAGGAGGCCAAAACGATTATACTGCAGATCAATACTGGTGGCCTGTATCTGCAGGTACCAATAGCAATACAAAGTTTTCAGATTTGGTTAGGCTACTTACTGCAACTACTACAGTTACTAGTTAGTAAGGTGTGGGTATTAGATTAGATTGCGCTATTTTCTGATTACACATCTGAGATTAGCCTACGCTGAGTATATACATGTACCGGTACCTACTTTGTTATTTTATAAAATTGCTTGTTGTACAACAGTGGTAGAGTTGAGGACACAAGGCTCGAGGCCAAGGACACAAAAAAATCCGAGGCCAAGGACAGCCTTTCCGAGTACAGACCCTCTCGAGGCGAAGGCCAAGGACCAAGGACAGCCGAAAGCTTTCTCCGAAAAAAAAGATCTTCAAAATTTTTTTTCAGGCGATCTCCTATTTGTAAGCGTACCCAGAATTTTCGAATGGGGGAGGCCTAAACCACAAATCACATGCAATGACGTCATCAAAATTGTTCCAAAAAGGAAGTTTTTGTGGGACAAAGGTATCGTAGAATGGAAGATCTGAAATCATTGCTTGTTGGCACATAACCATGATTCTGCAAAGGGAGAGGGCTTAAACTAATAGTTGAAAAATGCAAATATCTAACTCTGGAGACGTGTTGAGAAATTTAGTGTAGCCTAACTCAAACATATCACAGACGAGGGTCTGAAGGCGAAGCCCCCAGCCGTTGGGCGATTTTTTGGAAAAAAAAGCAATTTTAATGCCATTGAATCACAATTCGCAAGGTTCAGAGCCATTTGAAAGCACTACATTTTTGACATTTGAAAGCCAATTAAAAAAATTCAATTGTTTAATCATTCTTTTACTTGCAGTTTAAGTCCAAAACACGTTTAACATCTTGTATTTTGGAGTTAAATTTAATTGTAAGTGATTTGGGCCAGGTAGAGGGAAGTAAGGTGCACAATCTCATGCAACATTTTAGCAGTAAATAATAATCCGCTGGAAGATTTTTCTTAGAGAATTTTGTTTTGTCATGAAAATAACCGGTTATAGGAGTACACGTTCGGCCAGGGGGTCCAGGCCCCCTCAATTGAAATTCAACGATTTGTTCAATCAACATTTTCCAAGGCTAATTTTTATTTTTTAATATTTTCTGCGTAAAAACCGGCGAGGTTAGAGGTGAATTGCTGAATTGTTACTGGAAAATGGTACAATAGATGGTAACGTCTACTAACCATGTTATTGCCGGGCCGGATTTACATCGCGCTGGGCCCCTGGCACTTTGATTGATTGATTGATTGGTGCATCTTTATCCTCCTATCACGAGACAGCGACGGTGCGCTATATTTTGGACGAATCCGCACCCGCTTAGGAGTTGACCATTTTCCAAGCTTTCCTGTTGACGTTTTGACTTCTTCCCACGTAAATTTGCTGCTTGTTCGAAGCCACCAAGCAGAGATAATTATCGTCAAGCGTCTTATCCAAGGACGCAACAACGTGACCAGGGTGCGGGTTGAACTCATGATCCTGCGATCAGAGTCGTCGTAAAAACGACGCCTTTACCCATTCGGCCACGCTGCCGACTTTACCCATTCGGCCACGCTGCCGACTTTGGACATTTTCGCAACATCTTTCTGCCAAATTATATAAGTGAAGACCCAAAAATGCCTCACGATTTCAGCTCGGGGCCCCTAGCTGGTACTGCGTCATATTATGGTAAATCCGGACCTGATTAATGCATTGCGTTCATAAAACGGCTAGATGTGGGCCTGAGATAGCTACGTTTAAGACAAAAACTCTCCATTTTCTCCGGGTTATACATTTAAATTGGCTGGCAAAAATTGAATTGAGAAGGCCTGGTGCCCCAGGTCTTCAATATTGTTGTTAGTTAGCTAGTTACTGTTGTCAGCGAAAAATGCTAAAAAGAAACTGTAGAAACAATAGACTTTTTGGCACATTTTAAAAGTTGGAAGCTTTTGTAGTACGTTAAAACCAGGCGCGCTGATTTGTCGAAATGGTGAAATTTTAGTTGGGGGGGAGCGGGCCCCCTGCCCCCCTTGGGTACGCCTATGCTCCAAAAGAGGAAAACAAAAAAGTTGTTCGCAAAATTTCCGCGAGTTTTCTGGCGTTTTCCAATGAAATTTCAACGGTTCCAAAAATAGTGCTGTCCTCGAGCCGAGGACAGAGCAATTTTCGAGGACTTAAGGCTTCGAGGCCAAGGACTTGACCTTCGAGGCCAAGGACTTCAAAATGTGTCCTCGAGGACTCCACCTCTGTTGTACAATACCAGTAACGGAAATTCCTTTAGAGTTGGCAAGAACACGGCTAGTAGACTAAGTTGGTATAGTTTCAGGGCTGTTGTAGTAGGCAATAGCCTTCAGTAGGCCTATTTAATTTGAACTTCTTGCAGACCTATGCTACCAGGACTGATGTACAGTGTGATCGTTTTCGGCATCAAATTTTACATCATTTATAGGCTAAAAACGTCACCAAAACTGGTCTAAATTTGATACAACAGATCACACCACTCGTGCAATGCCACCAATGAATTTAGTTTGACTTAGAATCGCTGTCTTGAGCAAAATTCTTTTACGCTTCGCATCAACAATTGCGTTCCTTGGCGAGAAATTTTTGCTAACTCAATGCCTGGTGTATTGTCACAAATTGATACGAAATCAAACGGAGTAATTTGTATTTTTTGCGAATAAGGGGAATTAGGGAGCAATATTTGGGGCACCTCTCCATTACCTCAAGTAGTTCTCTTTTCTTCAATAAAACCGATTTCGAGCTTTATCACTTTTCATAATTTACAAACCGATACCAAAATTTTAGTCACCGCAAAGCATTACGTTATGGGATCGATGAAATTGGAATTCTTGGTGGTACCGGGCAAGACTGCGAACTTCACCTATTTTAACTGAGTTAGATTTTGAAAGTGGAGTTCAATTTTTCGAATTTTGTAAAAAAGACCACAGTACTTCAACTTCGCAGCTTTGCATAAATAAAGATGTGGATCCAGCCCCTAGTTAAACTAAAATACAAAAGCTTAATCTTGGCTTTAAAAACGTTTCTAAACGTTCAACTAACACTTGACTCTCGCCTTAAGTATTTCTGTAGCAAATTTTATTTTAAACGTTTCCAGCCAACTTTTTTATCTGAATGTTTCGAATTCAGAAAAATACAGTCTGCAACTTGTAACTTAAATTCGTTTTCCGATACAAATGAACTCGGCAACCAAGATCGCCGAAAAGTTATTTATTTAGAATATTTCGACACGCTAACAAAAGTACACGTTCATAATAAAAACAACAAAATATAGATCGAAAAGAGAGTCTTCACATCAGCGTCAGTCGTCCCTCACAGGAACTAAAATAAAATTACATGGTTAAAATCTGGCAACTTGGAACAGCTCTGCCGACCATACACCCCTCCTCGAGTTTCAGGAGGTTGTAGGAGGTGCCAGGTATAGATATCACTATCAATCTAGAGGTCGCCTTTCGTGTAGAGTGGTAAACGGGTTGACCAGTACAGGTCCAAAATCTAAGTGATTAAAAACCCAAATCTGGCCGAAAAAATTAGGACTAAAACTGTGCACGATTACTGCTCGTATGCGGTTAAAATAGAACTACTTACTGCTGATAAATTGCAATGCAACAGTAATAATCGTATAGATGCTTAACAGGTTGTCAAGTCGTTGAATGAAAAAAAAATTTTTTAAATACTGTTGAACCTTAAATAATGACAATTTTCAAGTATAGTATAATTAAGCTTACCGTATTTTTTTATACAGAAAACCGCGACAGTCCAAGAGATCAAAAAAACTGA
This sequence comes from Trididemnum nubilum, assembly GCA_963965965.1. Classification (NCBI taxonomy): domain Eukaryota; kingdom Metazoa; phylum Chordata; class Ascidiacea; order Aplousobranchia; family Didemnidae; genus Trididemnum; species Trididemnum nubilum. Next base: position 35,235,455 of record OZ014469.1, on the reverse strand, counting down.
ACAGAAGACCAGTCAAAAAAGGTCTTCGTGTAGTTTTTACAAGATTTTTTAAGGTGATCTCCAAAAAAAGTCCTATTTCAATGACTCAAGACTTATTGCAATTTATTGAGTGATCTCAAAAAATATCAATAACTATTTAGAAAATAATGAAATAATGACGATTCCAAAGTAATGAAATTGAAAAAAAAATAATGACACACTTGACAACCTGTGCTTAAGCGAAATCGTTATTCACTGTGGCAAAAGCATTTTAATCACACTTTTATAGCAGCTAAAAGTAAAAGATATCAAGCCCGACATTTTGTCAATCGCAAACCCAAACTCGACCCGAAAAGCCTGGTCCGACTTACAACTCTACTTTGGTGTGGTCATTCTTTTGAGTGGCGCAGAAATGGATATTTCTCTACACAGGCACATTGGAGGGAATAGAGGGGTTATTGCACCATCATCTAATCCACAAAAAGTGCCTAGTAATTTCAAACAGCTCTCTATTGGTCTTATTAGAGCACCACTGGATTTCTTGATATGGGTTCAATTCTCAGTTACGAAAAATCAAACACTTGACCACTCGCCATTAAAAAGGAAGAGTGGAAACTCTACCTTAAATAGCAGATGACGGCCACAAAACCAAATGCTGTTACCATACCAACTGTCGCGTATGATCAAAAGGTCGCGTCCCAATATGATCAAAGGACGCGTCCTAATACGCTTGACCTTTTTTCTGTGTGGATTTTTTTGAGTTTTTGGATATGTTTCGAAATTTGAACATTGTGAGAGTAGTATTGAGAGCTGAAGACAGTTTTACAAGCTTAGCTTACTCAGCACGATAAACGCGTCACCGTGTGCTTGGTGCTTTGAGCGCCAGTTGTTCTAAAGCATTGCAAACACCTATCTGGCATTTGCAATTGCTGAGATAAATCTATCGTAGCGAGAGAAGCTCGAATTACTAAAGGTAGCCGCAATCAGCTTTCTAACAAATTCTTTCAGAAATTAATACAAGTGGCCGGGCGATAGCGGATCTCAAGCAAAAACCCTGAAAAGATTGAAAAGACAAGATCTTAGCTCTTGAGAGCTGAGATGAACTTCAAAACGCTGGACCGACTCGGTTGCACAATAGGGAAATGACCGAAAATTTTTTTACAGACTTTTGAATTGCCTGCTATGGCATGAGATGAGTTTTTTGTTCTGTATGAAAAATTTCAAAACAATTTTGACAATTTTGAAAAACAGGTTCCCCACCAACCCATTTTTCTGACCTCACTTGCCTAAAAATTTGAGTGTTTTGGTTTGTGGTGCACGACAGCAATAATTTGCTAGCTTAAAAACATTTTAGGAGAATGGGCTTTATGATTAGACACAGTTTGAAAAAAATTTGAACGGAATCGAACGATAGGGTCAAAGGTAATGAGCAATAAAGTGCTGAACTAGTGAAATGCTGTCTCTAGCGGCAGAAATGCAAAAAGTACTATAGTTGGCTTTTATAGTGTGAAATTGATGTCAAATTCTATTTTTGATGGTGAGGAAACAACTACATCAATGATTTCAGTAAAATTTTGTCATCTAAAAACAATATACGAGATATTTTTGCGTTTAGGTTGACATACTTTTAACTTGCTTAGGCCTATATTTGTTTCAAATTCCAATTCGGAGTAGTAAAACTCTTAACGTTGAACTATTTTTGATTGTGCCATTGCAATCGTCTTCACAAACGCTTACTGTAAAAAAAACGTCATTTTTCAAAATTTATACACAAAGGTACTTCAAATATATTCCAATTATCAATAATATTACGACAGATTGTTGTAAACTACCGTACTACATTGTTTTTCTTCCTCACTATAACACATCCAAATCATATCCAAAACTTCAATGTCGGTAGGTAATCTAATCAAAAGCATAAACTTTCCTTTTTCGGAAAGTACAACGATTTAGAATATTTGAAGTATGTATATAAGCAACTCAAGTAGATCTATATACAAGCGAGATCGAGCAACATCACCCTATAGATTTGTTCGCCCCTCCCCTCTCGTGAAAATTCAGGAAAAATACGCTGCAGTGCACAACCAATAGCAAAAAAGAAGTTTAAACTTCGTCGCTAGCAGAACTTAAAAACACTTGCTTTAGCATTTAGTGGCAAACAGCAAAGTTAAATTTTAGCACAAAAAAAGCGTTAAAAAGTGACAATTGTTGCCATAAAGTTTCAAACCATCGCTGAGTGACTAAAAGATTTGTAACAAAATATCGTTGAATAGAACCACACCCACAAGTCTTCGAGAAAATTGAGCTGCACAATGAACTTTCTTTTGAACGATGTTAATAATCACGATAATTTTTTTAGCTGCTGGTGACGAAAGAACCACTCTCACGTATATTCTGCTCAAAGCCGTTGCCAAAGGGAAATCGGCTGGGCCAAGGCCCTTTATGGAAATGTTTTAGCCTCATTGGCAGTGGCGCAACTAGTGGTTTAAGCCAAAGGGGGCAATCTTCACCATATATTTGCTTCATTTTCGATTAATTTTGGTGGAGAAATCAAAAGATTTTTACCATTAATTTGATGCTTTTTTTCTGCCAGATGACGGTGAAAACCAAACCAAAAAAGATCACCAAAAATTCAATGCTTTTATTTGCGTCATTTTCATTTTTAGGTGAAGACTTTTCCCATTTTGATCGTTTGCTTTTTTACAGAAATTTGTTGCACCTGGAGGCCCATGTCTATTGCCTAAGCCCCTTAGGAGCAAAAAAAAAAAAGAGTTTTAACAAAAATTTTCAGAATTTTTATTCATTTCCAAATGAGTTGGTGGGAAACCTTTTTGTAAAATTTAAAAAAATTGTTTTGAAATCTTTCTTACATTACAAAAAACCCATCCCATGCTATAGCAGGCTGTTTTTTTTCTATAGTTTATACCCTATTGCACAATCTTTGAGCTGATGAAATCAGGGCTTTTAAACTCCGTTTATCTAAATTAAGTATATTCGCTTGTTTTTTATTTGTGGTTAGTATAGTTGACAACATTACATATAATTCATGGAGTAGAACAAGCTTATTCCCTAAATAATGCAGAACGTATTAATCTAAACTATATAATACTTCTGAAAAGTTTGTCGTAAAAAAACATGCAACCTAGACCGATTTATCGACGAATCTTCCCTAACTTTGAAAACTCAAGTAGAATGATAGTAACCGCTTAACGATATCGTGAACCCAAAAGAGTCGAAATCGATTTTTACATGTAAAATTAAAATAATTGGACAATTTTATCAAAGTTAAAAGTTGGTTTCGCCTATATTTTACAAAAAATCTTGTCAAAAGCTTACAGCAGGGCCAAGGTTAGACGTTAGAGTACTGCAAAAAGGGCCATGTGTAATTTGTAGACAAACAAGGCTGATTGAATCGTAAATTGTATACAAACTGGCGAGTGGAGATCGCTTAGGAAGCACCAGCAGTGCACACGAAAAAAGACATTTTACTCTAATTACAGCCAGAGTTGGATCCATTGTTCAATTTTTTTAAATTCCGATTAATTGATTTTGCAAAATCTAAGTCTTTGATTAGGACACTCAAATTCAAATTCATTGACTTTTAAAAATCCACATTCAAATTCATTGACTTTTAGAAATTCACATTCAAATTCATCAACTTTTGAAAATCCACATTCAAATTTATCGCTAACTTGTAAGTGGATTTACATTCAATCCAACCCTAATTACAACTCGTCCCGAATAACTACATTTTTCCTTACTACTGCTACGCTATTGGAACGCGTCAAGAGATACTGCTCGATATCGGTTTTATTGAAGAAATGAGAACTACTTGAGGTAATAAAGAGGTGCCCGAACCTTGCTCGACAATTCCACTTATTCGCAGAAATAGATTCAATCCATTTGACTCCGTACCATTAGCAACCTTGCGTTTCGACATTTCATCATATCAGAAAAGTCTTGACTTTGTAAAATTTCTTGCTCAAGAAAAAGTTTGCAAAAAATTCGATGATCGAATATCGCGTTGCTTATTCTGTAAGAAATTTTGCGAAGTCATCCTTTTCTGATGTCACGAAATTTCGACACACAGGGTTGCCAATGGTTCGTAGACAAACGGGCTAAATCTATTTCTGCGTATAACAGGATTGTGGAATAAGGCTTACGGCACCTCTTCCTCAAGTAATTCTTATTTCTTCATAAAAAAAAACATCCCTACCGCTCAGTGACTTTCTAACGGTTTATCAAATTAATCCTTCTATGACTAAGCTGATGATAAAATTTCAACGCAAACGTTTTGCACTCCAACCCATTTAGTTCCCTAACAGGCTTCCGAAATCGATTAAAAGCAATATTGTATTACCAAAAAGCATTAAAAAAAATTAGTTCTTACTAGGATAATTTCTCATAATTTTGTTGTTGAAATCCGTCCATTCTTCGTGTTTTGTAAACTTTTGTGGATAGAACAGGAGTTGGAAACACAATAGAAGCACCACTAAAACACATAATAATAGAATTAGAAAAAAAGAATCTTGCTAACATTAATATGCAGAATGAAGACTTGAAAGATGACTGCAGGCAATCTCAACGGAGTTGCAAAAGCTACGCTAAACATTTTTTTCCAAAAAAGAATTTTTTTTAAAGCTAATTGTATTATACTAGACTGGTCTTCCTTCTTGACCAAGCGCTCAAAAGTGATTCAACTGAGATTTCAAGCACAATTTTAACAATTTTAATTGGAAACTCTGACGTTGATAACAAACGCGACGCCATTTCATATCTGTCAAAAAACACCCCTGTTCGCTAACTAGATTACTAAATCAAGCCATTTCGCAGCGCGCTAATCAGTTTGATTTTGTCAGCAGAACGGATCCTAGTTGGAAAACAGAGGATACTGTTAAGTAGCCAAGCGGTCTCAGTAAAAATGAAGTTGTCAAACACGTTCTAGAGCAAACCCTTAGCCTAGCAGTAAGGCTAATTATAAGTAGGTTACAACTCATAACTGATAAGACTACCAGTATCTGAGTGGGCCCTAGAGTATTTGCTTATTTTGTGATCCTAAAATAAAATTTTCCAACCAAGTTGCAAACAATGGCCTTTGCTTGTTCTGAGACTTTGTTACACAATTTAATAGCTAGTTTTCACAAAGGTCATTCGGCTACTGAACAGTATGCTTTTTCTTCCAACTCGGATCTGCTCTGCTGACTTGATCAAAGTTGTTTGTCGGATCGGGATCGGGCTTAAGCTTGACAAAATTTCGAGCTTTGGACATACGTGCTTGTGCTACCCGTGACGAAAAATCATAATCAAAACAACTTAAAAACATTGAACAAAGACTTAACAGTACTTTATTTTTAAGCATCAATGCCATTATTAGTACACAATACACAATTACTACATTGCATCACAATTTATCAATAAATGGTTTTATTTGGTCACAGCAGATAAAGTTCTTAAAGGAAACGAGCAATTAATCGTATCCGTTTTAGACCTAATTTAACTTTCGGGCTTGGTTTGAGTTTTAAATTATTTTTGGAGTTAGGGTTTAAACTAGTCGGCCCGTTCACAATACTGGGCTGGTCTAAAACCGATTTGTGCGAAGCGAAACAATGCTGTAGTCTAATTTAGGACTAGCGTTGCCTTTCCAAAGATGTGGGATGGCGTCGCGGTTGTTGTCAACGTCAGAGCTGCCGATTAAAATTGCCAAAACTGCGCTTATAATTAGGAAGCGCCTACGTTGTATTTGAAGTGAAATATTTCTGGAATAGCTGGGCAAAGAAGAATGAAGTCAACGCCAATATAATCTAATTCAAATACAAAAACCTAAAAAAACTTTATTGATTTGGCCGCAGTTCGCTTTTAATGATGGTAATTGTGGCAGAAACCACCATAAAGCTAGAAAATTTAAACTAAATCTTGACTGAAGTTCAAAGTTAAGATTTGACCGTTGATAATTTTTAACTTTTAAAGAGATAGTTTACAAGTGCGAAGCTACAGTTAAGAATACAGAAAGGTGGCAGTTTGACTTTAAATCTGCATGTTAGATTCGCTGTCTTCTGGGCAAGACAAATCGTTAAATGCGAAACAGGACATTTTGACGCAAGACACCAGAGTAGGGTAACCGCTACTTAAAAAGTAGCAACGCAGCCACTTACTGCTGTTTAATTTGTGATTACATCTCTCACCAAGTTGCCTTGACCAGCAGACAGCAAAGGAACTTTGCGGTCTTCGAGTCAAACAGCCACCAGTCTACCAATTAAAAAAGTTGCGCCGCTGCCGCTACTGCTACGGGCGCCGTCGCTACTTTGAAAAAATAAATTAATCGTGAAAAGCACGATAGCATTTTTATAGTGAATTGTACACTATCCCATTGAATAACAAACTGCAGGTCTTGAGATCGATTTTTTGTGGCCTCGGTCTTGAATCGTCCTGGTCTCGTAGCTAAATATTCTCGAGACCGGATAATTTTTTGTAAGTTAAACAATGAAGGTTCACAAAAAATTTAAGTGTTTTCTCGATCAAGCAACAGTTTAAGTTACCATCATTTAGTTTTAAACAATCTGTTAACTTCGTAATTTTTCTTTGACAATTATTGGATTGTTTACATGATAGAAAACCTGCATTGTTTGATGAAATGGTATCAGTGGGACATTCAGCAGGGGGAACTCACCCAGAGAACTATCTCACTTTCAACATCGTTCATAAGCTCAATGTTTATTATGGCAAGAGTAATTTGCTAGAATAAAATCACACTTAAGAGGTCGAAAACGTTTTTTGCACTTTATTTCTATTTTTTCCTCAAAAGATCGTTCGGTGCCGTGGCAAAAACATTTTTTTCCTTTCTCGTATCAATTTTTATTTATTTTTACCCTGTAACAAATCCTGCTCCATGCCTGCGCAGATCATAACGCGTAGCATAATGCACTTGCACTAAACACAATCCCGGGATACTTACCAACACTACTTCCAACATAGGCAAGCACAGTTTCTCCCGACGTATGTGAAGTCTGTTTGAACTGCTTCAGCAATTCTACAAAAAAAATCAATATATATGTAAAATTGCATATATATGTAAATTAGCTTAAATATTTGTTGCTTTGCTCTACGCAAGGAGAGATGCTCGCAGAATTCATATATATAGAATTTTTTAAAATTTATATAGCTATAATCTGGTAAAGTGGTTAAACTAGAACTGGAGAAAGATCACTGGGGGTGTCTAAAGTTAGGACAATTGTATTAAATTAGTGTCAACTCCAACTTTCTTGATCCAACCGTTTCTAAGATATTCCACTTCAAACACGACGTAAACGCCTAACTTTTATTGGCAACCTTGACATTGATAACATCGGCATCATAACTGACCACAAAAAAAGAAAAATTTTCGACAAAACGTTTGCAACTGACTTTAACTACATCTGCAAATAAGATTTGGAATCAAGCTTGATCACAAAAAATCAAACTTTGGTGGCCGTGCAGCACCCATAAATTTTGCCATCTTTTATCATATCTTTACATCCATCTTTTCTGAAACTTTTAGCTTTCTAGCTCAAGCAGTTCAAATTTCAAATTTTGATGCGACCATTGATAACGAACCAAGTCCACTGATCAGGAACAAACTGACTGCCAACACCAGGGTTAGTTGGCGGTCAGCTGTCGTGGACCCCATTGAGAGACTCCCCAATGTAGTATCCCCAAGTTTTGAAATCTTTTATTCACATACATAAATCTTTGCTTTTCTGAAATTTTTATGTTTCTCACTCAAATAGTTAAAAATTTAAATTTTTTGGAAAATCCTTTAATGTAGTAGCACACACTCAAATTCTTTATTTTTCTTTGATCTTTTCTCGAAATATTAGCTTTCCAGCGCCAGAGGTTAAAAGTAAAACTTTGCAAATGTAGGGAGGACTCATTTGCAAAGGTAGGATTTTATTACTACACCAGTAACACCTGGAAATTTAGCAAACATAAACTAGCAAAAGTGCAGATTATCGCAGGTGACTAGTGAAACCTTGTTGCAAGTAAATTATTGTCAGTGAGACTGTACTAAAAGAAATACTGTTTGAGATCAGTTTTATTGAAGAAATGAGAACAACTTGAGACAATAAAAGACACCCTAAACCTTGTCCTACTATTCCTCTTATATGCGAAAATAGATTTAATTCGTATGACTCCGTATCATAGGCAATCAAGACCTACGACAACTGACCAACAACTAATGCTCCCTAAAGCTGGCGATCAGTTGACTTGGTTGGCGGCTGTATTTCGAATTTTTGTGACATTAGAAAAAGATGACTTGGCAAAATTTCTTACAGAATATGAATTAGGGAACACGATATTTGATAATCGAATGTTTAATGAGCTGCTTATTCTACAAGAAATTGCCAATGTACAAAATTTCTGGCAGAAGAAGCATTGCGATGATCAGTATTCTGCTTCGTACAGTCATCCTTTTCTGATGTCATGAAAGTTTTAAATGCAGGGTTGTAAATGGTAAGAATTAAATCTATTTTCATGGATAAGGGGAATAGTGCAACAAGGTTTGAGGCACCTCTTTATTAATCTCAAATAATCCTACTTTCTCCAGTAAAACTGATTTTGAGCAGTATCTTGCTAACTTAACCTGTTGTGGTATTTGCTCAAACCCTTCGTATCCAAGCACTTTTTGAAACGCTGACATCAACCACAGATTGAAACAGACAATTAAAAGAAGCAAAATATACCATGTGGTTGAGCATATCCTCCTTTAAATTTCGGCTTGATATAATCACTCATTCTTCTTAATGGAATATTTCTGGGTGTACAAATTCCTAGAAAAAATGTAGCCAGTTACCACTTTCACAATTCAACTATGAGCTTCAACTAGTAATGCAACCTGTAATTGTAGAGCCACCTGCATTAAGACAGAGAAAGGCAGAAGCAGATTTAAGTTCGAGGATCCCGACAACTACCAGTTCGGGGTCAAACTAAAAAAACACACAAGTGCTGAAGTCCTTCTTCCTCTATTATTAGTTCCTAAATCATATCCTTGAGCAGATTTCTTTCTCTCTAAATTATTCAAACAACCACTCTAGCTTGTGTGTCTGATTGGAGTGTATGTTGATCAGTGTGATTAGGCCTACATTGTGCATAAAACTTCCATGTGATAGGTGTAGCAACCATACAAAGACAATTTGCTTGTTTTGTTCATTAATATCATTCTGCATGTTTTCAAATCTGACATAAATGAGTTTTCAAGGTGGTGCATAATCAAATAGTAAAGATGACTTTATTAACTTTTTCGGCTTTTTGTTGTAAGATTTATTTTACATTACAACAAAATCACGATCCAACAAACGAAAACCTGTCACAATTGTTTTCATATGAAATCGAATAGACAGTATTAGAGCATTACATACAAGTTTTAAAGTTTAGATTATGCCTTTTACTTAATCGATAGTTTTCAAGTCGTTGCCTAGATTATGCTGGTAACATGTTTTTAATTCCATTAATCATGTGGTCTGAATCAAAATTAACTTTGTTATGAATTATAGTATTTTGATGTGTCCAATTATTACATTTTGTGGCACTAGTAAGAGAACAATTCTGTTTATGATTAACTGTGAATGACAATGTGGGCCATCAAGTAACTAAAATCTCACTATACAAACTCAAATACCACCAAGACAATTAGGTATCAGCCTGCACTGTCTTTCAATCTGAGTTTGTATGTATGTAAAGAGTGACAAAATGATTAAAGCAGCACACAGATTTAGGAACTAATAATAAGGCACGACAAAAAACCATGATAATAAAAACATTTAAATTCTTTTGTGACACATGCAAATAGTACCACACACATTTGTGTGCTTGAGTACAAATACCATTAGACTTTTTTCTTAATATAACCGATATTTATCATCTTGTCTCTGAAAAGCACCAAATGCTCAATATCAGCTAAACCATACACTTTTTATTGAGATACATACTTTGTTTGGAAACATCTGCACCTGTTTAGCAGTTTTCAGCAATCCAGAATGAATCTTATCCTCTGAATTTGCTGCTAGTTTGGTGCCACCAAGCAGAGGTACCGGTAATCATCATAAAACCTCTTGTCCAAAGACACAACAATGTGACCAGGGAGAGTGTCAGTTGAACCAAGATTGCACTATCAGTAGTGTAAAAAAACGATGCCTTTACCTAGTCGACTACGTAATCAACATGTTGTCTCAACAAATGTAATAATACTGTTGAAGCTAGTATGACACAAACTACAACTGACAAGTTTTTTTCAATTTATTCAAAGTGAATTTACCATTTTTGTGCTGGTTGACTTTTTGAAAAATGAAAGCCCTTTTTGCAATTTGTGGTTGAGCCATTGCATAGAAACAGGCTTCATTTTTATTTCAAAAAGTCAGAAGTAACCATGAATAAAAACTTCAAGCCCAAAGTAATGACTTTTGAATTAACTTTAAACTGTAATAATTTAACTTACTTTGGGTTTGTTGTATTATTCTCAATGCATAAAACATTGTTCAATGTTTTTTGTAGCCTATCACCCTAAAATATCAATAGGCTAATATACTGCATACAATATTAATCAGGTAATCTGTAATAATCAACATATTAAATGGGTATTGGGTAGCCTACATAAGTCAGTAGATGCTATTGCTACGTTCAGGGTTTTCCTTTTTTATTGGTCATAATCTGTAACAGTCATTGACCCAGATTTTTAAGGAAGTCAGAAGTGACGATTGGGAGCTATTGATAATATAGGCAACCGATAGGCCTAATTATCAGGTTTGTCAAAAATCAGCTCCATATTTTAATGCAATCACAAACACACACAAAAAAAATTGGTTATACTGGTACAAATTTATAGATTATATTATACAGTTGCAATTGAGCTATTGCGACGCGTTTTGACCTTGCTCAAGGGTCTCATCGGGCAAAAAAACTATGAAAGTCTCCAAAAAGTCAGGTAAGCACAGCACTGGAAAATTTGTTTTACAAGCGCATAAGTAATTACATCAAAACCTGCAGTACAACTCCAAATACGGGCAAGTTTGCCAGAGTAAAGGGTTGGGCTAAAAAGCACAAATGCAGCATTGCATGTGACCACACAACAGGGCGACTTATAAAGACAAGATCAAATAAAATTTCGTGAGAACTTGCCAAATTCTCAAAAGTTTAGGGGACCTACACAAAGTGGTCGCTCACAAGGCAGTCAACGATAAATTATCAGGTTTGTCAAAAATCAGCTCCATATTTTAATGCAATCACAAACACACACAAAAAAAATTGGTTATACTGGTACAAATTTATAGATTTTACAGTTGCAATTGAGCTATTGCGACGCGTTTCGACCTTGCTCAAGGGTCTCATCAGGCAAAAAAACTATGAAAGTCTCCAAAAAGTTAGGTAAGCACAGCACTGGAAAATTTGTTTTACAAGCGCATAAGTAATTACATCAAAACCTGCAGTACAACTCCAAATACGGGCAAGTTTGCCAGAGTAAAGGGTTGGGCTAAAAAGCACAAATGCAGCATTGCATGTGACCACACAACAGGGCTACTTATAAAGACAAGATCAAATAAAATTTCGTGAGAACTTGCCAAATTCTCAAAAGTTTTTTTTTTGTGTGTTTTTTTTGAGTGTGTTTGTGATTGCATTAAAATATGGAGCTGATTTTCGACAAACCTGATAATTTATCGTTGACTGCCTTGTGAGCGACCACTTTGTGTAGGTCCCCTAAACTTTTGAGAATTTGGCAAGTTCTCACGAAATTTTATCTAGTGGTATACAGGCAGTGTGGCACCCAGAGGGGAGGTTCGGGGGTCGAAACCCCCTCCTTTTGGAACTCCCAGAGCAGCATAATTTTGTTGATATAACGTAGTTTGTAACACTTAGCTATATTTACTTTTAACTAAATAATTACTTAAGTTGTTTTTAATCACTTAAATGTTTTTTTTAGGGTCGTAATTTGATCCTCCGCGAACAGCGCAATATTTACCTACCAATTGAGATTTTTGCATTTGTTTCACCTACTGACAGAAACATTGCTAAACTATGTGTATCTGATATATCCATAAACATTGAATGATCGACAAATTATACCTGATCATAAACTTCTGAGAAGAACAGAGCTTGACACGAAAAAGAAACAGATGGCTATTTAGTGAAAAAAGTCGCCCTTTTGTTAAAAAAACTATAAAGCAAAATGTACTTTTGCAAAAAAAAGCAAATGAGTCCGCTGATTGAAGATGAAACCTGCTGCAAAATTACATTCAAACGTCGAAATTTTTAATCTGCAAATGTATTCAAGAATTTAAAAACGGCCTTCAATAGCGATGGAGCTATCATTTTAAAATGATTTTTTCATATTTTTGCATCAACTGTACAATATTTTAGGTGATTTTTGCTGCATCATACATCATAATAACAACCAATTGTCTATTTCAAAATAATCAACCTTTGTATAAGCTTATGCCACCTCATTTTAGCTTTTCTTCATTTTAGCGAAAATTTGTGAAGAGACCAAAACGAAAACCTTTATAGGTGATTTTTGCGGCATCATTCACCATAATAGCAACCAATTGTCTATTTCAAAGTAATCAACCTTTGTATAAGCTTATACCACCTCATTTTAACTTTTCTTCATTCCGGCATAATATGGTAAAGGGACCAGAACGAAAAAACTTTAATCTAAAACAGCCTTTTTCAAGACTACTCATTTCTCAAAGAGTGGAAATGATAGCTCTGACGTTTTTAAAAGCTATTTTGAAATCATGCACCTCTAAGAAATTTTTGAATTTTAAAACATTTTAACTTAAAAGATTTAAGCCAAAAATGCAATCTTTCAGCATTTAAACATATTTTGGACATAACCAGTAAGTAAACAGGGGCAAATTGGACTGAGCAACAACAAATTCTTTTAAACTCTCCAAATCTTAGTAATTTAGCATATTTTCTAATTGCTCTAAAAACGTTCAAAACGTCTTTAATGTTCAAAATAGTTTCTTTAATGGCAATTAGCCTTACTCAACTGGGTAATGTGCAGCACAGTCTAGTAACTAATGTTTAAAGTTATTGCATCATCCAGGATTGGTTGGCTCTTGCATTATCACTTTGTTTATGCTTAACTTGAGGAATTATATCTAGTTCATTCAAAAACAGGTTAAATTGTACAGTTTAATTCAAAAGCACTGAAAGATGCCAAAGTACAAAATTAGAATTAGAAAAGCAATTTGTATCATGATTAGAAAAGCTACTGTTCTAACAGAAAGAAAATTTAGCTATATATTTAACAAACATTTTGATAGGCCTACCATTGTTTATTGTATTATAGATACGGTATATACTGTCCTACCTGGCATAAGTTCAGTTATTCCTGAAGCAGCATGCTAACTAATAAAAGATCCAAGTCTAATCTTGTAAAAAGTTTTTTGATATCAAAATATTTTTAAGTTCCGATAATTTTCCTCCAGGATTTCTGCCAACCAAAAGACAAGTGATTTGAGCATTTGCTCAACTTTAATCACTTCAGGAACTTGGATAGAGCTTAAATTGTTGTAAAAAACAAATGAATTTGGTGCTATGTTTATTCAATATGTGAGCTGAGTATTGCACGAAGAATTTCAGAATTTATTAATTAGGACATCGAAGTCGACTATACAGTCATCACAGTTTACTGTAACAGCAAAACCATAAAAATCTTAAACATCTGATCGATACAAAGAGCTTGAAACTAATTTTTTGCAAGATACTGATAAACTTTTTGATATTTTTTGGCTATGATAATAAACAAAGAAAGCAATGTGAAATTCAGTGTGGCTTGAGAATGACATTTAATGATCATCCTTTTTTTGAACATCAAAAGCAGAACACAAAGGGTAAATGTTTGGCAGAAATATCAGAAATTTAAAAATTTTCTCCCCCATACAACTTTGTAGCCTACTAGTAACATTAGACTTGAATCTTTTTTTTGGTTAGCATGCTGCTTCACAAATAACTAAATTTATGCCAGCAAGCACAGTATATACAGTACTGTATTTACAACACAATAAACAATGGTATTAAATTGTTCATTAAAATATATTGCTAAATTTTTTTCTTTTTAGAACTGTAGCTTTTCTAATCATGATACAAATTGCTTTTCTAATTCTAATTTTGTACTTGGGCATCTTTCAGTGCTTTTGAATTAAATTGTACAATCTTACCTGTTTTTGAATGAACTAGATATAATTCCTCAAGTTAAGCATAAACAAAGTGATAATGCAAGAGCCAACCAATCCTGGATGATGCAATAACTTTAAACATTAGTTACTACACTGTGCTGCACATTACCCAGTTGAGTAAGGCTAATTGCCATTAAAGAAACTATTTTGAGCTGATAAGGTAGCATGGCACACTAAAAGTGCAAATATACATAAATTTAAACCTCATCTGACTTATTTTCATTGCCAATGCGAACTGCAATGCAATTGAAGTTGAGCACTGAAAACTTATCAATAACCAGTAAATATGTAATCAATAATTCGGTTGTAGTTTTTTTTATGTACATTTTTATGGCAAAGTTCTTTTTCATGGAGATATGTGCTGTTTCTGCAACTTTGAAGCTAAAAACTAGCTTTCTAGCATATGTGGGTAGTGAGATATGGTAAAAGTGATTTATTTAAGCACGTTTGATAAAATTGCACGGCCACTAGAGGATGCAAGAACTCAAAATTGTGATAGAAGTATTTCATATGGTATTTAGGGCCATATATGATATATCAAGACCACTTTTTTAAATTCAAAAATTTTGGTTTTTCTCTCCACCCTACTATTTATTGGTTTTGAAACAGAAGCAATAAATTTCGAAAAGCCATCAAAGCGAAATGCTGATAGCAATTTCCTTGCCTACACCCAAAAAAAATTGAAATTTGATATCACCAGCATTTCATATCAAGATGACTCAGTGGGAGATCCAGATTATACCTTTCATGAAAGTATAGAATTGGATGCAAGCCAGCACGAATTTGTCGTTGTTTGACTTTGATACTTATAACTATGTTAGAAACAACTTGAAAAGGCTGTTAAATGTTAAAGGCATCATGAAGGACGTGTGGCTTCGCATTAGAAACTCATCTGTAGAAAAGAAAAGCAATTCATTTCATATCACGGCTGTTTACGTTTCGTGCTTGGTTTTATTAGTCTGAGAATAAAAACATGCCATAACCCGAGTTTGGAATGAAACATGTCTTGCTCGCAATCAGTTAGAAAGCAAGAAAAGTTTCTACACCATCCACTTTCGCAGTAAAACCATATAGACCAATGAGATTTCGTTTCATGGTTCTTTACGTTTTGTGCTAGGCTATCCTGGTGTGAGAAAATTACATGCCATAACCCCAGTTTGGTATGTACCAAAATTGTGGCAAATCCAAAATCAGACCTTTCAAAATTATGTATCAAAATTAGGCCTACCAAAATTGTGGCAAGTCGGTTCGGTTTCACTGTGATAAATACAAGCATTAGTAACTGTGCTTCATAATTTAGTTTATTAGACTGAATGTTCGACACAGAAAGCATTGGTATTTTTTACCATTTTACTTGTTCTACTGTATACATAGACGAGATTTGGGAATCAGTTGCTTAAAGCTTGTAGATTAAAATTTATGTTTTAGACCAGGGGTGCTCAAACTTATTGAAAAGCTGACTGCATGACCTTTTTTTCTGAGCTTTAGTGGGCAGCAAAACTTTCATAAAATGCTTGGATAATTTTTATTCCGAATACTGCATAATGCTCATGTAAATTTTGAATTGCCCTACCATATTAAATCAGGGTCGATGGAAAATGGCAGTACTGAAAATGCTGGTACTGGAAAATGTCGGTACTGGAAAATGCCGGTACTGGAAAATGACGGTACTGGAAATTGACCGTACTGGAGGATGATGGTACTGGAAAATGCCGGTACTGGAAAATGCTGGTACTGGAAAATGACGGTACTGGAAATTGCTTGTACTGGAAAATGCCGGTACTGGAAAATGCCGGTACTGGAAAATGCTGGCACTGGAAAATGCTGGCACTGGAAAATGACGGTACTGGAAAATTCCGATACTGGAAATTGCCGGTACTGGAAAATGCTGGTACTGGAAAATGACGGTACTGAAAATGCCGACACTGGAAAATGACAGTAGGCCTACTGAAAAATGCCAGTACCGGAGTGTTGCCATTCAATATTTTGGTAGGCTGTGAATTGGTGTATTATGATAATAAGCTGTAAAAATTTTTGCAGTGAAAAAATCAGCCTTTGTTGGAAATGGACTGAGAGAAATTTGAAATCTGGAGGTAGGCTGAAAGGTACACTGAGTAGGAGGCCTGGAATTAGTAGGCTAAGAGTAAGCAAAATTACAATAGGCCTACTGTAGTTCAGTAGAGGTTAGGACCACAATATACACGATTGCCTACAAATGTGGTTAGGAACAGCAAAGATACCCAGCCATGCCGGTACAACATAAATTTTTGCCTGGTTGAGTTGCATGCAGTCAGGCAGTATCTACTTTTACTGTTTTGCTTTTTCAATCAGATAGGCCTACTTTTAAACTAGATACTGTTGGATAACTCAGACCCAGAGAATTCAGATCTTGGAAATTGATAAGTGGATCAATTTCCCAACCCGCCTATTTCCTCGACAGTAAAACAAAGTAGAAGTGGTCTCAACAGACAACTTTATTGCAAGCAAAGAAAACAGTCAGTCAAAAGCATTTCGCAAGACGGACAAAGACAGGGTAGACGGGACAGACGGGTTTTTTAATAGATGCGTTGCCGGCACGCGAAATTACATTTTACAGACCTATACTCAAAACACAGGCATTTGCTATTTTTTGATTGGTCAGAGCAATGAGCAAAGAGTAGTGCTTCATGCATCACCGAGTTTTTAAGATCTTGGCTGTTTTGGATTGAGCAAGAAAGAATCTATGGGTTGAGAGATGAGGAGTTTTTTGTTTGACAGTCATTAGGCTAATAACTAATAAGTGCACAAAGGTAGTAAATTTGCAAGTAGGCTTTATCTGTTTCGTCATTTTATATATCAATGGTTTAACCAGGGATATACTAATTAATATACGGTATCCCTGGTTTAACTGAAAATGAGCTTTATTGTGCTATGCTACTCACTACTGCTAGCATAAACTTATGTGCTAGTGCAGACAATCAAATGTTCTAGTACAGTCTGCCGTAGGCCTATGCGGTGGTATTTTGGTGTTAGTGTTGTTAACTTAATACTCAGCATTCAAAATCCAATGAAAGAAAAACCGTAGAAAAGGCTTGTTACAGCCCAGAGCCTATGTCAGAGTTCTCTTTTAAGTAAGCCTAGGCCCTAGCCAATGTATTCACTTTAATGTTGATTGTTGGTGTTACAGACTTAGCAGACTACTGTAGCCTATAGGCCTATAACTTTATTGATAACTCACTTAAACAAAGTAGGCTACCTACAATCTGGCAGTAGTGATTATTCAAACTAATTGTGTTATTAAAAATTGGCCTAGTGCTGAGTGAATCAAGATAGCCTACTGTATTCTAGTATCGGTAGTTTTTGTCGGTTATTATTATGAAGCACAATAGGTCCTGGATCTAGCGTAGTTAGTAGCACTAAAAAACTTCAAGAGTGACTACCGATAATTTTTAAAATCAAAAAATTTGTTTATGACCAGATTTTAAATTTGGTTATTTACTGTAGGCAGTGTCTGCTGCACTGGCCCGGTTTCCAACATCTAATCCCTGCTGCACCGGCGGCGGCGGTCGTGTTCTTTTGCTGTTCAATTTACTATCTCTCAGGCTGGCATCGCTGCCCTAACCCTAACTTTAATAATAAGATTTTAGAGTAAAAAAAAGGACTTTGAAGCGAAATAGCTCTCTAACGCTATTTCTAAAAAGCGGGTCCTGCGGGAATCGATATCCCAACCCTCTACATTGCAGTCAAGCGTAACTAACCACTACGCCATCAGGGCTTCGAATGCGATGTGTCAAATTGCTGTATTTAAATCGAATAAATGCGAAAAACGCAATCCGGTGCACCAGTGATTTGATGTCCGAAACCGGGACGGTGCAGGATACACTTCCTTTACTGTACATATTTAAGCATGAAGTTTGCCCTACATTTGCTCTTCATTTCTATGATTTACCTTTTATTTGCCTCTTTATTTTAAGGATAATGTTAGCAATAATGTTGATGAAGATGCTTTGACCACCCATTAAATATACAGGTAGCATTTTCTACAAAATTCGCTTATTAACCATTAATGTAGAATGTGCTACCACAACTGAGTCCAATTGGTAACTTATGCTTATTGTAACTAGTTGGAATTACTTCTTTCAGTTCACTCATCTCATTTTACTAGATTCAGTTCATCGCAATATTAATGATGTACCAGTATATACAATACTCTGATTCATATTTTAATTTTATTCTGTGTATACTGTAATTCTAAATTTACACTCATATTTTTTAACCACATGTCAGATGTTGATTCTGTTTCATCTACGCTTCACTGTTAACTTAAGTTTGATTGTTATTTAGCAACCACATTCTCACATAATTCGTTTTGTTTTCCACGTTTATATTAACTATCGATGTTGTTTGGATATTCAAATTTACTTGATAAATGTTATAATTTGTATAATTCTGGATGTTTTTTTATTGACATTTTATCCAACATTTTTGACTTTAAATTGAAATGGATCTTACTTCCACATTTTCAACCGGTTTAAAATTTTAATGAATCTTGATTTATTGGGAATGCTGTCGGTAATGTTTCATTTATTTACTGTTTACATAACTAATCAATTATTATTTTAGTTTAACCCAAAAAAACTCCTGTGGTTATTTTTATTTACATTGCTGGTGACACCACAACAAGTTTTGTATGTATACTGTAGCAATTGCTAATTGCACATTTGAACAAACTCCTAAGCAAGTCCAAATTCCTCCAAGCATGAATTATCGGTAGTCAATAGTCGTTACTCTGAGAAGTGAGTAGATCATGCAATAGTTAGCATCTGACACTGTCTTGTGACAGGTGAAATTTGGCACTACAGCAAAATTATTTGCTAGGTTCAAACTGTAAGCCCAATAAAGTTTCATGTTTTTCAAATGTCTCTTACATTGTTTCAGCTTGTTTAGATTATTTTAAGTTGTAAAAGGTGCACTTCTGCTGTTGTTGTGGCTTTATCACCATGTGTGTATATACATTTCATATTTGTTTAATTGCGAAGAACAAGCCTGCCTATTCATCAAGTCACATGACGTAGTAGAAAGTGCATAAGATCTCAGTGCTGGATGCTTCCTTTAAATATTGTTAATGCACTGGTAACCTTAAACGTCAGCAGCCAAAGAAATTACACCTTGGTCGATGGAGAAAACATAAACAATGAAATGCAAAATCAAAGCTTGAAAAAGGTATTAACTGCGTTTTTAACTAATGTAATTAATATCACAAATGCAACTTCACCAATAACCAAGTCACATTGGTAGTATTCTCAAGGTTGCAATTATTGCAGATACGTAAATTCATTGTGCTGTTGTGGTCTGTATCTTATATAATGCCTTAATCAACAACAACTAGAATCAATTGTGACATCGCAAACGATATCTGGGGACTTTGCCTCAGTATTCAATTTTTTTTGAAGTACAGTACAGAACTTGACTCTTGACTGCAATTTAAAATACCAGTACCGTCTAAATAAGCTTAAGCAAGTTTAGATAAATTGACAGTCAGATATGCAGGGTGTTCATAAGTCCTGCTACAATTTCAAAATTTTTTTATGAAGTCAATTCTCAAAATTTCTTAACCTGGTTGGTTTCATTTTAATCAGTGCTGCATAAAATTTTTATTTAAAATAGAATTTTGTCTTTCAGATATGTTTTTTTGTTTTTGTTACATAAATGTTTTAAATAAACCCTTAATAAATGGTTACTCCTCAAGAGAAGGCACCATGTATGTACTGGTTCATTGAAACAAGATCAAATGTTCAGACTCAGCAAAGGTACAGGACTAAGAATGGACAAGATTCACTATCATGTTGTTAAATTCATCGATGGCACCAAAGAGTTATCGATACAGGGTCAGTATTGGATGCAGTGAGAAGTGGGCAATCAAGAACATCTGAGGAAAACATCAAGAGTGTAAGATGAGCATTTAGTCATTCGCCTGTGAAGTCCATCCATACAGCTGCCAGAAAATTGGAATTACTATCTACAACTGTGCACGAGGTTCTACGACGCAAAAGGTTACGATTGTATGCTTACAAAGTTCAAATGTTAGAGAAACTTCAGCCAAATGACAAGCCTAAACGAAAAGAGTTTGCAGAGAGCATGCTGCAACAAATTTCTGAGGATAAAGAACTTCTCACTGCATCCAACACTGACCTGTCTCCATAAATTTTTTATACCATCGACGAATTGAAGAACGTAATGGTACATTTGCTGAATCTGAACGTCCAATTTTGTTTCAATGAACCAGGATACACATTGTGCCTTTTCTTGATGAGTAACCACTTAAAAAGGGTTTATTTAACACATTCATAAAACACGTAAATATCATATCTTAAACACAAAAGCAACACTGTTTAAAATAAAATCAGTCTGGTTAAGATATTTTAGAATTGACTTCATAAAAAAATTTTGAAATTGTATCAGGACTTTATGAACACCCTGTATAAGTGATATAAATGTTGGTAACATCTACCTTTAAGTAGAGCAAAGTGACAACCAATAAAATTTTCTACAAACACTTAATGACTTTAATTCCTTATTTTCTAGTGATTGAGTAATAAACAATTGCCAGTGAATTTGAATTGCGATTGTTAGTTACTTTTTTAAGTCAACTACCGTACGAGCATGGTTTTTAAAAATTGTAACAGCACATATCTAATAAATTAAAGCAGTTAATTAGTACATCAAGACGATTGGAAAGAAGTCCTGCTGGTGTATAACGGTTATCCTAAAGGTGAAGAAGTAGCAAGCAAATAGTGCAATGTGTTAAAATCA
Organism: Trididemnum nubilum; assembly: GCA_963965965.1. Lineage (NCBI taxonomy): Eukaryota > Metazoa > Chordata > Ascidiacea > Aplousobranchia > Didemnidae > Trididemnum > Trididemnum nubilum. Next base: position 35,214,474 of record OZ014469.1, on the reverse strand, counting down.
AACTTTCTTATTAGATCCCCAGCATGTTCTTGTACATCAAGTGATGAGACAGACCTTCGTCGAATGCTGATGAAAGCTATCGTAACTTTTCGAATTTATTATTGCGACGGCAGAAGCAATCACATCAAGACATTTCATTGTTCTGTTCCTTCCACTAAGGCTTTGTTGGGTGGCTGCAGTATTTGCTGTTCTGATTGATCAAGACTTTCATCTGTTCATTTGTAAGTGTGGTTTTTGCAATTTTGATCTGTAAACGGGACAAAAGAGAGCTGACAATAAGGATACAGATAGAAAGCGCCGTCCTTTGGTCGATCGTTTGAAAAGTTTCTTGCAGCCAGCAGGTTTTATAATCGGATCATAGTCATTTTATTAGTAGACCGGAAACTGACAGTTATGTCTTTTTTTTCTTCACGGTTTATTTTTTTACAATATGCCGATTCGTCCAATCAGTTCAGGGTGACTTTTTTCTCGGTTCACTCGCGCTAAGAATATGTCCAATCAAATCAGTCGAATACGCGTGACCGCAAAAAAAAAATTTGCAACTAGAGCAAACGTTTTTTCGTTGCTCTTCTGTTTTTTCTACGCCCGTCTATTTCCAGTCTACTAAATAAAAAGTGTATGGTCGGATCAATCCATCTATGCGGTGAACGTGAAGTGGGGAGTAAAAGGGATTTTTTTTTTCCAATGTGTCAGCCGTTTGCTTCTTTGCGTTTCAAAAACCTCTCTTATACGAAGCGTTGTAGCGTCATTACACCACACAGATTGCACTAAACAGGCAGCGATCAGTCGCGAGCTGCACTTTGGGTAGTTCACTAATGGCCCTTTAAAGTGGCCGAACATAGCGTCATATGTTTGAAACAATTTGTAGAGTTGATTGCTGAACAAGTGCGTTCTTTGATTTTAATTCAAATTATATAGACAAAATTGACAGTGTGCTCGTACTTCTAGTCTTACTGTTTATAAATTGCTCTAAATGTCAAATTTTCTGTTTTAGATTTCGCTCATACCGTTGAGAGAACTGCTGCAAAATGTAATTCCTGTAGCTTTCAAAATGTGGACGGCAATATTGGCTTACGATGTACCGGTATCGAAGGTCGCCCGACGAGCTTAGGTTATACGGATGCGCTCTCAGGCAAAAGTGAGATCGTGAGACTGTATGCCAAGCGTACTCCGGTACCTGTGCTGGATTCGCGGACTGAAGGTATTCCCATTTCACGCGGAAATCTGTTGCTCAAGTTAATTGCCTCCTAATCGCCGCTGGTTGCATGTCAGCTAATGGGTAACTGTCCACTTTTTGCGTGAAACTAAGATGTCCCTTTTCACTTCTGCATTTTTTTTGTTTTTTTTTGGAGGCCCCATTATAACTAAAAAAACCCGTAAGATGATGATCAAAGGTGCTGTACATCGGAGTTCTAATCTCTTGGTATTACTCACTAATGGAGTTGCGATTTTCACATAACTGAAACCTGTCCATCCACTGATGGCTTTTTGCTCGCCCAAAATCTATTTGTGTTTTAAAAAAAGAAGCCACCTTTGAAGGGAAGTTCAGTCAAAATCAATAGGTGTATCGAAAATAAGTGAAACAGTCTTTACTTCAAATTTGTGCTACAATTTGACGAAAATATTTTCCGATTGTATTGCTCAAAGCAGGCCCGGCGCCAGGATAGCGTGACTGGGGGGGGGGGGGGGGGGACAGAAAGAAATTTTTGGGGCACGAGAAGTTTATTCGAGTATGGAGCAAACGAAAAAGGTGAAGACCAAAAAAAGAAAAAAAGGTCTTCGTCCCAAAATTTCCACTAATTCTGGTTGTCGTCTCAAAATTCTTGCGATTTTCGACGAAATCTGAAGTGAAGACCAAAAAAAAAGGTCTTCGTCCCAAAACTTAAATGAAATCCGGCGTAAATTCACAAAAATTACAAAAACGCAGTTCTTGCTCACGAATTCTAGGGCGGTAAACACCGGTTTGAGAATCTTAGGCCTCGATTTGCACTCCAGTAGCCTCGAGCCTGTTAATTTCTTTGTGGCACTGTCCTCGCTTGGGGGGGGCACAAGCAGTCATTTGGGGGGCATGGCCAGGAATGCCCCCTCCTGTTGCGCCGGGCCTGGCTCAAAGTAATTCCATCGTGCTTTGGGATTTCACTAATAACTTTGTGTTATTTTCGTTGTCGTTTGTGTACATATCAGGATTACCTACAAAAATGAGAGACGATCAAGAAAAGTTTTGAAAATGAAAAAAAAAAATGAATGCTACATTGTGTACACTCGGTTTCGATTTCTGGTCGAGTTAAATCAAACACAATAAAAATGGTTTTCGCTGCTTTCCTGCTTGACGTTTAGCATTGAAAAAGAGTAGCGAATCGCGAATATAAAGCAGCTGCGATGCGGACTAATCAAAACCGCAGCGGAATTACGGACCAAAAATTTGCGGAGTCCAGCTCTGCTTAATGCTGTGTACTTATATAAAACGCATTTCGGCCGTTCTGATTTTCATTGCAATTAGTTTTTTGTAAGCCTAACGTCACCAAACAGATACAAAGACACGTAGCGTTATCGGCAGCGCTGTTAGCCAATACCATCTCGTTTGAAGCGAGTAAAAACCAATGACTTGTTTGAGCTCTTGGTTCTAATTTTCTTTTTGTGGCAATGTACTTGTGCCGTCACCAGAGCAACCGAAGTGAGGGGACATTAGCCGAAAGTGGGGGGACCAAAATTGACTGAATTTTCGTACATAAAAACTGATATTTTACGGCTACAAATAAGGGTCCACGACAACTGACCGCGACAAACTTACTGCAACAACGCCGATTGGCTGAGAAGGGCGATCCTAAATGTATTTTTACTATCCCCAGAGCCATCTTGCCCAAACCCTCACTTAATGACAAAATCACTGTAACTAAATCGTTGCTTCGCGTTCAGTTGACTTGGCTCGTGCAAATTATGCGCTATTTTAAAAATTTCGTATTCATGTCTGAAAAAAAGAGACACATAACGCCAGCAGCGTTTCTTTGCTCGCTTCGTATGCGGCCCACATAATCGCTTGAAAAATCCGTCAGTAGCAGTAGATGCGACCAGAAGCGCAACCAGAATTTTGATAAGGGGAATAGAGCCATGAGTAAATTTTTTCCACAAAAATTGTCTAATTTAGGCCCCAAGCTGAACAAACTGTTGCAACTCAAGCGCATCACAGAGGGGGTGTGGGGGCAGAACCCCCAGCCGCTGGGTGATTTTTGTGATTTTGCGGGAAAAAATAGCGATTTTAACGCCATTTCAATCACTTTTTACACGTTTTGGAAACCATATAACTACAATAAATTGCTAAAATTTAGAATTCATCAAAAGAATCATATTGCCTAGCCCCTTCTGAACCCCCCCTTTTACTTAAAACAAGTCCGAAACATGTTTAAATGCTTGTATTTGGGGGTTGAATTTTCTTAGCGACTTGGCTAAAGGGGGCTGAAGCCCCCTTCCCCTGGTTGCGCAAGTGACTGCGACCTAAAAAAAATTTTGAGTGTGCTCTAAAAAAAAACAAGAACAACTAGTCTTTTAAAGAATGTTTTCACGTATTGTTTTAGGACATAATCGCTAACGAAGTACCGGTAACGATACTATACGCTTACACCCCTATTCCGCGACACATCCGTATAGGCTTGTTAATAAGACAGATTGTTGTCTCGCATTAATGTACAGCAGTTAGTGGCCAGCAATTTCGCTAAGAATGGAGAAAACTTCGAACGAGAACTATGTTTGAACGTTACTATTCCTTTTTCCATTGTCTTGTCGCTACGTGTTGTTCCGAAATCGTAACCCCCCCCCACCCGTAGCGACGGCGCTGTTGTGTACTTATGGCCATGTCGATGGCAAAATCTTAGCTGATTTCAAGCAATTCACCCATTCGTAGACTATTTTTCATTTACTTTGCGGAATATTCAGTACGGTGCCGATTTATGTTAAGCATTGGGGGGATAACTTGCAATTTCATCCCAATTTCGCCCCATTTTCAACATTGGGGGGATGAAGCACGACCACTATTGTTTTCACGTAAGCAAATCAAGCGAAGACCAAAAAAAGGTCTTCAAGGAAAATTTGAAGAGTTTTTGTCCCCAAAATTAAGAGAAGACCAAAAAAAAACGTTTTCACCGAAAATTGAAGAGTTTTTGTTCCCGAAAGCCAGTAAAGACCAAAAAAAAAGTCCAAAGATCATCCAGCGCTCAGATGCAGACCATAGTCAAATTATTGGGGGGATATATCCCCCCCAGGTTTCGGCACCCCTGTTCAGTACGATATGAACGTCATAATTTCCAAGACGGACAGCAGACATATCAACGATGCTTCTAAACTTGGTGCTAAACTATTAGATTATGCTATGTCACCGTGGTCATTTCCATTCTTCTTAACCAATTAACCTGGCGGGTGTTCGTGCAGAGACATCAAATATTCTACTTCAAACCAGTGCCGTTGCCACAGCAAATGAAGTAAGGGGGCGGTAACCGAATGTTAGTGCGCACCGAAAGAGACTGAATGTTTTACATGGTTACAAATTAGGCGTAATTTTAAACATTCTACAATCATGTCTACAAAAAGACTCAAGGCCAGTAGCGTTTCTTATCTCTTCGTCTGCGGCCCATATTCGCCTGCAAAATCTATCCGCAGCTGTGACTGCGACCTAACCAATCTTTAGTGTGCTCTGGGGGCGTAGCCCCCAGCCGCTTGGCGACTTTTTTTTTGGTAAAAATTTACCTTTTTAGCGCCATTTTGATTACATGTCGAAAGTTTTTAGAGCCATTTGAAACAATTAAATTGCTGAAGTTCGGAAGTTATTCGAATTTGCATCTCTATTCCGCGACACATTCGTAAAGACTTACCGACCCACATGTGCGACGCGACCCAAGGTTTGAAAATCATAATGAATATCGAGTAAGCTAAGCAAAAATGAAAACATGTGCACGCGTAATAAGACGCTTTGTTGCGTCACAATTGTGTTACAGCAGTTGGTTACAAGAAAACGTCAAATGAAAATAAGATTTGAACGTTATGATTCGTTTTCGCATCATTGTCTTTTGTCTTGTCGTTATGTGATGTTCCAAATTTTGAGTAAACCGAGATGGGGGCTAGGCCCCCCTGCCCCTCGTAGCGACGACACTGCTTCAAACACAATGCGGTGCTCCCGACGTTAGCGCAGCTTGAATGAACATTTCTGCGACACTGGCGTAGATTAATCTGTTTAAAGTGGAAACAGATCGGCCAAAAAAAAAGGAGTTGACGTAAATAAACTTGTGAGTATGACGCAAAACTTTTCGAAACTCCGTTGATTTTGCCTGCTGTTCTTCTTTTAATCACAAGCGCGATTGCAACGTCATGATCGATTATATTGGCCCCCTGGATTGATACTTTTAAACAGCATCTGAAATAGTCCGAAATTGGTTTGAAACACAGACGAGATTGTTTTATATTCGGTGAAAAATTCAGAGTTTTAAAACGTAAAATCCGGCTGCTCTTCAATATTGGTGATGTATTTGTGAAATTGTAAATTATTTTAGCATAATTTCAAAAAAATTTTTGAGTTGGTTCACGAAAGGAGTACGTTCTTTTTCGACAAGAGAACGTTATTTTTCATTGGGGGGGGGAGAGAGCCTTGGTACAGCCCATCCGAAATGCTAAGCATTGTCACGTACGATGTTCTCGTTACCAGCTTCCAACATCTGGATATACAGCTCTACCGTGATATTCTTCACATTCTCGACAAACCTCCAATGATGCTAAATAGAGATTTTTGTTAGTAGTCAATAAATAAAATTATTTAAATTTCATGTTGCTGTTTCACTGAAACAGATACGGGTAACGAAGTACAGGAATCCATCTTGCAATTGAGTATTGAAAACTAGAAAACCAAAGTACCGCGTTATAGGTTACCACTTGATGGCGAGCCAGAAATGGAATAACGTTAAGCCAAAAAAACATGCAACGTAACAACGTACAGGAAGGCAAATGAAACACATTTGTAATTCCGTTTTTGTTTTACCTGATTTCTTGTACCTACAAAATCTTTTCTAAAACATACTTATTACCATTCTTGAATTACTTTTGAACGATTGTGTCGAAAAAGCATATCAGTGTGCTTTTATCAAAAACAACATACTGTATATATCGCATAATCGAGAAATATAAAACTTTCAAAATACAAATGAACTGAACCTAGCCACTAAAAATACCTACCATTACTGTTGATGCCATCACTTATGTTGTGTGAAAAAATTCTACTGTTAAATTCTGTTCTCGTTTGCTGGTTTCTAGCCAATCTAACTGAACTATCACAATATATAAGGTGGCATTTGAACCCTATCGGCGGGTCTCCAAGAATAACTCGAAAATTAATTGTTTTGAGGCTGGGAACTAATGTATGAGTATGTGCACTAATCATAAGCTCGATTCAACGACGAAAGCAGGCATGCATAATATTGCCAACTCGTTCTGGCTGTGGAATCTTAAAAAGCAGATAGTGAAGGCTGATTGCCAACCTATGCTTTCACACAGTTCAGATCAAATCAACAAACCATGCACCCTATAAAGTGAACGAGCTCACTAACAGTAACATTGCATATAATTTTCAATTTAACTAACAAAAATATCTTTCACATTTCAAGAGCGATTAGTGGAAATTGCATTAAGTCACCAAAACCTAATTTACATTCGCTACTATCCTAAAGTATTATCACGATGTACAACTTGACAAGTGTGTTTTGTAGTTCAAGTTTAAGGTAATTGCTCAAACTTCCGAATATTTTGCAACGTAATACGAGCGTGTAATGCCGCTTTAGCCGCTTAAGTTCAGCTTAACTTTTTGGCGCGTAATAGTTGCTAAACGGTTTGTCAAAGCATTAAACTAAAAAACCTATGCGTACTTACGTATAACAGAATCTCAAGTCTGGACACTTTGCCATGTCGCCAGCGACATATGTATAATCTGCACCATGCTCTAGTAGCAGATCTAACTTGAAGGTGGTAAGCGCAGTGAATGGAAAATAGCCTCGGTGAAATATGTCGGATAGCTTCTGCTTGATTTCTTCAAAAACATCTCTGAAGCGAAGAATTTGTGCGTATGATTCAGTTCAATAACTAGCGGAAATTCCGTTAAATGTGGAACTGTGTCTTTGATTCTGCAAAAAAATATATAAGAAATCACGGAACTGAATTAGACATAAATTGTTTGGCCTGACGGATGACTTTCCTTTACATCAATTCAGGTTTCAGGTGGAATGCAACAACAACAATTTAAATAATCGTTGGAAACAACCGCATTGCTATTTTTAACGCCGTTGAATATTCGCTTAACTATCACCCTCATGTTTGGCGCAGCTAATTCTAGAGTTCTATCACACATCTACTGATGACTGTTAAAGCCCAGCCATTTAATCGTATTTCTATCTTTTCAAATTGCACTATTCCACAAATTAAACATTCCAACCGTAATGTACCAAAATCTTATTTTTACTACTTTGTAAAGCTAATTAATATTCACGCTATTCGAAACCTTGCAAAATACGCGTAGTAGTTTTTCTAAAAATATAATGACCTCTTTGCAATAGCACTGAATTAAAATGAACTAAAAAATGATCGTCACTTAGCAAACACGGTCAATATTTAAAGTCGTAATCCCATTCGAAGATCACGTTAAGTATTTTAGCAGTATTCCAAAATGCGTGGTATTTGATTATATACTTGGTATATCTCCCAAGTAGCTTTCCAAAGTCACCGCCATGGAAGCGGTGCAATTGGTATTTTTTGAACGCTTTGTTTTTACTTGATCAGACTGGCGACTCAACTTATGCAGGCAGCGTAAGTATTTTTTGCATAAATTGAGCTGAGGTCGTTGAATAGATTTTTCCGATGAAACTCTACACGTGATTTTGCTTGTTTCCATATATTGGGTAAGCCAAACTTACAGATCTTCTGTACTTGAAACACTGACTCGAAATAGTGCATTGTATCCATTTCGAATTAGTTCGACATGGCATATTATGATACAAACATGACTAGCCAAAGAGTTCTGTAACAACAGAAACACGGTCAGATATTGCTTTAAAAGCAAAAGCGATTTTCTGGTTTGTAACAGCATTCATGATACCAAGTTTCTACATAAAAGAAATAGCGTTTTAAAAGAGTAAATAGGCAAATTTTTGACAAGGTATAGCTTAAAAATGCATCTGAAACTGGACACATGAAGTTGGGCTCTCATCAAACTTTAAAATCAAGTTTTCACCATAAAACAGTCATATTTTTGCAATTTTGACATCAAAAGTGATTTCTTTGACCCCAACCCCCCCTCCATGAAGCAATTTTCAGGCATCAGATTGCACTAGAACATGAATTACACTATTTTCAAAACTTGAGAGAAAAATCTCTATTTGGAGGCCAAAAATTCAAATTACGATAACCTAAAAACCATTCGAGATAATCGAAAAAACTTTTTTATTTTGTCTGTGTGATACTATATAATTTTAAAGAAACATTCATGTTTGGCAACATATCGTGACAAACCATTTTCAATTAAGCATGGAATGATCCAAATACAAACATATAATTTTCTACCGAAATAAATGTTGCAAAGACAGTATTGATACCGGTAAGTTTACTGCAAATCATAAAGAATCAAACATATATATACGGAATTTACCATTAAATGAGATTCCACTTCTTTATCATTATCGATCCTGCAACTTTGCACATTGTCCGCCATTCTGCACTATTCGTCAGTTGACCTACATAGATTGTGCACTTATTAGTGCTAAAATGAATCGTTATTTAACCCTAGTTTACAAAGGCTATTTGACGACGCATTTTCCCAGAAGGGGGGAGGTAGGGGGAACAAAAATGCCCATCACATCTACTTCCTAAGCTGAAGCCCGAAAGCCATGTCAACACTACAATTGGCAGGTGGGTCGGGGTTTATCCCATTTTTTGCAATAATTACTTTTGAGTGATGACATCATCATGGTGACATCACAACCATACTGAGGAAAAACGATATCAGTTCTTTAATGACGTCAATGCCATATGCGCCTTTATGCGGTTCAAATTTTCCACGCAAGTTAGCTTTTTAATATTAAATCATAAAATGCTTAAGTCAAAGTGGTTTTGTCATGAAAATGTCTAAACATGCCATTTATGTTAAAAAAGGGCCAAAAGATCCTCAAATTTTGAAAACGAAAAGTGACTTAAAAAAACTCAAAATCGGGGAACTTTTCTTTAAATTTTGAACAGTTATTGTGAATAAATTTGTCTAAAATTCAAGTTAACTTGAAATAAAAAGCTTCTTAAGAGATTTAACATTAAAAACTGAGAGTATCAACCCCTCTCACTGTGCAAAATAGGGTTAATAATATTTGAACACAATGTGTACTTTTCATAGTCTACATCCACCAACTTGACACGTAACACATAAAGTGTGCACCAAATTCTTCCACCACTTCAAATGTCGTTCAGGATAAGTGTCAATAACTTACCATATATTTCAAACTATAAAGCGCAGTCAGTACCGGTACTAAAATTGTAGCGAAAATGTGTTGCGTCCCCCATTCAGAATTAGTGTAGCCTACTTCATCGAAATTCAGTGTCCCTCCACATAAAGAAAGAGTCATGGCTTATTTGGATGAGATGTTTTTTTCTGGTCTGCGCTAAGAGTTAGAGCAACAAAAAGGTCAATTCAAATGTTGAAATCTTTTCTACCTTGAAGGAGTGCAAATATTTTTGTTTTTCCACCCTGAAATGTTTTCATTAAAGGATATGTCTGGTTTGGGCTGCGGAAGCACCCATCAAACAATATTTTTTGAATAGTACCGGTATCCATAAATGGCTTCTATTGCTTTTATTTTCTTACACAATGTGCACTAAATACAACTTATAATACTCTAATAAACCTCTGAATTAACTCATAGAGAGACTATTACCTGATTCAGACATATGGTACACCCGAGTATAATGTGCACATTCAATTTTTTTCTAAATTTCACGTATTCTAGGTGCACTTTATTGCCTAAAAATGTGGTACTGGTACTTAAAAACTATCCTACTTGAGATGGTCAAAAGGATTTTGAATAAAAAACTACCACTACTGGGCAGAAAATCATGCAATGTGATCATAGCTGAAAAACAGCAGAATCGACCTAAAGTAACAGTGTGACAAGCTATGATTTTACATCAGCTTATTGGTATGTTCAGTGTTTCTTCCGCAAAGACCTTTTCATGCTAAACAGTACCTTACTTTGCTGTATTGTGCAACAAAAGTTCTGGCCGGTTGTCAATAAATACGAATACATCAACAATGCAAGGTTCATGTGCCCTAAATTTTGCACTAATACAGTGCTGAAGTCATATCATAAACTAAAAGTCACATTGCCACAAATTTGTCAAATTTTTATGCTTTGTTGATCATATTGCCAAACATTATTTGCCTTTGATGTAACAAACCACTGATTTGTTGACAAAAATCGTCTTCCTGGAAACACTGGTCATTATATTCGGCATAAACGGCCACCATGGAGCTCAGACTTGACTCTGTATGGTTTTTTTCTTTCTTTGGAGGTTTTTATTGTGTAAGAGCTATTCAAACAAAGGACAATACACTAAGCTACAGAAACTGAGATATTGAATGAGGTTGGAAGACATGGCACATTGAATTTCAGTGAACAATTTTTTTGTGTGCCAATTTTCAAGAAAATTTCTTCTGGAATAAATGAATTACCCACGCTGTATATTAGATTTACACTATACTTACTTCAACATGAAAAGTCTGTCTTGAACTTAAACTCTATTTCTACCATAACATTTTAAGACTATTACAATAATTAGTAACAAATAATAGTAGTCTGGCAATAGCATATATTCTTCTTAAAAACCAAATGCAACCGGCCTGTGACAAAGAATTCGGATCTAATGGCAAAGCAACTTTAAAAGCATACCACTAAAAATATAACTGCACTTCTATATACAAATTGAGCTCAACATTACCATTAATTGAAGTAAATAGTGCTCACTGTTGAGAGTTGCTAATCTTGAATACCTCTCTCAAACGTTGTCCAGCTAGGTGAACTTTACAGAGTTTCCACTAATTTAGTGTAATAGTTTCATATTTGTTAGGCGGATTTTTTCATTGATTGTTCAATACAGACCAAGATCGATTTTAAATAACTATAATACATGATAATACTTCTAGCAAAATTAATATACGATAATAAGTTTAGCATTTAAGTATAAAATTATCACATGAAAAAAAGCCGCTATTACTAGTTTACAAGCATGTTACAATATACAATCAGCTCCAACACCTGCAACATGTATCAGCACCAAGGCCTAAACACTATATTATACCCAACTTGGGTGTCGTTAGTATCTGTCAGCTTTATTTCGGAATCTCTGCAACTCGTGTATGAGCGTTTGCATGCTCTTGCTCCTCTCATGCGTGCCCTCATTAGGGTTAGGGCTAGATCTGGGGAATAGCTTAGATCGGAGAGGAGAGAATGCTCGCACACTCATACACAAATCACCGAGCTGCCGAAAATAAAGCGACAGCTCATACTTAACGACACCCCTCCAACTTCTAAGTTGAATGTTGTGAGGGATTGCAACAGCGCCAGATAGTCAGAATATTACTTTAAATCACTTCAGATAATGATACCAACATGACAAACAGAGGAGTGTATTTAATTTAGATATGAACTGGTCAATTAGAAGTTTGCAAAATTGCCTAAAAAGAGGACTAGTCAGCAGCATGGCCGAATGGGTAAAGGCATCGTTTTCTAAGACGACCCTCATTGAATTATCTGGGTTCAACCCGCACCCAAGTCACGTCATTGCATTTTTGGATAAGACGCTTTACGATGATTATCTCTGCTTAATGGCTTCAAACAAGCAGCAAATTCAGTGGACAAGAATTCGAAGAAATCCACAGGAACATTGGATTATTGGAAACTCCTAAGCAGGAGCGGATTCCTCCAATCACGAAGTAGTTCTGATAATGAAAAGTGTGCAGATCATCCAATAAGTTATATAGCGTCTTATGCTGTCTGGTGACAGGAGGATAAATATGCGCTACAACAATAACAACAACAACTATTTCACCAGATAATTTTGAGATCAAGAGAGAAAAGGGTCATTCTATTATAATGCAGGCAAAATTTTAAAATTTTGTAACCCACCCTCTTAGAATTTTTTTGTTTTTGAATATGTTGCAGTCCTAAGTGAGAGATGAAGATTGGTGTTGGTTTCATCAAAATCCATCAAGCGGTTTACGAGATATCAGCGTCAACATTTTTGCCACTAGAGGCGCTAATTTTTATTTTGAAAACTAAAAAAGTGGTTAAAATCATTATTTTTTGGGCTACATTGACAAACAAAATATGCATTCTTATGGTTTTGGGGACAAGGAATTCATATTTTCACTCAAAATGGTAAAAAAACCAAAAAAAATCCCTCTAATTAGACACTGAAATTTTTGGGGGTCCTCCACTTTGACGCCTCATATCTAAAATCTGCAAAAAAATTTTTTCCCCCAACCAATGTCAAAAGACTAAGAAAAGCTAACTGCTTCATGTGGAATAATAAAATTAAAGGTGTTCTGTTGCATACTTCAGTAATTGACCGTTAAATTCAGTCAAAAATGTGAAATTTTTTTCTCAAAAATATTTAAACATATCATTGTGAAACAATACAAAGTGATGTCATAGTGAATGTTCTAGAATAAAGTCATTGTAAAACAATACAAAGTGATGTCATAGTGAATGTTCTAGAATAAAGTTTTATCTGCTCAATCTTGTTAAGATTGGCCTTTTTGAGGTGAGAATTTACTTTGTTGCATGGTTAATGCATTAAAGTCAACAGACAGAGCAAATATTAAACTGACAATAAGCAAATATTAACTGAAAATAAAATTAAAGGTGTTCTGTTGCATATTTTTTTAAAATACATATGTAGATACATGATATTTTAGTTTTGCAAAAAAATTTCATGCTAGCAATTAGTGTTTGTTTAATGAGTAGTTATACCATAGCTGAAGCAGTGTTTGATATAATACGCAGAGATTGAAGCATTGTGAGTTTTATTCTGTAATTTTAAAGGTTGACAGTCAATACTGATTCCCAATTATACTTGGGCTACTGTCTAAAGAATATAAGCACATTAACATCATATACTGGAACTTAAGCAACATTACCATTAGCACACAACAATTAGCATATGGAATGTCATTTCAACACAATGCAATTTATCCATAATCAGTAGTTATTTGTCACTTAGTTTCAAACGTTTGTGTATGTTATCATTACAGAATAGTGTAATGGATCACCGAAAAGCATATCATAGACTTTTGAAGTAAATTTCATGCTTTAAAATAATGGTCACTGCACCATAACGTTCTGGATTCGACTGTAGTTTTATCAGAAGCAATGCTAGAATTAGACTGAAGAGGTATGCAGAATTTGAAGCCCAGCAACTTTAACTGCTAAATAAAGTTTTGTGGAACTGAGTGATTGAATGGTAGATAGCCTATGCATGCTTTTACCAACATCCAAGCCCAGTCACTGCTATGGTTGTGGAATATTGTACAGTAATAGAAATTCAAGATATACAAGAAAACTTACCGTCCACCGGGGTGACTTTGAACGTTTTTGAATCATTTTTACTTGTCACTTCTGCCAGGTTTAAGCAAGAAAAGTGCTTATAGGCTGAACGTAACACTTATGACCTCAGCAACTGGAACTGTCATAATTAAAAAAATATTTCGCTCTCAATAAGCCATATATTCTATCTCAAAAAGCGTAAAAGTCGCCCTGTTTTCTGGGGCGACTTGGAACTACCAATTAACATGCACTTATACCGTCACTTACAAGCGCAAAGTTGCCTTCGCCTAGAATGTCTTTGAATTAGAGCGTTGCAGAGTGGCTAATTTTTCCACTACAAAATTTTTTAACTGACTCCGGCTCTAATCAGACTCCAAAATTTTACAACAACACTCCGCTCTGAAATACTCCGATACAAAAATATACTTCGACAAAAAGTTCGAACCCATTGTTGTATTGCTCAATAACCTGGATAAGCGTAGCCTAATCACATATTTTGATATTCCCAGAGAGCAAAAATAGTTGCTCATTCTACTACCAACTATCATTACGGTTTAGAAGATTAATTAAAGTCAGACTCCGCTACCAATTTTTTTTTTAGATTGGCACTTCGCCTTAAAAATGAAAAAAAACCTGTGGTCGAGTGGCGAGGGCGGTAAACTGCTGATCACATCGTCATGGGTTCGAGTCTGCAATTGTCTATTGCTAATTCACCTGACTCGCGGATCTACATGTCAATATTAATGGTGTAATGAACCGCCCTATTTTTGAGAATAATTTTGTTGAAATGATGACGTCATAGTCACGTGACCTTGTGCTAGTCGGGCAAAAAAGAAAAAAATCTATCAAAGATCAAACACTGACCTAGTAAGAGACCGCTATTGGTCTTGAAAAGTATTTAATTGAAAATAAAGTTTGTTTTAGTGAAGAGTTCAAAGTCACCCCGGCGTTCAAAGTCGCGCCGCTTGATGGTAAGTTTTAACTAGATCAAACATTAAGACTTACAAAATATCATAAAATAAAAACGCAACCTAAATTTGTGATTGCCACATGCAAAATTCCTTTCATATATGACATAAAAGGTGACCAATAAACATGAAACATTTAAAATAAACATCTTGATAAAACAACAAACCTAAAAAAATTGCTTCGGACCAGAGGTTCCCATGGGAGATTTATATTGTGATGTACCAGTACATAAAAAAGCACAAAACATTCCAGAGCATCATGCCATCAAAACCCCACTTTGGCTCTAATTCAGATTGTTTTGGTATTCTTTAGCCATGATATGCTTCTTAGCTCATGTCAAATCAATGCAAAATTAATGTTATATACAACATTACCAAATACTCATCAACAGATTAATAATGAAGATGGTTAACAGTCTATTCAATACCATGTTTACTGCCATAATCAGATTTTATTTTTACTCGTCTGCATTCTGCAAGTCAGTAAAAAAATTAAAGACCACTGTCTTTGGCAATTACAGATTTATCTTTGACAAAAATTTAAACTCCTCATCAGTGATCTGATAAACACGAGTAGATCTGCTGATGTTCGGGGTAGAAATTTGTGATAAAACATCAGCTTTTGGAACGTGTAAAATGTCCTCATGCTTTGGCCAGTAAAAAGTTTGCCATGGCCCACTTGGGTGCATGAACTTCACTAACAGTTCATCTTCCGGTGCTGCTTCTCAAATGATGCCAATCCACCAAGAATTATCATATTTTACAGCAATATAATCACCAACATTGACCATTATATTTTGCTGCAAACCATCAAAAGACTTGTAGCAACCGGCATACACCAATCATCCTCTGCTGTGATATTAAACTTGATGTTTACAATTGCTTCTGAAGAAAAAACATGGTAGCTTCTGGTGCCTGGTATGGTGTGACCTTGAACATATCTTTCAGTTAAGACTTTGCAAACTTTAGAAATATTTTCTTTGGATAAAAAGTAGAAGAAAATGTTAGGCATAGCTGTTTTGCAAAAATTAAAAGCATTTTTAGCTGTTAAAATTTGGTTTTGATATGGTTGAGCCAAACTTCGATGGACTAATTTTCTTTTAATTGCACCACCAAGCCCATCACATTACAACTTTCCATGGCTTGTAGCAAAGAAATTCCAATTTGCTGAAAGCCCAAAATCCGTTCGATGATAAGTTAAATTCAATAGGTTTTTGAATAATAAGTTAAATTGTATTGTCCAGCGCAACCTTCTGAAAAGTACTCAAATGTGTTCAATGTGTGGATAACTTTGTTTAAGATAGCTAACAAGTTTCTGTGATTGATCTTCTGGTAATAAAAGCTTTAGATTTAACTTTTCAAAATTAATGCTTATTGTCAGTTTAATATTTGCTCTGTCTGTTGGCTTTAATGCATTAACCATACAACAAAGTAAATTCTCACCTCAAAAAGGCCAATCTTAACAAGATTGAGCAGATAAAACTTTATTCTAGAACATTCACTATGACATCACTTTGTATTGTTTTACAATGACTTTATTCTAAAACATTCACTATGACATCACTTTGTATTGTTTCACAATGATATGTTCAAATATTTTTGAGAAAAAAATTTCACATTTTTGACTGAATTTAACGATCAATTACTGAAGTATGCAACAGAACACCTTTAATTTTATTATTCCACATGAAGCAGTTAGCTTTTCTTAGTCTTTTGACATTGGTTGGGGGAAAAAATTTTTTTGCAGATTTTAGATATGAGGCGTCAAAGTGGAGGACCCCCAAAAATTTCAGTGTCTAATTAGAGGGATTTTTTTTGGTTTTTTTACCATTTTGTGTGAAAATATGAATTCCTTGTCCCCAAAACCATAAGAATGCATATTTTGTTTGTCAATGTAGCCCAAAAAATAATGATTTTAACCACTTTTTTAGTTTTCAAAATAAAAATTAGTGCCTCTAGTGGCAAAAATGTTAACGCTGATATCTCGTAAACCGCTTGATGGATTTTGATGAAACCAACACCAATCTTCATCTCTCACTTAGGACTGCAACATATTCAAAAACAAAAAAATTCTAAGAGGGTGGGTTACATTGACTGCCTGTATTATAATAGAATGACCCAAAACAAACATGAAGAATAGCCATCAGTGCATTTATCATTTGATTTTTAAGGGTCAAGAATGTACTGTGCCTTATGTTATAGTGAAAAAAAAACAGTAAATTATATTACTATTACGCATATAAATATATATTTTGCAATGCTCGACTATAAGTAGCATAGTGAATAACAGATAATTTGGCATTGTGATAAACTATACTAAGGTGGCAGCTTTCTAGATCAGTTTACAATGTAGCCTACCATACTTTGAACAATGGTAGCTTCATATGATTTTAGGAAAACGATTGTTTTCTACTTGTTTATGGATGATTTAGTCAATGAGCACCACATGTGAAGAGCAATAACGATTTATGCACGTTGAGATCCACTGATTACTTGTGTTAGACAACCTATACGCCTGCATATACATTTGCATTGAATCAAGGTGCATCATGATGAACTTGCACTGTATTAACAATTATTTGAAGTTAAGCTTAATCCAAACCTTAACTCTTAAATAATATACCGTAATGCAAAATAAAAATGATAAACTTAACTTTGGGAGAGATTATGGTAGCCTATTTGACCAAAATTATTTAAGTTAAGTATACTGTAGACCTACAGTAGAAGAAAAATCAATATTCATGTAACCAACCGGTACACATTTTTAAGGGTTAAGATTAGGGTTTGGGTAAGGTTTGAGATTAGGCAACTGATTAGTTTTGAAGTAGACCTACGGTAAATAGGAAGGCCTAGTGATTTAAGTTAGGTAGGCCTAATTAAAAAGTGGATAAAAATTTCTGGTGAAACAGTCTCCTCCTTTAACTATTAAGCTATGCTACAACTGACAAGAACATGATTAACAGGCTAGTTGGTCAAACGGTAGACCTAACAAGTTTGTCTCTCGAGCGAGAGGGTCTGAGATTCAAATCTCGAGCCAGTCACATCGAGCATGGTGTTGCCAACAGCTCACCACCACTGCAACACTTCTTCAAAAGAAGCTGTGTTGCTCAGGTGCAAGAACACGGAGATGCAGAGATGGGTCCCACCAAGTCGTCACATGCTATGGAGTATTGGTACAGCAAGTACAGTAAAATGAAAGATTTGAAGAACATGATTACTAATACAAAAGTACTACACAGCATTTGCAACCTTTGTTTTTTCGGTGACCAATTTTTCAATCAGAGTTGACTAAGTATTTTATCATACCAAATTCAATGAAATATCACTTACCTGAACTTTTACCGCTTCAACTAACCTAGTAGGCTTTTTTAGTGGCTTTGAAATTAGGCCTAGCATAAGCTAACCTACAGTTTTTAATTGCACAATAAGGAGCGTACTTTTATGTTAGCTTCATACATTACATAAGGTCAGAGGTAGCAGCACTAGCGTACTGTACGGTAGGCCTACCTTTTAAACTCAATATGACTCGGCAAACTTGGTCACAGATAGCTTGGTGAAACCATGGTGAAACTGACTGCTCCTTGCTCATTGCTCCGACCAATCAGAAACCAGGAAACAGCTGCGTTTTGAGTATAGGTCTGTAAAATGTAATTTCGCTGCCGCCACTAGCAATGCATCAACAAGTTAAACGTATCTCAAAATTCACTGAATGAATAAAAACAAAGCAAATAGCGATTTTTAAAGCACGCACAGAAAAAAGGTATATTTTTTGTTATCTTATTAAAGCTAAAAACTGGCCACACCCAAAATGACATTACAGAGACAATAATTTCAGACACCGATTTCCTAAGCAGCAAGGTGTGGCGAAAAAACTAAATAATTTGTTGACATAGGCTTATTGCATGCTGTGTGAATTTTCTTTATGACTACGCGGGTCGCGAGTTCATGCCCTGGGTAGTCTCCGGGCTCCCTGCTAGGTACCCTTTATGAGTAAGTGCAGCAATAACTATTCAACTTTTGAAGCGGTAACTTGATACGCGTTAGGTAATACAGATTTAAAAACAGGTGTACAAACGACGAACTTTCGACTTTATATGCTGGCGACGGCAGGAAAATTCTCCAACTGTAAACCGGTAGGTTTATTTATCGAAACTGACCGAAACTGAACGAAACTGACCGAAACTGACCTGAAATAATTTGAAATAGAATAATATCTAAGTTGTAGTGCATGTTGCTAGTAATAAATAGTAATTTTTTAATCTTTAGTTGGAATTTTTTCCTTCAATTTTGCAAAATTGGCCAGTTTCGATAAATAAACTTTTTGCGACATTTATCGAAACTGACTTAAACTGGTCAAAACTGACCCAAAATACTTCAAACTCGTATGTTATTTATGTTGTGTTGTGTTTGTTGATTGTAAGTAATAACTTTTCAATCTTTAGTTCGAGTTTTTTCCGATTAATTCAACAACGGCAGGCCAGTTTCGATAAATAAACTTTTTGCAACATTTATCGAAACTGGCCAAAACTGACTCAAAATAGCTCAAACTCGTATGTTATTTATGTTTTGTTGTGTTTGTTGATTGTAAGTAATAACTTTTCAATCTTTAGTTCGAGTTTTTTCCGATTAATTCAGCAAATGCAGGCCAGTTTCGATAAATAAACTTTTTGCGACATTTATCGAAACTGGCCAAAACTGACTCAAAATAGCTCAAACTCGTATCTTATTTATGTTTTATTATGTTTGTTGATTGTAAGTAATAACTTTTCAATCTTTAGTTCGAGTTTTTTCCGATTAATTCAGCAAATGCAGGCCAGTTTCGATTAATTTTAATTTAATTTAAAGTTTTTCGATTAATTTAGTAAAACCTAAAGTAGTTAAGGCAGTTTCGATGAAAAAACTTTAGCGAGATTTATCAAAACTGACCCAAAATAGTTTAAACGCGGATGATTTTTTATGGTTATTTTCTAATAATTAATTTTTCAAATTTGGAATGTATTTTTTTGATCAATGAGAATGTAAGCCAGTTACGATAAATAACCTTTTTGCAAAAATGTATCAAATGGTTTAAAAGCAGGGATGTGGAAGCGTCTATTTTCCAACCGCTTCCGCTTCCACCTCCATCGCTTCCGCTTCCACCACTTTTACCAAAATTTATCATAATATTTTTAGCTAATAATATGAATAATAAAATGCATTAACGTGTTACTGGTATATAAATGAAAAGTGAAAACGATTTATTTCATTACTAACACACAGAAAAAGTAAACATGAAGAAAAACAATACTCCGTGCAATAAAAAAAAGTAATATTAAAACAAGAAATTTAAAACAGTGAGTGCAATAAAAAAGCACAAGAAAACAGCGGCTATAATAAAAGAAAAATCCAACGAAAATGGTGAGTGTAAAATAAGTTGAAAGCAAAAGCGATACAAACGTGTATTGAAAGGATAGAATTTAGTGTAACTTAACATATCAGAAATTAAACAAATAAAGCACACAAGTTTTTCAAAATGCAATAAAAGCTCAAAGCGTAACAATATTTTGCAGTTCACACAGATTTATTGGTTCTCATAAACACAATCGCATCTGTCAATTCTGTACCCATGCGAACTCTATTTTCTCGAAGAACCAACTTCAAGTGAGAAAACATGCGCTCAACTGACACCTGAGTGCTGGGCAAACAGCTAATCACTTGCGAGACTGGTTGAACAATGAGGGGATATTTGGAAATAATATCCCATACACTTGGCTGCCTCAATCGTCCCAGTCGTTCTACTTCAGTCAATGCGTCTGAAAATGCATTAATATCTGCTGTTGCGGCTGGTGAAGTTGATGACTCTGCAGCGGCCGAATGCAGAGAATTCAAATATTCGTCGAAATCAGATGTTGGTGCCGGATCGGTAGAGGATACATTCACAACTTCATGTGAATCCTCATCAGCATTTGCTCCTCCCTCAGCTTGCGCCAGACTTTGCATGCGCAAAAAAAGGGCTTGAAGAGTGCTCTTTGCACGAGTTTGCTCTTCATTGCTTAAAAATATTCTTGATCGCGCATCAACCTATAAAAAACAAAAACATATTTAGGAAATTGATTTGTCGCTTTTTTGCTGGACTCGTTATACACAATTATTTTTATATTAAACACTCAAGATTCAAAGCACAGTCCATGTTATGTGCATATGCAAATTGCAAAGACTATCACACGGCAAGCATTTTACGTATTTAAAAGTTTTCAAGATTATACAAAACTGTGGCTCAATTAATACTGAACTAAACTGTTTTTACTTTGCACTTACCCAAATCGCAGCCAAGAAAGCATCATTATCCAAGAGAAGCTGTTGGCGAGATAGCAAGGAGTTATGCAAAGAACGAGACAAACTGTTGTCTTGCTTGTTCAATTTAAACATGACTTCTCTCCATTGAAGCAAGCATTCGCCTGGAGTGAGATCTTGCTTTTGAAGAGAAATTGTCGCTGCATGCGGGATCTGCAATACATCGACCATCATCTTTACCTCAGACCATTCACTTTCAGTTAGATAAGAATCCTGTGATCCAAGGTCTTGAATAAAAGATTTCAAATCCAATAAACGCTGAAGCATGAGGAAAGTACTTCCCCAACGTGTTGGCATGTCAATCAGCATCCCTTTTCCAGATCGTCGTTTTAGAATTCCATCGGTGTGTGGTGCACGTAGATGCTGAGCAATTTTCCGTAGTTTTGTTAAAAACTTATCAGATCGGCCTTTTTTTAAAACATCGCGAATTCCCAATTGTAAAGTATGCTCAGCGCATCTCATGTGGTAAATTGTGCAATCAAATCCAGTACCCATTTGGTCAATCTCTTGAATAGCCTCTTCATCATCTTCATTTTGTTCATCTTCTTCATCTTCATTTAATAGCTGCACAGTTCGTGTCATATTAGATGCATTGTCAACAACACATGCTAAAACTTGTTGCTTTGTGATGCTGAACTCCTTCATAGTTTTCAATAAAATTTCTTTTAAATGAGCGCTGGTATGATTTGCTTCATTGTCCACTAAAGCTAAAGTTTCTACAGACAGACCGCGTTTTTCGCTAAAAAACTGGGCAGAGATTCCTAAAAAATGAGAACGGAGTCTAGTTACTCCGTCAAACTTGAGCGAGACAAAAGTTTTAGAAAGAGACCCTTTCAACTTCGATCTCTCCTCTTCCGATCTTTTCAAAACCATGTTTCGAATGGCTTGCCGCCCTAAAGAAATTCCCAAGATTTTGGCAAAGTCCCCATTTAAAAGTTGAAAGCCATCGTCCTGAAAAAACGTGAGAGGAACTCCATTGTAAACGACCATTTTTAAAATGCCGTTTTTGAAGTCTTCTGCATTGATGGAAGCTGTTGCTTTTGGATTTGGATTAACCTTTTGAAAATAATTTGTTACGGCATTTTGGCCTTTTACTTTCTCTAACTTGGCTTTTTTTGTAGTGGCAGAATCTTGTTGCTCAACTTTTTGAAACGTTTGCTGGTGATGGCGTTTTAGATGCCTTTTTAAATTTGCTGAAGCGCTTCCCTGCTTTAGTTTTGGAACCAGTGAATTGCATTCCAAAATTCCATCACTTTTAAGTACAATGCAACGAAAACTGTTGCCCTCTTCAACAAAATGGTCGTAAACGGCACTCCATCTTGTTTGGGACATTGTGTGATAGTGCGGCGTGTCAGAATTAAAAATATCAGCTTTGTAAACTTCTTTAAATGACAAAAAAAGTACATATAAAATTACGTTGCTCTATCAAATAAATGTTTATTAGAAAGCGCAGCTAAATAAGCTGCTCCGTTTACATTAGCAAATATACGTAGGCCTACTTTGCCGCCCGTAGTTACAGAAATTATTCGCCTGTTAGAAACAATTTAGTGCTTTACTGAAATCTATATAAACTTACCTAATCACTTACAAAACCTTATTCTTCTTCTTTATGCATCTAAGAGTGCGCAGCAGCAAAAATCTTTCAGGATCGTAATTAATTTTAGTTCGAAACGAATTAAGTATTCGGCGGATCGAGGGCAGATGAAAATAAAATATCCGGCTAGAGGCTAAGACCTGCTTGAAAATGCCGATTTCTAAACAAGCTATCCTTGTCTGTAATCAAAAGTAGGCGTATATATAGTTCTTAAATGCTTAATAAACACGAAGATCAAGTAACAAACTGTCCACCTGATTTAATTTTATTTTGCTTAACTTGGGAAAAAATAATTTAGAGCGAATGTGATTAATTTACGACATTTTATTCAAAGTAATGAACATTTAACTAACTGAATGAAGCAAAAACGCACTGAATTTTACTTAATTCTCAACTGCTCAATACGTATTAGGCTATGAGTACGAGCTACTTAAATTTACTTGGTCAAATATCAAGTTTGAATCGTCGCATCTCTATTTATACGCCGAATATGCATGTCATTTATTACATACTTACGTCATCTACTACGAATTCTCACCGCCTTGTAAACACGAGAAAAACAATGAATTGAGTTGCATATCGTTAATCGTAAACAAGTTTAAAGTTTGGACGTAGGAAAATACTTTGAGACGTCACCGAACTCCATAGGTGGTTGCAAGAAAGGCACTTTATTAAATCGACCGAAGTACCGTCAGCTTGGTAGGTTAGTATTTTACAATAAAATTAAATTCAATAATGAAAACAGCGGTTTTGAGAAAGTGAGCGCACTGCGACTATTGTTTTTGTATTTTTTTCGTGATTCACGAACCCAAACATTACAAACGTACGCTATTGTCGCAGTTCCTGCTTCATCCAGTGGCGATGTGGAAAACTAGCATGGAAGTAACCACAAATGAAAGATAATTGGAACCAATAGCTTTATAACTCAACAGATCATTGCTCACTCGAGGTTGTACAACCGAGCCGGTTAACCGTAATCGGAGCGCGCTCCCTTTTGACACGCCACACTATTGTCCCCAGAGAATATTCCTATCACGAAATTTAACGCTTACACACTCACAATTAAATTACTTACCGCAAAGAATTGTCAAATGGAATACGCGAAAGCAACATCAAAATACTCAATTTTCTTTCATAATACTTCAATGACAATGAAATTACATTATTTTAAAAACTATATTAATTAACATTACTTCAAAAAGCTTGATTTTATTTGAGTAATAAAACTTCCCGTTGTGAATCGATAGTAACTTGCGAGATTTGCCAACAGTCGAAAGATTGCAAAATAGTGCGTTGGTAACTTGGTATTCGCTAACTGCCTTTTATAATTTGTAAATGAGAAACCACGAAGCTTTGTTTTCCAAGTGTGAACTGGGATTGTTGCTGAAATTTCGGCAAAATATGGCTTTGCCAGTATTTATAAAGTTTTAAACCAAAGATTTAAAAAGTTATTGCCCCGATTCGCATTTGAGGGCAATGAGTTTAGCAAACAGCGGTGGATTCAAATTTTTGCGAGTTTAAGAGTGGATACTTTCTGCAACAGCTGGCTTCACAAACTCTTGTAATGGTATGTTTCAATTATTTGTTTTGTGTTAAAAAAAACATTTAGTGCGAGTATTGTCGAACAACGTAAGTGGAAGCGGAAGCAGTACCCATTTACCGCTTCCAGCTTCCGCTTCCGCTTCCACAAAAATTTACCGCTTCCACCGCTTCCGCTTCCAGCTTCCGCTTCCGCTTCCACATCCCTGTTTAAAAGTGGCTTCAAACCACTTTGGAGTCAATATCACTGCAAAAGAGTGTCACATTAGGGCAAAAAACATACATTTTCCTTGTTGTGCATTTTTGTCTACAGGCCAATGAGGAAGTTATGCTCATTGCCCTCCTCCCTTTGGCTACCCTACTTATTACAAGTTAATAAGATGTTTGTATCAAATTTTTTGGCAATAGATCACATGGCTTCGGCTTTAAAGCCCGAAAACCGCCCCAATTTGAGGTCGAAACCGATCTCCTGCGAAAACAGCTGAAGTGGACCTCAAAAAATACTTCATATGGTTACAGTCTTAAGATAGGTATCTTTTCATAAATCATCCCTACCAATCCACTTAATTTTGACTGCTATAAGATTTTTTTCTTCTGACTCAAAAACTTGCCTAAACTACTATTACTATGTTGTTAATTTGTTATGTTAGGGAGCATGGGCGTAGGAGTTCAAAATGACTTGGGGGGCACCAAACTTTTGCCCGAAAAATGACTTGATGCATTGAATTAAGGTGATCTCCGAAATAAATAAAAAAACAGGTCTTCACTAATATCGTGACGGTTTTGCTGTCCAAATTAAGATCTCCAACAAAAAAAATTTTGCCCAGAAAATATGAAATTGCCGAAAATTTTGACGCAAAATTGCCCAAAACGTATGAAATCGCCCAAATTTTGACGCAAAATTGCCCAAAATTTTGACGCACGATCGACACCTTAAAACCAAGCGGGAGAGCCAGAGCCCCCCCCCCCCACCTCCTACGCCACTGTTTGGGAGTTTTAGTTTTTTCCGTTAATTGAACGAATGCAAACCAATTAATTTCGACAAATAAACCTTGATGCTTTGTTTATATAGTTGTTATATCAATAACGAGTATACAACCGATATTTTGTTTTGCATATTAAATCGTTTTTGCATTGTTTTTTACATTATTTTATTTTATTTTTGCAGAAATCGGATACATGAGCGCCAGCATCAACGATGCATCTGTCTGCAGCAGAATTAACGATCGACAAAAATTGTTGTGTCATACCGTTGTTGAGGCCAAAACAGCTATTTTTGCTTGCCATTGAGTTTTTAGTGTTGGTATCCAATTTCCAAAAAAGAAATGGAAAGTAAATGCAATTTATTGCATGTTTATTGGGGATCAAAATAATGTCAAAAAAAAAAGAACATTCCAGTGAAAAAACTTTTAAAGGAACTTTGAACAAATCATTTTTGAACTTTTTTATACCTTGTAAATAAAGTTTTGGTTATGTTTGCCGGTTTTTGCCTATCGTTACACAATACGCAACAAAAGCTGGAAAATGAAAATACATAACGAAGGAGCATAGAAATCGTAATCTGCCTTTTTACCATTTGTAGTGTAAATATATTCATCTCTTGCACTTCTTTTTTGAGCAAAAGTCATTAACCCTAAAGAACCTCATCAGAGAACTCTGATGCCATATTCCCGCCTCATGTCTCCGGCAAATAGTAACCTCAAAATGTGGTTTTATAGTCACGGTTGGCAAGAGTTTCTACTTGGTGACTCAAGTTACATAACAGAGGTGAAGTCGAGGACCCAAAGTTTGAGGCCAAGGACTAAAAAAAAGTCCAAAACCAAGGAAAGGACCGACTTCTTGAGGACAGACCCTCTAGAGGCCAAGGACAGAAATGCTCGAGGTCAAGGACCAAGGACACAACGCGCATAGGCTTAGATCCAGGATTTTTAATTGGGGGGGGGACAAACCACAAATCACTTGCAATGACGTCATCAGGAATTTTCAAAAGAGGAAGTTTTTGTGGGACAAAGATATTGTAGAATAGGAGATTTGAAGCTGTGGCCTGTTGACACTTAACCAAGATTTTGTTAAAGAGAGAGAACTTAAACTAATAGTTAAAAAATGCAAATGTCTAATTTGCGAGTCATATTGAGTAAGCTAGTGTAACTTCACCTTATCACAGACGGGGGTCTGGGGGCAGAACCCCCAGCCGCTGAGTGATTTTTTTGTTATTTTTTGGTAAAAAATCACATTACGCACGTGTTCAGAGCCATTTAAAAGAACTAGATTTTTAACATTTGAAAGCCAATTAAAAAGACTAACTTATCCAATCCTCTTTTTATTTGCAATTTGTCCAAAGCTCAATCAAAATCTTGAATTTTGGTGTCAAATTTTAATTGTAAGTGATGTGGCTCTTGTAGGGATAAGTAAAAAGCATCGCCTCTTACAATATTTTAGCCGTAAATCGCAATGTAGCAGTCCCTGCTCCAACCAATGACGTCGCCGAACGAAGCAACGGAATAGCAGCAATCAAGACGTAGAGCCAACAGAATAGCATAGTAACTCAACAGACCATACATACAGTTCGTAGGATGCGCAGTCAAGCCGATTAACCGCAATCGGAGAGTCCTCTTTTTGACTCGCTACAATAAGCCCAATTCACTTGAAGACGTTCCTTAAAGATTTTTGTTTTGTCGTAAAATTAACCAGTTATAAGAGTACATGCACGGTTAGGGGACCCAGGCCTCCTTAATTAAAATTCAATAATTTGTTCAATGAGCATTTTCCCTAGATAATTTTTTTTTAAAGTATTTTGTGCATAAAAACTGGCGAGGTGGAGGTGAATTGTTATTAAGAAATGGTACAAAAATGGTTACGTCTACCAACCATGTAATTCTCGGGGCCGGATATACATTGCGCGGTGCCCCTGGCACTTTGGGGATTATCGCATCATCTTTCTGCCAAATATTGGTGAAGACCAAAAAAAGTCTTACCATCTAAGCGCTGGGCCCCTGCTGGCACTGTGCCATATGGTATATTTGGCCCTGGTCAGAGGCGGATCTAGTAAATTTTGGTGGGGGGGAGGGGGGGGGGAGATGATAAAATTCATAAGCACAAATTGTGTATTTACTATAATGTAAAATTTTGAATGTATATGATTAATAATGCTGGTATTATTTTCTCCAGATTTCGAAGTGATCTCAAAAAAAAAAAAAAAAAGGTCTTCACAGTTCAACGAGCTGATTTTACCCGCAAATGGCTGATTGTTGTTTTTGCTCTAATCCAAACAAGTTTAATAATATTCATATGCACGTTAGTTTAGGCTGGTAGAGGAGGGGTGCATCCCCCTCATCCCTCCTAAATCCGCTCCTGGACCTGGTTATTGCATTACGTTCATAAAAATGTAAAATGTGGGCCTGAGGTAGCAACTCTTAAGAAAAAAACGTTTAATGTCATCTGGGTTATAGCCTACATTTAAAATAGCTGGCAAAATTGAATTGAGGGGGCCCGGGGCCTCTGAATTTTGCTATACAACAGTAATTAACAATAAATGTTTTTGTTAATTATTGTTGTATACGTGTGTACTCTTGTACGCGAAGTTGCTAAAAAAAACTGAAACTGAAGAAATAAGGCTTTTTTGTCCCATTATTTTCACTTGTGGCATTTCGATTGAGGGTAGGCCCGGACTCCCTGGCTATGCGTAGGACAACGCGCAAGTGTTCTCCAAAAAAAAAGTAATCGCGTAAGAAACAAAAATTTTCCGCAAAATTTCAGACGTTGTCAAAAAAAAAAGGTCTTCACAAATTTTCTGGCGTTCTTCAAGATGACGCAAAAAAAGTCATGACCATGGCCCATTTTTAACGATTCAAAAAATAGTGCTGTCCTCGGCTGAGGACAGGGCATTTTCAAGAACTTGTAGGCTTCGAGCCCAAAAGCTTGACATTTCAGGCCAACGCCAGGGACTTCAAAATGAGTCCTCGAGGCTAAGGACTTCCTTGAGGACTCCAACTCTGTTAAATAACGTCGATATGTAGTTCGAGTCGAGTACTTTGAACAAAAGCGACTCGAGTCGATTCGTGACGAGTCATTTACAAACAGAAAAAAAAAAAAAAAACAGATGAAATAACAAAAAAAGACTCATTGGAACGACCGACGATGGCGTAACGTGTTTTTATTTTTACGTAGCCATTTTGCAACAACCGAGAAAAAAATTCAGACTTTTGCCTGTAACCCATCAATAGTTTGGTCTATAGCTACACGAAATTTGGACAGCAATTTTTGTTTCCTTTTTCAAGGCAATAGGCCTAAATCAGTTTGGTATAGGGCCCTGAAGGCCGCACCCTAATTTCTGGTTTTTAGTTGAAATCTTGAACAGATAATGAAAAGGTCCACTGATGCAGTTCGAACCAAATTATTGATATCAATTTTTTCTAAACAAGTTTAAAATTGAATATTTTCACCGCAATAATTACAACTATCGAAAAATGGCTGGGACCGAAAAGATATGCCTGATCCCTTGTTACTACGTTAGAATAAGTAAGATTTTCAAGATTTGCGGCTTGTACAAAGCCACTTAGCAGTAGGGAGTACCAATTATGGATGAATGTCACCGATTCTCATAAGTCTTCCAAAAAGTTGCCAAACCACCCAACTAAGGCTCACGTGAAGTTTAAGAGTCACCGGATATCGTTTGATGTTTGTTTACGCCCAATTAAGGGGTTTTCGCGTACCCGCGGATGGGTTTACCCCCTTTATGCTTTATCTCCTTATATATTGGTGGAAGTGGCATACGGTGAGCATGTTTTCAGGGTGTACGCTGACACTTCAGTTTAAGTAAACGGGTTATTTTTCCAAAAATATTGCAAAAGAGTTGTTTTCTGTTCAAGCTAATTTCCGATACAAAATTTACTGACAATACACATATTTCACGCAGAAGTGACAATTACCGGCGATGTTAAAATACAAATGTAATCGCAAGATGTCGCCTAGCTTGTCATTAAAATTTAGAAGCGTTAAAACCAAATAATTAAATAAACACCTCATAAAGTAACAAACATATCATTGAAATGACGCATAGAGTTCACAGTTGGGAAACATTCACCTTTAGAGTTGATACTTAATAATATGGTTTGGTACTTAATAGTAGGCTATGCTATCAGAGGTGGAGTCGAGGACACAAGGCTCGAGGCGAAAGCCAAGGCCAAGGAAACAAAAAAATTTCGAGGCCAAAACCAAAGACAAGCCCTCTCGAGGCCAAGGCCAAGGACCAAGGACACAGGCGCAAGCATTCTCCAAAAAAAAAGGTTTTTAAAAAATTTTCAAGCAATCTCAAAAAAAAGGTCTTCAAAAATTTTTTTTCAGGCGAAAAAGGTCTTCAAAAAATTTTTTTCCGGCGATTTCCACTTGAGGAAAACAAAAAAAGGTCTACGCAAATTTACTGCTAGGTTTTTGGCGCTTTCCAACAAAATTTCAACGGTTCAAAAAATAGTGCTGTCCTCGAGCCGAGGACAGGCCAATTTTCGAGGACTTGAGGCTTCGAGGCCAAGGACTTGAAAATATGTCCTCGAGGCCAAGGACGTCCTCGAGAACTCCACCTCTGTATGATACTGCTTTTATGAAATGCAGCTTGGTGATGAAATGGTATTTACCAGACAGCAAAAAATAAAAATCCAAGTTTATATTAAGCCATGCATGGCAATGAAGGCGACAAAAACGGTCACCTTAGGATGCTTTAATTGTTTTTCTGTGACTTTTACTGGTTGCTTGAACATATGATTTGGATTCATACCAAAATTGGATTTTTGTTTTTTGTAGTTCAGTAAATAAATACCAATTAATAGAGCTAGCTGCATTTCATGCATAAGAAATAACATACCATTAACTGCAAAACCTGAAAAATAAACAGACTATGTAGAAAAATACAGAGAAGAAGTCCTCGAGGACGTCCTTGGCCTCGAGAACACAATTTGAAGTCCTTAGCCTAAGCCTCGAAGGTGAAGTCCTTAGCTTTGGCCTCCAACCCTGCAAGTCCTCGGCTTGAGGACAGCACTATTTTTTGACCTGTTGAAAATGTGCCAAAGTCATGAGCAATGTTGTTTCGTCTTGGAGCACGCAAGAGAACTTGCAAAAAAAATTTTTGACGAACGAACTTTGTGGAAAATTTGTGAATTTGAGGGCGAAAACCTTTTTTTTTTTTTTTTTTGAGATTGCCTGAAGTTTTCGGAAAACTTGCAAACATTTTGAGCGTAGACCTTTTTTTTGGAAAACAATTCCGCGCTGTGTCCTTGGCAGTGATGGGCACAGCGGCGCTGTTCACCAGCGGGCGCTACTAGCGCCACTACTTTTTCGGTAGCGGTAGCGGCAGCGCCGCTGCTTTTTTTCGTCACCAGCGACAAGCGGCAGCGCCGCTGTTTTTTTAGCAGAAAAAGCGGCAGCGCTTCAGCGCTGTTTTTAAGCAAATTTTCTGCCGCTGCCGCTACTGCTTATAAACTCCTTCCAAGACTTTTTCAATTCACATTTTCACACGTTTCCGTTTGGAGTCTTTACTCTCCGCTTGTTTTCACTTTGCTCTTGCTACCTCGTTATTTCAGTTTAGTAGAACATACAAGACCTTTGTGACGTTTTGTCGTTCCTCTTATACTGAATGTATAGGCAAGCTTCATCGCACATGGTGCGATTTTTTCTCAATCGAAGTTGAACAAATAATGTGGTCTAGTATGGGGTCAATTTGAACTGATAAAACCGATTTCAATTAAGCCGATTTCGAGCAGTATCTCTTTAAGGAAAATGCAATAATTAGAGTTCGATAAATTGCTAAAAACTTGCAGATTGCAAAGACGGCTTTCCGCGATATTTCGTCAAAATGCTAGCATTTAGTACAACAAATGAAGATGATTTGTTGGCTATCTGGTCGCAGACCACATTATAGATCGTGCACTGCGAATAGAACAGTACAGAATCTGGCACGGAGTCAGAGTAGTGTGTTTGGGGAGGAGGGCACAAAAACTTGGGCGGGGGGACGCTTACGCAGCCGAGATCAGACGAATTCAGAATGCGGCAGCGATCTGGTGAATATTTTGCTTCAAATTTTGTGTTATCCTTCTTTGATATGGATTTTGCCCTCAAATTTGGAGGTGAAGACTAAAAAAATAAAAAAAAAGGTCTTCATCGCAAAATCTAAGGCTACTTGATTACGTTCACTTGATCTGTCTTGCTGTTTCATAGAAAAAAGCGTTTGTGGTTACCTGTTTTTGGGCAAAAGTTTGCTAGTTGTGCTACTGCAAAAGTTTACTCTCGCTTGCGGAGCTCAAGCGGTGATTTGGAGGGACACGGATCGAAATGGCATCCCCCGTGCATAGGCGTAGCCAGAATTTTTGATTGGAAGGGGGGCCAAACCAAAAATCACATGCAATGAAGTCATCAGAAATTTTCGAAAGAGGAATTTTTGCTGGACAAAGATATCGTAGAATGGAAGATCAGAAGCCGGGGCCTGGTTTGGCACTTTACCAAGAGTTTTCTAAAGGGAGAGGGCTTAAACCGAAAGTTACAAATGAAAATATCTAAATTGGGAGACTTGTGTAAGTAAACTAGTTTATTCAAACGTATCACAGACGGGGATCTGGGGACGATGCCCCCAGTCGCTGGGCGATTTTTTGAAATTTTTTTGAAATAAAAGCTATTTTAATGCCATTGGATCACATTTCGCACGTGTTTAGAACCATTTGAAAAAAAGATTATTGACATTTGAAAGCCAATCGAAAAAAATTAAATTGTTTCAATTCTCCTTTTACTGAAATTTGGTCGAAAATACGTTTGTAATTTTGCTGTTTGGCTTTAAATTTTTATAAGTATTTTAGTAGTAAATAATCCACTCGAAGATTTTCCTTAGAGATTTTTGTTTTGACATGAAAATAACCAGTTGTAGGAGTACATGTACGGTTAAGAAGCCCCAGGCTCCTCAATTTAAATTCAATAACTTGTTCAATGAGCATTTCTAGATAATTTTTTTTTCAAACGCATTTTTTAGCGTAAAAACTAGCGAGGTGAATGGAGGTGAATGGTTACTGAAAACCGTACAATAGATGGTTACGCTTAATTACCATGTTATTGCCCAGGCCGGATTTACATTGCGCGGGGCCCCTGGCACGTTAAAGATTTTCGCAACATCTTCCTGCCAAACATAAGTGCAGACCAAAAATAAAGTCTTACCATCTGAGCGCAGGGCTCCTGGCACTGGGCCATATGGTAAATCCCTCCCTGTTATTGCATTACGTTTTTAAAAAGATTAGATGAGAGCCCGAGGTAGCAACTTTTACGATAAACACCCTTAATTTCAGCCGGTTATACATTTTAATTGATTGGCAAAAATTGAATTTAGCGGGCCCGGGCCTCCTGGTCGTCAATATTATTGTTAATTACTGTTGTAGGCAAAAAATGCTAAAAGAAACTGAAACTGAGGAAACAATAGTTTTTTTTTGTCACATTTTTATCATAGGTAGCATTTCAATTGGAGGGGGACCGGCCCCCCCCTCTGGCTACGCCTATGCTCCGTGGCGCCGGGCCTGAGTAGTTACGTCAATGCGTAGTAAAATAAATTTTGCTACAACAGTTAACAGTAAAACTAAGAATTGAATTTATAGTGCGCTGAGAATTGAACAAAAAATAGAACCAGGTAATAAATAAGCTTCAAAGACAACTTACTTAAGGAATTATACTCGTAGAAAAAATACTCAGTGTAACATGAATCGCATTGAGCATCATTTGCTTAACATGTACATCATTACTACGTATCTCCTTCGACTTCGTAAACACCAATATCTTAAACGCTCGATCTATTTTTGTGTCAAAGTTGGACGAAATCATCGCATGGACGTGAATCACCTACCATTTCTAAAAAACTCCAAGAAATGTTTTGGAACTCGGTCGATTGATAAATTTTCCTCTCGGATCTCTACGCGAGGAATTATTTTATTGGTTGAGGGCCGAGAGTGTCATAAACAGATCGACTACTTCAGAGCTATAAGAGCCGGGGCAGAATTGTATAGAAGCTGAATACTGTATGTCATTGTGCTTTAATGGCAAAACCTTAACTTATTTGAGTCGATATTTCTTATTGCCTTTTGTTTGTGTAGAAAATGCGATAAGGAATTTAACTTCCTAGTGTAACTTCCAAGGGTAACTTCCTAAGTATTTTCTAAAGCGCTGGTTTAACCAATCAGCATTTTGAAATGCTTGTTTTTTTGAAAGGTGTAATCATCCCCGCAAATGGGATAAAGTTGGCACCGTAGTTGAGACTCTGGGCTTTGATCAATATGCTATCAAGGTGGGTGGATCGGGACGCATAACCAAACGTAATCGACGCTTCCTCCGACCCATCCCAACCACAGCTCATGATACTACACCTTTTGACCCTGGGGCTTCCTCGATTCCTATTCCATCTTCCTCCCCAGATGCACTATCACGTGGTTCAGCAGTCTGTCAGGACCCGCAGACCCCCCCAATCACCACACCGAACCATCATGACCAGCAGGACCCTTCCATTACCGATGTAAACCACGAGTCATGCTCCACACCCTCAGTTGCTTCAGGACCAAATCAGTCTTCCCGACGTCTCTGAGCTCCTTACCTTGACGGATATGGGTGGTCCCTCAGCTTGCCCTACAGTACGTCGCTCTAATCGCATTCGCCGTCCCACGCTGGAATTGGACCCGACCAATGGGCTATGGGTCAAGAAGGGGTCCACGTCATAACTCTGGAGCGGGAAACGAACTGGGGGGGGATGTAAGATTGTGCCATGTTTATCTTGTTATCGTTCGTTTGTGCTTCGTTTATTACGTCACTGTTATTGCTAACAGTTGTTTTAGTTCACTCTTTGCCGTGTCAGTCTCTAGGCTAGCGTAGTAATACGTTGAGTTAGTGTTGAGCTTGTATTCAGTTTGGTGTAGCTTTGAGTTTCAGTTTACTTATCGTCTGTACTACTTTCAGATAATGATTTGATCATTTTCGAGTAATATAATTGTACATCGAAAACAAGTCGTATTTCTTCAAAAGGAGCATGCCAACACCTAATTGAATGGTGATTTGCTTACTTGTCTACCATTTAAGCCTGCTAATGCCGATTGTAACCTGAACCAACATCTAAAAGGCTTGAATAATTAACTTTCGTAAATAAAGTTGAAATTTCACCATTAGATACCGTATTTGAATGCCATCGTTCTTTGTACTATTTATTTTTTTAAAGTAGCGGCAGCGACAAACGGCAGCGGCCGCTGTTTTGCATGCAAGTAGCGGCAGCGGCGCTACTTTTTTTTTGAGTAGCGATAAGCGGCAGCGCCGCTGCTTTTTTTGCCAAATAGCGGCAGCGGCAGCGCCACTACTTTTCATATAGCGGGTGCCCAGCTCTGGTCCTTGGCCTTGGCCTGGAGCAATCCTGTCCTTGGCCTCGAGAGAATCTGTCCTTGGAAAGTATATCCTAGGTCTTGGATTTTTTGTGTCCTTGATCTTGGCCACGAGCCTTGCGTCTTGGACTTCACCTCTGCCGAATGTATTATGCAAGATTTGAAACGTGTTTAGGACTTGATCCGCCAATAAAGAGGGGCTGAAAAGGCTAGGCAATTTAGCTTTTTGACTTGATTCCAGATCCTAGCAACTTTGTTCGTTTAAATGGTTTTAAAAACGTTTGAAATATGATCCAAATGACGTTAAAATGGTTATTTTTTTGAAAAATTGCAAAAATTGCCCAACGACTGTTGAAGTAGCCCGCAAACTCCCTTCTACTCTATACTTGAATTGCACCAGTGTGCTCAACATGCTGTCCAATTGCGACCTTTTTCAAACAGGAACATTCTAACTTTTGTTTCAAGCCCCCTCCCTCCCCTTTGCAAAATCCTGGTAGCGCACGTGGTTGCAGTTGCAAAGTTTTATTTGACCCTGTAGGCAACGGATAAGCGGCGTGCAACTCCAGCCCAACGGAAAATAAAATTGCGTGCAGCGCCTCTACTATCAGGGATGAGGAAGAGCTGATTTTCCCGAAGCTTTTGCTTCCATCACTTGTTGTACTGCATTAAACAATCTTTTCTCAAAAGTTGTGCTTTTCATTTGATGTGCCGGACCTGTTAATATGGTATAAGTCGTCATCATCATGATATAAGAGCAACTTCACAATTGTCGTGTTTTTTTGATTTTTTTTTGCTACCTCAAGCCAGACCACGATATGCAAACGAAAGACATTTTACACTCATGTTATTTCCCATAATTGGGCCAAGCCAGTAGCGTAGCCAGAGGGGGGGCGGGGGGGGCTACAGCCCTACCCATCGGCCTGAAAAGTATGCAAAATAGCAAGTGTTTAGTGCTTTTGAGGCCGAATTTTGCACCGAAAATGAAAACAGCCCCCCCAACGGGATTGGGGAGCAGAAGTTGTGAAGGGCTTGCTGTTATGAAGGACTTGTTGTTATTTGGACCAGACATGTGGAGTTTTTTGTATCTGGAGCTCACCCAATGTTGGTCAGGAAAAGTGACTGAATTTTGGTAAAGACCTTCTTTCTTTTTTTTGGAGATCACCTAATCTCGGCTGGAAAAACCGTTTCAATTTTGGTGAAGATCTTTTTTTTGGAGATCATTTGGTTTTGACGGAAAAACTGCCTCAATCTGATTCAAGACAGATGAAAATGTGGGTCAAGTTCATTTACTGTTGATTTCACCTCCCAAAAAAGCTCCACCTTTGCGAAATTCTGGCTACGCGCCAGGGCCAATACAGACTCGCTCATTTTTGGCCAGTTGCGATAGTAGTAGTAACCAGTACTTAAATTGTAGGGGGGATGCGAGTTAGCGTTCCCCCATTGAGATTTAGCGTCCCCCATCGAGATTTAGACGTCCACTCATAGAGATTTGAGCGCTGGGTTATGAAACAATCAAGAGCCAGCCAACACGAATAAATCCTACATATTCCGGCCAAATATAGTCTCAAATTGCGACGAAGACCTTTTTTTTTTGGTCTTCACTTGATTTCAAGGAAAAAACACTTTAATTTTTGGCAAAGACCTTTCTTTTTTTTGGTCTTCACCTGGTTTCGGGGAAAAAACACTTCAACTGCGGGGACAGAATTACACAATTTCCACAAAAGCGTCCCCCACGCAAAAATTTACAATTTAATTACTGGTAGTAGCACTATAGTAAGTAACCATTTGGGCTTGACTTCGGAGGTCGAAAAGCAACGCTCCCGTAAAACACTGATAGTTTTTGTATTTCAGTAGTGATTTACTAAGAACGATCCATGCACTGAAAAAGAAACGATAAGCTACAAACAGTATCCAGGGTCTTAGAGGCACAATGAAACCTATGATAAACAGTCTCGACCAACCAGTTGGTCGAGCGGTAACGCGTTCGTTTCTGGAGCGGGAGGTCTGAGATTCAAATCTCTGGCCGATCAAATCAAACACAGTGTTGCCAACGGTTCGCCACCATTGTGACAATTGTTCAAAAGGAGCTGCGTTGCTCGGGCGGCAGGGGCGCCGAGAGCTGAACGTGGGCCAGGGCCAGCTCCAACATGACGGAATTCTGGTTGTGTGAAGTCCAAAATAGACGGAGAAAATGCTGCTGTTTGATCCGAAAACTGATGTGATCTCCAAAAGAAAACAAAAAAAAGGGTTTTCACCGGAATTTCAACGGTTTTTTCCAGCCAAAATCAAGTGATCTTCAAAAAAAAAAAAGAAAAGAAAGGTCTTTATCAAAATTTTAACGATTTTTCCGCCTTTACATGAGATTTCGATGGGCCTTTCACTTCTCAATGTCATTTGGATGGGCCCCCTCTCGAGCTCATGGGCCCCCTAAACTCCATGGGCCCCGGGGTCATTGTCCCCCTGTCCCCTCCTCTCGGTGGCCCTGCCGGGCGTAATGACGGGGAGATGGGCTGCGCAAACTTCTTACCCGCTTCGGTGTAATTCAGTAAGTACGTATACTGTATAATGAAATATTTGATTTGATTAACAGCCTAAGACATCTTGTTTTGGGATACACTTTCGTCTCTTATTCTCGAAAATAAGCGTAGAAAAGCAATTAAAGAATCGCAAATTAATGAGATGCTGTGATAAGATTGTAATGAAATATTAAAAAATTTATATTTTTTCTTATAGAAAATATTAGGTACCCGTAATCACAATATTACGAGAGATACACTAGTCTGCCATCTTTTTTGATGTCACGGAAATTCGAAAACGTAGGTTTGCCAATGGTGCGGAGTCAAACGGATTAAATTTATTTTTCGGGTAAGGGGAGGGGAGTAGAGTGAAAGAAGGTCTGTAGCACCTCCTTATTATCTCTAGCAGTAAGTAAGTTGTTCTCATTCCTTCAACAAAACCGATCTTGAACAGTATCTCTTCAAACTATTGTAATTTGCTTTTGAATCACAATTGAACAGTTTCGATAAATCTCGCCAAAAGTTTAATCATCAAAAGTGGCCTAAATTATTTTGTTACATTACCAAGAAAAAATAAAAGTAATGATTGAAAAGTTATTATTTATAGGATAAAAATAAAATACCAATAAAAAATAAAAAAAGATAAAAGATAAGAATAAAAATTTTGTTTCAGTTTCAACAAATCTCGCAAAATTTTTCATCGAAACTGGTTTATTTAGCTTACATTTTACCAAATCAATCGAACAAATTTTAATTGAAGATTTAAAATTTTTATTTGTAATAACCAAACGTAATAAAAAACAAACAAAAAACATGCACGTTTAATCAGTTTTGACCAGTTTTGATAAATGTCGCAAAAAGTTTATTTATCGAAACTGGCCTACAATTGTTGAATTAACCAGAAAAAACTCGAACTAAACATGGAAAAATTATTATTCATAATAAACAAACACAACAAAACTAAAATAAGATACGAGTTTGAGCTATTTTATGTCAGTTTTGGCCAGTTTCGATAAATGTCGCAAAAAGTTTATTTATCGAAACTGGCCTGCATTTGCTGAATTAATCGAAAAAACTCGAACTAAACATGGAAAAGTTATTACTTACAATCAACAAACACAACAAAACGTAAATAAGATTCGAGTTTGAGCTATTTTGAGTCAGTTTTGGCCAGTTTCGATAAATGTCGCAAAAAGTTTATTTATCGAAACTGGCCTGCCGTTGTTGAATTAATCGGAAAAAACTCGAACTAAAGATTGAAAAGTTATTACTTACAATCAGCAAACACAACAAAACATAAATAAGATACGAGTTTGAGCTATTTTATGTCAGTTTTGGCCAGTTTCGATAAATGTCGCAAAAAGTTTATTTATCGAAACTGGCCTGCATTTGCTGAATTAATCGGAAAAAACTCGAACTAAAGATTGAAAAGTTATTACTTACAATCAACAAACACAACAAAACATAAATAACATACGAGTTTGAGCTATTTTGAGTCAGTTTCGGCCAGTTTCGATAAATGTCGCAAAAAGTTTATTTATCGAAACTGGCCTGCCGTTGTTGAATTAATCGGAAAAAACTCGAACTAAAGATTGAAAAGTTATTACTTACAATCAGCAAACACAACACAACATAAATAACATACGAGTTTGAAGTATTTTGGGTCAGTTTTGACCAGTTTAAGTCAGTTTCGGCCAGTTTCGATAAATGTCGCAAAAAGTTTATTTATCGAAACTGGCCAATTTTTGCAAAATAGAAGGAAAAAATTCCAACTAAAGATTAAAAAATTACTATTTATTACTAGCAACATGCACTACAACTTAGATATTATTCTATTTCAAATTATTTCAGGTCAGTTTCGGTCAGTTTCGTTCAGTTTCGTTCAGTTTCGGCCAGTTTCGGCCAGTTTCGGTCAGTTTCGGTCAGTTTCGATAAATAAACCTACCCCTGTAAACTATTATAACTTTTTAACTCAACACCATGTTTTGACATTTGTTTTGTGAGTGTGGGCTACTGCAATATTTTGTATACAGTAGTGATAACATGTATGTATCAGGCTATTTTTTTTCTTCTGCTCTTTCCCAGTATGCTATCATGTCTTTTTAGTTTTAAATGTTAACTGTATTTGTGGTGTATCGTATTTTATAAAATTTACTGCTACTATTGGTATTGTTTCATGTTTGTGATATTTAAATTTGCTACTGGTACTTAAATTTGTTAACATTTTTTTCATTGAAGTTTTTATCATCATAAATTGCATGTTTCAATGCCTTGCTGATAGACCTAGATGTAGTTGCAGTTTTTTCTTGTGATATGACGTCACTTGGTAAATAAATAAATAAATATAATGATGATGATGAGATTAGGGTAGCATACAGGCCTAGGCTATGTTGAATTGGATAAAAATTTTGTTAGTTGGTGTCTTAGTCTCTTTGTCATAACAAAATGCATGGGCATGACCGTTATATGCCGGCACCACTATCAGCAACATGAATTTATGTCTGATGTACTACTGACAAGTAACCTACCACACCAGATTATAAGCCATCTGCATTGCAAATTTCATTTTAAACAGTAAATATGGGGTTTGCAGTATATTTGAGATCTACATATTTAAAGCAATCTATCAAAAAAACTTGATCTACTGTAGTTTATACAAGAAGGAAATTCAATTTTTTGGAAAAATTTTAAGTAATTTACAGTTTAGGTTTGCCTTATAGCCTAGTCTGAAAAATAGTAAACTATTAGAACTGCTGTTAATAACATATGGTAGTCTGCCATGCTGAAAACAAAAAGTTGTAGTCTGTAGCTGACAATAGCTGATATGGTGCTCTGAAATATTTGCTGTAGGCTATCAGTAATGGCTTCATTTTCATAGGCTATTAGAAATCATGTTTATTTCAACAGACTACATAAAGCACACTTACCGTACCAAACAAACAAAATACATAAAAATTCAACAAAGCTGCAATAATTCCAAATTAAATGATAAAAAAAGAGAGTACGTCATAACCTTATCCATGCATAAGGCACATCCGAGTATAGGGCTCAATAATGTTCAATTTTTTAGAAATTTTATGTAAGTAGATGTCCTATATTAGCCTACCACCAGGTATGAGGTACCACAATCTGAACAATGAAAATTTTTGCATTGGCAACACTGCAGTACTGGCATTTTTCAGTACTGGCATTTTCCAGTACCGGCATTTTCCAGTACCGTCAATTTCCAGTACTGTCATTTTGCAGTACCGGCAATTTCCAGTACTGTCATGTTCCAGTACCGTCATTTTCCAGTACCGGCATTTTCCGAAACCGGCATTTTCCAGTACCAGCATTTTCCAGTACCGGCATTTCCAGTACCGGCATTTTCCAGTACGGTCAATTTCCAGTACCGTCATTTTCCAGTACCGTCATTTTCCAGTACCAGCATTTTCCAGTGCCGTCATTTTCCAGTACCGTCAATTTCCAGTACCGGCAATTTCCAGTACCGTCATTTTCCAGTACCGTCAATTTCCAGTACCGGCATTTTCCAGTACCGGCAATTTCTAGTACCGGCATTTTCCAGTACCGGCATTTGCAGTAACGGCATTGTCCAGGACACCATTAAATCATTGCTAAATCGCGGAGTTAGCCTTTAAAAAAATTTAACTTTTTTTTACGTTGTTTGGTTGAAACTTTTTAAATTACTTGGCTGAGATGGAGGCTTCAACCCCCTTCCCAAGCAACGCTTATTTCCCAATAGTTGTACTACTGAACACATCTTTTACAAACTATGAAGTATAGATCTGCTGTGACACGCGTTTTGAAATGCAAACTGCGCGGAGATAACAATATAAACACCAAAAACCAAAAAAGTTAAAGCGTAGCTTATGTACAGTAGTGGCCAACGAAACGAAAATTTGCCACGTTTCACGAAATAATCATGGGCCGCACATTAGGCGACCCTACTATAGACAGTGTCTTTTTAAATAAACGCTGCTACAGCTAGAAGTTCAATAAGCAAAGCTTTTTGAATCGCTTAATTATATTTTCGCAGCTTGTGTCAATTTAACTGTGTTATGTAGGTTTCTACTTTATTGCAAAGACGACCTTTCGAGTATCGGATTCAGTCACCAGCGGTCGTTTTGCGACAGAACCGCATCTGCGCAATGCTGCTCAGTCTACTGGTAGTTTCGTATTTTTTCAATAATGGAGTGTCAGCATATTATGGTTGTTAACTGCGCCGCCTAATCTTAATTTCGCTTGAAATTCGTCCAAAATTGCAAACTTTGACTCAAGATACAGTCAAACCTCGGTTTAACGCATTAATGCGAAAATGCAATTGTCTTTTTATAGAAAATGTCCCTTATTCGAAAAGACACGAATTTTACCTAGTTTAATTGTAGATGCGCACGTCAGTGACGTGGCCAGGAGGGGCAACTGCCCCCCCAAAATTTCACTTTGCATCAGAGCTCCTTGATGAGTTGTCTCACATCAGGTCGGTCGCCCCAGGATGTGTTGCATCATAAACCAAGCTCTTTGTCACGATTGGAGACGCAGTATTTTTGCGTTGTCGAGTTGGGAGAAACTGCGGTTATGTGGTATATATGTAAAATAGCTACCAATCGATTTTTACTCCGGCAGCTGAGAAATATTATGGCAGTTGTTAAGACTATAAGTTTGATAAACATTCAGTTTAAATAATCAGATAGCATTAAATCCAATCTAACGAAACAGTGAATTTTAAGATATGTAGTATTTTGAAAACTTTCGAGAGCACTGAGCACCAAAGCAGTTCTGAACAGTTTTTTTATTGAAAGCAAATACCAACGGCTCTGTTTTGCTTTTTTTTTTTATCCTCAGCAGTGTTTTGTCAATAAAACTAGTATTATCAGAGAAACTTTCATATGCACCATTGTTATGGCTTACAGAGTCCCTGTAAAAAGATGACTACAGAAATGTTTACATTAATTTGCAGAAATTTTACTTTTAAGCTATTCTATAGTTATTACGTATGATATTCGTTTTAATTAAATTATTTTTTTACAGTTCCGGCAACATCCCGAGCTGCCATCGTCGCGCTTCATCAAAACCCCAGTCCATCACCTGAACGGCCGCCACAGTCCCAACATTGCTCAAGAATCTGTTTGGAATTTTTAGTTGGCGAATTTTACGCCTGTAGTTTTTCTTGCGTTTATCTTACTGCCTGTATCTTTGCAATAATTTTTTTTTACTTTTTAATTGCATAATTTATAAGAGAAGCAGTACGCTCTAGTTGGAAAACATAGCTATTCCACTAAACCAATGAAACTACGAGCCGATGCTGGGCCCAAGCAAGCAATAGCCGCTTATTGTGAAATGCAGTTCCACAATATAAGTCTGATGCTAGTGTTAACTGCAGGCTAGCTACAATTTCTGGACGTTTTACGTACCGGTAGCCTACCGCTTATCCAGTACGTAAATTGTAAGGGGGACGCGTCCCCCCATGGAGATTTGGCGTTCCCTTATGGAAATTCAGCGTACCCTACAAAAAAGAAAGCGTCATGGACGTATAGACAAAAAAATGGCTGCTAAAATGTCAATTTCCGGCCGAATATTCCATCAAATTGCGGTGAGGACCTTTTTTGGTTTTCACGTGAATTTGGAGCATGCTTTTCACCAAATTGCTCCTAATTCCGAATGCGTCCGGTCACGACTACGAAAGCGTTTCTCCATAATAGTTCACAGTTCAGGGCTGCTTGCATCCAATATTGACCAAACCGGCAAAATATTTTCCTATTATGCCTCAACTTACAAAAATCACAATGGCCACAATTATCTATTGTTACATTATAGATCAATTTTACCTCTTAGCATTGCCTGCTTGGTTTTGTTTTGCGGAAAAATAACGCAGTGATTTTGATTTATACCCAAACACTAAATCGATAATTTCAAGCAAAAACCAAACCCAGTACCAAAAAATAAACTAGTTAGTGAATGTATGCTGCTATGACATTGCATTAACAGCCAAAAACTAAAAAACTAAATTTTTTTTTGCTTGGATTCAGAGTCACTTTAAGGCTAAAGGCTACCAGCACAAAAGCTAAGGGAACTTTCACCAGAACTAAGTATTGCAAAAAAGTTGTCCTCTGAATTTCACAAGATTCTAACCTGGAAGTAATGTCTGATGTACCGTGCTGTAGTGACAAAAAAGGACGTTTCTTCACATGCTTGATTTAAACTCAGCAACTTCCTTCTACTGTGATGTTAATAATCATTTAATTGTAATGTTTGTGACGTTTGCAAGCCAGAGTTTTAATGTTTGCGAGCTCTCGGGCTCGTGACTCACGCAACAGCCTGACATCCCCAATTGGAAAGTCAACAACACGAAATTTTGCGCCCGACTGAACGCAAATTAGCTTGGACGCGCCGCAAAACCCCTTACTAACGTAAAGTACAGCGTGGACATTGAGAATCCCTTCAAAATCCTTCGCGGTACCCGAGGAGGGAACATCTTTTTTTTTGTAGAAATCAAGTCGCAAAGTTAAGTTATTGCCGAAATTCTTGAAGCAAATTTTCTCCTCTAAATCAGCGCACTTCTCGTACTTTGTTTTGCGGTAACGTCTAAAACACCAAAATTTATCCTCCACTACAATACGCTTGCCTTTTTTCTTTCAAATTTCGCAGCCATATATAAAGAACTTTTCGTTCTGTGACGTCAGCATTTGAAGCATCAAATGTTTTGGCCATTTCAACGTACATACCTGCGATGTAAGCAAAGCAGCTGGTCAACCGTAACGCGTGTCATAATGAAACAAAGATAAAGTTCATTAATTTTCCTTGTCCGTTTAGACCAGTGCTTTTCAACCGGGTGTATTGTACACCCTTGGGTGTACCAAAATTTTTAAAAGTTGTACCAGTATAATAAGGTGTACTGGGGTGTACAACATACCATAAAAAAAAAACAGTGAATTTATTTTCATACCAGGGCCGACATGATAGAACGTGCTAGCGAGCGCAGGAAGACCATTCTCGCTCACTAGAAAGCGCTAACGAACAAAAAATCTTCGTAGACAAACTGCCATTCCTGAGCAGTCTCGCCCAACCCACGTTAAAACTGCTCGCTCGAATTTCTTTGCGAGATGTTCGTAACTTGTGTTAGTATGTGATAAATATCTCATCGTGACTTCAGATGCATTTCTACTTCAAAATAATGCGTTCAAGCGTACTGCAGGTAATGGAAAAAGATACTATAAGCAATGCGTTATTATTCTAAGCAAGCAAATTCCTCAACTGAAAATAATTTAGTAAATGAACGACAGAATTTAATTATATTTTTAGATCAATGTGGAATAAAAACAACTTTTTCCATCCTATAATTTTTTTAAATGACGTAATGCGCCCTTGAGCATGTTGGTGGGTAAACTCATTTGTTAACAGTAACTTTAGGTGTTTAGGTTTCAAAAATTTTTAAAAGTGAGCAAGTCGAAGTACACTTTTCCTTTTTAGAACCGGTAAATCTTGAGTTGAGACTGGCTGTTTTTATTTTTTTGCCGATATTCAGTCTCATTTGTTCTTGATTTTGTAAAACTTTTGAGAGCATCGATGTCAATTTTAGCGAGCATGTTTGAAACACTGTTTAATTCCTATTGCTCTGTTTGCTTAAGTGAAGGTTTTTTTCTTGCTTTTGCAGCATCGTAAAATTGCAAAAGCGAGAAAGCAAGCTTTTTCAA
Organism: Trididemnum nubilum; assembly: GCA_963965965.1. Taxonomy (NCBI): domain Eukaryota; kingdom Metazoa; phylum Chordata; class Ascidiacea; order Aplousobranchia; family Didemnidae; genus Trididemnum; species Trididemnum nubilum. Next base: position 35,169,844 of record OZ014469.1, on the reverse strand, counting down.
ATTGAGCATCTGCCAAAAAAATTTCTCAATTGCTTGCGCAGAGCAACAGCTGAGCTTTGTAATCTTGAATAGTTGCAATTTTGCTTGCAAACACAAGAAAATCACTGAAATTTTATCGTTTTGAATCACCGTAAATTTTAGTTTCTTTGATTAGTTTGAATTTTTTTTTGTTTGTTTTTGGTTTATTTTGCTGCCGAGACTGGCATTCTTTTTAATTTGTTCTTGAAGTTTGAGCAAAAATGAGCCTCGTGTTTTAGAAAATCGTTTTTATAAACGGAGTGTATCGCTATTTTTGTCAACTGGCACTACTTAGCATTTCTTTATCAGTCGAAACAGCAAATGGTTCTCAATGTAATTCGCTTTTTTTTTAGCAGTATAATAGCAAACATGGCGACAATTTTAATCAATTTTCAGCAAAAATTCGCTTTAGTTAGAAGTTTTCAACATTTCACCATTAAATTTCTGAACCAAAAAGATTTCTCGCACGCTTAAAGAGTGCTTCAAGATCCTCTTTAATTTGGCGAGGAAAATGTGACGTTTTTTTACTCAAACTGCTTTCCGCAATCGCTCGAAGCAACTTAGGGAGAAAATATGATGTAACGATTTCGCAAGGCTTAACATACACATGCAAAAATGACCTCTTACTTTTAGTGATTATTTCGCTTGGTAGCGCCTCTTAAACAACTCGTTAATTAAAGCGAACGAGAAAATTTCTGTCATGTGGGCCCAGGTGTCACTGTATCATTATAAATAGACAGAGCTATGATTCTGACCAGATTGTACTGGAGTAACTTTACTGTTAAGAGGGCCTCTATACACAAGTGACCACAGAGACAATTTAAAGGCGGTGAATCATCCAGCCAAATCCAGTGATTTACAATAGTTTGAATTGAACTATAATTTTTTTTTTTTGATTTAATTTTGGGGCTGCGGTTGCAGAAATATTCAACAAATACAAAAAGATATCCCCCGAAAAAAGTTTTTGGAAACTCTGAGTTTTGTTCTTCCCGCCAAAACCACAGCTCTGTAAACTATTAGGCCTACTGTGGTTTGCCGGGAAGAACCAAACTCAGAGTTTCCAAAAACTTTTTATGGGGGATATCTTTTGGCATTTGTTGAATATCTTTGCCACCGCAGCCTCAAAATTAGAACAAAAAATATCAAAAATTATGGTTCAATTTTAGCTATTATAAACCTCCGTATTTGGATAGATAATTCACCGCCTTTTAGCTGATTGTAGACGCTGTGGTGCATTGACACCAGAGTTATAAGCAGGGTCTGCGAGAGGGGGGTTCAGGGGGTACATCGTACCCGGGCCTGGGCCTAGGGGGGCCCGGGCTCAAGGGGCCTGGAAGAGTTCAGGTTTCCGCGTTAAGTTTTGGTATCGCACCATAACACCGTGATCAAACTTGCCTACAGCAAAAATATCAGTCAGCCTATTCAGTGCTGGTAATTGGTCGCTATTTTTGCTACACAGCCTTTAGGGCATCCAATAGTGGCGGATTAGATTGAAAAAAGAAGAAAATGTATCAAAAGCCATACACTTGCACCGAAATTAACGTTCTGTTACATTTTTCTGACTTGAGGGCCCTAGTTCTACGTTATAACAATGTACGAGGGCCCACATTTCCCCAAAAGCACTTCAACCTCAGAGAGCGGAGTCAAAGTTGACATACTATACTACTATCATTTAGTAACTCACTCCATCTGTATGGGTTTAATAGCTTTTTTGGTTTGTGAAGTCTATGATTGCAGATGACTGCTTAAAACTTTTATCAGTAAAATATTTGGACTTGCAAAATTAAAGTCATTATATTGCATAATATTGTGTCAATGTCATCATTCCCCACTTCACATACTTTCTTTTACGTATATCACGTTTTCTGCTACTCAATTTAAGCAAGTTTGGTGCTGGGATGTTGATCAAATGCTGTATTTTACCCTCGAGAAACATAAAAAGTGCTAAAGCTTCCAGGCCTCGGCCCCGGACACCGCTGGGGGAGCTTACAGCGCTCCCCCAGACCCCCTAGCTAGATTTAAACCAATTTTATGTCTAGTTGCGTTTTTTCATAGGTCCTAACCGTGTGCGAATATCATTATCCCTTCACTTTTAAATGAAGATCTACACCCGTCGGACAAAAAATTATTTAACAGCATGGGCCCCGATAAGGCTTGGGAGCCCGGTATCGACCTTCGTACCCCCTGAAAAATTTTCTCTCTGAGGTCCTGGTTATAAGTCGATCCCGCCTTTTCGGGTCGAGTTCGGGCCTAAAGTTGACAAAATTTTCGGCTTAATTTGGGCCTGATGAAACATGCTTTTTGTCTTAGGTGCAAAAAAATATAATCAAAATAACTTTGCAACATTGTTAAATTTTTCAGACCTAACTTAGCTTTTGGGTTTTTCGAGCATGATTTGGGCTTCAAATTAGTTTTTGGGTTTGGGCCAGGTTCGGGCCTGAACTAGTCAGTCAGTTAACAACTTTAATTGACATTGCTCACGCCACTACGGCATACTTTTACGAACAAGGATTTTCCGCTTTTGTTGAAATTAAATAAAAAAAAACGCAATCAAAATGTTTATACGTTGATGCGAGGAGCACTTGAAACAAGACCTCACTTTTCTCAACTAGCTGATGAAATTGAACAGCAACTTCGCATTGAATGGCTGTTAAAATGATTTATAGGTATAAATAAATATTTTCCTTAACTGGTGTTTTATTTTATTCCATTAACATTGATGCAATTTCAGTGTCTTGTGTTGTGAAGACCGGGGTGTACAAGCTTTTAAGTAAAAGTTGAAAGTGTGTACGATTTCGAAAAACGTTGACAAGCACTGGTTTAGACTTGTGTTAAGAATTTCTCAACCATGCAAATAACGGTTTGCGCGTATTGGGTAGTAGCACAGAACCGCGTATTGGGTATTGGGTAGTAGCACCAGTTAACACCAGAAGCTAAGAGTCTTGTCCAGCTGGGGAATACCTTCTATTAAAGAACAAAAATTGATTAACATTGAAAACAATCGTGACATGTTGTGTTCTGTTTGTGTCACGCAATTTTGTAAAAAAAAAAAAAAAAAGCAGTTTCCGCGTAGAACGGAGCGAAGAAATTGTTGAGTAGACTTGGAAATAATGTTTGTATTGTAATTGCTAATCAAAAAGGACTTATTAAGAACAATGTTGGAAAGGGCTTAGTTTTCCCACCGCGTTGGAATGAGGAAATCCAATTATCAACTTGATTTCAACTCAAATTTGGTTTCGAAACGACATTTGCAAGCTTTTTGATCTTAACAAATTTGATTAGCATTTCGGTATTTACTGTATGATAAAAATTCAGAGGGTTAATTGAAGGAAACAATTTAGTGCGGTGAAAATTGTTTTATTCAATAGAGTAGCCAACGGTTTATAAAGTGATATCAATATCGAGTCAAATTTTATTTTCATTCGGGAAAATTATTTCAACAGGACATAGCATAAATTGCGTATAAAAAAGGTACCCCTTATACTGTAATAATAAAGTTTTCCCTCGGACAAATTTGATTTTCTTTTATGGAAGAAGCTTTTCCAACGTTAATGATGCAGAGCGTCAGTACAATGTCAAATTCATTACCACACGAACTCGCTAAATGGGTTCGTAGTTTCTATAACCAGTAGCTGAGTTAACTACATAGCCTTGTAGTCAACCAGTTTCCAAGGTTTTCAATTGTATAGTTGCTCTTTTTGAACCGATTGTTGTTTAATTATTTCCTGTCAAACGTACGGTAGAAACTAGAGTTAAGTTACCGTAGTTAAAATAAAATCCAACACAAATTTGCATGTCTTTAAAGTTTTAGACATGATTTAATTTTAACTATGAAGTTGGGGGATGGAGGGCAGCCACGTATAACCAAGATCTTGCTAAGGAGCATATCTAGCTTTTTCGACACATACCATTTCAGCGAAACTTCTTTCACTTGGACTGTTTATTTTTTTTAGGGGGTGACCAAAAAGCTAAAAATTGTATTGCATCTCAACAGACGCAGGGTAATTTTTGTAATTTTGTGGAAAAAATAACCATTTTAACTCCCATTTGGATGACATAGTTAAAAGAGGGATTTTAAACGACTAAATTTCTTTAAGGTGTAGCAGCCGTACATAGTACCGATAGCTATTGGTTTTTAATTTCTGGACTTGATGCATGATATAACGTTCGTTTTTGCTGCTACTACTTGTGCCAAAATATTGTTTTGCTATGGCTACAATATTGTGATGTTGTCATTGTTTAATCGATTGACAGTGAAAATAAAACAAATAATTGCAAAAATTAAAAAAACTAACAGAATTAAATTGTTCAGCTCCTTCAGTCCCACTTACTTTATGGTTAAGCTTAAAGCACGTTAAACGCATGCATTTTTGGGTTAAGTTTTCTAAGCAATCTGGCTAAGGGGGCTGCAGCCTCTTTATCAAGGATGGAACAACTTAAGTCGCATTTTTTGATGACTCTGACTCGAGTCACATTTATTAGTAAATGACTCGAATTCTGTCCCGCATTCCGATGACTCGAGTTTAGATTTTATTAACAATTAAGATTAAACAACAATCATGCTCCTTTTTTTTACATGTTTACTCTTAAAGCTTCATGTAGGATAAATAGATCTTAACTATAGTTAAAGTTGAATAAACGTACTGTAAACTTTAAAGATAGCAATCTTGATATCATTTGTAAATGCCTACAATTTGCAAGCTGAAAAATCATAGTTTTTGGTATTATATAAAATCGTAAAGATCAAATCAAGATCAATTTTAGAGGAGGAACTACGAATATAGGGTAATACATCGCAGACTTTCGGTTTTCCCATTATGATCTCTTTATAAACTGATATCGTGAAGAATTTTTCCCAAGATTCAGACAAGGCCACTTTAACATCGGTTGATGTCAAATGTTTTCCTGGCTTTAAAGTAACAGTGATGGTTCGTTTTGCGAGTAGTATGCGTGATTTGGAGCCTTGGGTGTTTCTAATTCATTTATAGTTTGTTTTCCAAGCAGTATCAAAAAGGGTTCAAATTTATAAAGTTTGTTGCAAATGCGCTGGATTTTTGAAAACTTGACTTCAGTCAAATATGTCAGATATCAATTAAAAAAAGAATAGAAATGCCTAAACTCATCTTATATATTTTTTTATTTTTTATTTTTTGTAGTCCTAATGCTTTTTACAGTCTTTTTATCTTTGCCCTGTGTGTTTTTTATCACTTTTTTTAGTACTTCTTTAATAGAAGTCTGCGATGTCTCTGCAATGCAACACTAAACCAACACAATACAATACACGTATTTTCCTTTGATTACATTTATAAATCAAGTTGACAATCAATATGTACGCTTTGCAAAACCTGATATAATATGTTTGGTTATTAACCAAGGTTTGCTTTGCTATCTTCTAGCGTAGGCTACATGCAGTGTCGCCGTTGCCAGAGCAAACGAAGTGGGGGCACTAGCTGAAAGTAAGGGGGAACTAAAAGAAACTGAACTTTTGTGCATAAAAAACTGATCTTGTACGACTACAAATTATGCACAATTTTTTAAATTCTGTATTCATGTCTACAAAAGAGACATATAAGGTCGTCATCGTTTTGTAGCTCTTGTCGCCTGCTGCCCATAATCGCTTGAAAAGTTTATTTGTAGCAGTGAATGCGACCAGACGTACAACCAGGATTTTGCTAAGAGGGGAGCTTGAACCAAAAGTTTTTTTGCTTTTATCGCACAAAAATTGGCTAATAGCTATAGGTCCCTTGTTGAACAAACTGCTGCAATTCAAGCCATAGGCGTAGCCTCAATTTTTCATTGGGAGGGAAGCGAAACCGCAAAATTACATGCAATGACGTCAACAGAAATTTTCGAAAAGAAGGTCTTTTTATGGGACAAAGATACCGTAGAACAGAAGAGCAGAAGCTAGGGGATGGTTTGGCGCGTAATCAGCAAGATTTTGATGAAAGTGGAAGACTTGGAACAAAAGTTAAAACCTTTGATTAACAGCTTAAGACATACTGTTTCGGAATCGACGTTTGTCTTTTATTCCTCGTCAGTAAAGCTAGGACTACAGATATGAACATGAGCGTAGAAAGGCAAGGAATCGCAAATTCAGCAGATCATGACACAACTGGGTAAAGAATTTTCAATTAAGATTTACTTATTTTTGCTAAAATTGACTGATTGATGGGTAAAGGTTTATGTATTATAAACATAATCGGTAAAGATTTATTCATTGATTGATAAATTGGTAAAGATGAATGTTTTGAAGATTTTTTTTATCACTGATGATATTTGTCCTTGCTAACCTTACTGGTGAGCCCTGAGATTGGGCGAAACAGCTGTCTAAGGCATGCTATTAAAAATTATTACGAATTAAACTATTATAATTATCTCTTGTAATGTTGTAATTACTTAATAGTTATGGAAGAAAAAAGTTGTGTCATGATCTGGTTAATTTGCGATTCCTTGCCTTTCTACGCTCATGTTCATACCTGTTATAGTCCTAGCTATACTGACGAGGAATAAAAGACGAATGTCGATTCCGAAGCAGTATGTCTTAGGCTGTTAATCAAAGGTTTGATTGTGCCTATATAAGACTCTGAATACTGTCTATAGCTTATCATTAATTTTCTTAGTACATTGTTCTTGATAAAAAGTTAAAACGTTTTCAAGAAAATGATTCAGTTGAAAAACGTGGCGAGCAAACTCGAGGGTATCACAGGCGGAGCCCCCATACACCGGCAGCCGAGCGATTTTTGTAAGTTTTGTCGAAAAAACATCTATTTTAGAATTTAGTACCATTTGGTACTTGAATCACATTTCGCTCGTTTTTAGAGCCATTTAAAGAACTAAATTTTTAAGAATTGAAAGCCAATTGAAAAAATTAAATTGTTCAGTCCTGTTTTTACTTATGTGTCAATTCCAAAATACGTTTAAATCTTTTCACTTTTAGGTTAAATTTTGCAAGGACTTGGCCCAGGTAGGTGGTAGCATAATTGTGATTTTGCGTCAAAAAATAGCGATTTTAAGTTTTAACGCCATTCTAGTCACATTTCATATGTTTTTGAAGCCATATGAATAACTTAAGTTCTAAAATTCAGAAGTCATTTGAAAAAATTAAATTACTTAGCCCCCTACTCCCTCTTCCTAACTTCCGGTCAAGTCCAAAACACGTTTAACCGCTCATATCTTGCGGTTAAATTTTCTTACTGACTTAACTTAGTGGTACTGAAGTCCCCTTAGCCCCTTCCAGTAGCGTACGCAGGATTTTCGAAAAGAGAGCCAGAAAATTTGAGAATAATGAAGACCAGAATGAAAATTTTCCAGCCCAAAACCAAGTACCTTTTTCCTGCCCAAAAATAGGTGAAGGCCAAAAAAAAAAGATCTTCACCCAAATTTAGTCCGGTTTTTGGCCCAAAATTAAGTGAAGACCAAAAAAGAAGAAAAAAGGTCTTCACTCAAACTTATTTCGGTTTTTGGCGCAAAGTGACGTGAATACCAAAAAAAAGGTCTTCGCCCACCGTTTCTGTGCTCAAACCCTCTGCCCAAGTTACAAATGGGGGGGGGCATGCCGCAATTTTGCATACTATTCTATGCTAATTATACTATCCTGGCTACCCAAATGGGGGGGCCATGGCCCAATGGCCCTCCCTAAATACGCCCCTGGCCCCTTCCCCCTAGTTGCATCACTGACTGCGACCTAAAATCTTGAGCAGGTTTAAAAAAAAAAAACAGCTGGTCTTTAAAAATTTTTTTTCACGTATTGTTTCGGGTCATAATCATTAACGAGATACCGATAACGCTTCTGTAGGCTTACATCTCACTTCCGCGACTTCTCCGTAAAGATTTGTTAAAAAGACGGATTATTGCGTCACATTTTACATGTACAGTAGTATGTTGCTAGCAATTTTGGAAAGAACCGAGAAAACGTCAAACGATAATATTTATTTATCTTTGAACATTATTATTCCTTTTTCCACCATTGTCTGTCATCTTGTCGTTGCATGCAGGGGCGTATTTAGGGGGGAGGGCATTGGGCCATGGCCCCCCTGTGGGTCACCAGGATTGCAAAATTGCATTGAAAAGTGAGCCAAATTGAGGCATGCCCCCCCCCCCCCCCTTTGCAAGTTGGGCATCAGGCTTTCAGGCTATGGGCTCTAAATTTGAGTGAATTCGGGCGAATATTGGGACGAAATTTGAGTGAAGACCTTTTTTTTTTTTCTTTTTGCTCTTCACCTGATTTTGGGCGAAATTTGAGTGTGACAATTTCAAATTCTGATCTATGTTCCTCTCAAATTATCTAAAGTTTCTGGCCCCCCCCTTTTCAAAATCCTGCGTAAGCTAGTGGTTGCGTGATATTCCAAACATAATTTGTTTTTTTTTTAGTGAAATCGAAATTGGGGGGGGCACAAGCAGCCGTTAAGGGGCTGCGGCCCCTGGCTCCCCGTAGCGACGGCATTGTGTATGTGATGTGGCTAATGATATTTTTGATCATTGTAGGAAACTTCAAGAAAGCGCCTGCGCACAGATTGGAAGCAAGCAACTTAAAGACTCCTTACTACAAAATCTTTCTATTAAGCAATCTCATGACTGCTTTGTTAAGTTGGGTCGCTCGAATGTTACTGAAGTGAGTAGAGTAGATTTTCTTCAGGGTTACCACATCCTGGAAAAGTTCTGGATTTTTTTTTTTTGCTGTTTTGGAAAGTCCTTGAATTTTGTAAATAAGTCCTGAAAAATATTTGGAAAATTTTTCCGTGATTTACCAGAACAGAATGTGAAGTTTTTTTCATAATAATTGGTACCTTGTAATTTTACAAAGCCATTGTTGAGACTAGATGGGAGTTTGCCAGCAAACCCACTGAACGACCGACGCATTGCTAATGCTGTGACGCTCAAAAGTACTTTTTGTCTACGGTAAAATCAGCAATTATTCAAAAATATCTGATTATGGAACCTCCAGAAAAGTAGAGTCAAAATATTTGTCAGTTAAATATCTGCTGATATCATAAAACACTGGCACCCTAGCTTGAGCCATTCAAAAATTGATTTTTGGGGGTCTGTTTGGGGGTCCCTGTGGGGGTGGCACCCCCAAACTATGTCAAAATATTTGTTTGTTAAATATCTGCTGATATCAAAACAGACTGGCACCTAAGTTGAGCCATTCAAAAAATTGATTTTTGGGGGTCCATTTGGGGGGGTCCCCGAGGAGGTGGCACCCCCAAACTATGCCAAAATATTTGTCTGTGAAATATCTGCTGATATCATAAAACACTGGCACTCTAAGTTGAGCCATTCAAAAAATTGATTTTTGGGGGGGTCCATTTGGGGGAGTCCCTGGAATGGGGGGGTGGCACCCCCAAACTATGTCTAAAATATTTGTCTGTTAAATATCTGCTGATATCAAAAAAAGTAGAACTCTACCTTGAGCCGATCAAAAAACTGATTTTTGGGGGGGTCCATTTGGGGGAGTCCCTGGGATGGGGGGGTGGCACCCCCAAACTATGTCTAAAATATTTGTCTGTTAAATATCTGCTGATATCAAAAAAAGTAGAACTCTACCTTGAGCCGATCAAAAAACTGATTTTTGGGGGGGTCCATTTGGGGGGTCCCCGGGGGGGTTGCACCCCCAAACTATGTCAAAATATTTGTCTGTTAAATATCTGCTGATATCATAAAACACTGGCACTCTAAGTTAAGCCGATCAAAAATTGATTTTTTGGGGCCCCATTTTGGGGGGGTTCCCGGTGGAGTTGCCCAAAAAAATTTCGGGAGAAAAACTTGCATTTGCAGTTCAACAACTTTACACAAAAATTAGATTTTGATGTTTTGTGGTTTAGGAGAAGAAGAACGTACAAAAATTAAAAAGAAAAAAAAGGAAAAAAAGGAAAAAAAAGGAAAAAAAGGAAAAAAAAGGAAAAAAAGGAAAAAAAAAAAGAAATGAACCTCATCGCGGCCAAAAGTGGGTTGATTGGGATGAAAGGGTATCTTAAGACATACAACCATATGAAATATTTTTTGCCGTACTTAAGCTGTTTTTGACTGAGACCGCTTTTTACGCCAAACTTGCGGGACGGTTTTTGGGTTGTAAAACCGAAGTCACGTGACCTATTGCCTCGAAATTTGGTACAAGCTTACAACTCAATAATCTCAAACTGCTGTCCAAATTTCATGTTGCTAGACCCAACCGTTCTTGAGTTATAAGCAAACGTTTGAAATTTCGCAATTGTTAGTTGGAAAATGGCCGAGTAAAAACAGAGGAACACGCAGCGCGAGCGTCGGTCGTTCCAATAATATGCATTCTGAAGGTCCTTTAAAACTCTTTATTGTATTGTGAAAAGACAGAGCTTATTTGTGCGCCAAAAAAATTGCTATCCTAGCCCAACCCAAACTGCAACGCTAGCTCTAACCCTAACGTTAATCCTAACCTAAACTTAAAATCTTTACCCAAACTTTAACAATAGTTTAAAAAATAGAAGAGAGTAAAAGAGCACTCATCCTTCTGTTCTTTGCTCTCTTATTCTTTTTAAGCAGTTTTTATTTGTACGCTTGCGTGCAAATCAGCTCTTCCCTTGACATTAAAACGCCAAAATTTGCACTTAATGCAGTACAGTATGTATAAATTATTGAATACTATTACAGATTAGGTAGAGTGGATTCTTGGAGAGTTATTTATAGCCATGGAATACTCTAGTAGCAGTTTTACTGCTTAGTGCTTGGCTCGTTGACCAAAATACTCAATCACAAATAATACCACGTTATTCGCACTATACTTCTGAGCCAGTTTTTTGCAGTAATATGAACTGCAAAGTAATTTGAAGCCACTTTTGAAACATTATTTAGGGGAGGGGCAACTATTGGTCAAAAATAAAATCAGTAACAACTATCTAAAATGGCTAAAAATAAACAATCAGTTCGATCGCTTGATTGTAATTGTAATTACATTTTATTTACCAATTCGCCTTCGCCAGGGGACTGCGAAGAAACCCTTTTCGGTCTTCGAGTCAAGCTGCCACCTGCCCACCTGTCTACCACACACGGCGAAGGATTCACATTATCCTTTTAATCGCTGAACGTCAAGCAAGGAAGCTGTGAGAACCTATTTTTATAGTCTTTGGTTTGACCCGACCGGGAATCGAACCCGTGTCAACTGTTTCAGCAGCAGACGCTCTATCCACTTGACCACTGATCGGTATATAACCTAGGCTTTGCGAAAAACTATAAGGCGTCTATTCAGTATTTAATTCAGTTAATTACCAATCATCTTTCTCAAATCTCGTTTCATTAGCCCCTCCTCCCAAATTCTTTTTATCTAGCGTTAAAAAATGAAGACGATTTGGATTATTGCTCGTGAGTTTTTTTAAAGGAAGTGCCTATATTTGCACTGCAGCGTGCTAATCAGCTCAGTCTGTTTCAAATGATTGGATTTTTTGATTTACTGGCTGGACATAAAGCGAGGACTGAAGTTTTACCGTTAGCCATCACCCACATACTGTAGCCTATTTATGCGACCAGTTTAATCATGCTTTTGCGGTACTAATTTCTATGCCTCGTTATAAAAGCATTAATCTTTACCAAACTAAGCCTAAAATTAAGCTACCGGTATTATAGCAAAAAAATTGGAAAATCTTCGGGCGCTGCGGGCTTTGCCCCCAGACCCCCAAGCACTGCCCTCCCATTGCAGGTTTTTGGCTATGAACCTGACTAGAAGTCAGCAGTAGGAATGCAAATGCGTTACATCATTTTTTTCAATTAGAACTACAAAAAAGTGGGTGCATGAAAGAGTAATAGTGAAAACTAAATTTTAAATCCTGTAAAAAGATCTTAAACAGTCCTAGAAAAATCCTGAAAAATGACCTAAAAAAGTCCTGAAATTTGATTTTGCTGTTTCTGTGGCAACCCTGAGTAGTGAGTATGTATAAATTATTGAGTATCAATGGAAAGAGTGGAATCATGAACAGTAATTTATTGCAATGCGGTACTATTTTACTGCTAGAGCATTAGCCAGTGTTCCCTTTCATGTTTTGCTGAGTCAGCATAAGCCCTCCAAAAATCAAAAATAGGCTATTTTCCTATAGTAATCTAAAAATGAGTTGGCGTGCACCGAATAAAAATGCTGATTAGAATCGACCTAATTGCTACATGGGTAGTAGCGTTTGGGGGGTGGGGGTAGTGATTGGCCTGTTGACCAAAATGCGCAATAAGAAAAATATAAAAATATAACGTATTTCACACTACTTCTGTATCTTATGCAGTAATATGGGATCAAATAAATTAAAAGCCATTTTTGAAACATTTATGTCGGGGAGGGGCTAATTTTTGTCAAAATTTACATCAGTAGCAACTAACTAAAAAATGGCGAAAAAAAACAATCAATTCGACTGCTTGATGCCCAAATTGTTACCGTATGCTTTACAAAAAAAAATCATCGGCGGTGCTACTCAGTACTATTTTACAGACAGACTGAGATTATATTGCTAACTAACAATAAACAAATAACAAATAAAAAACTAAACAAAAACAGTGCTGCATAATTAGAAAATAAGAAAATGAAAAACAATGCGCGATATTTAGTTGCGTATTTTTAATATTGGTTGGCAATGAAGCTGTGAAGTGACCAAGAAGGTCTTCGAATCAAACAGCTCCCAACTAATAAACCGAATAAAATATTTTGAATGAGGAATCACTTAATTTAATTCAGTTAGTTACCAATCACCTCTCTCAAATCTTGTTTCATTAGCCCCTCCCAAATTATCTTTATCTATAAAATACAGAGAAATTACAATAGATTAATACTTGTGAGTTTTTCCAAATGATAAGATTTTATGATTTTATTGGCTGGAAGAAATAAAGCTAGGACGCCCACTTAGGCCATTCATGCAACCAGTTTAATCATGTTATTGCTGTGCTAATTTTATGCCATATTTTAAAAGCATTAATTTTTATCGAAGTAGGCTTAAAAGTACCGTAGGTTATTATTGCAAAAAAATGGCAAATTGTTTGAGCGCTGAGGGCTTCGCCCCCATACCCTCAAACACAGTCATCCCATTTCAGACTGGCTACGCGCCTGGTAAGTAGACAGTGCTAGTAATGCAAATGCTTCGCATCAAAATTTTTCTTTAATAACAAGTACGAAAAAGTAGGTGCATCAAAAGAGCAATACCGCAGTAAAAATTAAGTTTTAAGTCTTGTAAAAATTCCTATAGTCCTAGAAAAGTCCTGGAAAGTCCTAGAATTTAATTTCGCAGTTCTTAATAAAAAGTAATTTGAGAGACGTATTAGGCTTAGCGAGCAAGTTGTGCATTTAAACTTATGGTATTTTCTTTTCTTGCTCGTACTCTTAGTGCTGGATGATTCGTACTTTTACTACGTAACCAGGGTGCGGGTTCAACCCATTTATTGCGATTAGGGTCGTCGTAAACACGACGTCTCTACCCTATCGGTCATTAGCTAGCAAAGGACATCATTACTCTTTATATATAATATTTGTTGTAAAAACGACACCTTTGTCTTTTTAAATCTACTTGATCTTCTTGATCTAAATACATCTTCTTCATCTAAATAGAAATAAAATAAATTAAGGGTTAATGGGTTGTTCTTAAATAAACCCCGACCGAAAGATTTTCTCAATAGGCTACTCTTAAAGTGAAACCATGCTTTTGCGTTTGCACATACAATCATTTCAAGCAGAAAATAATGTGGCTGTTAAGGTGAGTAAAGTTGCGCCAATTTGGTCAATTATATTTTAATGCTTGATAACGTTTAGCGAAAGTTACCTGCTGTCGCGAAGTTTAGAATATCGCTTGCGATGTCACTTTCTGGTTCAATTTTTTAAGTACCGTAGATTCAAGCTATTTTTTGGGGACGGATGGATCTTTTATTAAAGAGTTTTTTAGATTACGTTTACATGTCATATCGTATCTTCACTTTCCATACTTCTATTTTTTGGCCAGACGATAAGCAGTTACGATTATAGCGTCCAAACTTGGCACTATTTTTTGTTACTTCGCATGCTGCGTCAAAAAAACTTTTAGCGCTATATCAGGTGACAATGCAGGTACGACTACTGCGGTAAATGTCATGCAACGGAAACTTAACGATGTCGCCGGAGGTCGTTTAATAGATGTTCGCTGACCAAAGGCTGTAGCAGCCAAGGAGGCTCCATAAAAATATCTAAATTGTGTTTTAAATTTTGAGAAAGGCTAAGACAAGAGTCATAGTCAAGAGATTCCCAAACCGAGAGTGCTCAAACCACTAACTAGGTGAGCGTAAATCAAATTCAGTTAAGGGGGCTTAGGACAAGAGCACTTGGGACATTGTTTCACAAAATGAATAATGATTTAATGACAATATGACAATAATTGGATTTGAGTCAATCCAATTATTGTCATATTGTCATTAAATCATTATTCATTTTGTGAAACAATGTCCCAGGTGCTCTTGCCCTGAACCCCCTTAACTGAATTTAAATTGTCTTTTAGGTAAAAAAATGTCCATACTGTATAAAGTGTATAAAACTTTGTTCTTGGGTACCACGGAACATTGGATACAAATACCATCAAAAGATTCTTACTGACAATATGACAGCAGTGTACAACTGTACATTTGCTCAGTTTTTCTGCTTATTATTACTAAATTGTTTGAAACATGCAAACTTTATCGAACAATCTCTGAAGCTATCACCTCTACACTGCGAATAATTTTGCGAAACTAAGTTAAAAGTTTCGATAAATGTCAAGTTCCGATTTAAAAACTGATCATTGCCAAAAATAATTTGCAGTGTTAGATGGCGTTGGAAAATAGTTCATTTTTCAAGATGGTTTGTTGGATGATAGTTTCGATCGTTGGAAGATAGTTCCTTAAATTACTAACCATTTACTGTGCTGGGCAAGTTTATGAGAAACGTTAACTTCGTTAAGAGTCAATTCGTGAAGAATTTTCAAGCAATTTTTTAACTTAGTTAAAGTTAAGTAGTTAACTGAAAAACGATAGTAACACAAGTTAAAGTTAAAAGTTAATTCGTTAATTAAAAAAAAAAGTCAATATTAACCTGCAGTTGATGCCCAATAAAATGATTCCATGCATTTTTATTCGAGATAAAAAGTACTCATTCTGATTTCTGTTACTGTGGTAGTTACTATTCTAATAAAGATAGACATAGTGGAAGCGTTTTTTTATTTTTTATTTTGTTTCTATCATTATGGCATTAAAACGCATGGTATAGCCTAGAAATTTAACGGATTAACGTAAACATTAAAGTAGTTTAACGAAAGTTATAGTTAATGAGTTAACTCACAAAAGCTTTTTAACTCGTTAATAAAAAACTTGACCTGGTTATTAACGAGTTAATGCTCAGCACTAACCATTTATATTTATTTTTCAGGCATATACACTGTACTCCGATCAGTTTTTGAAAGGTATCGTTGTTTGGAATCAAAATTACTTCACTCTTTCCTTTGTGATGCGCTACTAATTCTATTACCAACCACGGGATACGAAGTACAAACTCGATCGGACGGCACCCAGATTTCGGATAAATCGTCGCCTTATTCGTACTGGCATTGAACAGTTGGGATCCTTAATGCATGAATAAATAGTGTCTGACAACACCAGCAGCTTGTTGGTGTTGTCCATTTTGCGCATGTATTACTTGCGTATGTAGTACTTGCCACAAAAAGCTTGCAGATGTAGTATACTTGTAGGGCTAACAGAACATACACTGAATTCAATTGTCCAATTTACAACCTGCCAGGAGTAAAAACATTGCTATTACAAGATAAATATCCTTTTACATTTGGTATCTGCTGGAGATATGGAATGAAATTTCGATCTTCAGGTCAAGTAGCCCCGAGTCATTGTCTCGTCCACCGCACACGTTTCAGTCGTCGTGAATTAGCAATTACAACTTGAATGTTCAATTTTGTTAATGTGAAGTGTGAACCAACACTTTTTTTTACATATAAGAACACTATATTTGCAAAAACACGAGGCTCATTTTTGCTCAAAATTAAAGCGCAAGTCAAGAAAAATGCCAGGCTCAACATAAAAAAATAACTAAAAGTATGAGCTAGCTCAGGCGCGCAACCAGAATTTTGCTGATAGGTTTCTGAAGCACAAAAGCTAAAATCTTTGGTTTGAACAATCTCTTAATTGGACAGTGTACCGACCAAGCTTGGACAACTCAAGTGTATCACAGGTATGAGCAGTGGCGGATCCAGAAAATTTTGGTGGGGGGGGATAATAAAAATTTTGAGCACAAAACTTCACAAAGCTCAGATATTCAAAGGTTTTTTCCGCTCAAAATCAGGTGGTCTCCAAAAAAAAAAAAAAAGAAAAAAAAGGTCTTCACCGAAATTGAGACTAATTTTTCGGCCAAAATCGGAAATTCAAACGTTTTTTCCGCCCAAAATCAGGTGGTCTCCAAAAAAAAAAAAAAAAAAAAAAGGTCTTCATCGAAATTGAGACTAATTTTTGGGCCGAAATCGTTAGGTTTAGGCTGGTGGGGGGGATTCATCCCCCCATCCCCACCCCTAAATCCGCCACTGGGTATGAGAGGTCTAAAGTCAGAGGGGACGGTGAAGTAGGGGTTGCCATATGTCTTGTTTTTGCTGGGACAGTCCCGTTTTTGAGGCGTTGTCCCGCCTGGTTAACCATAAGTCCGCGCAAAATTGGTGTTTCCCCAAGTAAATACTTTTTTTTGGTCTTCACTTCAAACTACAAGAAATATTTCAAGAAAAAAAAACCTTTTTTGGTCTGCCCTCCCAAATCCACAGAAAATTTTAGTGTCTCTGAATTAAAGATCCTTATTTAGTTTCCAAATCAAACACCGGGTAATTCTGGTTTTCTAAGGCTGTCTCGTTTTTGTGATTCAAAAGTATGGTAAACCTACGATAAGGGTCTTGGCCGCGAACTTTGTTTCCTGCCTCTGGGTATAGAATTTTTGTTTTTTACAAAAATCAGCATTTTAACGCCATTTGGATCAGTTATTTGCATGTTTTTTGAGCCATTCGAAAAAAAAACTAAATCGCTAAGGTTTGAAAGCCCTCTGAAGAATTAAATTGCTTATACTTCCCCTCACCTCTTACTTACAGGCCAAGTTCAAAACACGTTTAAATGCTAGCAGTTTTAAGTAATTTTCATAGTGACTTGGCTTGGGAGGGGATTGAAGCTCCCAGTGGCGTAGAAGGTGGGGGGCACTGGCCCCCCCGCTTGGTTTTAAAGTGTCGATTGCGCGTGAAATTTTTGGGCAATTTCATATTATTTGGGCAATTTTGCGTCAAAAATTTGGGCAATTTCATATTTTTTGGGTAAGTTTGCGTCAAAACTTTGGGCAATTTCATATTCATGAAACCGTCTCAATTGCAGTGGATTTTTTTTTTTCTGAGGTCACCTTAATTTGGACAGAAAAACCGATCGCTTTTTCGGGCAAATTCAATGAATCAAGTCATTTTTCGGGCAAAAGTTTGGTGCCCCCCCAAATCCTTTTGAGCTCCTACGCCCATGGAAGCTCCTATAGCTACCCAGTTGCGCAACTGGTGACTGGTGTGGCACGAAATTTGTAAGTAACCAGCTGAGATTTTGTGGCCTTTTATACAACCAATATTGATCCGTGCTGCATGATCCATGATGTATGACGAAAGACAAATTGTAGCGAAGCACGTATAAATTTGCGCTACTCTATATTTCCATAAAGTTAAAAGTAAATTAAAAAAAGGAATAAAAATTCAAGAGCAACCATGCAGACTCCGCTCAAAATTCCATGGTTCTTATAAGTTATGAAAAACTAAGACCGGTCTCAATTTCGAGTTAAATGAACAAATCATTTTGTTCATAACCGCTTTCAAATTTATTATCTTTATGGAAAGAAATTATTTTGATTTAACTGTTCTTTATGGTATCTCCAACTGAAAAGAGCTCAATGATCCGAGATCAGAGCAAATTTGACTGTGAATAAAATTATTGTTATTTTGATTTATGTTTTTTGTTACTTTGTTCTTGAGAATTTTCGTTGAAATAATTGCGTAAAGGTGAAACAAATAGTTAAAAAGAATATGAATATGCTATCTAGCTAAACTTTACTGTTAATAAATACTTTTGCGGTCGTATTGATGTGATAAGTGCAAGTGATATTTACCGGTATAAAACTTTGTTACAACTTAGAACTTATAAACCAAAAAATCGAAAGTAAATGAACTACCCCACAATATAGGCTATATAATTTACATCACCGCGTATCTGTCCACAACCCAGTGAACATGCCCATATGGGGACCACATGGGTTTTTGGTGGGCAACTGGGCTACTGGGCTTTGTGTGGGCCATTTTACTGGGGCCCAAGTGGGCTTAGCTTGGGCTTAAATGAACTCCTTTAAAATCATTTTATATGTTTAGTATAAACACCATTGATTGTTAAAAGCCCAAAAATAATTTTCTCATTTTTGTTGAAGCAAAACAAAACAAAAAAATTGAATCTTTATAATTGTGGGGTGCCCACGCTATTTCCATTCTTAGCCCAATCTTGGGCCATTTTACTGGGGCCCAAGTGGGCTTAGCTTGGGCCTAAGTGGGCTTTTTCAAAATCATTTTAAGCCTTTAGTATGTACTCCGTTGGTTGTTAAAAGCCCAAAAATAATTTTCTCATTTTTGTTGAAGCAAAACAAAGCAAAAAAATTAAATCTTCATGATTGTGGGGTGCCCACGCTATATCCATTCTTAGCCCAATCTTGGGCCATTTTACTGGGGCCCAAGTGGGCTTAGCTTGAGTCTAAGTGGGCTTTTTCAAAATCATTTTAAGCCTTTAGTATGTACTCCGTTGGTTGTTAAAAGCCCAAAAATAATTTTCTCATTTTTGTTGAAGCAAAATAAAACAAAAAAATTGAATCTTCATGATTGTGGGGTGCCCACGCTATATCCATTCTTAGCCCAATCTTGGGCCATTTTACTGGGGCCCAAGTGGGCTTAACTTGGGCCTAATTGGGATCCGTTAAAATTTGTTTTAGCCGTAGTATAAACACTGTTGGTTGATAAAAGCCCAAAATTAACTATTTAGTTTTTTGTCGCAACAAAATAAAACGATGAAAATTGAATCTTTTAGGATTTGGGGTGCCCACGTTATTCCCACTCTTTGCCCAGTCGTGGGCCATTTTGATGGGGCCCAAGTGGGCTTAGCTTGGGCCTAAATGGGCTCCGTTAAATATTTTTTTAGCGTTTAGTATAAACATCTTCGGTTGTTAAAAGTCTAAAAATGACTTTATTTAGAGTTATTGTTGCAACGAAACAAACGATGAAAAACAAACTTTTTGAATTTGGGGTGCCCACGCCATACCCACTCTTTGCCCAGTCGTGGGCTATTTTACTGGGGCCCAAGTGGGCTTAGCTTGGGCCTAAATGGGCTCCTTCAAAATCTTTTTTAGCGTTTAGTATATGCTCCGTAGGTAGTTTAAAGCCTAAAAATACCGTAACTATTCAGTTAACGTCGCAACCAAATAAAACGATGAAAATTGAAGCTTTTAGGATTTGGGGTGCCCACGTTATTCCCACTCTTTGCCCAGTCGTGGGCCATTTTGATCAGGCCCAAGTGGGCTTAGCATGGGCCTAAATGAGCTCCTTCAAAATCTTTTTTAGCGTTTAGTATATGCTCCGTAGGTAGTTTACAGCCTAAAAATAACTAATTTATTTTTGTCGCAACAAAATAAACAAAAAAAATTGAAGCTTTTTTGAATTTGGGGTGCTCACGCTATTCCCACTCTTAGCCCAGTCGTGGGCCATTTTGATGGGACCCAAATGGGCTTAGCATAGGCCTAATTGGGCTCCTTCAAAATCTTTTTTAGCGTTTAGTATATGCTCCGTAGGTAGTTTAAAGCCTAAAAATAACTAATTTATTTTTGTCGCAACAAAATAAACAAAAAAAATTGAAGCTTTTTTGAATTTGGGGTGCCCACGTTATTCCCACTCTTTGCCCAGTCGTGGGCCATTTTGATGGGGCCCGAATGGGCTTAGCATGGGCCTAAATGGGCTCCTTTCAAAATCTTTTTTAGCGTTTAGTATAAAAACCATTAATTGTAGTAAGCCGAAAAATAATCATTTAGTTTTAGACGTAACAAAACAAAACGAAGAAAGTTGAAACGTTTTAAATAATGGGTGCCCGCGCTATTCACACTATCAGCCCAGTCAAAACTTTATGTTATCTGTCATCGTGGTAGTTGTATCGTGTAAAATTTTGATTCTTAAACGTGTATTAATTTTTGTGAATTGAATTTTAGTTGTTACGGAACATAAAAAATGTCAATAACAGTTTAAATTTTGGAACTAAAAAATTGTTTTAAATATTTCAAATTTAACCTCTTATTTAACATTTTTATTGAAAAATAATGTCAATGTATTAGAAAATTTATTCATGTAAATTTGTTGAGTATAGAAAAACGATTTTGCGATGTTAAAAGGTTTCAGACGGCAAATACATGTTGGAAGTTTCTTTATATTTTCGTAACACTTTATTCTTTTTATTGAAACACTGCACGAGAAAAAAGCGTTGCGAGACAGGTTCTGCGCATGCGCAAAAGCGTGAATTTAGAACATTTCACGTGGCGAGTTTGCGTTAGAGCACAAAACTCTTTTATTGCTGTAAAGTATCATGAACAATTAAGTCATCGCGGTTGGTAGTGTTTTTCATTAACCTAAATTAATGGTGACTAAAATAAGTGTTCTAGATAGCAAGCAGGGTTAAGGAAATTAGTTTCAAGTTTTCTTACGAAAAGGAGCGGCAAAAGTCTCAAAAACTCAGACTGGCAACAAATACCAGATTAATGATGCGAAATTTTGCAATTTCGTTTTGGTAAATGGAAGTTTTTGTTGCATTATGCAGTTTAACTTTTTGATAGTTAGGTTGTTTTACAATCTTACGGGACGCAAAGGCAAAGAATCATTCAAGAAGTTGTCGATAATACATGATTTGCAAGGTAAGTTTTTTTCTTATTTGCTTTTGTTCAAGCAGAATGCTGATAAGCTATTCAAATGTTTTTTTTTTTCACTAGATCAAATGACTTTAAAACTGCTAAGGTTTGAACAAAAACAGTATAATTTTATGTTGAACCTATTTCGATTTCATCTAGAAATGGTAATTCTGTGCGGTATCTTTATTACGAAAAACGACCATTGACCTTTATATTTTAAACTTGTTTAAGCAAAGCACAGTGTGACTTATCAAAATATTAAATAGTGATTTAACTCGAATTTGTGGGGTAATGTGCGTTCTTTGTCAAAATGTTTATGCTTTTGAACTACCGGTACTGTTTCTAACACATAATAAATTTTGTAAGTCACTATTGACGGCACAACTGAGATTTCGTTGTTAAACGTCTCTGACTGCTAGTCTTTGGCTCGTAGCCAAGTTGGTCATTGCGAGCAGAAGTTGTGAAGGACTAGTATTTGGACCAGAAAAGTGGAGTTTTTTTTTTCTGGAGCGCACCCAAAGTTGGTCAGGAGAAGTGACTGAACTTTGGTTAAGACCTTTTTTTTTTTTGTGATCACCAAAATTTGGTTGGAAAAACCGTTTCAATTTTGGTGAAGACCTTTTTTTTGGAGATCACCTGATTTTGACACAAAAACCGCCTCAATTTGGTTCAAGACTGATGAAAATTTGGGTCTAGTTCGTTTACTGCTGTTTTCACCTCTCAAAAAAGCCCGCTCCCCCTTTGCGAAATCCTGGCTACGCGCCTGGCATGTTTAATGTACCGGTATTGATCTTTTGTCACCTTATAGCGTCAAAAGCTAACTGTTTGATGATGCACAAATCTTTCCTTTCCATAACTACTTCTTGCTTGGAGAAAACTGTAACCTACATGCTTAAGTTTGAGGATTTCTTCGAATTCTTGTCCACTGAATTTGCTGCTTGTTTAAAGCTGCCAAGCAGAGATAAATCATCGTAATCCGTCTTATCCGAAGACGCAACAACGTGACCAGGGTGCAAGTTGAACTCAGATTATGCAATCAAGGTCGTTGTGAAAACAACGCTTTTTCCTTCTCGGCTACGCTAACGACTTGTGTAGTTGCTTCTCATTGCCCTTTGTTGTTTTTTCAGATGATGTAAAAAAGAATCTGGCAACCAGTAAATGCAGCGAAGTCGATTTGGAAACCGAAGTGGTCAAATGGTTGACCATTGCGCGAGATCGAGGCGGAAACCGGTCCAAAAGAAGGAGATTCGAAAGCGCTCTCGTGCCAGCTCTAAGTTAAAATGATCTGTAATGTGTTTGCTTTACGTGTACTGTTGTTGTGCGTGAATTCGGTTATCACTGTAAGTTGGTAAAAATAAACCCTCAAGTTTTGATGAATGTATAGTGTTTTTGTATTATTGTGCTTCACGCTGCACCAGTTTTACACGACTTGGGATGTCGAGTACCACAGCATTGGATGCGGGTGGGTTTGCCCACTGAATTAATGGGCTGCCCAGTTAAATCCCAGTGGTAGAAGCATGGGATGTAGGTGGGTTTGCCCAGTAAATTAATGGGCTACCCAGTGGTAAGAGCATGGGATGCGGGTGGGTTTGCCCATTAAATTAATGGGATGTAGGTGGGTTTGCCCATTAAATTAATGGGCTGCCCAGTGAAATCCCAGTGGTAAGAGTATGGGATGTGGGTGGGTTTGCCCAGTAAATTAATGGGCTGCCCAGTTGAATCCCTGTGGTAAGAGCATGGGATGTGGGTGGGTTTGCCCATTAAATTAATGGGCTGCCCGGTTGAATCCCAGTGGTAGAAGCATGGGATGTAGGTGGGTTTAACCATTAAATTAATGGGCTGCCCAGATGGGGCCCAATTTTATCCCGCGGACAAAATCAAGTGGGCCCCATGTGGGTAGCCCACATGTTGGCCCACTAAGGCCCCAATTGGGCCCCACATGCAATTGTTCATTGGGAAATGTCCTGATAAACTACCGTATTTATTAAAATTCCGGTTTTGGCATATACAGCTGTTGTTACCACAAATATCACAACTAAAAAAGGCCTTCAAAGGCTAGGCCCCCAGATCCTCGTCTATGATGTGTTTGAATTACTCTAGTTTGCAGAGCAAACGCCCTTTGAAGTAGCAACACGCCCATTGTGTTGTCTACCGCACAAGTTTCAGCCGTCTATTCCCGAAATCTCTGAACAACAATCAGTGAATGTTGTTCAGAGACCCCAGTTCCCAAATCTCTGAACAACATTCAAATCTCTAAATGTTGTTCAGAGATTTGAATGTTGTTCAGAGATTTGGGAACTGGGGTCGCCATCTTTGAATTAGCAATTTACAACTTAAATGTTCAATTTACTAATGTGAAGTGTATACCAACACTTTTTTTTATATAAGAACAATACATTTTTTCAAGAACACGAAGCTCATTTTTATTCAAAATTGAAGGGCAAGTCAGTTTAAATGCTAGGCTCAACATAAAAAAAATGAGTAAGAACATGAGCTAGTCAGGCGCAACCAGGATTTTGCACAGGGGGGGATAGCATGAACATAAATTTTATTGTTTGAAAAATGTCTTAATTGGCCAGTGTACCGAGCAAACTTGTGCAACTCAAGTCTTTCAGAGGCGGAAGTCCGAAGGCAGAAGCGGCGATTTCCGATTTTTTTTTTAGAAAAGTCATCATTAAACACCATTCGGATCATATTTTGCATGTTTTTTTTTGGCCGTTTGAAAAAAAAATTGCAATGATTTGATAGCCACTTGAACGAATAAGTTGCCCAGCCCCTTCATCTTACCCTTTAATTACAGGCCACGTCCGAAACACGTTTTTAAGTTTTAGATAACTACTTAAAGTGACTGAAACTGAAGCTTTCATATCCCTCTCCCTTTTTTCGCCACTGGGCTAGCACAACGTACATTATTTGTAAGTAATCACCAAAGCTTTCTTGACCTTTTTATTTTGCCATTGGTGATTTATCTAACAGTAACCATGACGTACGACGAACAACAAAGTTTAGAGAAGCAATATTAAATTTATGTCACTCTGTTCTCCAATAAAGTCCTTCCACTGCTGCGGAGGCTCCGCTCCCAGGTCCCCGTCTGTGATGCCTTTAAGTTGCACTAGTTTACTCAGCACGGCGCCCTTTGAGGCATTTTTCAAAGTAAAAAAATTTAAGTTGTAATTCAAGCCCCTACTTAGCAAAGTTCTGATGACGTGCCCGGACAGATATGATTGCGATGTAAATTATCGGATGGTAAAAATGGTTTACTACTTTTAGACCTTTTTAAAGAATTTATTCCTCAGAGTTGACCCTTAGACTACCAGTTGGCAGTATTTGATTAACACCCTGTCATCTTGAGAAACTCCAATAAAAGATTGGTTTCAATATTGGCAAATTTTAATTGTTTTTCATTGAAATAAGCACCACACTTTGGGGATTTCTTGGTGGTAAGCTTTTTTCATTTGTGAAGAAATATTTTCTGTCCGACAACAAAAAAATAACATTGCATCCAGAGTTTATTTCTTACTGATAGGCTTTTATTTTGAAAAAAGTATATTTTCTGCCTTACACCAAAAAAATAACACTGCATCCAGTCTAATTATTAATGCAGTACTCAAACAAACAATGGCAATGCTGATTATTAGGAGCCAGAGGTGGAGTCGAGGGCACAAGGCTTGAGGCCAAGGCCAAGGACACAAAAAAAATCCGAGGCCAAGGCCAAGGACAGCCTTTCCGAGGGCAGACACTCTCGAGGCCAAGGACAGGAATGCTCGAGGCCAAGGCCAAGGACCAAGGACACAAGCGCAAGTGCTCTCCAAAAAAAAAGGTCTTCACAAAAATTTTTCAAGCGATCTCCACAAAAAAACGTTTTCCAAAAAGATTTTCAAGCGCTTCACAAAAATTTTAACAATTCAAAAAATAGTGCTGTCCTCGAGCCGAGGACAGGCCAATTTTCGAGGACTGGAAGCCTCGAGGCCAAGGCCAAGGACTTAACCTTCGAGGCCAAGGCCAAGGACTTCAAAATGTGTCCTCGAGGCCAAGGACGTCCTCGAGGACTCCACCTCTGTTAGGAGCATTTACACTTAAATGTAACGTAGCATTTTGACAGCTTTTATTATTGCTTTTTCAGCGCAACATGTTTCAAATGGTGAAGTTACAGAACAAAAATTTGTTAATAAATGGCTGTGAATTTTAAAAGAAAAAAGCCATTTTGAATGCTGCATTATAGCTTTCTCTTGGCACAACATGTTTCAAATGCTGACGTCAAAGAACAAAAACTTGTTTATAAATGGCTGCAAAATTCAAAAGAAAAAAAGCATACTGTACTGGAGGATAAATTTTGGTGTTGTAGATGTTACCTGTGCATTAACAGTCTGCATTCGGTATCCCTGCATTCTGCGTTGATGAACTGTAGTTAACTACAGCGTTTGCGTTCGCAAATCATTTGTTTGAGTTTATCATACATATAAGAAGAGAATTTTTCAACGATGTCTCAACCATATGGTTCTGGTAAGTCAAAATTGCCAAATAATAAAAAATGAATAAGATAAAATTTACTGGGAAAATTGCTACCCTATATACCGGTGTGTGAAAATATTACACATGGACTAAACTTGTCAACAAAATACCGGTAAATGCAGTGGCGCTACTATGGGGGGAGGGGTGGCCCGCCTCGGGTGTCAACATGTTGGGGGTGACACCATTTTATGATACCAAACAAAGAAGAAAACAACAATATGTTTTATAGCATTGGAAATGTTTAACACATTGGAATGGACAAAAAATGATTTAAAGCATCTTTTGAAACGTTTAGTTAGAAGGGGGGCTATGAATATGATTTATTTTAAATGTTGAAAAATGGCCCAAACTAAGCAATGAAATTTGATTGCTTCAGGCTTGTTGAGGTTCTTCGCTTCAGGTCTGATGGCGATTGCCTTAGATGACCAAACAATCTTTTGCATCATCTCCAGCTAAATATAATTCTAACCAGTGATAATTTTATGAATAATAAATAAACCTACTGAACTGTTGAAACATGCTGAATAGCATACCGAATTACTGGTACATATTTCATCAAAAGAAGATATGTCGAGCTGTGGAATAGGGGATAGCTCTTTAGTAGTAGTTCAGAGTTAATTACCAATCACTTCGACTCAAATATCATTCCATTCCCCCTCCCCCCTTACCCAAGTTATGTTTTCCATTAAAAAAAAAGAATCACTCCTTGTAAGTTTCCTTGAACTATAAGCTTTTCTGATTTTTCAGCTTGTAAATAAATATGAGAACTGAAGTTTTACCATTAGTCAGCATCTCCCACGTAGCCATTGCCCATTTACACAACTAGCCTAGTTTAATCATGCTTTTGCACTACTAATTTTTATGCCATGTTTTAAAAGCATTAATTTTTATTAAAATAGGCCTAAAATTAAGTTAATTGTGCAAAAAAATACAAGCATTAGACCCCAGTGCTTTTGACAGCTAGGGTTGTTGCTCCCCAACCTCCAGCCTCTGGCAAATGGGGGGCTTTGTCCTCAAACCCTCAAAACAGCCCCTCGTTGTAGATTTCTGGCTGCTCACCTGAGTCTAATTATGTTTTGCGCTGCTAATTTCTATGCCATGCTTTGAAAGCATTAGTTTTTATCAAAATAAGCTTAAAATTAAGTTATGTTTATAAAAATAAGCTTACAAAAAAAATTTTTTTTTGAAGCTCTACGGGATCTGCCCCCAGACCCCGAATAGTCCCTGGTGGAGCTCCTCTCCCATTTTAGATATCTGGATACACACATATTAAATGTGTGCTTCTCATGAAGTCATATTTCCAAGTTTTAGAATATTACAATTAGGTTATTGAGCTAGTCAAATAACAATCGCTATCTGCAGTAATGAAGTAGTATCACTATCTTTGAAATAAAATCTTTTGCAACCTACTATGTGCTATATACTATGAAGAGTGACATCACAAAATTCCGTCCCAGGTGTCACCATTCTTAGCAACACTGCTTGGTATATGCCATAAATTGTGTTGCAAAGTTTTTACAGTTTATCACCAATTCTTGAATTACTGATTACCAATAGTTCATTCTTTATAACGCATTGACTGTAGGGTGTAGGCCTAGGTCTACTCTTAAGTGTTATCTCAGATCTGGTAGGCCATCGATAACATTAAGCAAGTTGGGTCTAGAATGGCAGCTCGAGGTTGAAATACTGTAGCGTATCATCAGATTTAATGTATTTAACAAATTAGTGCACCTTGCTAGCTTACTGGTAGCTTGCTTGCAATCCCACGGTTTAAGTACAAAGAATGCATGCCACACAGTCAGTACACCTGTACACTGTACTATCAAACAAAAACCTACTGAAAATTAAACAGTTGTTACGTTAACGATTAACTGTTGTTACAATTAGAATCTTTATCTGTTAATGAGTAACTAGTATAACTCAAACTGTACTAGATCCAAGTATTGGTAAGTGAAAAAACTCACCGCACTGCACAGAGTTATCTGTGTTTGTTAATCATTTACCTCAAGAATTGCTCAACTTAAATATGCTGTGGCATCTTGCAATGACAAATCAGTTGGGATAGACCTGATACTAAGAGCAGGCTTTTGCTTTTCAGTTTTATATCATTTTGATTTTGAGCTGCAAGGGTGATGTCCTTTAGAACACCTGCCAAGCTCTACATACTCAGTAGGCCTATTAAGAGAACAAAGAGTTTCTTAGGTAGTACTAAAATATGCTGAGGTAACCTGATAACAGAACCCTCTGTTCAAAAGGTTTAAGATCAAGTTTAAATTTGGGAGATTTCTTGATTACCGGTATATACAGTATCTTATCAGGTATTAAGATGTCTTATATTTTTTTGAGCTGTACCATAATTGTTTATAGTGATAAACTGATTTACCTCCCATTAGAAAATTAGGTAATTTGTTTTGAGATCTGTCTGTATGGGTAGTTGCATAATTTTAGTACCAGTATCTTATATGTGTATACTGATTGCCAGTGATTTAGTCACAGTGATTTCATCTCAAAGTGATTTCCTGACAGATAGCATTCTGCTTGGAGAAAGACAGAATAGGCCTATCTGGCAAGTGGCAGCTGTCATCGTACTGTTGCATGATTGAAATCAAAGGATTGAATGAGAAAAGCAGTCATTGAATTATTCTACTACCCACTGAGCTCCCTTGCCCTAGCCCTCATTTTGTGGCAAAATCACTGTGACAAAATCACTTTGTGAGTAGATCACAGGCAATGTGCTAGTAGACCTGGTTGTAAAGTTTTTTTTAAAGGGAGTTTGACTACATGTAGCATGTTTATTTCAGATTTAATAATTTTTAGGGTTTACCAACACTGGGTTTATACAAGATCCAAATCCTGCTGGCAAATACAATATGAATGTTCTGCCAGGACAGCAAGGTCAACAACCAGGACAGTATCCCTCGCAGCAGGGTCAGTATCCACCCCAGCAGCAGAGCCAGTACCCACCTCAGCAGCAGGGTCAATACCCTCCTCAGCAGCAAGGTCAATACCCTCCTCAGCAGCAGGCACAATATCCTCCTCAACAGCAGGGACAATATCCTCCTCAACAGCAGGGACAATACCCTCCTCACCAGCAACCCAGTCAATCAACAACAACCCAACCTCCAGCCCAAACAGGTTTGTGTTAACTGTTAATATCTTCTTTCAAGTTTGTATCACAATATTGGTATTTATGAATAAAGATTGGACTTAATTGTAATTGTATCTTTATTTTTGTAGTGTCCAGCTTCGGCCAGAAATCAGCAAAGGGACTTTTTAATCTTTGAGTCAAGCTTGCCACCTGTTTACAACAGGCAGTTGAGACTTCACACTTTCATTTTTCTGCTTAACATCAAACAGAAACTGGGAAATGAAGCTATATCAAGAATTTTTATGGCCCTTGATTTGATTGACTCCATAGAAAATATTACATGATATCAGTGCCAAATGCTTCATCCAGATTTAAATTATTGAAATATTAGTCAGAAACAAATGATGCTAGTGTTAAACGAATTATTGCATACTTGTAGTTGTTATATGTCAAGTTTGTTAAAAAAGGTTTTACAGAATTATTGTTGCTTTTTAACTACTTCAAATTTCATAAAATGCAACTTCTAAACATCTAAAAAGCCTAATTGCAATCAGAATTAAAATATGAGATAATACTAGCATTCAATATTGCCTCTGGTAGCTTGTAAATGTGCATTGTGTATCTGTTAAATTACTTAACTAGTTCTACTAGTGGTGATTAATTGATTTGGCCTTGAATTGTCTGATTGTGAGATCAGGTTAGATTCTTGCCTCAAACACTATCATTTTTTGTCTGTAATTATATTGGGACATGAAAGTGATGCAATGAATAAAGAACTTCAGCAAAAATTCAATTAAATTATGATACATGTATAGTTGTACACTTTGTTTTACAAAATGCTCTTGTTAATTTAAGGCTTATTTTTGCTCCAAATTTAACCACAAATTAACAATGCATGCAAAAAATATTTAAAGAATATAGGCTGAAATTTAAACACAAAAAATTCACTTTCTTTTGTACAGCATCATATTGTAACAAAATAGCCAGATTTTATTGATCATAGGCAGCAGGCTGTGCTGCTTTATTGTGTGGCTTTAACAATAGAATCAATTAACTATTTGATGAATTTGGATTTTCTTGATTAAAGCTTACATTGCAAAAGTAGCAATTTATAACTGGTTTATATCAGAACCGGTTGCTAATGTTGCATAAAATTTATTGAGCAAAGTGATAGCAAGAGTGACGCAGTAAGGTGCTTTGAAGTTGTTTTAACAAAATTAAATATAAGAACGATTTACGTTACAAATGTAATAAACAGATGGCCAGACAATGTTTTCTCTCACATACAGTAGAATGCACATTAGTTTTACACTCATTCCGCAGTAGGCTTCAATGTCAAGTTACTGCATTTGATCTTTTTTTTTAGTAGCAGTGATAGCTACATAACTTTGCCACTGCTCAATCTCTAGGTTAGCAGAGTAAAGCTTTAGATACAGAATAAAATTGCCAGCTTAGTCTTGGGTCTGAGTAATTGCTGGTTTAGATGTCAAACCAAAGGTCTTGAAAGACAGCTGTCTTGGTCTCGAAAAAATTATCAAGCCCTTGTCTCAAAGCATGCGGTCTCGTTTACTAGCCACGGTTGAATTAAATTGGAATTTTGAATCTTGTTCATAAGCTGTTGATAAATTGGTTTGAATTAAACTTTTGCAAGACAATGAATTTGAATTTATTTTTTCAAAGTCAACAAATTTAAATTTAAAAATTAAAAAAAAAGATCCAACCCTATTTGAAATCGCTTTTTTAAACACCTATGTGAGAAACCAAGCATTTAGAAATTCTTTGTGAAGCTGCATTAAGTGATGCAGTATATGTTCTCTAGGCCCATGGCAACCATCGGAAGGTTTTCAGTTCCAAGGCGATGTACCAGATCAGGATGTAGATGAAAACACTGCAAAGCAACCCACAGCTCCGACTGCGCAACCTAAGATAGATGCAGTGGTGCCAGGGTATGAACAGGTTGCTTATTCTGGTGAAGGTATGCTATTACTCTTGTCCATGATTTTCTAAGTCAGGCTACATTTTTGTCTGATTATTACTTTGTGAATATGCACTGATATAAGCTGCTACAAAATTGGTAAAATTATGTCCTGCACTGGGAACAGGTTGTGATAATCACGGTCGTTGATGCTGAGAATGCAATTGTAACAATTGCGCCAATGTACCACTGAGTGCTAAAGTTAAAATCATGTATTTTTCGTGAAATTTTTTGCTCTTCCTCTTTTGATTAATGTGGACCATCGGGCGTATTTATATAATTTTTAATTGCATAAATATTTGCAAAGTATTCACGAAATTTTGACATTAAAAGCACAGTTAATCTCATATTAATAATTATCTGTAACTTGAAATTACTTTTTTAATTTTTTGTTTTTTTGATATCTTTTAATTTTTCTCACTAATTTTTTTTCAATTGTGCCAGTGCCAAGTAAAACAAAGCTTAGACCTATCTTTTTGCGACGCATAAACTCTCAAGTTTAAAAACCGTATCAGCCTGGCACACTAGATCTAAAAGCGCAGCAAATATATTTCGCCTAATACGCATCCTCAGTGCTAACAATAATCCTCAGTGCTAAAAATATATTTGCTGCGCTTTTAGATCTAGTGTGCCAGGCTGATACGGTTTTTAAATTTAGAATTTATGTTATATTTATACCGTATTGCTTGGTTTTACCGAAGTTTTTAGAATTGAACCGTTTTAAGTCGCAGAATTTTTGACGCATAATTAGATACATGTTTCCAACCTGTCCCGTAGTAGTTAAATTGTCACCAATTGTAGTTTAAAAATTTGTTGTTTAGCGCCAGTTGGGCCCCCACCAGCATATACTGATGCAATTGAAGATACTACTATTGACGCAAGCAAAGTATCGTAAGTTGTTTTTATATGCCAACAAATAGAGGATCTGTTTTGTATCCTTCCAAGTTTTGCGATTGTGTACACGCTACGCAATAGTTGGAAGCATGAATTTCCTTGTACTTTTTGTGCATCAAAGGAAAATAACAGCTACTAGGTATGCGGAAGTGGTATAGCATCCTATTTTTACTCCTAAAGTTTGATTCCTACTGTCGCAGATTCTACTGTCCTATGTTCAATCCTACGGTTAGAAAAATGCGTTAATTTAAAAAATGTTTGTTCGTCTTGTACTGTTTGCAAGACATGGTTTACTTAACTTGATAAAAAATCTTCGCTGATTTTGTTGGCGAATTTGAAAACGCCTAGCTTATGCAGCCATACAGAAAAAAAATTTTTAAGCAACAAAGCTATACCTAAGAGCTATTTACTAGGGTATGTGGACCAACGAAAGTAAAATAAATCACAAGTGAACGATTTTGCTATTTTCGAGATCGGCAAACAAGTATGATGGCGTAAAACAACATTGTTTAGCTGTACACTTAGAAATATTTTAGAATTACATTTTAATTAGTGCAGTGTAACCTAAATTTGACGGAAATTTTTTCCAACGTTCGTTAATTTCTTGAGTTAAAGCTAGTCCACTTTGGCACGTTGTAAAAAATTTAATTTTCAACTAAAAAACAACACTTTTTAGCAAAAAAAAAAAAGGGTCATATTTGTAGTAGCAACTTCGTTCCACAAATTTATCAGGTAATTTTGTCAACCATTTTCGAATTCGAAACCGGATGCTTTCAATTACGTTTAAAGTTGGACGTCCTGAGTTAAGGCACGATTAATTGCAACATGTTTCGAACCGGTAGAAAATGATATGACTAGTCCTGGTATCTTGCATGCTTTTTGTCGCATAGACCGAAACGCGGTTAATTCTGCTTTCTTTTGCCTGCATCTCGCGTATTATTTGTTTGTCTTTGGCGATAAGCCGTCGATTTGGACGTCGCAGAATGTGGTTGTTGTAGCGCATATTTACCCTCCTGTCATCGGATAACGTCAGACGCTAACTATTGGACCATCTGTAGACTTTTCATTGCAATGACGGCTATGTGTTAGTAGGAATTCGCATCTGCTTAGAAGTTCCTAGTGATTCAATGTTCCTGCGAATTTCTTAGTATTCTTGTCCTCTGAATTTGTTGCTTGTTCGAAGCCACCAAGCAGAGATAATAATTGTGAAACGTGTTATCCAAGGACGCGACAATGTGACCAGGGTGCGGGTTGAACCCAGATCATGCGATTAGAGTCGTCGTCAACACGACGCTTTTACCCTTTCGGTCACGCTGCCGATTGTATTTACCATGTTAATAATTTTCGATCTTCACCTTTGAAATTTCGAAAAAATTTTGATGCAAAAGTCTTGCGGCAATTGCGCTCTAAGCACAAATTATAGCAATTGTTTATTACGCTCGTTTAGCACCACAAAATAGCCCGCATCGGCCCCAAAATATGTAGTTTCCACTCGTTAAATGATGAGACGTAGTGCAGCAAATACATAGATTTGATTTGGTTTAAATTGGCTGCTATGATCAAGAAATTCTCTTTGCTGGTATATCGCAACAAAATAGAAACCCTATACATATAAATGCTCAGAAATCTTGAAAATTTGCTCCCATTGCCTATTGGCCATGGCTGTTTGTTTTCTTCTTGGTGCTGTACCATACGATAGAAGAATTTCTCTACAGGAACTTCTACTGCATTCATGTCGAATGTCGTATATCCGAGCAGTTCTAAGGTATTAATTTTCCACCTTCCATATTTACTTATTTTATCCAGACCTTGGAATTGCGGCGTTGCCTACCTGCTGAGTTTCCGCAGAGTTTGTTCTCCCGTACTCAATTGTATTAGGAAATAAAACGAAAATTCCGTCTATTCGAAATTCACAAATTACAATTTTTTTAAACAACTTTGAATAGTTCCGAATCAATTTTTTAGAAATATAACTGCTGAGGACGCCAAGGAAGCGTTACAAGAATATGTTAGACAACAATGTTGTTACGGATCTGATCCTGCCAAAGAGATGGACATTAAAGACATTATTTCAACTTCAGCGTTACACGTACGTTAAATTTTAGTTTTATTCGCCTAGTACAGTCTGTTGACATATTACGGTTGCTAGTAACAAACCAGGAGCTATCAAAGTTCACCAACTTTTCTTCCATAAAACCCCACATACGTTTATAATCGTTGGAAAATGTTTGTTTTATTTGAAGTTTTTACTTGGTTTAACTTCTTATTTTACCTAAAAATACGCTGGTACGCCCATGAATTTACGCTCTGTGTAGACCGAGCCTTAAGGAGAAGATGGAGATTATTCGAGATAGGGCAAAATTTTTCGTTACTCAATACATTGCTGCAGTGAAGAAAATCACGAAAGCAAATTTTGTCATGTTTATTTGTTCGGTACTCAAAAATGCTTTGTTTGCAATTGCGCTTTTTCGCATAGAAATAGGCAATTTCATTGTTTAATTGTTGCTCAAAAGTGTCGAAATTCGAACCCTGTGGGAATAGATAAAAGCGTCCTGCTCATACAAGTAAATTGTTAATAGCCTCGTCAAATGAATAGTTTTTTTAAAGGCCAAAATCGAGCCAGAAATTTCACCCTAAATACACCTGACCTGGTGGTTGTGTTCGTTCAACGTTACTTCTCATTGATATCATAGCATGAGTTTCGTTTAGGTCGTGCTGTGACACTCTGTCTCCTTCCGCTACAATGCATACGCTTTCTTTCAATCAACCTGGATTTTTTCTCATTACTGTTTTTTGGAATTGTATGCTATGTGCAAATAGTCGATAGGTTACGTCATATTGCCTGTTTGGTGTCTCGTTTTGCTGCATTGAGGGAAATTTCGTTGCTCGTTATGAGCCAAAATTAACTTGATCGTTACCGGCATGCAGTTGGTTTGTATTTCAATTATTGGACGATGAACAAGAAGGGATATTTTGAGTAATTAGCATTGAAATTACCCAATATTTTTCCCCAAAATGCATTAAACCTTTTTTAAGCTGAAGTTCTTCGAATTTTTGACCTACGCTATCCGACAAATAATTTTTTACATTTATTATTGTTTTTGTCATGATGTAGACAAAAAGTACTGCAGTTGATTTCAATATCTTGTTCTCTCTTGTTCTCTCCTCGCCTCCAAAGTTAGAGTTAATTTTACGTTGGTCATTTTTCTAGATTTTACTTGTAGGAAATTAGGATGCCATTACAGTATATTGGCTCTCTACCTGTCTACTTTTTGAAGTCTTGTTCTTTTTTGAAGTTGGTTCTATTTGTTAATTACTTTTTTTTTTTTAATAAAAAAACGAAGAAAAATATTGGCGTAGCTTAGTAGTAACAGAGCATCGGAGTAATGATCCAAAGGTTACTGGCTCTCAGTTATGATTCTTGAACTGGTAGTTCATCGTTAGGTCTTTGGGAAAATCGCTCCTTATTTCCCATTAGAATCAAGCAGCCTACCCGTCGTTAAGGCGACTCAGCTTGACGAAAGACTTGCAAACCGAACCTAAAAAGCTGGCTTTATGTTGATGGTCCACGACAACTGACCACGAATAAACTGACTTCAATTGGCTGAAAAGGGCGGTCATAGAAATATTTTACTCGCCTTAGAGCCATCTTGCCCCAACCCTCACTTTGCGACGAGATCATTGGTAACCGTTGGTTCGCGGTCAGTTGTCGTGGGCCCTTTATGCTGATGTGTTTAGCAATCGATGGTTTGTACGCATGGATAAATGATGAAAGTAAAAAAACAAAATTTTCTAGTGAACTTGTTGATATAAGCTGACTTATTTCTACGTATGAAGCACGGCAGCAGGAAAGCATTCACGTTGATTAATAATCTCAAGAGCTCTCCATGTTAGTGCCGGTTTTTGTATTAGTAGTTGCTGCTGCACTTTGAAAAAGAATTCTCTTATACTTCAATTTCTGTTTTTGAATTTATTTTAAAAGTGTTTTCTCAATTTTTTTAAAGCGTTCGAGCTGTGAAAGAGGTTTGTTGTTATGCCAAATCCAGCTTTTTTTGCCAAACCGTTTTGCAAATGTTTATAGTGTACTTGAAAAGTGAAGTACTTGAGCATGATTTACTGCGTAGAATTGTTCGAAAATTTTTGTCGTTGCCAGGAAGCATCATTTGGGCTTTTTTCAGTTTTTTATTTCAATATTAAAGAAACTGCAGTTACTCTATTCTATAAGCAAGATTGAAACTCAATATTTGAAAAGATATATATTAAAATTAAACGATTGTCAGAATGGAACTGATTTTAGAAGTTTAATAAGCACTAACTCGAATTACAATTATCGAAAGGATATTAAAAAAATTTCGATTTTAAGGTCCAGCAATTAAATTTTTATTTAAGGCTTCCCGCAAATTGCAAACTGTGGAAATCACCGGCGTGTTCAGGCCTGGTTAGGATATTTTGGTTGCAATGTTTGTTCTATTTCTGCAACATTTCGTGACCAAAAATTTGAACGTGTGCAAAAATCTATTAATTCTGATTGGTCGGCTTTTGCAACTAGTCATTAATTATTTTGAAACCTCCACCAATTGAAAACGTGCTTGTTTAATCCTGCTTCACGTACCTGGCTTAATGTTTGTCGAGTTTTAAACAAATGCGAATTTAACCGGATTGAAACGCATTTCCTCAAGTTATGTTACCAAGAGGCAGCGTGTTCAATCTGCGTTCCGCAAACAGTTAAAGCGACCCTCGCTTGAGTGAATAGAGCATTTGCTACTGAAACGGTACACTTGGTTTCTGTTCCTGGATTAAACCAAAGATTATGAAAGTAGGTATTCACCGCTAGGTTATGAAAACCACGATTTAAATCAACCCATAATAATCATGATTTAAATCAACTAGTAAAGGTGGCTCAAAATTAAAATTTTATTGCTAAACTCGTAAAATCTCCTTAGTCTTTGTTTATAAAACAACTTTTTCGTTTTGTAACAAATAAATGCGTCACCACCTTGTTAGCATCAAATGCTACTGCTGTAGTGACGTGTCGATGTTTCATCTTTACCAAGCAAGCTTATCTTTATAAAAGCAATTAGGCGCAAAGCGAACTTGTTCACAAGGAAAAAATTGTTTGAAAGTTATCCGTCCAAAACTTAAGCGAAAAATGTTGCATTACCCTTTCACAAAATAAGATACGTTGCAAGATAAGATCCACAAAATGTTATGCATTATCCTTTCGTATGTTCTGGTTAACAACATTTTGTGGTGGCACTCGTCTTCGCAAAATTTCTGAAGGAAACTTAGTCATAGTCACTTCATCAGCACTGCTCTGCAAAAGCAGGTATTGCAAACGTACCTGTAATAAAATTTTCAATTTCAAAAGTCTAGCTAGTACTTTTGGTAATGGTTAAAACGGATACAAATGTTGATTTCGCATATTGTGCGCTCAATATCACCATTTCTTACAGCATACGCAGTAAAATCACTGAAATTAAAACCACAACAACGCCTGTTTCGCCGAAAAACCTATTCTATTCGAATAAGGACCTTTCCACCTGAGGAGCCGTTTTTTCGGCAAAACAGGCGTTGTTGTGGTTTTAATTGTAGTGGTTTTATTTGTGTATTCTGCTTTGACCGTTACTGTAATTGAGCACACTTTTAAGTTTTGTTGAGCCCAAATCTCTTTTTTCTTAGAGCATAATCATTAACTATGTGTGACCAACATTGTTCGTTTAGTATTCGCTGGAAACTTACACGGAAGGAAGAAGCACAAAGTGGCATCATACTCCGTATTCAGGTATACATGTAGAACACAGCAGTGTCTATTTAAATGAAAATTTTTAAAAAAGATTGAAACAGAAATGAATATTCATTCTCGCATTTTTTATTTACTTTTTAAAGAGTTAAGAATAGGATTTGGGTTTTGGGTTGGTTTTAGAGTAAGGATTAGAGTTTCGTTTAAATTTCAGGCAGAATTAATAAAAAAGTAGGTAGAAATTCGCGATGAAATAGCCTTTTTCCAAAAAAAAAAATTATGTATTATGTATTCGCATAACCAACTAAATTAGTTGTTACAATTTTATTGATGGTTACCCAGCTTGTCAGTTTTACAGTTAAGGAACGCTGCTGGTGGGAGCCATTTCATTGGCATGCTTGCATTTGTAATCATCAAAACGTTCGCACAACGTAGTACAGCTAAACATTTGGTTAAAAATTAACTTTTCTAGTGCTTTTTCGGCTGTAAAATTTTTGGTGATTTTTTTGTGATTGCACAAATATTCTATCAACCATTCACAAATTGAACTAGTTTAATGGTTATAGCTTTCCTGCTAGAACCTGCATCTTTAAAAGGGGCTTGTGGCAAGCAATAATCTTGCTGGGCTTTAACTCAGAACACCGCAACGTCTCCTGGCCAGGGCAGTTTGGCAAATAATATTAGAAATATCGTGTTTTTCTTTTTATTCTTGCACATTATGTTAGCGTAATTTTACAAAGTAAAATTAAAA
Organism: Trididemnum nubilum; assembly: GCA_963965965.1. NCBI lineage: Eukaryota > Metazoa > Chordata > Ascidiacea > Aplousobranchia > Didemnidae > Trididemnum > Trididemnum nubilum. Next base: position 35,131,934 of record OZ014469.1, on the reverse strand, counting down.
GCCTGTCCGGCTAAAATTTTACAAACAAAAAATTAATCTTTGATTCGTGTTGATTATTACGCACTGGTTAACAATATCGAAATTGTGTGTTGAAACGTTAATTTTACTTTAGTTTAGACTTTCTTTTATGCCCTTGTCGCCTGCCTTCAGCGGCTTTTACCGAACACGCGTATTTTTAAGCGGAAATATGCATATCTTTTTCAATGTAAATGCAAAAAAGAAAAAAGGCAAAATACATGCAGTCAAATGATGAGCGCATTTTGCAGCGCAAATACGCGTGATTTGTAAAAGCCGCTTTAATCGTCAATGTATTATGGCTGATCCTCCCCTTCAAAAATTTTAAAAATTTCGTTCCAGCCGGGGTAACTTTAGATTTCCATTTTAAGTTTATTGCACTTTTTTGGTTTGTTGTTTCAACTTCATTTGCCCCACGTAACTAACCGACTTGGCCGCGAACTAAGCCTAGTATTGGTGGTTGTGATTTTTTTTTGACTTTTATGACTCTTAAACATATTGAGTGCTCAATATTATTTCACAAACTGATTGAAAAAAAGGCCATTTGGTTTATTTGCCTTAAGATTTCACCAATGCTTTTTTTGTCTGCCGGTTGAAATTGGCAATAATAGTCGCTCATACCGATTGGCAATTTGTATCCTGCGTAACGTTGATTCGCTAGAAAGGTTTGTCCGAGTTTATGAAACGTAGCCGTCAAAAAACTTGTCCGAAAAAACTGTCTTAAGTAAGTTTGTACTATTGTCCGACAATAGCACTTATCCTTAAAAAAGTTGCTCCGAGTTGGAAAAGTTGCAAAAAACTGGTCCGAGTTTCTAAAATTTGTCCGACACAAAATAACTTATTCTTAAAAAACTTGATCCGAGTTTGTAAAACGGTCTTTTTCAGGTGGTTTTGTTGACGGTCCTTACAACGGGCCTGCACCTGGTCCTTGGGAGATTCCCTGCTCCTTCACTGAAGCATTCAAGAATCAAACTGTGAAAATAGAAGTGCCTCATACAGCTACAGTAAAAGTAGGTCACTGGAATCTCTGCTAGGGTTTAAATTTTCAGTTCACTAAATTGCTTAGAAGTTTGGGTAAATTGTATTTGAAAAAATAAAGACCGACGTAATTATGCAGTAACGAGAATTGCTTTCTCAATAGTTGCGGCAGGCTTTGATCTTATCGGAACAGTTAGAAGTGTGTATACAAACTGCTTTTGCTTGCACTAATTCTTTTTTTTGTGAAATGTAAATCGCTTTCAGAGACTCAAGTCGAATTGAAAACGAGCTGTGGTCAAGACTTTAAATCTCGAGTAGGTGTAGTTAAGTGCACATTGGCTGGATTCCAACAAATGTTGGCCAGAGGCTGAATCGCTATCTACTTTCGGATTTGCATTTTCTATTTAAGCCTGCGAAATGGTGTTGTGGACGCAAGTCAAGTCCTCACCTGTGAACCGCTAGCCATTGAAGCCTCACGGCGCGATATTCTTTTAGTAAATCTTGGAACACTTAATTTGAAGTGTAGGTCAGTCTACGCTTGGCGTAAAAATTGTGAACCCACGAACGTATCTTTTCTTTATTTTAATTAACTGCAGCTTGTACGCTGGTTGGTTGGCACCTCCGGCGCACCGAATTTCTCTTTGCAATACACCGGGAAACACTCGTATGCTAACGCGATTTTATGCCAAGTGTTCTGGCCACGTATTATGGTATTGTAGACTACGAATTACCATAGAGTTTTTTCAGTTTAGATGAGTCATTTACATGAGTCAAAAGTGTCGTCTATGTGGCGTAATGGTTCAGCCGCACGCTTGTCTTCAATTTACATCGTGTGTTTATGTTCTTTTTCTTACATAAATTGCTTTGGAGTTAGGGTTTGGGTAGCATTGCCCGCCATAAGAGACAGATGAAAGATTTCTGTGATCGTAGTCTACAAAATCGTACTATACCTGCCCTTAGATTTTTGCATACTGGGGATCGAACCAAGGTTTTCCGATTGTAGGAGGCCAATAGAATAATTTTTAGCCCGTTGAGTGCGTAAAACGAAGATATCCATCCTCGAAAATATAGACAAGTACAGCTAATTCAGTTAAGGGGGTTAAGACAAGAGCACTTGGGACATTGTTTCACGAAATGAATAATGATTTAAGGACAATAAATGGATTTGAGCCGTCGCAACGCGTTTCGTCCTGTAGCTAAATAACATTTTCACAATTACAGCTAAATATTTTCGCAACTTTCTTGTTTTCTAATTACGCGTGTGTTCGTTTCATTTCAATTACGCTACTCCTTTTTACTATTGTTAAACCCACTTTATCCTGATGACAGTAGGAAAACATAAACTGCTAGTACATGCATTGTTTATCCGTCAAAGCACTGCTTATTGTTTTACCTCAGACTCTGGACCAGTTTAAAACAATTTATTTTTCAGTCTTGCCATGTTTGTCATGGCCGTGGGTTCGAGAGGTGTTGGATGTGCATGGGGCGTGGTCGCGTTCGTTGCAGTGTTTGCGGTGCGACTGGACGCCGTACGGAATACATCGATGGTCAACAAAGACACTCATCATGCACCCACTGCATGGGATCTGGGCGAAAACGGTAAGGGTGTCTCGAGATGTCACTGAACGAAAGATTGCTCTTCTTAGGATTGAGCCGCCCTTCGAAGAGCATGGTACAATGGACTATCACAGCTTCAAACCCTAGCGATGTTGTTGAAGCAAAAGTATATGTTGGAAATGTGCTGGTGGCCCATACCTAGTAGATTATCGCCAGTGCAAAGGATTGTACGACCCGCAGGTCGGCGAGTACACGAAAGCTTATCGTCTGGGTATACTGTATTATAGTGTAGTTGTTATGCTCTAGGCTTGGCAATGCTGTCCTGACAAGCTTACGCTCGTTTAAACTGTGATGGTTGGGGTAGTAGGAAGGTTAGCATTGTTTTTCCAGGTATTTTTTCACTTTTTCCGCATGACAAAATTTTCCTTGAAATACTGATACTGCTATTGCGTTTATGAGTTTATGCTCCTTTACCGCCTTTAAAAATAATACGTAAACTGAAAGAAATCAGACCATAGCCAAATCGAAAAGTGATGTATGGTGGAAAAATATCGAAAATCGCAAAACCATGGACCTTTTTATTCAGTTTTAAAACGTGGAAGTCATTTCATGGAGGTTCCTTTTTGAGCTGTAAACCGGCCTTGGTTCAGTGGCCAGTTACCTTAGATAGATTGGACTTAGAATGTTGATGATTGTGAAACTAGAATCGATTTTTCCGAGATGTATACGTAGTGTTTTACTTGTCCACTATTCAGGCCTGGTACCTGGTTCCGGTGCATGCAAACGTATTTGCTGAGTCACGCCAAAAAAGTGCCAAGTTACAAAAAAATGTGCTAATTCTGTGTCACCAAAAGAACATCGCTTATATCTAAACTGTTTGATTGGCGCGTCTCTTTCGTAATTTGGCACTTTTTTAGCACGACTCAGCAATAAACGAAGGTATCGCAATCAAAAGTCTGGTCGGAAATGTCCGAACGTTAACTGTGCCTCTGGAGCATTCAATCTGGGTTCGAAATTCGGCTATGGAAACCCTGGTTGGGGTTGATCCGGCACAGGGAAACTGAATCTTTCTTATTCTTTAGTTGCCACACTTGTAACGGATTGGGATCGATACAGTGTCGCGAGTGCAAGGGATTTGGACAAATCAAACAATTCATCCAGCTCACTGTCAAATAGTAGGTGACTTCAGTACATGTAGTTCTAAGCAAAAGGTCTAATTTATTTGAATCAGATCCTCGTGTCTTAGTTGCTTCAATCCATTTAGCGTGAGAATAAGGCTCGGTCGACACTTCGCTTAAAATTGTGAGCGTACAAGCGCATTCTTGATATATTTTAATAAATTTTCTGTTGTGTAGGTGGAACTTAGGTAGGAGGCACACTGTCGTAGCCATTTCTGTTTATAAAGAACGCTCTCGAACGCTTACGATTTTACGCCAAGTGCAAGACAGAGCGCAAGGAAAGCCTTATTTGCTACGAAGCACGGAATCAAATCGAATTCTTTGCAAAACTTCGTGCAGAAAAGAATGATTTAGCAAAATTTCTTTCAGAAGAAGCAACGCGATGTTAAATGATCGAACATCACGTTGCTTATTCCGCTTGAAATTTTACAAATTCATTCTTTTCTTAAGTCACGAAATTCGAAACGCTGAGTTGCCAATGTTTCGGAGTCAAACGGATTGAATCTTTTTTTCATGAGGTTATAGTGAAACAAGGTTTAAACCAGGGAATTTCTTTCTTACCTCTAGTGTTTCTCATTTTTTTCAATAAAACCGCGCTCGAGCCGTATCTCTTAAAAGTTTTTAAAGCTCGATTTGATCAATTCCCATGTTTACGACTTTCTTATGAACTTCTTTGGAAGACTTTTCTAAGGCTTTTTTGCTTACAATGCCAAACCATCTAAGCTGAGATCTTTTCTAAGAAGTTGCATGTCAATATTTCAAGATTCGCCTAGTCTTTATGTGCGCAAACTTCTGATCTATTTAGTACAAATCGTTTGGACGAGCATATTGTAGAGCGAAGTGACTTACCTGATCATCTAATCAAGGATGTTCCAGGAGATGTGCTTCTAGAACAAGTTGATATTCGAGTAAGTTATTTTGCGTTCTAAAGATTTTGACGCTATTTCGTTTATGAAGGAAAAGTGTTGAGCAGGAAAGCAAATTCGAGCCCAAGTTTCCTGGAAAGAAATTTGATTTATATTTTAATTCTAAAATTTTCATTCTGATTACTGGACCGTAGCCGAAAATGTCGAATCGTGCTGAACCTCTCCTAGTAGACGTCGTGCACCCGAAATCGTTGAACAGGACCAATACCCTGTCAGTAGAATACGCGTTTGCAAGAAGTTGGAGCTTTTTTGTCTTTTATTTTTCACCCCAAAAGTGCTAAAGACCTTTTTTGATGTTCATCTTTTTGTATCTATCCAGTTTATGCGATCTCAAAGCTGTGTATTTTTATTGGATTTTGGGAAGAAACAAAATGAATTATAATTAAAATTCTATCGGCACTTTAAGGATCTACAAGACTAGGAGTGGGCTAGTCGGCAGCATGGCCGAGAAGGCAAAGTCGACGTTTTCACACACCTTTGATCGCATAAACTGGGTTCAACCCGCACCCTGGTCACGTTGTTGTGTCCTTGGATAAGACGTTTACTATGATTATCTCGGTGACTTCGAAGAAGCAGCAAATTCAGTGGACAGGTGTTCAGAGAAATCCTGTGGATTGGATCACTGGAAACTCCTAAGCAGGTGCGGATTCCTCCAAGCACGAAGTAGTCACTGCAATGAAAAGTGTGCGGATCGTCCAACAGTTAGAGTTTGACGCTATCCGGTGACAAATGGATAAATACGCGCTATTGCTGGCTCCAGTACGCTGTCGTGGTACTAGTCTAGCATGCTGTAGAAGTGACCTGTCTGAAAACGATCTATGGTTGAGCGAAACCGCTACGTGTTGAAAAAGTTACTGCCAGTTTGATTTGTCATGCATCGTTTTAAACTCGTGTATGTTTGAATAGGCTTTCGATATATACAAACAAACTAAAAATGAAACTGGTTTAATTTCCGCTGCTGTTACGTGTGACCATTGATGAAATGATGATATAGATCACTATTTCTACATTCGTTTTTTTTTTAGTTTGATCTCAAGAACGGTGTTCCATAAGTGTGTTTCAAACAGAGAGTGAACAAGGACTGAAGGCAAATTCAATGAGCATATCTTAAGATAGGGCTATCGTAACAAATTAGATTAGTGTTGACCCCATCCTTCTTGACAAAGCTTTTACAGGGACTTTCTACTCCAAATACGAAGTAGGTTCTCCCTAATTGTAATTTTTAATGGCAACCCTGACGTTGTAATGCCGTGGTGTTGTAATGCCGTGGTGTAACCTACAGAGGACTATTAAACCCAGATTTTGCCAATAAAAATTATGATTAGAGAGGCCCCTACGTTTTGTTTGAAGTAGAATATCTCTGGAACGGCTGGGTCAAGAAGGATGGAGTCAGTACCAGTCCAATCTACGAATACGATTGCCCTAACTTCCGATACCCCTTTGATTTTGCCTTCAATTCTCTTTTGGGTGTTGCGGCTTGCACAGTATGCCAACCTGTCAACCGTAAATCGCCTATAAACATTCTTGTGGAGTAATTCACAATTGCTAATAGCACTTCTAAATTCTTGATGTCTTATATCGATTACAAATACTTTCCAACTACAATCATACCCCGGCTACTATTTCGTTTCTGTTTTTTTTTTTACGACAAAAAGTATGAAAAACTTAAAACAAGTGATTTATACGTTTAGTTGATGCGAGAGAATATTTATTTCAGGTTGGTCCTGTAGTTGGTTTCATGGAAAACGAAATAAACCAGCGATCTCATTCTATTGTGCACAAGCACGCCACCGCGTGGCCAAATGAAAGAACTATTCAGCAGGTAGTCTAGAGTAGTTACTGTAAGTGTACATTGCTCCTTTGTTTACCAAGTTGCCTTGACCACGAGGCTGCGAAGGGACCTTACGCTGTTTGAATCAAGTTGCCATCTGTCGACCACGCACGATAAAGGCTTCACACTGTCCTTTTTCATTGCTATACGTGAAGCAGAGAATCCGTGAATACCAATATTATCCTTTTTTGGTGGATCAGACACAGCATCGAACTATGGCCTTCTAGATATACTATCTAGATTCTAGATATACTCTATTAATGTAGATAACACTTTCATGATCGCGTATTGTTCGCTTGAGAGTTTCGGAATTTTTGTGCAATCACTACATTATACATGTTTTAGTTTATTATTCATCTCTTTATTTCACTCTCATTTTCTGTGTTACACATAGAAGCTGTAATTGCTTTGGGAAAAGAGCTAGTTTTTTTAACTGGCTAAACAGGAAGTCGAACAGTTACACTAAAGTCAAGCTGCCACCTACCCACCTGTCTACCACGCACGGTGGAGGTTTTTCTCTGTCCCTCATAATGCTGAACGTCAAGCTGGGAAGCTGCTGTGAACACCAATTTTATAGCCTTTGCTTTAAGCCTACCGTTTTAGTACATGACGCTCTATCACTCAGCCACTGGTCACTTTAGTTGAACACTTGAACTGCGTGCTGTTAGTTTTATGCTTTCATACTTGTTTATTTACGTTTATTTTTTAGCAGCTGCTTTTTTTTGGTAAAACACTAGAAAAATATCTTTTCAACAAATTTTGAATTTGTCAATTGTTGACCAGTTGGTAATGTTTACAGAGACAGAAACTGCGTGCTGTACCGGTCTCAGAATGCCACTTCAAATACAAGGACCAAAAAGGCCGGTAAGACTGCTGATTGCTAACGATTACATTATCTTTGCAAATGCGTTTATTTTCCAACCATTTTATTGGTAATTCTCGGTCCTGTTTGTCTTGCGTTAGGGTTTTCGCCTTAGTTACGAGGTTCTTGGCTTCAGTGTAGTTTTGGTCATATGCAGTGGCGGATCCAGAAAATTTTAGTGGGGGGGAATGATAAAAATTTTTAGCACAAAACCTCAAAAATTCGGGTGTGTTGTAATCAGGCGCGTAGCCAGAAATTCGCAATGGAGCGGCTGTTTTAGGGGTCTGGGCCAAAGCCCCAGCCGCACAGGGGTCTGCCTGCGCTCACAAATTTTGCATTTATTTTGCAAAAATGATTTAATTTCAGAGCTAGTTTGATAAAAATAATGCTTTTAAAATGCGGCATAGAAATTGGCAGTGCAAACATGATTCAACTGGTTGCATAAATGGCCTATGTGAGAGGTGGTTAATGGTAAAATTTTAGTTCTCTTATTTGGATGCTGGTAAATCATAAGCATAAAATCTTATAGTTCAATAAAACTCACACGGAGTAATTTGTTTCATCTATATTTTATAGAGAAAAATAATTGGAGAGGGGCTAATGGAAAGATAATGAGACAAGTGATTAGTAATTAACCAATACTGAATAGCCTCTACACCCTATTTCTAAGTTTAGGCCTATAATATACAGAGGTGAAGTCCTCGATGAAGTCCTTGGCCTTGGCCCCGAAACATCAAGTCCTTGGCCTTGGCCTCAAAACCTCAAGTCCTCGAAAATTGCTCTGTCCTACGCTCGAGGACAGCATTATTTTTTGGATCGTTGAAATTTTGTTGGAAAACGCCAGAAACCACGCGGAAAATTTGCGAATACCTTTTTGTTTTCCTCAATTGGAGCATAGGCGTAGCCAAAGGGGAGGGGGGACGAGGACCCCCCCCCAATTGAAATTTCACCAATGACAAAAATGTGCCAAAAAAGCCTGCTGTTTCTTCAGTTTCAGTTTCTTTTTAGCATTTTTTTGCTTGCAACAGTAACTAACAACAATATGGAAGACAAGGGGCACCGGGCTCCCTTCAATTCAATTTTTTCAGCCAATTTAAACGTATAACCCGGAAGAAATGGAGAGTTTTTCTCTTAAAAGTTGCTATCTCAGACCCTCATGTAGCATTTTTATGAACCTAATGCATTAACCAGGGCCGGATTTACCATAATATGGCGCAGTACCAGCTGGGGGCCCGCCCTAAAATCGTAAGACTTTTGTTTAGTCTTCCCTATATTTGTTAGAAAGATCTTGCAAAAATCCCCAAAGTGCCAGGGGCCCAGGGCGATGTAAATCTGGCCCGGCAATAACATGGTTAATAGGCGTAACCATCTATTGTACCATTTGTCAGTAACAATTCAGTAATTCACCTCGAACCATTCGGTTTTTACGCACAAAATACTTTAAAAAAATTAGCCATGGAAAATGCTGATTGAACAAATCATTGACTTTAATTGAGGGGCCTGGGCCTCCTGGCCGAACATACACTTCTATAACCGGTTATTTTTATGAAAAAAGAAAATCTCTCAGGAAAATCTTCGAGTGGATTATTATTTACTGCTAAAATGTAGCCAGAGACAAAGCACTTCACATCTTCCTACCTGGACCAAATATCTTACAGTTAAAATTTAACTCAAGAATGCAAGATTTTAAACGTGTTTTGGACTTAAATTGCAAGTAAAAGAAGCATTAAGCAATTTATTTTTTTCAATTGGCTTTCAAATGTCAAAAATCTAGTGCTTTCAAATGGCTCTGAACACGTGCGAAACGATTCAATGGCATTAAAATAGCTTTTTTTTTCAAAAAATTACAAAAAATCGCCCAGCGGCTGGGGGCTTCGCCCCCAGACCCCCCATCTGTGATACGGTTGAGTTACACAAGCTTTCTCAACACGTCTCCAAAGTTAGATATTTGCACTTTTCAGCTATTAGTTTGACCCCTCTCTCTTTGCAAAATCGTGGTAAAGTGCCGATAGGCAACGATTTCAGATCTTCCATCCTACGATATCTTTGTCCCACGAAAAGTTCCTCGTTTGAAAATTTTTGATGACGTCATTGTATGTGATTTGTGGTTTGGGCCCCCCAATCAAAACTTCTGGCTGCGCCTGGAGATTGCCTAAAAAACTTTTTTGAAGACCTTTTTTGGAGAACTCTTGCGGCTGTGTCCTTGGTCTTTGGACTTGGCCTCGAGCATTCCTGTCCTTGGCCTCGAGAGGGTCTGTCCTCGGAAAGGCTGTTCTTGGCCTTGGCCTCGGATTTTTTTTGTGCTCTTGGCCTTGGCCTCGAGCCTTGTGTCCTCGATTCCACCTCTGATAATATATTTGCTGATGAAACCCGTGTTCAAGTTTTTTACACTAGCGATAAAATTTTATTTGCTTATTTTTGGTCATTTTTTAAAGTTTTTTTTTTTTGATTTGTGAGTTTTATTTTTGAAAAATAAGCCCCCCCCCTTAAGCATCTGTTTCAAAAAAATGCTTTAAATCACTTTTTGTCTATTTCAGTGCGAAAAACAGTCTCAGAAGTGCTAAAAACGTGATATTTTTTTATTTTGCATTTTGGTTAACAGGCCAATGGAAAGACTATAGCCCCCCCTCCGGCTACACTACTGCTTAGGATTAATGTTCTTGACTTCGCTTAATGCTCACTTTTTGTAAGCCTAATATGTCACTTAAGAAAGGATTTGCATTGTGAAGGTTTTATCGCTGAAAAGTGCAAGTTGTAAATTTTGCTAATTCGGCGCTTTCAAATCAATCGGACCCGTAAAAGACTAATTTCTGTTTTGTAAAAACTTCGCTGTAAAAATGACATTTTTCGGTCCCTCCCCTCACAGGGCTTTAGAAATTATATCACAGTCACACGGCCTATCGAAAATTCACTGATTTCTTTTTTTCAAATAAGTTTAATATTCATATGCACGTTGTGTTTACGCTGGTGGGGGATGTATCCTCCCATCCGCCCCCATAACTCCGCCACTTGTTGTGCTCCTATGCCTTAAACGCTGAAAAGTGCAAGTTGTGAGTTTTGCTGATTTGGCGCCTCCAAATCAATCGGACCTGTAAAAGACTAATTTCTGTTTGGTAAAAACTTCACTGCACAAATACTGTTTTCTTGCACCCCCCTCCCCTTGGCTTTTGAAATTATATCACAGTCACACGGGCTAACGACTATTCACTGATTGCTTTTTTAAAATAAGTTGAGTATTATTCATATGCACGTTATGTTTAGGCTGGTGGAGGGGGATGCATTCCCCCCATCCCCCCCCTAAATCCGCCACTGGTCATATGGTCGTTGTTTTGCCACTATTGCGGCATTTCTTCGTACTGTTTATCTCTGCCACTACTACCCCGTTTGTCTACCCCGCAACAAAATTATCCTACAAATCCCGAAAAGCTTAACCCTATAAAGGGGCATGGCACGGGGTGAATGGGCTTGATTTTGGTTCATTCGTTTTTTAACTATAAAACTTTCGGCGTTTGGACAGTATTAACTAATCACGAAGTCCAAACTATGATAACCTTGCATCATTTGCAATTGAGTTACTAACGATTTTGGGTTTTTACATTATCGAGTTTCGTATTTAATAAATTTGCGCTTTTGCAGATTTCCAATTGTGCTGAAAAAATGCTCGTTTGAAAATTACCGTATAATTTTTACGTTAGTTGTGGGGTTTTCACTTATTGTTTTGTTTCAGGTTTTGGGTGTACGGTCATCAGCATACCGTTTACACTACGGATTATCCTCATACTTGCTGCTGTTGTAGATGCACCATTTTGTGAAAGATTTGTCTTCAGCGACGTGATATTTTTCGTCATTTTATTTTCGTTAATCATCGCATAGTGTTGCCTAATCATTATATTAATTGTATTTTTGAATTCTTCATTTCTGTATTTTTGCAGTGGTTCAGCTACTTCATTTCAGTGTTCATTCTTTTTGTTGCGTTCAACTCGTTAATCCTGTTTTACAACTTAGTTTCACGATTATTAACAGTATTAAGGAAATCTGAGTGAGCGCGCTGAAACTTGTTCTAGAATTTGAAATACATTGGTTGTGAAAAAATAAAATGAAAAGAAGTTATTAGCTTAAACCAAACTGTAGAAGCGACAGTAGAAGAAAAAACTCTATATTAAACCACAAGGTAAAAACTTCTCTCAAAAAAGGTGAGGAAGGAATGGGATCAAGTTCGTTCGAAAAGAGCTTAGAATTTTGAAATTAAACTTGTATTTTTATAAAGTGTGGTATTATGGCTAGAGATTCAAGCCTGCTTATTTTTTCAAAGATAGATAAAAGAAGCTTAGTTTCATTTCTATATATATATTTGCTATAGATTTTCAAAATAATTTTTGTTTTTGATGTTCTTCTAAGTCTTGCTCAGATGGCGGCTTGTTTATTGTTTGTGTGAGAAACGAAAAGCAAAATAGAATTTGCCTGTAACGGTACCTCCTAGGAATTTCACAAACCTGCTGTTCTGTAGATAAATTGACGATATCACCAAATTGCCTCAAAATGTTCTAAAACAGCTTTTTGGTTCACCACAAAAGCTTTATGCGTTGGGTTTGCATCGTAACGAAAAACATTTAGATTGACAAAATAAAACTCGTGCAAAAGTTCAAAACATCGCACATTTTGACAGTGAAGGTTTTCAGTTGTCGCTGTAACTTCTACTATGTGAATTCCACTGTAATTAATAGTTCACTATAACTTGATCCATATTAAGTGGTGGTCTGCTTATTTAAATATTACTTGCTTGTTATCTAATGGAATCAAATGGCTACTAACTTCTTATGCAGTTGTGTTGGATTTTTTTGTGAAGAAGCTGCTTTTCCGCAAAAGTTTATTTTCTTTGCCTATTACGATTCGATTTAACGTTATCAATTGTCCAGTAAGTATATTTTAATTTTGATGTATATTTTAATTGAGCGATTATTGTTCTTTCAATATTAATTGCTATTTATTTTGTGTACATTTTAATGTTTTCATTAAAATTGTCAAAACTCTTTGCCTGCTACCATCTAACTTGTTGCATTGCCTACAGAAATGTTACTTTTGTCTTGATAATATTGGTGAAAACATTAACTCGAATGTGTAACTGAATTTTCATGAATGAATATAAGCTTTTTTCACACTCATACATTTTTAATACATCGAGAAATTTCAAAATTTTGTCTTCAATGCATAATACTGTCATGATCTGCATCGTTTACTTTTAGTTGATAGTTCGACTTTTTTCAGACGGGATGCTTCGAACAATTAATGTTGATTATTGTTGAAAGTTTATGTCAAAGGTGTCCGACGTCGATCCGCGATGAAGTTTCATGCGATTTGCACTTAATCTTCATCTTTTTGTCGACTTTTTACCCTGCAAACACCAATTTTACCGTGCAAATACGATTGTACCAACCCTGAAAAAATGCCCAAAACTTTTTTTGTAGTTCCGCTTTTTTTTTTATATGCCCCGAAGACCTTTTTTTGGTATTTAAATTTTCGTTTCTGGCCTTTCGCCTGATATTCCTGCATTCAAATTGGTGCCATCAGAGAGCTCTTGGCTTGCGGACACTTTCGACTCGTCTAATTTAGCAGTCAAAAAAAAGTTTGCACATCCCTGTAATGTGATATTAAAATGTATATTTATGAGAATTGGTTTCACAGGCTGAATATCTGGTCTCGTTTACTAACTTTTATTTTTATCAACTTAATAAGATTTTTTTGACTAAGGTTATGAAAGTGTTCCTGACTGTTCCACGATGTAAAAACATACAAATATTTCAACTACGTACTAAAAGTTATTATTTTGATCGTTTTAATTCTTTCAAATGATAATAAAAAATATATTTAACAGTATGAAAATGATTGTGTTTGACGCATAGCTCTTTGGTTTAGCTTAATCATTGCTTAGCGAATAATCTCTGCATATCGTGTTCGGTGAATGGCCCAACTAGCGAGTTTCTCTGCTTCCTATCTCAAGGTATCGGGTAGCACCACCACTGTCAACAGAGTGACTTTTTAGGCCATGCACACACTGGCCGTGAAATTGTAAGCATACGAGCATATCTTTTGTTTATTTTAACCAGCTACAGTTTGTTCGCTTGTTCGCCAGTAGTGATGGTGCAACCCGACCATCTCTGAAACATGAGGGCTTGGAGTCTTTGCGCGTCGGCCTAGTCCAGACTTCAGAGGTCAAAAATAAAGGGTAATTACATTTTTATTCCCCAAGTTGCATTGGCCAGAAGACAGCAAAGGGACCTTTCGGTCTTCGAGTCAAGCTGCCATCTATTTATCACACGCGATGGAGACTTCACTCTGCTCTTGCTATTGCTGAACGTCAATCTGGGAAGCTGCGAATACTAATTTTAATTGTCTTTGTTTGGTTTGACCCAGTTATAAACCGAACCCCAGTCTACCGTTTCAGTAGCAGACGCTCTATCCGCGCAACCACTGACCGAGTGAAAAGCTCAAACCGTGAAGGTTCAAGGGCTGAGCAGTTACATCAAAATTATATGGTGTCCGCAGGCACTGCAAGAAAGAAGAGTTCTCTTTACTATCCTACTGATCTTGTATAGGTAAGATGATAGTGAAAGCTCAGACCATCGCAGCAAAGGCGGGAAGTTAAGGGCGTATGGGGCGGTATAGAACCAATTCTTGTGAAGGAATTCCGGAGAAACGGTTAAAATGGTAGATCTAATGGTCAATGGAAAATATTACGTCCCTTGGGTAATATGGGGTATATCGGGTTTTGGCAATAACAGGAGAAAGAGGACAGGGGTTCATATGGGAGGCAGGAAAACTTCTGTTTTGGTAAGGAATTTGCCAGTTAGTTTCCTGGGAGACCAGCATGACCAGGAACAGTAGCGTACGCAGAATTTTCGAAGGGGGGGGGGGGCAGAAAATTCAGAAAATTTGTGAATAAGAAAGACCAGAAAGAAAATATTCCAGCCCAAAACCAAGTCTGTTTTCCTGCCCGAACTTAGGTAAAGACCAAAAAAAAGGTCTCCACTCAAATTTAGTCTGGTGTTTGGCCCAAAATTAGGTGAAGACCAAAAAAAGGTCTTCGCCCACCGTTTCTGCGTTCAAACCTTCTGCCCAAATTACAAAGGAGGCCATGCCACAATTTTGCATACTATTCTATGCTAATCATACTATCCTGGAGACCCAAAGGGGCGGGGACCATGGCCCAATGGCCCCCCCCTAAATACGCCCCTGACCAGGAACCATAGGTGGGCACAAGTCCGTTAGTCCGTTAATAACGAAGCTAACTTTTTCTTGAACTCGTTAATCCTTTAAAAAGTTTTTTCATGTTAACGGACTAAATTAACTTCCGTTAAGTTCTGTTAACGGACTAAAGTAACTTCCGTTAAGTTCTGTTAACTTCCGTTAAGGTTTTTATCGTTAATATCTTGCACCATTCATTCATCGTACCGGTATAAACCAGTTTGCACTGGTAGCACTTGCTGCGTATTAGCACGAGTTTTATAGAAAAAAGTGAAGAAAGGAGCTCTTTTTTGTGGCAAATAATAAGCTGCAGCCTCAGAGGTCTATTAATTATCGCTGTTCGCAATTTCCAAAGATTTTCCGATCGCAGCTTCGTTAGTGCATTTGAACTTTTTTCTATCTTGAAATTAGACTAGACTTTAAATGTAACTTCCAAAACACAAAAAGACCACCATAGCAATAAATATTTCCTTACAATTAGCTCAACAGCGTCAATACGTGTTCTTGAAGCGTGTCAATAAAAAGAAACGTAAATTAGCCTACACTCAAAATGCTAACGAATTAACGGACTTTATTAACTTCCGTTAATTTAAGCTGAAAATAACGGATTGACGTTAACGGAGGTATGAAGTTTGTTAACGGACTAGTGGTTAACAAAGTTAACGTTTTGCATTAACTTGCCCACCTATGCCAGGAACTTATTGGAAGCTTGTAATGAAACTGTTTGAAAAGAAACTGACGTTAGGCCATTCCTAAAGGAGTTTATCAGGAGATATGAGAGGACGAGGAAAATAAAAAACTGGACAAATTGGCTGTTCCTGAGAAAGAGGATCGACCGTAAGTTGCAAGTCTTCAAGTGGTTGTTACACAGAACGAGTCCGTACTCAAATACTTCTGAGAGAAGTGGAGTTTGAGGAGTTGGTCCGAGAAATAAAATTTTAACGGGAGTGTGTCACTTGATCGACCGGCAAAAGTAAATTACGCAAAAAACCTGACCGACTGAAGTGAAATATCCAAAAACCCATCTATAAAATATAAAGTAGCAAAAAAAGATGTCCATGTTGAGACTATGCTATAGGTAGTACATTCGATTTCTACACTACGAGTTATGAATGTTATGCATGTTATGAATTTAATAATAGAGTATGCAATGTTTTGGTATGCAGCTAACCAGGATCCGATTGTCCGAAGCACATTTGTCCGAGCCGGAACCTAAAATTGTCCGAGACCCATTGGTTCGGGACTCAATTGTCCTGATACTAATTTGCGGGGACAGTTAACATGAAGTCCGGAATCTTTGTGTCCTAGAACCCAATTGTTCCGACTCAATGTCCTGGAACCCATTTGCACGGGTGCCCATTTGCTCGGGACCCATTTATCCAAGAACCCCGCCCCCAGACCTGTAATCTCTATACTGTGTCCAGACCCATTGTGCCATTTGCTTCAACCAAAGTCACTAAATACAGAGGTGGGTATCGCAAGTCATAAAAGTTGCACCGCAAGACCACGCGCAAGTGTGAAGTTTTGAATAATTCTAATTGACTCAATGCTCAAACAGCACTGAACTTCGGCACAAAACCAATTACCAAAACAAATTAAGTACGCTACTTAATTAGTAAGCAAAAAATTATTGATTTCCTTTAAAAAATATTAACATTTGAAGTGCATCGCTTAACCCTTTTGGCGGAGAACGTCTTTACACCTAATGTAAAAGCAGAGCTGGGCACCCGCTACTTGAATAGTAGCGTCGCTACCGCTGCCGCTATTTGACGTTTAAAGCAGCGGCGCTGCCGCTACCGCTGCTTGATTTACAAAAGCAGCGGCGCTTCCGCTGCCGCTAATGGGTTCAAAAACAGCGGCGCTGCCGCTATTCGCTGCCGCTACTTAACAAAACAAAACAAATTTTTTTTTTCTGAAGTTACAAACCAAATGGCTATATACCAAACACAAACTTCGCTATTCATCACTAAAAATAAACTATTGGACTGTAACAGTACGATTAAGTTAATTAGAAAAACGATCAAAGAAAATAGAACGCGAGGAACAAAAGCCAGTACTGCACAATGCATAATTAAAACCTTGTCTTTTGATTACCAATAACGAGAGCAACCAGTGCTTGTGGCTGTCAATCAGGATTAACGAGGACAGCGACGAAAACTGTTAAGTGATAACGTGAGAAAAACAGAACTATTTTGTCGTTTTGGATTCAGAGCAACAAGTGTCATTACGGATTAAAAGAATCGAAGACAAAAGCTTTATTTTATTGTTTACATTTCTTAATTGCAGTTTAAAAGAATGTTCTTTAAAGTTTTTTTGCAGTAGCGGAAGCGGCAGATTTATTGCTTTCACAGAAGCGCTGAAGCGCTGTTCGCTACTGGGCCTCAAATATAGCGGCGCTGCCGCTTTTCGCTGTTAGCAGAAAAAAGCAGCGGCGCTTCCGCTATTAAAAAAACAGCGGCGCTGGTAGCGCCGCTACTGAACAGCGGCGCTGTGCCCACCTCTGTGTAAAAGACTTTCAGCACCCGCACTTAAAGGAATCGGGGTGTTAAGATATCCCACTAAAAAGTCTTCATGTGGTGGTGAGCCAACGACTTCGGAGTCGTTGTTTTTTTGTAATGGGTCGTCAAGAAAATCCTTTACCAGCTTCGATACATATTTCGTGCTTCTGGAGCTATTAGCATCACTCTCTGACGAATGGAGCACGCTGAAAAATCATCACGTTTTTTGTTCAAGGAAATTGTCAAATTGAACCATCCAAGTATTAAGTATAAGAGCTACAAATGCTGTTACTCCTGTGTGCAATACCTTTCGCAAGTTTTCGCTGACTAGCAAAAAAAATTGTAATTAATAGTTTTTGTTGTGTCTTGTTTTTGAATTACGGTAAAAAAGTCAGACTGTTGCGAATAACGCGTTTAATGCCCAAAGCAAGCTTAAGATTTCGTAGAAACGAGTAACATATTAATTTTCTAGAAAAAAAATTAAAAAAAAAAATTTCTATTTAAAATTTGATTTTACTGTACAAACATTTTTTAAATACTCAATTAGAATTTTTTTTGAAAAATCGGCAAAAAATATTTTAGAGCAACGTTTCAGCGAGAGAAGGCCCCTGCTGTAAATCTAATAGAAATTTTGCAAGCAGTACAGAGTTGTAAACGGGCCGACTGGTTCAGGCCCGAGCCCGGCCCGAACGCGAAAATATAAGCCCGAACCCGAAAACTAATTTGAAGCCCAAATCATACCCGAAAAAAAACGAAAGTTAAGATAGGCCTGAAAAATTTGGCAATGTTGCCAAGTTATTTTGATAGTATTTTTGTGCGCCTAAAACAAAAAGCACGTCTCAGGCCCGAACTAAGCCCGAAATTTTTGTCAACTTTAGGCCCAAACCCGACCCGAAAAGCCCGGCCCGACTTACAACTCTGAAGCAGTAGACGAATTGAATTTCTCATGACGACGCTTTTATGAACCTACTTCATCATTGGCGGAGCCAGAAGGGTGGGTGGGGAGGGGGGGTGAAGGCTCGCTTTCTAAATTGAACAGCCACCAATGATAAAAATACTTACAACAAAGCTTAATGTTTCTTCAGTTTCTTTTAGTATTTTCGCGCTCAAGAGTATACATGTACAACAAACTAATATTAATATTGACGACCAGATGGCCCGGGCTCCCTCAGATCACATTTTTACTAACCAATTTAAATGGGAGAAATTCAGTTTTTGTCCTAAAACTTGCAACCTCTGACCCTCATTTAAACAGTTCGTAAACTTAATGCAATAACATGACTACGTATAGTAACCATCTATTGCACCCATCTCAAATAGCAATCCACTTCAATCTCGCCAGTTAATTTTTCCGCTACAAAATACTTTTGACAAAAAAAGCAAATTAGCTAGGGAACATATGGTTATTGAACAAATTATTGAATTTGAATTGAGGAGCTTGAGCCCCTTAGTTGTACATGTGCTCCTAAAACTGGGTATTTTCATGATAAAACAAAAATCTCCAAGGCAAATGTTGCGGTACTATTTACTGCTAACAATAATGCAGGAGGCAATGTACCTTGCTTCTCCCGTCTGGGCCAAGTGACGTACAAAATTTAACCCCTATGTTTAAGATTTTAAACGTGTTTTGGATTTGATCTGTCAGTAAAGGAAACACTGAACAATTTAATTTTTTCAATTGACTTTCAAATCTAACAAAAATTTGTGATTTCAAATGGCTCTAAAAATGTGCGAATTGTGATCCAAATGGCATCAAAATAGCTATTTTTTTCAAAAAGCAATTACAAAAAACTGCCCAGCGGCTGGCCCCTAGACCCCAGTCTGTGATATCCCCAAACTCTGTCAAAATATTTGTATCTTAAATGTCCACTGATATCAAAAAAACTGGCACTCTCGGTCAGTGCCGTAGCCAGAGCAAACGAAGTGAGGGGGCACAAGCCAAAAGAGGGGAGGGGGCAAAAAAATTTGCGTATAAAAGCTGATCTTCAGATTTTGTACAGCTACAATCATGCGTAGTTTTAAAATAAAGCCGGCAGCGTTTCTTAGCTTGTTTCGTCTGCGGCCCATAATCGCCTCAAAAATTTATCTGCAGCAATGAATGCTACCAGACGTGCAACCAGGATTTTGCTGATAGGGGTGAACCAAAAGTAAATTTTTTTACACAAAAACTGCCTGATCTAGCCCCCGTGCTGAACAAACTGATGCAACTCAAGCGTGTCACAGACGGACGTAGTCATTAAATATCTAGTGACTGTGGACGGGGGCCTGGAAGCGGAGCCCCAAGCCGCAAGGCAATTTTTCCAATTTTGCCGCAAAAAAAGCGATTTTAGTGGAGCCGCCAGAGGCACGGGGGTCTGGGGGCGGAGCCCCCAGCGTTTCAAAATTTTGCATTTTTTTGCAAAAATAGTTAATTTTAGAGCTATTTTGATAAAAAACAATGCCTTTTTAACGTGGCTAAGAAATTGGCAGTGCAAACATGATTAAACTGGTTGCATAAATGGGCTATTTGGAGGTGGCTAATGGTAAAATTTTAGTTCTCTTATTTAGATGCTTGTAAATTATGAAATCGAATAGTTCAATAAAACTCACACGGAGTAATCTATTTCGTATACACTTTATAGAGAAAAATAATTGGGGGGGGGGGCTAATGAAAGAACTTTGAGAGAAATGATTGGTAATTAAGTAATACTGAATAGCCCCCCCCCCCATTGCTTAGTTTAGAGTATATTTGTTGAAATTTGATTGCGTATTTTTGACCATTTTTCAAATTTTTCATTTATTTGTGACTTTTATTTTTAACAAATTAGCCCCCTCCTCCTAAATATATGTTTCAAAAGATGTTTTAAATCACTATTTAGTCCACTCCAGTGCATTTAACAGTCTCAAAAGTGCTAAAAATGTAGTGTTTTTCTCATTCTGCATTTTGGTCGTCATGCCAATGGAGGGGGGTTATAGTTCCCCCCCCCCCCTGGCTACGCTACTGAGTCATTTTAATCGCATTTTGCACTTTTTGAGGTCATATGAGTAACTAAATTGCTAAAATTCAGAAGTCATATCAAAGAACTAAATTGCTAAACACACCTTCAGCCCCCCTCTTACTTCAGGCTAAGTCTAAAATACGTTTAAACGTTCGTGTTTTGAGGTTAAATTTTCTAAGTGACTTGGCTTAGGGGGCTAAAGCCCATTCACCCTAGTTGCACCAATGACTGCGACCTCAAATTAAGTCTTGAGAGTGCTCTAAAAATCAAAACAGCTATGGTCTTTGAAAAAAAAATGTTTTCACGTTTTGTTTCATGTCATAATCACTAACAAAGTGGAAGCACCAGTAACGATTCTGCAGACTTACATGTCTCTTCCATGACACGTCCGTAAAGGCGTGTTAATAATACAACGGAATATTGCGTCAGATTTATGTACAACAGTTGGTTTTCGCCAATTGCGCAAAGAATCGAGAAAATGTTAAAAGATAATTATGTTCGAATATTGCGTCAGATTTATGTACAGCAGTTGGTTTTTGCCAATTGCGCAAAGAATCGAGAAAACGTCAAAAGATAATTATGTTTGAACGGAATTCATTTTTCTATCATTGCCTGTTGTCTTGTGGTTACGTGATGTTCCA
Organism: Trididemnum nubilum; assembly: GCA_963965965.1. NCBI lineage: Eukaryota > Metazoa > Chordata > Ascidiacea > Aplousobranchia > Didemnidae > Trididemnum > Trididemnum nubilum. Next base: position 35,111,228 of record OZ014469.1, on the reverse strand, counting down.
AAAACAGTATTTTGAGTAAGCCAAAATGGGGGGGACAAGCAACCGTTAGGGTGGGGGTGCACGGCCCTCTGGTCCCCCCGTAGCGACGGCACTGTCCTAGGTTAAGCCGTTTAAAAATTGATTTTCGTTCAAAAGAGTCCCATTGGGGGACCATCCCATTACCACCAACTATGCCAAAAATTTGTATGTTAAATAACAACTGATATCAAAAAATTGGCTGCCTCAGTTAAGCCATTAAAAAAATTGATTTTCGGGGTCCATTTGGGGAGTTCTCGGCAGGGTGGTACCCCAAATTACATCAAAATAATTGTTTGTTAAATATTTACTGCTTTTTAAAAAAAACTGGCGCCCTAGATTAAGCTGTTCAAAGAAGTGATTTTTGGGGGTTCGATTTGGGGCCCCCGGGAGGTAGTACCCCCAAACTATGTCAAAATATTGGTCTCTTAAATATCTACTGACAAAAAAACTGGCTCCCTAGGTTAAGCCATTCAAAAAATTGATTTTTTGAGGCCCCATTTTGGGGGCTTCCTGGGGAGTGGCCCCCAAAAATTTGGGAGACAAAATTGCGTTTGCAGTTCAACAACTTTGCACAAAAATTAGATTTTGAGGTTTTGTGGTTTAGGAGAAGAGCGTACATAAGATTTATCAAGAAAAAATTGAAAAACAAAAGGAAAAAACCTCATCGCGCCCAAGAGTGGATTGGTAGAAACTAGGGATGAAAGGATATCTTTAGATATATAACCATGTGAAATATTTTTTGCCGTACTTAAGCCGTTTTTGACTGAGACCGCTTTTAACACCAAGCTTTTGGGGCGGTTTTTGGGTCCTAAAACCAAAGTCACGTGACTAATTGCCTTGAAATTTGTTACAAACATGTAACTTATTAATCTCAAACTGGGGAGTTCTCGGCAGGGTTGTACCCCAAATTACATCAAAATAATTGTTTGTTAAATATTTACTGCTTTTTTAAAAAAATAAATAAATGGTAATGGTAAATGGTAAATGATACATACCATGAATCCTACAATAAACTTTAATTGTAGCAAACTGCTGTCAAGATTTCATGCAGCTAGACCTAACCGTTCTCGAGTTACAAGCCAAAGTCTGAAACTTCGCACTCGTTGGTTTAAAAATTGCCGCGTAAAAACAAAGGAACTCGTGACGCAAGCGTCGATCGTTCCAACAAGACGCAAATCTCATAAAAAAAATTGAGAGTTTGGCGAAAAATCCCCTGATGTGAGAACATCACCACATGTAAAAACAACGGCAGAAACATATGGGCCTACCTAGACATATCTGCTGATAGTTATTTATGTTTGTGTATTGCAGAGTTACAGAATACTGTTTTTAGGGCTGAAGGCCACTTTTGATGTTTGCAAGTTGCCAGTCTGTAGTTGTGATCTGTGGTGCTAGTTCCAGAGCTGGCGTACTACAAGTGGAGAATTTGGGTTTATAAAAAAAAAGATTTATACGGGTAGTAGCCTACCACAGTAGCGGTAGTAGCCTACCACAGAACAGACTGACTTCATTTCAGATTCATACCGGTAGTAGCCTACCACAGTACAGACTGAGACTAGATCCTGGATCATGATTCGTGAAATAATGTGTCGTGTTAAACTGTTACAGTGTATTGTTTACGTTTAGTTTTAAGTTAGGAAGTGGCTACCGGTATTTTGCCTCTAGCAGTCTAGAGGCAAAATAGTGTTTTTCCTCTGTTTGGGTTAAGGTTTGGGTTAGGGTTGGGATTAGGGTTAGAATTAGGGTTGTTAGAGTTTGGGTTAGGGTTAGAGTTTGAGTTAGCATTAGGCTTAGGGCTATTTTGGCACTTGCGGCAAAATAGCAGTTAGGACTATTTTGATTCCAAATGGCAAAATAACATGGGGCTATTTTGCCTCTAGAGGCAAAATAGCCACTGCCATATTAAAAATAGGTGCTTGTTTTGTGTTGTTAATTTGGCCAACTCTTTTTTTTTAGCTAATTTAGCTTAAATCAACATGAATCAGTGTAGATACTATATAATAATTGGTAAGACACAGTGTTAGGATGAATATCCTGTGAATGTGACCTTAACTTTGGTTTAAGCTCGTATAATATATGACTCACCATCACACATACTGAAGCGGTAATGTTTATACCAGATACGGTACTCTAGGCTATAAGGACATGAGTTGTTATGCTTGGAATTGGCAGCATAAGGAATTCGAATAGGATTTGGATTGGAGGTTGAAAAAAGTTATGTGCTGCTGAGCGATACTAGTACCAACTACTAATCTATGATGACCTAGTGATTTCACAGAGGTGGGCAAAGCACAATTAAAAGCGTAACTTCTGCAGCCTCTGCAATTGCGGAAGTTGCGTTGCGCTATAATTTTTGATTTTGAAACATTGCTGAAGTTGCGTTGTGGACTAAAGTCTTAAAATTTGTTTTGCTTTAATTGCACTGCGCTTTCAATTTTTTTTTTTTTTTTCGGTTAATAGGGCAATTTTATACATTGAACTTAATTTTGTTTCATTTTGATTGTAATTTTGATAAATGTCCGCTTTCTTCAGCAAATTATTTGCTCTTTTTGTCTGAAATTGCAAAAAATGCAGTATTTGCATTGTGTCGTGAAATTTCAAATGTGGAAGTTAGGTTGCGCTTTAACTTGGTATAAAAATGCTGTTCTGCAATGACGGAATTGCATTGCGCTTCAACTGAATCAAGAAGTTCATTGCAGAAGTTGCGCTGCACGTCAGAAATGTGAAAAATTGAATTGCACATTTGCACTGCTCTTTTACTGGTTGAAAAGATCGTTGAGTTTTGTTGTGCTACGCTTTTAATATAGTGTTATTTGTGCCCACTTCCGTGATTTTGTGAAACCTGTGTGAAATTGATTTGTATGCACTGTCTTTAGGTTAGCTTGAAACTTATCAAATTCTAAAAATGAATCAAGCAAATCTGGATGTAGTGTTTTGTCGAAGAGTTTGGAAACTATTTGGAATTTTATTTGAAAAATACAACTCAAAATCAGCCTTTATATTTTATACACTTGTATTTTTATCTCTAATAAGTAAGTAGCATTGAACTATTCAGTATTATTGGGTCTTAGTGATTTTGGGATGTTTGTTTTTACTCTGCTATATTTGATAGATGAGCATTGAAATTGAATTTGATTTGATTATAACTAAAATACTGCTAAACCTAGAAAGTTAGATTTTGCACACAATATGTGGTAAATGAAAGCATCAATTATGCCAATTTTTGGAATACTTGGTTACATGGTCATGATTTAGGAAACCAAAAACCCAGAAAAATGGCCATTTATATGCCCAAAGTTTTTTAACTTGCCAATTATATTACTCTAAAAACTGCTTACATGGAAAGTTAAAATTTGGACTCAATATGAATACAACTGAATGTTTTTAATGTAATAATGCCATTTGCATTGTTTAAGTGTAATAAGGCCAATCACGCCTCCAAAATAAGGCCATTTGCATTGTTTTTAACTGTAAGTACCAAAGCTCGATAACTCTTCACTTTTATAAACTAAGCGTTTTAAAAATTGTAGAACAGTATGCATTTGAAGTTGGAAAAATGATGTACCAACATTCCAAACATGCTCTTCCTCCCAGTATCTCCTCGTTTTTTTCTCCTATTTTTTCTAACCACAGTCGTCATACCCGATCCACAACCAAGAAAAACCTGTATATTCCTAAATTCTCCTTTTACAATGCCAAAAGTCTATCAAATACCAAGGCGCCAAAATTTGGAATGCTATTCCCATCAACATTAGAGATCAAAATTTCAATAAATTCAAAATTAACTTTAAAAACTCACTTCTCGGAGAAATACCAAAAATAATAAGCAATAACATTTATTTTTAAGCATTTTTTTACTTTATTTTACAATCAACAATGCTTGCACACACATTTTTTTCTTTTTCATGTTTCAAAATTCCTTTTGCCGCTGTTGCTTTTGCAGTAAGTTACTTTTGTAGATGCTTCAGCATCTATTCTTCAGGGTGGCTGCTTGACGTGAAGACCTTTATCGGTCCCTTTGCAGCCTCCTGTGGAACCTGGATTGTCTGAATGTATTTGAGTTATTGTTTTACACCGCATTTTTGTCCGCATCCACTAAATAAATCATTTCTGTTCCATTCTAATATCAATTTGGGGACATTATAAAGGACAATTTTAAGGGCAGAAAATTGGCAAAAATTGCACAGATTTAAACTGTTGTATCTCAGTAAGTACCGTATATACTGGTATTGATAAAAAAAGTTGTGGGTTTGGAACACACTATTGGCCAATGATCAATTGACCAGCATTCTTTGAGTTATGTTTATTTAACTCGAATGAGTACTATTTATTTATTTATTTTTCTTTTTTAGGTTGGGTTGTGTACTTTTAAACCATGATATGCAGAGAAATCGATCTTTAATTGATTGCAGATCATACCAAGAAGAACGAGTGCCTACCTGAAATCAAAGATCCCACATTGGGGGTCCCTCTTAAATAAGCTCTTAAAAATTTTATACTGTACATGCTAGATGAGTGAAATTTTCATGATGGGTGTAAAAAAAACAAAACAAACTTTGGGGTGTCATGATAATGGGTCTTCAAAATTAAAAATGTTGAACCATCCCTAGCTAGATAGATGAAATTTTTAGGATTGGTTATTATAAAAGAAAGATGAAACATTAAAATATAAGTTTAGAAATCAAATCAGCCTGGCATACTTGATCAAAAATCCAGCAAACATGTTTTGCCTTGACGGCATTCTGATCCTGGAAAATATAAAAACAGTTTGTGGCAGTGGCGCACTCGGGGGGGGGGTTCCGGGGGTCAAAACCCCCCCTTTTGGAACTCAAAAACAACATAATTTTGTTGATATAAACAGTTTGTAACACTTTGCCATATTTACTTTTCACTAAATAATCACTTACGATGTTGTTTTAGGGCTGTAATTTGATCCTGCAAGATAAGATGTTGTTTTAGGGCGGTAATTTGATCCTAACATTATTTACCAAGCAATTGAGATTTTTGCATTTGTTTCAATTACAATATTGCTTCTACGGCGCAACTACGAGACCGATATATTGTGTAACTATGCGTATTTGTTATATCCATTGAATAATGGATAATATTATACCCAATCATAAACTTCTAAGCAGAACATAGCTTGACACTAAAAAGAGACAAACGTCATTTAGTGAAAAAAGTCGTCCTTGTGTAAAAAAAACCTACTAAGCCAAATGCACTTTTTTCCCTTAAAAAAGCAAACAAATCCGCTGTTTGAAGACGAAAAGCACTACAAAATTACATTCAAACGTAAAGATTTTTGTTCTGCAAACGTATTCAGGAATTTAAAAGTGGCTTTTGATAGCGTCAGAGCTATCATTTCCAAATGCTTTTTTCTATATTTTTGCATTAATCTTATAGTATTTTAGGTGATTTTGCAGCATCATGCATCATAATAACAACCCATTGTCTATTTCAGTGTAATCAACCTCTGTATATACCATCGCATTTTAGTTTTTCTTCATTTTAGCGTAGATTCATGAAGAGAGTTGGATGAAAACATTAAATCTAAAACAGCCTGAGTGGAAATTATAGCTCCGACGCTAATGAAAGCTATTTTGAAATTCTGTGCCACTAACAAGCTTTTTGAATTTAAAAACGCATTGATTCAAAAAATTTAAGCCAAATTTGCGATCTTTCAGCATATGAACATATTTCGGACTTGACCGGTATAAGTGTGCAGGGGCTGATTGGACTGAGCAAAATAAATTCTTTCAAACGCTTCCAAATCTTTGTAATTTAGCTTTTTGTAATTGCTCTAAAAACGTTCAAATGGCTTTAAAATGGCTATTTTTTTTGAAAACTTGCAAGAATTGCTTAGTGGCTGGAAGCGAAGCCCCCAAGCCCTTATCTTAGTAATTTAGCTGTTTCTAATTGCTCTAAAAATGTTCAAAACGTCATCCAAATGGATATTTTCTGAAAAATTGCAAGAATTGCTCAGCGGCTGGGGGCTTTGGTTCCAGGCCCCCACCTAAGGATTTAGCTTTTTCTAATTTCTCTAAAAACGTGCAAAACGTCATCCAAATGACGTTAAAATGGCTACTTTTTTCAGAAAAATTGCAAGAATTGCCCCGTGTAATCTTGCACCCAATCTTCACAACCAACAGCTTTCAAAATCGTTATTATGAGGTTTTGGAATCAACAAATGTTGTAACGATACAACTATTACCGCGAAGCCCTGTTTGACTATAACTAAATTAACCACAATTGGGTACTGGTTGCTTTTTGAAAAATTCAAACCCCCCGTTTAAAAATTTCTGAGTGCGCCCCTGGTTTGTGGTAATCTACCAGCATATTTTTGGAACCATAAGGCACACCTAAAACACTTAAATTTTTTAAAACATTTAGCTTGCATCTTATGTATGGATCAGGTTACACTCTTAAGCAATCTTGAGCTAGAAAGATAAGGTTTTCAATATGGAAAAAAAAAGATGAAGCATGACAAAATTTTGGGGTGCCTTATTGGGAAACTAGGAATCCTACCAAAAAAGGCCCTTCATGATTAAAAAGTTTTTAACTGCTTGAGCTAAAAAGTTAAAATTCTCAAAATATGCAAATATAAAAGAAAGATGAAGCATGACAAAGTTTATTTTCAATGCCACGTTGAACGGGTCCTCCAAATGGGCCCCTGAAATTTTAAAGCACTTGAGTTAGATAAATAACCCTTGAAGGATTGGCAGGTGTAAATGGAATCAATGTTATTATTGGTGATTGATCAATACTATAATGTGGGTACTGGTGGTAGTCGTATACTATTGATACTAATGTGCATACTTGAGTAATTGTGTTTTCTATCTTGTACTTAAAAAATGTAATTAATTGCTGTAGAATGTTGATTATTATTTTCAGGGATTGGTAAAAAGTGTTACAGTAAGAGATATTACAGAACAGGCATTTATCTAAGTTTTTACCACAACATTAATATTTTGTAAGGCCTACACCTGCCTGCCTCATAGCCTGCATTCTTTATACTTTAAACAAATTGCAAAAAGGAGGAGAACCAAGCTATTTTGTCTGATTAGTGTTTCAATCGCTTATTGTTGCAGTTCGATAAGAAGAACTAAGTAAATCATTGCAGTTTCCTATTTATACACCCTTCAAAACGATTTTTTAAGGTGACTACCCAATCTTATATGAAAATTTAGGTTAGAGGTGGTCAGAATGCACAGGCATTTCCAGTTTTGCTCAAGTTTGTCAATCCATCTAATTTTCTCTGAATTATTAGCTGTGTGGGTTTGTCTAACTCAATTAGTTACGCAAAAAAATAAAAGAAATTAAAAATAGCTGAGTAGACACGTTTGTAAATGAATTTGAAAAAAGACTAATAAAAAATTCAAATTGATTTCCATGTAAGCTGTAAAATGTGGAGGGGGTGCCTTAATTAGATCCAGTATTGTGTGTGCCATTGAAGATAATCATATAATATTTAACTATTATTTTGGTTTTAAGTGCAGGTTGTCATTTATGCAGCTGGATTGGTTCCGTCAAAATTTTTTGAAGTTTTGGGTGCAAAAGATGCAAGTGGTTTTCCATCTCTTACTATCTATGCAATTTTTATTATTGTACTAAATGCAGTGGTAGGTTTATATTTATTTTTAAAAAGTACTTGTAATTACATATGTTTACCAAGTTGTTTTGGCCAGGAGACTGGAAATTTTTTGATTCAAGTTGCCAAATGTCCACTCATCTACCGCACTTGATGAAGGGCTGAGGCTTCACACTTTTCCTTTTAATGCTAAACGTCAAGCAAGGAAACTGTCATTATGTATTAATTTTTATATTTTTTTGCTTTGATCTGACTGGGGATCAAACCTAATCTGCAACTTCAGTAGCAACTTTTTTTTCCACTCCCCCTCTAAAGTATAGCTAAGTTACTTTACTGTTTTTTTTTTTTTTTTGACAGATTCATGTTGTTTTGTCATTGCTTTTTATCTATGTCCAAAAACTGGTGTAAGATAGGTAAATACAGGGTGTTCCAAAATGGTTGACCCCATTCTAAATACCCATATCTCAGAAACTACTTGATGGATCATAATGAAACCTAATACACTTTATGTTGAAGGTCATAAGTTTTATTGGCTAAATTTACAAAGAAAAGTACAAACGTTTGTTGATTCTATGACAGATTTTCATAAATGTTCAATATGAGCGTCGCCTGTGACTCTGCACACGTTGAGTCGGTATTTGAGCTCGTGCCAAACTCGCTGTAGCATGTCTTCGGTAACAGTTTCCAGTGCAGCTGTAATTCTCTGTTTCATTTCTTCAATGTTAGCTGGAAGAGGAAGTACAAAGACTAGTCCTTTCACATAACCCTAGCGGAAAAAATCACACGGTGAAAGGTCGGGTGATCGTGGTCTGGGGTTGTGTGAAAGGACTAGTCTTTGTACTTCCTCTTCCAGCTAACATTGAAGAAATGAAACAGAGAATTACAGCTGCACTGGAAACTGTAACCGAAGACATGCTACAGCGAGTTTGGCACGAGCTCGAATACCGACTCAACGTGTGCAGAGTCACAGGCGACGCTCATATTGAACATTTATGAAAATCTGTCATAGAATCAACAAATGTTTGTACTTTTCTTTGTAAATTTAGCCAATAAAACTTATGACCTTCAACATAAAGTGTATTAAGTTTCATTATGATCCATCAAGTAGTTTCCGAGATATGGGTATTTAGAATGGGGTCAACCATTTTTGAACACCCTGTACATAAAATAATCTGTGTAAAACTACTACTTAAGAAAAAATATTTCCTGCGAAGTATTACCTGCAACCCTGAGGCTTACTGCAATTTTTATTGTCGTTGAATTGTGATGGCATGAAGCAGAAATCTTTTTAACTGTTAAAGGCAAAACAAAATGTTGTGATTCTTTTTTATGATGCAAATTGTTTCACGATTAATTTTTTTTTTCCAGATGAAGAGCATGCTGAATTATGTATCTCGAATTCTGTACTTGACATGGAGGCAGCGATTATGTGCTAAGCTGCATGAAAAATATTTTGGAAATATGATGTTTTTCCAGCTAAACGTTTTGGATAATTCTCTTGACAATATGTAAGATTAAGAGTAAATGGCAGAGCTGGAGCTCCAGAGCCAGTCATTTTTGCCGAAGCCTTTAACTGCACTTGTTGTGGAGCTCGAGTCGGAGTTGCAAAAATCTACAAGCTTCAGCTTCGACTTTTCTAAAAGGAAAAACCATGCCCTTGGAAGCAAAGCAAATGCCCATATAATTATTTAAAACCTGAAATTACTTTTAACTTTAAATGCTTCCGTGTGTTAGTACGTCCGTGGTTTTTCAATGTGGATGACAACTGGATGTTGGGTATTAATAGTCAGTGGCGCAACCAGGGGAAAGGCGTTAAGAAGGCTGAAGAAGCCTCCTCTCCCTTTGTCCAAGTCACTTTGAAAATTTAACCTGACTTTTAATGCTTTCAAATGTGTTTTGATTTCACAAGTATATGTAAGGGAGGTGGAGATAACGAGGTCGAGAAAATTAATTCAGTCAAAGGGCTTCTAAATCTTAACGATTGCTTTTTTCAAATGGCTCAACAAATTTGTGAAATACCATCCAAATGGTGGTAGAATGGCAATTTTTCCCAAAAAATAACTAAAGTCGCCCAGCTGCTGGAAGTTCCACTCCCAGACCCCATATCTTCCTGGGGCTTGGGGCTCCTGACCCTCGACCCTTGTTTGAAGCACAGTCAAATTTTAGCTTTAGGTTCAAGCTCCCTCCTTTTTAGCAAAATACTGGTTGCATGTCTGTCAACAGTTGACTTCATAGATCAGATACTGAAACGAAACTTTTTGATTTTATTGCGACTGGCAAGTGACAATGATGCGGAGACGGATACATACTAATGGCTTTGCAGCCTTGGTAGATAGTCTGTGGTGTAATGTTGCAGAAAAGATTGGAGGCTAGTTGCACTCAACTGCAGAGCATTTTGTTGTACTACTACGGCTTTTAAGATTTGCAAGTGGATAATAAATTTTTAAAGCATTGTGGGTTTCTGAATTCACTGGGCTGCATACTTTGCCATAATAAATTCTACTTTATAGACCCTAAGATATTTTTCTATGAGGATGATCAATTGGCTATCCTAGTAGATATCTACAATTGCTTTTTAATGCCATACAAACTTTCGTAGTAGACAGAGTTAGGGCTGTTGCACAACTCAAAAATGTTTTTTTGAAGAGTTGCTTTCCGTATTTACTATTTTCATGCATACCAGTTTTCTTAACTAAGACCTCAATCAGTTTCTGTGTTGTGCAGGGATCAGCGCATCACTAGAGATGCCAATATGTTCACTAAAGAATGGTCTACATTGATGGCTAAATGGGTAGTTTTGCCTTTTACAATGGTTTATTATTCTTACCAATGCTTTGTCAGTACAACGTGGATTGGCCCAGTTATTATCTACATATATTTTATTGTTGGAACAATTATTAATCGTCTCATTATGGCTCCCATAATCAAGTTAAATGTTGAGCAAGAAGTACGTGAAGGGAATTTTCGGTAAGGAGTTTGCATTCATGATGATGCTTAAATGATAAAACTCCGCTGTAGTGTGCAAAAAAAAAAAAAAAATACCGATCAGTGGTGGAGTAGATAGAGTGTCTGCTACTGTAACGGTAGACTTGAGTTTGTTTCCCGGTCAAGTAAAACCAAAAACTAAAAATTGGTATTCGCAGCTATCCTGCTTAACGTTCAGCAATCAAAAGGGACAGTGTGAACTGTGAAGCCTCCATCGTGTTTTGGTAAACAGGTGGGTAGGTGGCAGCTTGACTTGAAGACCGAAAGATCCCTTAACTGTTTCCTGACCAAGGTAACTTGGTGAATAAACATTAAATTTCGATTAAATATATGAAGTCCAAATTGCCGTAATTTATCATCCGGCTATCAGCAATGACAGTACTATGTGAATAAACATAACTGGGTATAGGGCAAACCCACTCTCTTGGTGTTGAGCTGGGTAAGTTAATACGAATTAGGGAATTGTCTTTAATTTTTTCACTGTAATACCGGTACTAGAAATTGGTCAGTTTATTCACCAATTCCATTTGTATTGCTAGTTAGTGGATAATGTTTTTTATCCTTTTTTGCACCAAATTAGCTCGTATAATTTTTGTGCAGGTATCAACATCTAAATGTTAGAGTAAATTCTGAGTCAATGGCTTTCTTTCGCGCGGGAGATATTGAGTTTAGTAAAAGCAACGAAAAACTAAGGGTATTGTTGAAGACTTTAATGTCACTTTACAATTGGTCGTTTTGGTTGAATTCTGCAGTCAATATTTTTGATTACGTCGGAGGCATCCTAAGCTATCTAGTTATTGCAATTCCTATTTTTGCTGGTTTTTATGATGATCTTGCACCAGAAGAATTAAGTGCATTGATTAGCAGGGTAAGCTGTGGAGTGTACAATTTTTAGTTTTCTTATTTGTTTATTTAATTGAACTGGTTTTGTGCATTTTGGTGTAATAGTTGTTTATACTATACAGATAACAATATTGACAAGTTTGGAGTTTAAATGATTTATGAAAGTGAAAGATACAGTCTGACCAAAAAAAAATCTTTTAGCCATGATAGAATTGGATATTGGTCCATGCTTTTTAAGTGAGAAAGCGGATTGAATTTTAACTGTTCTTGGCTAAAGCAGCGTAATAGCATCCAGGAACACACCTAAATGTCGTGGACTCATAACGTCCATGCTTGACTGTCCAGACCTTCAAGTATGATTACTCAAGTTTTCAAGTTTAACCGATGCAAAAGTAGAATCATTGACTTTGTGCGTTACTTATATTTGTTTGGTTTTACTGTAGTTTCGTTTACCGCAGTTGCCACGCGCAAATACTTTATTTATTTACTTGTACTGTATGATTACTTTTGATGAAAATATCACGGTTTTCAACAATAGACCAGAAATGCACGAGGAAAATGAGCTCTGCTATGAAGACTTATTTTTCGAGTGCTTCTTACAATACGCATAGCTTCTTAGAAAGAATCAGCGGTGAAGAGCCGTTTGCAACATGGTTTAGAACAGTGCTTTACATTGGGGTGCGTGGTGCACTCTAGGGTGCACTCGAAGTGCTTAGGTTGCGCCGCTACGAAAATGGTTGGCATATTAAGCATCACACTATTTCGCAGTATTTGTTATATTTATTTTTGGTTCATAAGCAACAGACAAACGGCCATTATTACCGAATAAACTATGTAGTTGTGTTAAGAGAAATTCCATCACACAGGTTCAGTCGCACACATCGATACATTAATTAGGTGAACAGTTCAAAAAAGGAGATCAATCCTGCTGTGCATGGTATTTTTGCAGGTTAACTTCAAGACTTAAAGCGCCTCAGTTTGAATTTTAAGCCTATAGAGTGCTTGAGTCCGTCACAAGATTTTTAAGAGTTCACCTTAACGGAAAAGGTTGAAGAGCACTGTTGTAGATTAGTAGAATATTTGGTTGGCCCAAAAAACCCACGCTACCATTTAAACTACCAGCTGGCAGACATTACATGTCTGATTGTATGTTTTTATTGCAGAATTCATTCGTTTGTATATATCTGATCAATTGTTTTTCGCAACTCATAGACATGTCTGGGACAGTTGGCGACATTGCGGCCCATACCCACAGGTCAGTAGGTACAGCAGAGCAAAGCACTTGATCGTGATTTAAAGGACTTGCTCAGCTTCAATCATTTGCAAGAGGATTATTTACTATGCCTTGTAGCTGCAATATTTTCAATATGTTCCTACGCGGTAGCACACTTTTAATTCCTTTTTTGGGTGGGGAGGGGGTGGGGTTGCAAAGAGAAAATGCGCCCTTCTGTGGTTATGGTTGAAAATGAAATTAACTTCATTCATGCTCCTCGTAATTAAACACCCTTCTGCTAATATTGCTTACAGAGATACTACTTGTTTGCTGCAAAATTACTGCACTTTATTTTTTTATAAAAACACTAGACTCATTTTTTGATACAGAAAGTTCAGTAGAAATTAACAATTATTAAAATAATTAAAAAAAATCTCTACAGACTGTTTCCCCCTAATGGGTTCTTCAGGTGGGGTGGAAACTAAACAAAAACAGTGAAACACCTCAAGTCTGAACGAACACCACCGAAATTTGAGGTGTTTTACTGCCTTTGTTTAGTTTCCACCCCACCTGAAGAACCCATTAGTGGTAAACAGCCTGTTGTGGGGTTTTTGAATTTTCTTAATGATTTTAATTTTTAAGTTAGCTTTCTGAATCGTTGATCGGCTCTGACTCTTGCACTTTGAAACTGGAAAGACAGTGTGCAAGACTCATTTTTGCTCAATTTCAGAACAATGCCAACATCGACTTGAAAATAATGAATAACGCGGGCCAAACACTAAGAGTTTTCGTTTCTTTTCTCTATTATCTTTGTTGATTTGTTTGAAGACTTTTTCAGTAATCATGATCACTAACGTTTAACTAAGTACGAAAGAATTTGGATCACTTTTTCTCCAGTAAAATTTCTTTTTAAAAAACAAATAAGTGTAGTTATCGAAATATTTTATAAAACGTTTATTGAAACTTTGTAAACTGTGCGCAGGTTAGCCCAAGTGTTCGAAGCAATAGATGAAACAAGTAACGACAAAACTGATCATGATGACGCATTAGAATTCTCTTATGACAATGAAAGTTACCGCAACGAGAATCATAACTTAATCACCGCCAGCAGCAAGAATGATGAAGAAATCGAAGCTCTTACAAACAAAAACCTACAGTAAGCAGTTTCTATTAAGTGTAAACAAATAGCACTTTCGCTTACTTGCAGCTTTGATTTACGTTGCCAGATCAAGGGCTTAATTAATGTAACCAAGCCGCTTATGACTTATACTGATAAAAGAAATCCTTCAATATTTAATGCTCGATCTACACTGTGCGTAAAATTGTGAGCGTACGAGCGTATCCTTAGTTTTGAGTAACGACCTGGCAGGTTGTTCGCTGGTAAGGCGTTACGCCGGGCGTACATAATATCGGTTTAAAATAGACTAAAAATACGCTCGTACGCTCACGACTTCACGCTTAGTTTAGACCGGGCATGAATCTTAAGCGCTTTTTTTTTATCAAAGCTAGCTTGACTAGCTTGTATATGTGTCTTCGTATACAATTGTATATGTGCTTATAGAGCCAATGGTCTTTATTTTAACCGGCTATGTTTACAATTTTTACAGCTGGGATGCTGGAGGTAAGGGCTATTTGATCGCCTTAAGACTAAAATTCAACTTAAGACTAAAATTCGTGGGATCACCTATTGTGAAAACATAGAAAGGTTTAAAATTTTAACCTGAATATGAAAATACTGCTTTCGGAAAATCTCAGTAGTTTAGTGGGTAGAACATCTGCTACTGAAACAATAGAATGAGGTTCGGTTTGCTGTTGGGAAACCCCAAAATTAAAACTCATCTTGGACCGTCAGCGTTACAATAGAGAACATTAGGTTTATATTGTTAATGTACGACAAATAGGCCCTGGGCAGGTGGTAACGTGACTCTGAAGATTGCAAGGTCTTTTCGCTGTCTCCTAGGTAAAAGCGGCTTAGTAAATAAAGTTGTGATGGCGGTTACCACGTTTTATTTTTTAGTTATGAAGACATATCTGCTAAAGGCGATAACAGTGGATCCTTTTTGTTTAATGACAACAAAGAAAAAAACTTTTTTACCTTGTCGGATGTAAGTTACAGTGTGAATTTGAGTGCGTAAAAGTAGAAGCAGGATTGCCAGATCCTGGAAAAGTCTTGTTTTTTTTTTGCTATCCTGGAAAGAATGTTGGTTTATAAGTCCTGGAAAATATCTGGAAGGTTTAAGTATTCAATAATAAGTACAAAAAAGTAGGTGCATGAAAGAGCTATAGTGAAACTTAAATTTTTAGTTCTGTAAAAATAGCCTTATTAAACAGTTGTGAAAAATGGTCTGAAAATGTACTAGAATTTAATTTTGCAGTTTCTGTGACAACCCATTAAAGGTAAAACCAAGAATACCAGAATAAGAATCACTAACGAAAATGATTATAATGCGTTAAATTTATATGATTTTGTTTCCACTTTTGTACCTCAGTGTTTGTTTTCGTTTCATTCTCTTGGTTCTTTTTTGAATATGAACCAAAAACGATCCAAAAAAATGCATATGTAAGAAGAATTTACGTTAACATCAAAACATTTTATTTTTCAGGTGACTTACTTTACACCCGACAATACTGTAATGCTGGTGGAATCTTTGTCGATATCAATTGAACAAGGCAAGAACATTCTTGTGTCAGGTGCTACTGGTTGTGGAAAAACAACTTTGCTTAGAATTTTAGCCGGTTTATATCTTCCAAAAGATGGAAAAGTGCAAAGATGGGTGAACTTTGGACCCCGTGGGGTCATGTATCTTCCACAGAAACCGCTTCTTACTGACGGGACTTTACAAGACCAGGTTTGTAATAAACGCTAAATTGTTATAACACAGCACACGTCACTTGTAAAAATTAAAATATAACTTAATTTTTACAAGTGCCATGCACTGTTTTATGATGTTCGCGCTGGCCAACGTTGTCGTTCACTTTTTTGAATCACTTGAATTCAAACTTCCCTTATTAAACACTGAAACGTAGGAAAACGTAGGAAATTGAGTCGCTTATACTCTCTGGTTTAATTTAAGAACCGTGGCTACAAAATACGTAAAAATACCGCCACTACGAATGCTGAATTGTTGCATACTGCAGTATTATCATAGAGGTTTGAATGATTCGTGTTCGTGAAAATTTTTGATTTACGAAATTTCTTCTCACTACCGTTTTTCAATGCTGAAAGTCAAGAGAGGGAAGCTATATTTACAATTCACAAGATCTTGATTGTCCAATGACCATTCCAGGAAGCTGACCTCAAGGCTACTGAGTTAACAAGTACAGTGAGAGTTGCATTGTCTACCATGTTAACTGACAATTAAATTTTAGGCAAGCTTTATTTTACTGGAAAATTTTCTCTACTTTTTAGATCTAAATCAAATCAAAACCAAATTAAGAACCTTACTCTAATACTAATTCTTAATCTAACCCAAACTCTAAATCAAACTCATATGTTAACCCTTTAAAACGAAATTGAAAAACGTGTGGATGGATATTCCATTCCTCATTCTCTCTTGGGTTTCTTTTGCTTAAAAATATTCAATAAAATAGTTGTTCCATAAATGTTACGTACAGTCAAACCTCGGTTTAACGGACAAATGCGGACCAACGACAGTCCGTTGTTGGAAAAAGTCCGTTAAACGAAAACGCAGTGTTCCTCACTCTGTTACAATTGTGTGCACCTCAACTGCTAACATAGCTTATCACAATGCAAGTAAACGGGGAATCATTATGTCTCTGCGACAACGTAGCACGATTTCTCGTTTCGTCGGCTATTGATTTTCGCTTGTAACAATTACATGTACAGCAGTCTATGCTTACGGAACGGTAAAATCCGAAGTCCGTTAAATCCGAAGTCCGTTAAATCGAGGTCCGTTAAATCGAGGGTTGACTGTATTTATTAATTTTTTTATTGTATTGTATTTGGGCGCAATAAACAGAAATAAAAAACGTAAGACCAGGTAATTATAAATTATTGCAGCCAAGACTCTTTGTGAAGCGAAACAATGGCTTTAGGCCAGATGCTAAAACATTGCTGTGGTTCAAGAGCCCTGAAGGAAAAAAGAAAAAGTAACCTGCATTAAAACAGTGAAACGAAAGAAAACAAACCAAGAACTGATAGCTGTCAATAATCAGTTAGTACGCTAAATTAGTATGTTATGATTCAAGTTTGTTCTAAGTAAAATTTTTTTTAATGTGATTTTGAATTTTGTGAAGCTTTTTGTGCTTCTGATTGTTTGGGGCAGATGATTCCAAATTTTGACTCCAAAAAATGAGATAGTTTGTTGGCAAACAGATTTTTTGTATTGGGGCAGAAATAAGTTGTTAGATTGTCTAGTTTGACGAGATCTAACATTGCAAGTTTTATGAAAAACATTTTCAAAGCAAGGAGGCAACTGAGTATTAATATGTTTATACACGAAACACGCTACATGAAGTTTAAACAAATCATTAACTTGAAGTATACCATGATTTCCATAAACATCATCAACTTTAGAAAATTTGTCGCGATAAAAAATACTCCGAATAATTTTATTGCACTGCTTTTGGATTTGATCCAGCGATACAGCATTTCCAGCGTGCCAAGTAGTGCTACAATAATTCTTATAATTTGTTGCAAATGCATGGTGTAGTGCAAGCAGACAGGAAACATTAGTAGACGATCAAATTCTGTAACGTATACCACACCAAATACGTAATTTTCATATTATTGTTAGCATGTGTGATTTCCTACTTGAAGTATTTTGAATATGAAGGCCCAAATAATTGAAGTTTGTTACTTTATCTACCACAGATTTTTTAATCTTTATTTGCATTCCAATTTTATCTTGTATGTTATGAGGTTGCGGCGAGAAAACCATAACTTATACTTTGTTTTTGAAATATTAACAGTAAACTTGTGAGAAGTTACCCAGCTGCTTACGCTATCCAGCATTTCGTTTTGCGGTTCGTGTTGCTTTTGTTTTGTTTGCTCCTGGAATGAGTAGAGTCATGTCATCCGCGTACATTATTGCTTGGTGGTCATTGTTAGTAAAAAGATCATTTACGTGTAAGAAAATAATAGGGGGCCTAAAGTAGAGCCCTGGGGTATCCCTAAAGTACTTGTTTTTGTGAAGATAAACAATCATTTATGCTGACCGCTTGTGTTCTATTACTGAGATAAGATTTTAGCCAATTATGAGAAAGTCTTCGAAACCCATAGCTGCCTAATTTTTTCATGAGAATGGACTGATCCAAGATGTCCTAAGATTTCTTTAATCAAGAAAAAGTGAAAGAACAATTTTATTCTGATTAAATTGTTTGGCTACTTCATTGATTAAGTACATACATACATGCTTATGAGGTAGAGTAATTGGGTCGAAAACCGAATTGGAAGTTAGATCGCAACTTATATTATGCACTAATTTTACGCATATGCTCAAGAATTACAAACAGTAACTTACAAAACTGATTTTAATTTTAGATAACGTACCCTTGCAGTCATCCTTATCCGGAGTACAGTGATAGCGCCAATGAAGAAAGGATGCAGAGATCATGGGAAGAAGTGGGGTTAAGTGAATTAGTGGAAAACTACGGCGGACCTTCGGAAAAGTGAGAATTCAAAAAAATATCTGGTTATGAATCTTTTGACTCAAATGTGGTAGTGATTATTGACGAATGCATTCGCTAGTCGGTAATTCAATGTGCTTTTATTTATTTGTTTGAGAGTGTTTGTGATTGTCATGCTCGAAACTCGACATAGAGCGCAGACAAAAGAGCTTTAAGATGCAAGTGCACACTGCACAGGGTCGTATTCACCCAGCGAGTTCAAACTGACGCTGAACTACGTTCAGTCGCACATATCGTATTCTCCAGAAAAAAATTTTTAAAACGGTGCTCAAATATCAGGTTTAGAGCGTCGAATTGAGCGGCCGACATTGGCGGTTTAACTAGCGATAGCATTGGAAAAACTCTGTTTTATTGCCTTTTCAGGAATTAATTGGGTGTGAAATAGCCTTGTCTGGTATTGTAACGAAACAGATATGCTTGCTGATTATTAAAGTTACTTGTTAGTATAGGCTTCTCACTAGCTACAAAAAGTTTTGCTGTAGCAGTGTTAATGCAAATGATACAAACTATGGTAATTAAACCGAATCAAATCTTTCATTATACTCGCTGGATTACGCCGAAGCGTGTAACGAGTTGGCGGGGCCCATCTCCGCGTCGTTGCGCCCGGGCAACACAGCTCCTTTCGAAGAAAAGTCGCAGCGGTGGCGAGCCGTTGGCAACACTGTGTCCGATTTGACCCGCCCGAGATTTGAACTTCAGACCTCCCGCTCCAGAGACGAACGCGTTACCGATTTTGATTTGATTTTTATGTAGTATTAAATATGTACTTTTTTTTATAAAAATAATTTTATAAGAATACAAGGCCCGGTTTTTCGCAAATTTTAAGAACAATGCCGGATTCAGGTTAAAGAACCAGAGCTAGTACAACGCAACCGAAAAGTTTGACGTCCTTCGTGGTCGACTCCTGGGAAATCATAACGACTTCCACTGGCAGTTAGGTGGCCAGATCAACCACCAACCCTGCAGCTGCAAAGCAGCTCGAGTCATAAGATGCACAGAGCTGGACAGTGCTGTTTCGAGCTTTTAGCTCTCATCCGCAGCCCTCAGCTTCTTTAACAAAGTTATTCCCCAGCTGTACAAGACTCTTGGCCGAACTGGACAAACCTTGAGGGCTTGCACAGAGGCAGAGGCTTTCTAGGGAATAAACGATTTTTCACTTGTGGTACTTAAAAAAAAAAAAACAAGTGAAAAAATCGCTGAACCCTTGTAGTAAGGATAGCCATAGGCTATGTAGTAAGGGTTCCCCTTGTGTGACCACGGAAATCATAACCGACAAGTTTGACGTCCTTCGTGGTGGACTCCTGGGAAATCATAACGACTTCCTAGCCCTTAAAGTTTGTCCAGTTCGGCCAAGAGTCTTGTACAGCTGGGGTATAACTTTCTTAGAGAAGCTGAGGGCTGCCGATGAGAGCTAAAAGCTCGAAACAGCGCTGTCCAGCTCTGTGCATCTTAGTACAACGCATTTGTAAAGAATCAACGGTACAACACCTTATGTTAACGTTTGCGATCATTCATTGATAGGCATTAGATGTGAGAAAGACAAAATACACTGGCATGTAAAAAAAACATTGGCTTAAAATTGGAGTTGGGAAATTGTGAAAAAACTAAAGCAGTTTCGGTATTTTCTTTCAAATTGCTTGGAAAATCTAAATGTATAATTTTCTTTAAAGCAACAAAAATTGCTATATTTTCAAAAAAAAAGTCACTAAAATTTTGGTACTTAGCTCTCGGCACAGAACTCCGTATTTTTTTAATGCCAAAAGGTTATAATCTTACTAATATACTCAATACGGTACCTCAATTCATTTTAAGAGCATAAATGCATGATATTTCGCAATATTTTTAGACAATAATTAAAAAAAATTCTTTGGAAAGAAATGATTTAACCAGAGAATATGGTTTGCGTTTAGAAAACTACTAAAAAAGTGGCGATCCAAAATGAGTGGACGTTTGCACTGGGGCCTTGACTGATGAAATTGAGGCCTTGATAATGACCATTTCTACGTTCATAATCTAGGTATACTCCTAATCACGCGTTGTAGCCTTGTTTCATTACCACGATACCGTTAATTATCATCAGCTGCTAATGTGTAAAACTTCAAAGTTGCATTCATTACTATTTTAAAAACTACTATTTTCGAATTATCATCAAAAACTTAACGAAATGCAATATCGTAAGCACTTTCGCGTTTAAAAATTGTGGAAGATTTACCGACCATATTATAATTTAGAAAAATTGTGTCCTCGGTCGTTGACCATTCCTGTTCTTGAAAAGTCGGTCCTTGGCCTCGGATTTTTTTTCGGTCCTTGGCTTTGGCCTCGAACTTCGTGTCCTCGACTCCACCTCTGATTATTGCCACTGCGTGCTTACACATTTTGCCATGAGCAATAGCGACTTTTATGACGGTGGCATTCCAGAGGAAGAGCATGACCAACCATAGCGAAGTTCTCAAAACTCCTTACTTCTGGAAGTATTACAAGGCAACAAGTTATTCAGAATTTTTTTAATATTGAAAAAGCAACACTTGACTTAACATGAAAACCACATAGTTTTTATTCACCAAGCAAAGCTCGGTACCTTCGAGGCAAGTTTATAAAAATTCATTTTGTATTTCTGCAATTTTTTCTTTGTACAATTCGATTTTCAAGTCCAGGAGCTGCATTTTCTTCTGCTGAATTGCCCTCATATTCGAGATTTGGTCGTCTATGAATTCTATTTTTTTTTGGTTTACCATTTTTCGGGTTATGTTTATTCCTTTTCGCTTTTTTCCGGTTATTATCTGTTCCCTGAGAAAAATTGTTTTGTTTTTA
The DNA here is from genome assembly GCA_963965965.1 of Trididemnum nubilum. NCBI lineage: Eukaryota > Metazoa > Chordata > Ascidiacea > Aplousobranchia > Didemnidae > Trididemnum > Trididemnum nubilum. The sequence continues at coordinate 35,090,121 of OZ014469.1, read as the reverse complement.
CCGCATAACGCCGTGCTGAAATTTTTCTTAGTGTTCTGGGCTTCGCGTGCAGCTCGGTGTGCAGATAGTGAGGTTTCTTGCGTTCCAATAGCAGCAGCGTTTTTATTCTTTTCATTTTGATTGTTTGTTGCTGGCTCGGTGTCCGTACCTGCAATTAAAAACGATTAACAGAATAAAGCAAACCTTTCATTGTCTTATCCACTGACAGTGCAGTTTTAACCACTTGATTTTTTTGCCTGGTAAAACTTAAGAAAGTCTTATGAGGCGTATCTTCTCGTAGCTTTTTGCAAGCAATGTTTTATGCAAAGTAATGAATGAAAATTCTGTTCCGTACACAAAAACTGATCACCAAACATGTAAACCAGGGGTTGGCAACCTACGGCCTGCAGGCCGGATGCGGTCCGCTCAGGCATTTTACCCGGCCCGCGACCTTTTGTTGTCATCCGGACGGGACCTTGTTTCTTTTTTCAATAATAGATATGCAGCAATAAAACGCCGAAATGATTCTCACCTTATTTTTTGGTCTTTGCCATCAATTCAGCCGAAAAAATGCCTGAATTTCTGGCGAAGACCTTTTTTTAGGTCTTCGCCATCGATTTGTCCGACAAAAGACCTAGATTTTTGGCGACGACCTTTCTTTTTCGGTCCGCTGGAATGGTGGCGGCCCGCTGGAACCTTGTTAGGAGTGAATGTGGCCCACTAGTTGAAAAGGTTGCCGACCCCTGATGTTATAACCTCCTAAATTTTTCGATGAGAGCGGTCAAATTTCAAATCTTGATCTATCCACTGTGAATGTTGTGCATAAAGTTTGCCAGGTATTTTTAATGTTGACTGGTAACAAAAACTAACGCCTTAACTGTGCACACTATACTGTCTACCTTCTGGGGTTGCGTTGCAGTCAATAATGGCGATGTCATCTTGATCATTGGAAGCCAAGTCCAGTACAGTATCGTCATGAAATGAATTGGTCAAGGCATTAATTGGACTGGAAACAATACCTAAATAATGAGAAAACATTACAATTTTTTTTTAAGCACATATTTAAGCATCTGCAAAGTTGACTGGAACTAGATATAAGTTAAAGATAGATAGCCTGCTAATATCTTTAGAAATGCGAAATCCGCTCGAAAATGTTCTAAATTTTGGCAAAAAATTTCCTACTTTTAAAACATTTTTTGCGTAACTCTAGGCTATGCTTTACAGTATGCTAAAAAACGGGCTGCTTACTTTGAATCAATTCGGTTGCCGGCTGCAATTGGACTGGAGGTCCTCCTCTAGTTTTAATTCCTTCGCTTCTTTGAAGAGCAGTATCGGCTTTGGCGCGGGTTTTCAAATTCTTCCAATAACTTTGCAGGTTTTTCACTTCTCTTCTTATGTATACCGAGTTTGCGTTAAACTCCGCGCACAGTTCTTTCCAAGCATCGGCTTTTTGCTTAGAAGATTTGGCATCTGTCTTTTTACTTTCAATAGTAGACTTGTATTTATTAATCAAATCCAAAAGCAAAAACTTTTCTTTCTCTGTAAAGTTCTTACTACGATTCATTTCAATAGCCAGCTTCTGTCGATTAAAAAAATCAACGAATTCTAAAATATTAGTTTTATACGGACACAAGAAACTGACTAATCAAAAAAATAACGCTTCAAAAGTAAGCAGAAATCTTCATAGCACACAATAGTACTGTCTTGCCTTCGCCTCTCGTAAACCTATTGGTTCAAAGCGAGTTCATTCAATGCGTCAGTGGGAGAAAAGAATGTACGAGTGGCAAAACCTGCCGCTTAAACTCTTTGCGGTTCAAACTGCGCTATTCTGAGCGGCGTTTTAAACGCTCTGGTGAATTCCGATTTGACATTACGCAGAAACGGCGTTCAAATGAGGGCATTTTAACCTGAGCGCGCGCTTAATTGAGCGGTTGTGGTGAATACGACCCACAACAACCTTGCGATCTGTACTAATATTTTGCTTCCAAAAATAGTTGCGCGAAAAGTTACAGCTGACTTAAAAACAAACATTTGTTTAATATTTCACCGAAAATTCGTTAAATCTTTTTAAATTCTGAACTCCAAACCTAACCTGAAAGTTAGCCCCTCTCAAACCCTAGCGTTTAATAACATAATCAAACATGAATGCAAACGATTATTCTTTGTTTTTTTCATTAAATTTTTTGGTTTACGGTGCAGATCCGAAGTGAATTGGAGCGACAAGCTTTCGATGGGGGAAATGCAGCGACTATCTTTCGCTCGATTGTTTTATCACCACCCAGATCTTGCAGGTAGAATGCCAGTTATTTGTAAAATCGATATAGTTTTTATTAATTTACGGCAAGTTTAAGTATTGGGCAATGCGCATGCGTAGCTTGGCCTAGATGGTTAAAGTGTTGCTTCCACGACAACTCTGAACACATGATTCGTCTTTGGATAAGATGTTATACGCTGTTTATTTCAGTAAATTACGACAAAGACAAAAACCGCCGGAAAACTTCAAAAAATCAACTAAGGTGCAAGCGTGACGTAGTGTCTTACTGAGTAACGTACTTTTCTGAGTTCGTTATTTCATGTAGTTTGCTGGTTCTGATATAATTTGATTTTAAATAATTGCAGTTTCATCGTTATCTCCAAGTTACAGTTAGTCAAACGTTAATGCTTTCGTTTCTGGAGCGGAAGCCTGAGGTTCAAAACTAGGACCGATCAAATCGAATTCTGTTTTGCCCAGGCGCAATTACCCGGGAGATGAGGCCCCGCTAACTCGTTACACGCTTCGGCGTAATACAGCGAGTATAATGCAAGATTTGAGATTACCAAGTTGCCTTGGCCAGGAGACATCGAATTGATTTTTTAGGTCTTCTAGTGAAGCAGCGCCCGCCTGCCTACCACACACGTGAGAGACTTACCCCATTTTCCTTTTCGATTTTAACTGTGAAGCAGGAAAACTCTGAATTCCAATTTTTCTAGTTTTTGGTTTGACGCGATCGAGAATTGAACCAAAGTCCATCGTTTTAGCAGCAGACTCTCTATCCATTCGACCGCTGATCTGTCGTTTTTTTTTCCAGTGCTAGATGAGCCTACTAGTGGTTTAAGTGAAGAAACCGAGAATCTCTTATTTGAAGCTTGCAAACGACATAAAATAACTTGTGTTACTGTTGGACACCGAAAAAATCTGAAACGTGTAAGTTACAACTTCATTGCACGGCTGAAAGCTATCATTATAGCCGTTATTGGTTGGGACTTGGTCAAGCCTAACGGCAAAAGGCGGCAAGGTGTAATTGAAGCACGTTTTGACGAAAGTCTCATTTCGCTTTTTGAGAAAATCGCCGTTTAAAGTTTGAACTTCCGTTTGGCCTTGTCAAATGCAACACATTAAGCTACTTATTACCGAAAAACGATTGAAAATTTTCTCAGAGAAAATTAACTTAAAAAATACAAGCAACTCATTTTTTGTAAAATTTCACTTTTGCCCAAACATGTTTCAATTCCGTTTTAACTGTCCGTCACGATAAAATTTTGTATCAAGTTTAATTGGGTACATTAACTTATAAAATTGCAAAATAATTTTTTTTATAATTAATTATGTATGCAGAATATTATCAAATTTGCTAGATCTCGTTACAGTCTTTTGACTCGATGCCTGTAGTCTCAATTTTCCCCAGAGCTTTAGTGATACGAACTTTTCTACACTTTACAAGCACACCAGGAGCCTTGTTATATGGATCCTGTACAAAATCCCGAAAAACAAAATGCAGAATGGACAAAATCTCGAATTGGACAAAACCTGGGATTTCGTACTTCGGGATTTGTTACAGAATTACCCGCAACTAGATGTTGAATGTGTCCTGGAAGGAACGTCCAAGTCTTCACCACTCCGACTCTACTAAACCAATTTCTCAACAAAAAGAACTTAATCAATATTTTTTGAGTTAGTTAAAATAAAATCGACGCGGCAAAAATTAGCCAAAAGTATAACGGAAGAACCGCGAAGTCTTTTCTTGCTAAAATACGTCTAAGCGCTCGACATCCAAAATCAAAATGAGACAACAACATGTGATACAGTGCTAAAGTGGATAGCAACCGTTCAAAAACGTGAAAAAATAATTTATCTCAAGCTGTGCAAAACGGGGCAAAGTAAAGTGCGAGCAACCTGCAGGCAAACGTTTTTCTAGATTGATGCAAAAACAAGAATTGTAAATGTGCGTTCGAGGCCCAACTCAGACAAATAACGAAAATAAACTAAGCTCGGTGCGATAACAGGATTGTGTTTTTCGGGATTTTGCCGGTAACGGTTATACTTTTCGTAGAAAAATTTTATACCTGAAATAATTTGCCCATGAAAAGGATTTAAAAAGGTTTTTACTGTTTAAATTATTCTTCACTGTTGCTTTTCAGTTTCACGACTACAAACTGGAATTATTAGGTGGTGGAAAATGGAGTTTCTTTTCAATTCCTGGTCAAAGCACTCAAATTTAAATTAAAGACTCTGAAATATTTGCAAGTTTAGCTGAGTTTTGAATTATGTTAAATAGGAACGATTTTTGAGCGCAATACTATCTATCTAAATTGTTACCTATTCTTTTCTATTATTTACTTGGTCGATTTTTATAGTGCATTGGTTTTTATTGTTCTTGATTACGATTTTTTTTTGCTTTGGCGTACTGCATTCGCATATCCCTAGTCTGCTGTAAATGTAATGGTGCCTTTTCTTGCTTCTTTTCAACGGTTTAATGGAAGAAACTATTTTTGGGTTTTACTGCTTTGTTGTTCATTACGTTTTACGGACACGATCTTGTCACACTTCGCAAATCGACTCGGAGCTTTACCGAGCCTATAAACGAGTCTTCGCTCATGCTTTTAACCAGGTCTATACTAATGGTCCCCTCAGATGCTACAAATTTTTGTAAAAAAGCAAACAACAAAAGCGGTGAAATGTCTTCCACTAAATTTGACGGAAAAGCGCACAGCTTTGGTAAACACCTTTTTTTTTTATTTTTCACCAAAATTTGACGGAGCAGCGAATTTTTCGTGAATCTTGCCCCCTCTGGTCAGACCCCAAGTTACGCCACTGGGTAATGGGTATGGGGTAGGGTCTAAATTGTTTTTGCTGCTAAAATTTTGTTTTGGTGCCACATTGTCGCCTCAGGTCGCATAACGTTGTAAAGTTTTGTCAGTTGCGTCACTTACCAGAATCAAACTAAAGCACTAGAAAAAAAACGATATCTTGAATGCTTTGACTCGTGCATGGTTTTGACAAGCCTAAAACATTGCTTTCTTTCTCTTCCTGTTTGTCAAACAAATAAATTTCTATTTAATGATTGTCCAGGTTTACAGGTTCTTCGCTTCTTGCTTTATCTTGATGAAAACAGAAATGGTACTTGATCGATTTTTTTTAAGTTTAAGAATTAATGCTCATACTTTCAGGTGCTGATAGTTTGAGTTTGCGTTATTTCTAGTAGAGAGTATCAACGTTGCGTTGTGTACCGATATGCAAATCATTAGTGCACTTTGATTTGACGTCTGCTCTAATGAATACGTTGTAGCTGTTGTAATTTGAATAAACTTTGTTTCAATCAGATCCCAGGTCGCGGTATTGGTGAGCGTCAGAGGTGGAGTTCTCGAGGACACAATTTAAGTCCTTGGCCTTGGCTTTTGCCTCAAAGTTCAAGTCTTTGGCCTCGAAGCCTACAAGTCCTCGAAAATGCTCTGTCTTCGGCTCGAGGACGGTACTATTTCTTGATTGGTTAAAAAGGAAAACTACAATGCAAAAATTAATCTAAACTTCTAGTCTGTCAATTCATTTCTTTATTTGAAAAATACAGTGTTATACAATGTGATAGCCTAGAAGTCATAGCAAACCTTATTATAAATGGCATTGTGTGAAAGCCTGCAATCGGAGAATGAAATGGCAAAAGGCAGTGTAGAACAGAGTTGCAAGTCGGGCCGGGCTTTTCGGGTCGGGTTCGAGACCTTAATAAGAAATGCGGGGTCCGGACACAACCATGTTTTAGTTGCTAATGATAAAACATGACCGTGCCTATCTGAGTGTGGGTTCACACGAAAGTATGTCTGTATGTGTGTGATAATGAAATGTAATACAGTTACCCGGGATAGACAGTAACACTGACGATGTTAGTATATATGTTGGGAAGGCCAACACTTGTTCTGAAAATATGCGAGAGAATATTGAGAAGAATTTGTTTTGAGATAAGAAAGAACAACCCTAATTACTGGCAAGCGGTCTCGGGTCAAAGCTACATCGATAGAAGTTCTATTAAATTTCAAAACTTCGAAGGAATTCACAGCAAGCAGTGCGGTCGCCAGAGCAAACTAAGTAAGGGGGCACTAGCCGAAAGTGGGGGGCACCGAAATAGACTGAACTTTTAGACATAAAAACTGATATTTTACGGCTACAAATTATGCGCTATTTTAAAAATTTTGTATTCATGTCTGAAAAAAAGAGACACATAAGGCCAGCAGCGTTTCTTAGCTGGTTTCGTATGCGGCCCATACAATCGCTTGAAAAATCCATCTGGAGCAATGAATGCGACCAGAAGCGCAACCAGGATTTTCTACAGAGGAAGGTGGCTTAAACCAAAAGTAAATTTTTTTCCACAAAAATTGTCTGATTTGGGTCCCGTGCTGACCAAACCTGTTGCAACTCAAGCGTATCACAGAGGGGTCTGGGGACAGAGCCCACAGCTGCTGGGTAATTTTGTGGGAAAAAGCGATTTCAACGCCATTTAAATCACTTTTCGCTCGTTTTTGAAGCCATATGAATAACTACAATAAATTGCTAAAATTTAGAATTCATTAAAACAATTAAATTGCCTAGCCCCTTCAGCCTTCCTTATGCTTTAGGTCAAGTCCAAAGCACGTTTAAATCCTTGTATTTTGGGGTTAAATTTTCTAAGCGACTTGGCTAAAGGGGGCTGAAGCCCCCTTCCCTTGGTTGCGCAACTGACTGCGACCTAAAAAAAAATTTGAGTGTGCTCTAAAAAAAAAACAAAAACAATTAGTCTTTTAAACGTTTTCACGTATTGTTTCAGGACATAATCATTAATTTTAGTACCGTTTACGATACTGTAGGCTTACACTCCTATTCCGCGACACATCCGTAAAGGCGAGTTAATAATACAGATTATTGCCTCACATTTATGTACAGCAGTTGGTTGCCAGCAATTTCGCAAAGAATGGAGAAAACTTCGAACGAGAATTATGTTTGAGCGTTACTATTCCTTTTTCCATTGTTGCCTGTTGTCTTGTCGTTACGTGATGTTCCGAAAATGTATTCTGAGTAAACCGAAATGGGGAGGCACAAGCAGTCGTAAGGGGGGGGGCACGGCCCCCCCGTAGCAACGGCACTGACTGCAGGGGTCTTCTTAAGCTGAAAATTTTACTTTGAAATATTTTGCCAATTTAAAAAACAATTTTTTCCAATTTTTGATTGCATATTTCAAAAAATGGTAGCGAAATCGAATTTTAAACAGAAAAACTATTTCTATAATATTGTCTTTTCAGAAATGCGCTACTCGTTCCTAAAAGATCTTAAAATATTGCTTCGGGCAAAATTTAACTTGCAATATTGTCTTTTGTCTTACCGTAATTCAAAAACAAGAGACAACAAAAACTATTGATTGCAACGTTTGTTGCTAGTCCAGAAAACTTGAAAGATATTGCTAACCGTAGTGACAGCATCGGTATAGCCGTATGGTATAGCTCTTAATTAATATGCTTAGATGGTTAATTTAATATACTTAAAAAAACAATATGATAATTTTTGTAGCATGCCCCATTGCTCCAGTCCATAGACGTAGCCAGGATTTTTGATTGGGGGGACCAGATCACAAATCACATGCAATGACGTCATCAAAAACTTCGAAAGAGGAATTTTTTGTGGGGGCAAAGATATCGTAAAATGGAAGATCAGAAGCCGTGGCCTAGTGTTGGCACGTAACTAGTTGCTCGTCCGAAGAGGAGGGCTTAAACCAATAGTTAAAATGGGAAAATATCTGAATTGGGAGACATGTTGAGTAAAGAAGTATACTGTAATTCAAACGTATTATTGACGGGGGTGTGGGGGTGGAGCCCCAAGCCGCCTGAGGCCATTGGGGTCTGGGGGAGAAGCCCCCAGCCGCTGGGCGATTTTTCGTAATTTTTTGAAAAAAAAGCTGTTTTAACACTATTGGATCACATTTCGCACATATTCAGAGCCTCATTTAAAAGTACTAGATTTTTAACATTTGTCAGCCAATTGAAAAAATTAAGTTGTTCAGTCCTTCTTTTGCTTGCAATTTAAGCCCAAAACACGTTTAAAATCTTGCATTTTGTGGTTAAATTTTGTAAGTGACTTCGTCCAGGTAGGGGAAAGTAAAGTACATTGCCTCCAACAATATTTTAACAGTCAATAACAATTTTCTCGAAAATTCTCTTAGAGATTGTTGTTTTGTGATGAAAACAACCAGTTATAGGAGTACATATGCTGCCAGGGGGCCCAGGTCCTCTCAATTTAAAAATTTGTTTGATGAGCATTTTCCTTACTGTAGCTAATTTTTTTCAAAAGTATTTTGTTGCATAAAAACTGGCCAGGTGGAGGTGAATTGTTATTGAAAAATGTACAATAGATGGTTACGCCTGCAAACCATGTTATTGACCAGGCCGGATTTACATTGAATTGGACCCCTGGCACTTTGGGATTTTCGCAATATTTTCCTGCCAAATATGGGTGAAGATCAAAAAAAGTTTTATATGAGCGCGGGGCCCATGGCACTGTGCCATCCGTTAAACCGTCCCTGGCTATTGCATTACGTTCATAAAAAGGTTACAGTAGGGCCTAGATTAGCAACTTTTAGGATAAAAACCCTTAGTTTCACTGGGATTATACGTTTAAACTGGTTGGCAAACATGAAATTGAGGGCCCCGGGCCCCCTGGATCAATATTATTGTTGTAGGCCCATTTAAATTGGGGGCCATTTAGATATTATTGTAGGGGCCCATTTAAATTGGTCGGCAAAAATTAAATTGAGGGCCCTGGGCCCCCTGGATCAATATTACTGTTGGGGGTCCATTTAAATTGGGGGGCGTTTATATATTGATTATTGTAGGGGGTCCAATTAAATTGGTTGGCAAAAATTAAATTGAGGAACCAGGGCACCCTAGATCAATATTATTGTTGGGGCCCATTTAAATATTATTTTTAGGAGCCCATTTAAATTGGTTGGCAAAATTAAATTGAGGGTCTCGGGTCCCCTGGATCAATATTATTGTTGGGGACCATTTAAATATTAGTGTAGGAGGCCCATTTAGATCGGTGGGCAAGCATTAAATAGAAGAGGCCCCGGCCCCCCCCTGGATCAATATTATTGTTGGGGGCCCATTTTAATTGGGAGCCATTTAAATATTATTGTAGGGGGCCCATTTTATTTGATTGGCAAAAAATTAAATTGAGGGGGCCCGGGCCCCCTGGATCAATATTGTTGTTAATTACTGTCGTATGCGTGTACTGTTGTACGCGAAGGTGTTAAAAGAAACTAAAACAGAAGAAACAATAGTTTTTTTGTGAAATTTTTATCTTTGTTGTCATTTCAATTGGGGGGGCCTAGCTACGCCTATCCTCAAGTTAGAGGATGATGCTACGCCTATCCTCAAGTTAGAGGATGATGCTAATTGCTCCGAAAGCATAAATGCATCGGTAGCTCTAAAAAAATGGAAGGCATAAAAAGTCACAATCTGGATCAGCCTCTTTGGTTGTCAGAAAAAATAACTACGGATGGAATTCGAACCCATGCTTTCAACAATCAGAGACAGATACACTGGATTCGAAGTCGCGGCAGTCCGTCTACACAGGACAGGCGTTTTACCACTCTGCCACTTTAGCTCTGCGTTGAAACGAGCACGCTAATATTGACTGGCTGCACTGAGATTTGAGCTCTTAGTTAATTCAATTTCTTAATGCAAAATACACGATGAAGTTTTTAGCATTTTTCATATGTCAGAGCAGAGTGATGCTAAATTGCTTCAGAGAACAAATGCATCAAAGCCAATTAATCAAATTCCTTGATGAGCCATTAGAAAAAACAGTGACTCCGAAGTCGTTTGCCTTCTACCACATAAAGACTTTATTGGTGGAATGAAACACCCCGATTCCTTTGAAGGCTTTAACTCTCAACAAAGCGTTATCTTTCAATGTTCTTTGCCCAAAGCGAGCAGAGTTAAGCGATGCGGATTTTCAAAAGCTTGTATTTTTGGCAGAAAATCTATACCGTTTTTTGGGTGTGCATACACTGTAATTTGTTTTGAATATTGGTTTCGTACCGTAGCTTAGCAGAGGTGGAATCGAGGACGCAAGGCTTGAGGCCAAGGACACAAAAAAAAATTCTAGGCCAAGGACACAAAAAAATCCTAGGCCAAGGCCAAGGACCGACTTTCCGTGGACAGACCCTCTCGAGGCCAAGAACTAAGGACACAACGCGCAAGTGTTCTCCAAAAAAGGTCCTCATTAATTTTCCACGAGGTCTCTGGCGTTTTCCAATACGAAAAAAAACAGTCATGACCAAGGCCCATTTTTAACTAATCAAAAAATAGTGCTGTCCTCGACCGAGGAGGGTATTTTTGAGGGCTTGTAGGCTTCGAGGCTAAGGACTGGTAGGCTTCGAGGCCAAGGACTTGACCTTAGAGGCTCAGGCCAAGGACTTGTGTCTTGTGTCAGGACATGTGTTGCGTCAGGCCAAGGACTTGTGTCAGGACATGTGTCCTCAAGGACTACACCGAGTAAATAGTTATTCCAGCTGCGAAAACGATGTTAGTTTGTTTTGCTGCTCGTAAAACTAGCTTTTGGTATGTAGGCTACTATTGAACTGAAAACTTTGGCAAAATGGAGAACCAACCTATTTGCATAGGTGGGCACAAGTCCGTTAATCGTTAATCCGTTAATAACGAAGCTAACTTTTTCACTAACTCGTTAATCCGTTAAAAAGTTTTTTCATGTTAACGGACTAAATTAACTTCCGTTAAGTTCTGTTAACGGACTAAAGTAACTTCCGCTAAGTTCTGTTAACTTCCGTTAAGGTTTTTATCGTTAATATCTTGCAGCTTCGTTGTGCATTTGAACTTGTTTTTATCTTGAAACTAGGTTAGACTGTATAAAATGTAATTTTAAAAACACAAAAAGACCACCATAGCAATAAATATTTCCTTACAATCAGCTCAACAGCGTCAATACGTGTTCTGGAAGCGAGTGAACAAAACGAAATGTAAATTACACACAAAATGTTAACGGATTATCGGACTTTATTAACTTCCGTTAATTAAGGCTAAAAATAACGGATTAACGTTAACGGAGGTGTGAAGTTTGTTAACGGACTAGTGGTTAACGAAGCTAACGTTTTACATTAACTTGCCCACCTATGCCTATTTGCATTGTGTGTGCAAAATCATGCGTTACCTCAAATGACCACACGACATGCCCTAATTGCTCGCGTAGTTTGCATAAATCCTGTTCTACTTCTAAAATCCGAGATTATCCATTTGAAAAGAAAAAATTAGTCAGCAGTTGTTTGCTTTGCAACTCGCGAATGGTGAATGCAAGCCAAGACCAAAATTTTGATTTACTGAGATCTGAAAACTTTACTTTAGGAACTTGTGATGCTAACTCAAATTATTGAGATTTTTTTAATAATTGGTTGTATCATAATATTTCGTCGTTAAATAATGTGGTAAAGCTTAAAACAGATGATCTATTTATCTTGCATTTTAATGTGCGCAGTCTGCAAAAAATATTGACAAGCTAATCGCCCTTTAGGTTACTTTTTCTGAAACACCGGATATCATTGCAATATCAGAAACAAAACTTACATGTGGTCAACCATTGGTGAACTTTGACATTACTGGATATGATTTCATCCATTGTGTTAGTATAATAAAAAAATGGTCAGTTTTTACATAAAAAAAAACTTATCTTGCAAAAGCAAATCTGACATCAATATTAATTTAAATTTTGTGGAAAATATGTGGATTGAAGTTAAAACTAACAACGGGCCGATAGTGATAGGGGTAATGTATTGACATCCCACAACACTTGTGAATAACTATGAAAGCTTTTCCACAAATTTATGTGACATTTTTGCTGATCTTCGTGATAGTAACACTACTTTTTACGCTGTCGGTGACTAGAACATTGACCTAATGCAAATTAATGTCAATCACAACTTACGAAAGTACGTGAACAATATCTTGAGCACTTTGACCAAGTATGCCATGATCTCCCTACTCGCATAACAGACAGTGGCGGATTTAGGGGGGGGGGGGTACATCCTCCCCACCAGCCTAAACATAACGTGCATATGCATAATATTAAACATTAAAAAAAAAGCAATCAGTGAATACTCGATAGGCCGGGTGACTGCAATATAATTTCTGAAGCCATTGGGGGGGAGGGGTAGGGCGGGGGAAGGAAAAAATTATTTTTACAGCGAACTTTTTACAAAGCAGAAATTAGTTTTTTACAGGTCCGATTGATTTGAAAGCGCCAAACTAGCAAAATTCACAACTCTCACTTTTCAACGATAAAGGCATAACACAACAGGAGTTCAATTATGGCGCATTTTCGCTCAAACCTCACGCAATACCAGTAGCGTAGCCAGGGGCGGGGGGGGGGGCTATTGCCCCCCTATTGATATGTCGACCAAATGCAGAATGGGAAAAACACTACGTTTTTAGCACTTTGGAGGCTGTTTTATGCACTGGAGTGGACTAGATAGTGATTTAAAACATCTTTTGAAACATATGTTCAGGGGGAAAGGGGCTAATTTGTCAAAAATAAAACCAACAAATAAATGAAAACTTTGAAAAATGGTAAGAAATAAGCAAGCAAATTTGATCGCAAGTGTAAAAATGCTAAACATAGGTGTCATCAACAAGTATACTATAAACTAAGGAATGGGGGGGGGGCTATTCAGTATTAGTTCATTACCAATCATTTCTCTCAAATCTCTTTTCATTAGCCCCCCCAAAATTATTTTTCTCTATAAACTATATACGAAATAGATTACTCGGTGTGAGTTTTATTGAACTAATCGATTTTATAATTTACCAGCATCAAAACAAGAGAACTAACATTTTACCAATAGCCACCTCCTAAATAGCCCATTTATGCCACCAGTTTAATTTTGTTTGCACTGCCAATTTCTAAGCCACGTTTTAAAATCATTATTTTTTAATCAAAATAGCCCTAAATTGAAGTTATTTTTGCAAAAAAATGCAAAATTTTCGAGCGCTGGGGGCTTTGCCCCCAAACCTCCATTGGCCTCCGGCGGCTGGATGCTCCACCACCCCACACACACAGCCCCCCAATTGCGAATTTCTGGCTACGCGTCTGCGTAATACGGTAGTACGGTTTCGCACAAAAAGTGTGTCGATTTGATAGAACATCAAGTAAAATGTCTTCTGGAATGTAGTTTTATTACATTGTTAGTTACGGTATGCTGAATGAACACCTGAACAAAATAGACTTTTGACAATAGAAATATCAAAGTCCGATGCAGGTAGTTTTTACTCGTTCTGTGCAAGTAGCGCAGCCAAGGGAGGACGGGGAGGGGGGCTTTTGCCCCCCCACCCATTGGCCTGTCCACCAAAGTGCAGAATAAGAAAAATACCACGTTTTTAGCGCTTCTGAGACTGGTTTTTGGACTAGAATGGACTAAAACGTGATTTAAAGCATCTTTTGAACCATATATTCAGGGGGGCTAATTTGTCAAAAACAAAACTCACAAATCAATAAAAACTTTGAAAAATGGCCAAAAATAAGCAATCAAATTTAATATAGCTCATTGCAAATGTATAACATAGTTTTTATCAAAAAAAATAGCATAAACTCACGAACAGGGGGGGGGAATCTATTCAGTATTGGTTAATTACTAATCACATCTCTCAAATATCTTTCCATGAGCCCACCTCCAGGTATTTTTCTCTATAAAATATAGTCGAAATAGATTACTCCGTGTGAGTTTTACTAAACTATAGGATTTTATGATCTACCAGCATGTAAACAAGAAAAAATTTTACCACTAGCCACTTCTCACGTAGCCCATTTATGCAACCGGTTTAATCATGTTTGCACTGCCAATTGCTATGCCACGTTTTAAAAGCATTATTTTTTATCAAAATAGCCCTAAAATTTAGTTATTTTTGCAAAAACATGCAAAATTTTCGATCGCTAGGGGCTCCGCCCCCAGACCCCCAAAGCAACTCCCTCATTGCGAATTTCTGGCTACGCGCCTGCTCTGTGTAGATGCAGACGGTTATGCTGGCGAAAGTTTAATAAATACGATTTTTGACGCAGGAAAGACGAAAAGAGCGTTTTATGTTATTAATTTGAATTGCATTGGTTAAATCAATGACATGAAACAAGTTTTATGTCATTGGTTAAATTTAAAAAAATATTTTATATACTGCTAACGTTTTTGGGATTGGACGGATCAAAAATATCCCCAACAAGTTTGCGCGAGGTCAAGAGCATTAATCATAAACATGCAAAATTTTGAGATCATACACAATTTGTGCTCATAAATTTTATCACCCCCCCACCAAAATTTTCTAGATCCGCCACTGATAACAGATCACTCGAAAACATTGCAGGACCTCATTTATGTCAACAATCCAAAACACTCTTATGCTGCTCTCATGCTTTGGCGACTTTGACTGCGACTCCTCTAGGAATCAATTTGCAGTGCAGTCTCAGCGCAGTCTCCGTAGACTAGTAGAGTCTCCGTGGAGTCTTCGTAGAGTCTCAGAGCATGGCGAATCCTCTGCGAGTGCGTTACGATTTGATTTCTACTAATGTAGAATAAAAAAATATTCGTTTTCATGATAAGAAAGCAGGTGAAATTAAAGAAAAAAAGTTTTTTTAGAAGATTGATTAAGGTTATTACTTGTGAAGAAGATAATTATAAATTTTAGAAAGCTTTAATTTAGCAGCGAACAAAAAGCACGAACGTTGTCCAAAAAATCAAAATTGGAAAGAAAAATGACTAAAATTGGTTAGTTTTCGCAACATAGCTATGCTGTATTACGGCATACCTGAGCGGTAGTGCGGTATTTTTTTTTATGGTACCGTTAGTTCACTACCGCGGTACTTTGCCATTTTAAGGTGCTACCGGTTTTTTATAGAAATGCAAAAATTTCATTTTACCAAGTGAAAATTAACAAACTTTTTGAATTGGCATTTTAATTTATGGGTAAATTTTAAAATCTACGCTCTTGAAAATCCAGTAAAAGCTTTCAAAACTTTTTAAGAGCAAAATTTTGAAATAAATATAAACCAATCAAATTGTTCCTCTTTTTTTCCTCTTTTTTCAACGCTTTTTGTCGTAACTAAATTTCAAAATCACAAAAGCAATAAAATGGTAAATAACTTTGGAATTATGGTAGCTTTATTATTGTGTATTTTATTCTTATTTTTAATTTTGTTCCAATCTTTATTATTTCGTATTACTGTATTTCTGTGATCGAAGAAGATATATGCTCAGCAAATTGACACAGTTTTCGCTAAACAGATTGCCCACAAAGTCAATTTTACTAAAATATGCAATTTCAACGTCGTTTGACACTGCTGCTGTTTTAATGTACATTTTGTTGCAAGCATAAAACGTAAACATATCCAACCATAGACCATAAAATTGGACTTAGTTTTGCTAAGAGTAAAATAGCCGAAGCTGTCGTAAAACATTTTATTTGACATACGTTTCGACTTAGCCATTAATTATAATCAATGTGCAAATAACACGCAAAAACATTAAATGTCCTGCAAATGCCAAGTTCAACAAAAAGGCGAAATAATTCGGAAA
Organism: Trididemnum nubilum; assembly: GCA_963965965.1. Lineage (NCBI taxonomy): Eukaryota > Metazoa > Chordata > Ascidiacea > Aplousobranchia > Didemnidae > Trididemnum > Trididemnum nubilum. The sequence continues at coordinate 35,074,297 of OZ014469.1, read as the reverse complement.
TTAACTAAATGTACGTTGTTCTGCAGAATAAGGCATTCTTGCTTTCAAAAACGAGCACACAACAAGGGGGTAAGGTAAAAATTTTATAACGATATTGCAACACTACTCTTAAACACCACTGCATTTATCATACTACTCGGTTATTACTAGCTATAGGCAAACTTAGTGTTTTAATTAAACTCGAAAGTTTTCGGCGTTATACATAGCGCCTTCATAAAAAAAAACTACAAATATAAGTAATAGCACTATCAAAATTAACTCAAAAAAGTAACAGCATTTTTGAACTTACAATTTGCGAAATGGTTACTTAAAGTAACTTTTCTACTGAAACTATAAATTTTGCAATTACACCATTGCAAATCTTACCAAACGACACTCATTCATTCAACAACAAATCATTGACATCCTGATGCCGTCAGTTTCAACCTACGTTTGATTAAAAACAAAGCAAAAGTCAAGCCAGCACATCAAAAATTCAAGCAGTCACCCATCGAATGAAATGGATACCAGCAATCAGTTATCTAGCGTATCACCAGCACCACATTGTCTATCTACTGACGGTACTGCCAGAATCAAACAGTGGACGCCACTTTCAGACACACTATATCTGATTCAAACATAGCCCTATTTTAACGCAGCCATACTGTAGCTAACATTTACGTTGTCAGCTGCAACACCCCTGAACTTTTAAAAGGGAATTTAAAAGCAAATTCCTAAATTACTAGAATTACTACAAGTTTCAAATCATAGAAAATATTGAGTCCGACTATCAAAAACCCAAGCTTTTATGCCATCCAATTCCGTATCAACATTTTGTTAAAAAGTTATCCGATTTCATTTTAATCTACTTCATCAATTTTTATCCAAATTTTTGATAATTTCATTAGCTTCAGGCAGTAGCGTACCCAGGGGGGGCTCTCGCCCCCCATTGGCATGTCAACCAAAACGCAGAATAAGGAAAATACCACATTTTTAGCTCTACTGAGACTTTTTTTGCGCTGGAATGGACTAAAAAGAGACTTAAAGCATCTTTTGAAACATATAGTCAGGGGGGGCTAATTTGTCAAAAATTAAAGTCACAAATCAATGAAAACTTTAAAAAATGCCCAAGTATAAACAAACTTGATCGCTAGTGTAAAAATGCCAAACATAGGTTTTATCAACAATTATATCATAAACTCAGGAATAATGGGGGGGGGGAGCTATTCAGTGTTAGTTAATTACCAATCACTTCTATCAAATATCTTTCCATTAGCCCCCCCCCAATTATTTTTCTTTATAAAATACAGACGAAATAGACTACTCCGTGTGAGTTTTGTTGAACAATAGGATTTTATGATTTACCAGCATGTAAACAAGAAAACTATTGTGTTATCATTAGCCACCTCCCACATAGCCCATTTATGCAACCAGTTGAATGATGCTGCACTGCCAATTTCTATGCCACGTTTTAAAAGCATTTTTTTACTAAAATAGCCCTAAAATTAAGTTATTTTTGCAAAAAAATGCAAAATTTTCGATCGCTGGGGGCTCCGCCGCCAGACTCCCGTGCAGAGGCGGATTTAGGGGGGGGGGATGGGGGGGATGCATCCCCCCCCACCAGCCTAAAAGTAACAATTTTGGCCGAAAAATCAGCCTCTATTTGGAATAATTCGGCTCCAGTGAGGGATGCATCCCCATCACCAGCCTAAACCTAACGAATCCGGCCGAAAAATCACTCCCAATTTTGGTGAAGACCTTTTTTTTTTTTTTTTTTGGAGACCACCTAAATTTGGGCGAAAAAAACGCTTGAATTTCCGATTTCGGCCGAAAAATCACTCTCAATTTTGGTGTAGACCTTTCTTTTTTTTTTTTTTTTTTTTTTTTGGAGACCACCTAATTTTGGGCGAAAAAAACGCTTGAATTTCCGATTTCGGCCGAAAAATCACACTCAATTTCGGTGAAGACATCCGAATTTTTGAGGTTTTGTGCTTAAAATCCCCCCCCCACCAAAATTTTCTAGATCCGCCACTGCTCCCGTGCCTCCCGCGGCTGGGGGCTTTGCCCCCCACCCCCATTGGCCTCCGGCGGCTGGGGGAAAAGCTCACAGACCCCCAAATTAGCCCCCCATTGGGAATTTCTGGCTACGCGCCTGGCTTTAGGTAAGAATACTTTAGTTTTAGACCCTACTTTTACCTAATAGCTGACATTTACGCAATCATTTATTTTACCATTACCTTTCCACCACTCATTATTTTGCAAAATGAAATTTATTACAAAACAATCAATTACGTCATTTCCGTTATACTTAATATGATTCGCAACGCAGTCTTCATGCATTCGCCAGAGTCGTACTGCAGTCTCTGCGGGTTTGCAGATGCAGTCTCAGCGCAGTCTCCGTCAATTTGATGGCGAATGCACTGCAAACCCATGGAGACTGCAATATAATTCCTCGGAGACTGCGCTGCGAATTGAAAAATTTTTGAACTGGTTGAAAAATTTTTGCTCGTTGGAGACTCCACTGCGAATGCGCTGACTCACTGCGAATGCGCTGAGACTGCGCGGAGACTCAGAAAACTGAACAATGTTCAATTCGCAGTGAAGTCGCAGTCAAAGTCGCCAAAGTGTGAGAGCAGCATTACACTAGCGGAGTGCTGTAATGCGATCTGAGCGACCAATGGCTACTTTTGTTTGCATTTCCACAAAAAAATCTCGTGTTAAAAGCACAAAACAGTTTTTAATTCGAGACATGAAAAATTTTAATTTAGAAAAAATTTTAAAGGCACTTGAGAATGATTTATAACTGCTGCCAACCTTGACAGTATTGAATCAGCTCATAATGCTTTTGATAAATTCGAAGAAGTGCTTCATATCGAAGTTATTAAATTTGCGCCTCTGAAAAAAGCTTCAAGAAAAGAAAAAAAGCTCAGTCAAAAACCTTTGATGTCAAGTGAACTGCTAAATTGGGTCAAACAAAAAAACAAACTTTTTAAACAACTTCGCAAGATATTGGATGAAGATATTTTCCAAAAGTATAGAAAGCAAATAAATGCTTCAAATCGAAAAATCAAACGTGCTAAAGAAAATTACTGCAAAGATTTGATTGATTACAGCAAAGGCAATTCCAGTACGCTGTGGGAAATTATTGGCGAACTGGCCAACTTGAAAAAAATAAAGAAACATTTCGTAATCAAATAGTCACCCACAATGAAGTGATAAATGATCCACAAAAAGTTTGTGAAGATTTTAATATTAACTTTGCGACAGTTGGGGAAAATATTGGTAAAAACATTAAGTCTCATGAATCAACCCACTCTCTACTACCCAATTTCCCCAACTCGTTCTTTTTCTCTCCTGCTACTCCTGAAGAGATTCACTCACCTATTGGTAATTTAAAAAATTAAAAAAGCAGTTAGAGACAATGACGTAAATAATAAACTTCTAAAATTGAGCAATGCTGTAATCTCTCCATTTTTATGCAACATTTTTAACTTCTGCATTTATCGAGGAGAATTTCCCAATTCCTTGAAGATTGCTGAGGTAGTTCCAGTTTCAAAACAGGGGATTCAAACTTGCTTACAAACTATCGTCCAATTTCCATTCTTTCCCAACTCAGCAAAATTTTTAAAAATTGATGTTCAACAGAATCAACGATTGTCTTGAAAAATATACATTTAATTTCTGACAAATAATTCGGTTTTAGACAAAATTCTTCTGCATCTCACGCCAGCAGCAACATTTATGAAAAACTCATACAAAACTCTGATGCAGGAATGCACAATTGTTGTATATTCCTCGACCTCACCAAAGCTTTTGATACTGTAAATGACGATGTTTTTCTGCACAAAATGAAAAATTTCTGTGGATTTTGAGGACTGGCCTTAAAACTAGTGTAAAATTATTTGAGCAACAGAAAACAATATACAAAGGTGGAAAATTGCAAGTCCCCATTGACAAAAATTGAATTCGATGTGCCACAGGTTCTTCTGTGGGACCACTACTTTTTCTTTTTTAAGTTAATGATCTTTCTTTGGCTAGTAAATTTGACATTATCCTGTTTGCTAATGACACTTTCTTAACCATGTCAGACTATAACCTTTCTAAATTACAAGTAAGAGTGAATACTGAACCAATGACCTGAACTAAGAAAAATCGATCTCTGGACGAAAAAAAAAAAACAATCTTCAGCTGAATTATTTCGAAGCTCATTATTTACTGCTGGACAAACAACTAAATCGCTCATGCTCGACAAACTTCAAAGTATCCTGGAATTCAATCAATATAAGACGCATCAAATCCATACAATACTTAGGAATTTATATTGACGAAAATTGGTCTTGTCACATTCAACATCTTTCGTTACAACTACCACTTTTTTCTGGATTGTTGAACACAATTCGAAAATGTTTAGACCGGAAGATTCTGTGTATGTTGTATTACTCGCTCATTTACAGTCGTATTCAATCCCGCAGTGGTGTAAAAAGTATTCGAAAATTGTAATCAAGTAAAAGTTTCGTTACAGACGAAAAACTACTTGAAGTAAAGTACAAAGTACTGACCTAAAAAATACTTGAATAAAAATAAAAAAGTAGTCGTTTTAAAACTACTCAAGTAGAAGTGTTTCTGAAAGTAATCAAGCAAAATAAACAAACTATTCAATCGGACAGACAACTGGTCGACTACCTTCACATTACTGCCACATAGCGCTAGGTCTTCTAACCCAAAAAGTCAAAAATTACTAATTTTCCCAAAAAGTCATAAATTACTAATTGCTGCAAGTTTTTTTGTTATATTCCAGACAATTAATCAAAAAGAACAACAGCAAGACTTTGAGATTTGAAAATCATGCCATGGAATCACTTTATAACATCTTTGCTCAAATACTCATTCACTGTCATAGTTAAATTATGTTAAAATTTAAAAACTCTGTGGACGTGTCTTACCGCTGTATCTACAGGGCGGGCCAAAAGTTATGCACCATAGCTATTTCAGTATATTTTGCGATATTGTTTTTTGGATTAGTTAATAAGAATTAATGTGGATTTTTTTGAATTGAATTTTATTTCACATCTGAAGGCAGGCAGAAGCCTGAAAAACATTGCGTCACTAAATCGCACAAAATTATTGTAGGTAGCCCATTTAGATAGTCTGGGTCCCCACTGCGACAAAATTTATCACCATATTAAGAACATTTAGCAATTACATTGCACAATAAATTACAGCGCCGTACAATAATGTTTATTGCATATACCGGCACGCATAGACGTAGCCAGGGGGGGCCCAGGGGGCCCGGGCTCCCCAATCAAAATACCATTAACGACAAAAAATTATGACAACATAGCCTAGCGATGTTTAGTTGCAGTTTTTTTTCAGTAATTGCGCACATAACAGTAATTAACAATAATATTAATGACAACAAGGGAGTCCCGGGGCCCCTAACTAACAACCAGGGGACCCTTACTAACAACTAAGGGGCCCTTAACCGACAACCAAGGGGACCCGGCACGCCTAAGTGAAAACCAGGGGGCCCATAACTAAAAACCAGGGGCTCCAGGGCCCCTAACTAACAACCAAGGGGCCCCAAACCAACAACCAGAAGACCCCCTAACTGACAACTAGGGGCCCCGGGCCCCTAAACGACAACCAGGGGACCCTACCAACAACCAGAGGGCCCCTAATTGACAAAAGAAGGGTCTTGGGGCCATTAACTGATTACCAGGGGCCCAAGGGCCCCTGACTCACAACCAGGGGGCTCTAGGGCCCCTAACCGACAACGATGGGTCCCTGCTGGGGCCCCTAACCAACAACTAGGGGCCCCGGGGCCCCCAACCAACAACCAGGGGGTCCCGGGGCCCCTTACTGACAACCAGGGGGCCACGGGGCTCCTAACCAACAACCAGGGGGCCCCGGAGTCCCTAACTCACGACCAGGGAGCCCCCAGGGCCTCTAATTAACAACCAGGGGGCCCCGGGGCCACAACCGACAACCAGGGGGCCTGGGAGTTCCTAATTGACGACCAGGGGGCCCCAGAGCCCCTAACTCACGACCAGAGAGCCCCAGGGCCCCTAATTAACGACCAGGAAGCCCGGGGCTCCTAACCGACAACCAAGGGGCCCTGAATCCTTTAACTGGCAACCAGGGAGCCCCAGATCCCCTGACTGACGACCAAGGTTCCCGGGCTAGGGGCCCCTTAATTCAAATTTTTAACAATTTATATGCAAAACCTAACTGTGAGAAACCTAAAAGTTTTGACCTAAAAGTTGCCACACCAGGCCCTCGTTTAACGTTATTATAAACTTTGATGCTATAACACAGGCGGTAATGCAAACCCCCTATTGAAATACTACCAATGATAAATATAATGAGAGCAAGGTCAATATGTTGTGCTAGTCTGGAATTTCAGTTGCTTTAATTTAGGATTTACGCGTTTAAAAGTAAGTAATAAAAATGACAACCACGTGTCCACGTCATAATAATATCATGAAATTCTTGGACGTTTCAAAAAACTGTCAAGTGACTTGACTCGAGTCCTCCTCGTTTTGGAAAAAATGTTATTTTAATTTTGATTTAAATGTTTGTTTTTTTTTATGAAAGAACTTATTAGGGGAGCAATCTCGTCTCAAAATCATAGGCGTTGCCAGGAGGGACGCCGAGGGGACCCGGGCCCCCTTAATCAAAATGCCACCAATGACAAAAATTTGTCAAAAAAGCAATGTTTCTTCATTTTCAGTTTGTTTTAGCTTCTTTGCGTACATCAGTACACGCGTACAACAGTAATTAACAACAAATAATACTGACGACCAGGGGGCCTGGCGTACCCCCTTAATTCAATTTTTTCCGACCAATTTAAACGTACCGGTATAACCAGGGTGAAATCAAGAGTTTTGTCCCAAAAATTGCTACCTCAGGCCCTCATCTAAACTTTTTACGAGCTTAATACAATAATTAGCGCCGTATTTGCCATATGGCTCAGTGCCAGGGCCCTGCCATCAGATAGTAGGACTTTTTTTGGTCTTCATATATATTTGGCAGGAAGATGTTGCAAAAATCTCCTAAGTGCCAGGGGCACTGCGCAATTTAAATCCGGCCCGAAAATAACATGTTCAGTAAGCGTAACCATCTATTGTACCATTTTTCAATACAATTCACCTCCACCTCACCAGTTTTTACGCACAAAATACTTTTAAAAAATAGCTAGGGAAATGCTCATTGAACAAACTACTGAATTTCAATCAAAGGCTCCTGGGCCCTTGGGCCGTACATGTACTCCTATAACTGGTAACTTCATGACTAAACAAAAATCTCTAAGAAAAATCTTCGAGAAGATTATTATTTATTGCTAAAAGTATTGCAGGAGGCAATGTGCCTTACTTCCCCCTATAGACCAAATCACTTACGAATAAAATTTTACACCATAATGCAAGATTCTAAACGTGTTTTGGGATTTAATTGCAAAAGGAGGATTGAACAACTAAATTTTTTCGATTGGCTTAGAAATGTTGAAAATCTAGTTCTTTGAAATGGCTCTGAACTTGTGCGAAATGTGATCCAATGGGATTTAAATAGCTTTTTTTTCCAAAACTTACAAAAATCACCCAGCGACTGGGGGCTTTACTCCCAGACCCCCATAGCCACCGGCGGCTGGGGGCTCCGCCCCCAGATCCCCGTCTGTGATACGTTTGAGTACACTAGTTTACTCAACACGTCTCCTAAGTTAGACATTTACACTTTATAACTATTAGTTTTCGCCCTCTCCCTTAATCAAAATCCTGGTTAAGTGCCATCAGGCTACGGCTTCAGATCTTCCATTCTACGATATCTTTGCACCACAAAAAGTTCCTTTTTCGAAAATTTCTGATGACGTCATCGCATGTGATTTGTGGTTTGGCCCCCCCCCCCCCAATCAAAAATCCTGGCTACGCCTATGCCGGTACGTTGTGTGATTTTTGGCTCACTATGTAGAATTTAGCTATGGAAACGTTTAGTATTCATAGAACACATTTTTGGCAAATTTAAGTTATATCTCTGTTTGCTTCTTTCATGATTTGGTCTAATGAAGTAAACATTCATGCCAGTATGCGGCGAAGGGCAGACATCAAACAACGAACGCGAAGTGAAACTAAAACCAGTTTGAACTGCTATTCGCCAGACTGGATCTGGTACGTACTCGAACACGTAGAAAAAAGGCATTGCTGCAGTTGCTGTGGTGGTCTGACAATTGCCAGCAAAAAAAGGAGGAAAATACAACTAACTTGACTGATTTATGCAGAGCTAGACAGCGCTGTTTTGAGCGTTAAGGTCTCATCAGCAGCCCTCAGCATATCTAAGCCAAAGTTACTTCCCAGACATCTTATGGCCTGACTGGTCAAACTTTAACGGCTTGCACAGTGGCAAAAGATTTGCAAGGAATAATCGATTTTTTGCTTGAAGTACTTCGCAAACAACAAGTAAAAAACCAATGGTCTCCTATATTCAGGACAGCCATTAAAGGCGGTGAATCATCCAGCCAATTCCGGTGCTTTACAATAGTTAAAATTGAACTATAATTTTTGATATTTTTTGTTTTAATTTTGGGACTGCGGTTGCAAAGATATTCAACAAACACGAAAAGATATCCCCCGACAAAAAGTTTATGGAAACTCTGAGTTTTGTTCTTCCCGTCAAAACCACAGTTCTCTAAACTATTAAGCCTACTGTAATATTATTAAACTAATAGGTCTAACTATCTCTAAACTATTAGGCCTAATAGTTTAGAGATAGTTGGGCCTAATTAGGCCTAAACTATTTAGAAATAAACTATCTCTAAACTATTAGGCCTACCACAGTTCTCTAAACTATTAGGCCTACTGTGGTTTTGGCGGGAAGAACAAAACTCAGGGTTTCCAAAAACTTTTTTCGGGGGGACATCTTTTTGTATTTGTTGAATATCTTTGCAACCGCAGTCCCAAAATTAAAACAAAAAATATCAAAAATTATAGTTCAGTTTTAGCTATTGTAAATCACTGGAATTGGCTGAATGATTCACCGCCTTTAATGTAAAAGCAACTCTCTGCGTGACCACGAAAATCAAAACTGAAAAAACTTGACGTCATTCGTGGTCCTTCAAAGAATACCTTTGGTTTAGATATGCTAAGGGCTGCTGATGAGAGTTAATAGCTTGAAACAGCGCTGTCCTGCTCTGTACATTATAATGACTCGAGCTACTTGCGGCTGCAGGGTTGGTGGTTGATATTGCCAACTAACTGCCAGAGGAAGTCGTTCTGACTTTCCGGGAGTCGGCCACAAAGAACGTAAAGCTTTTTCAGTTTTAACTTTAATGAATTGAACATTTGTACGGTAAAGTCGACTGTTCTGACGAATTTGTGGTTCAAACTTAAAATTACAGTGCTTTGTACTTTTCTGAATCAAAATGCTACTTAAGTAGCGTTACTTCACTCTAAAAGCAATCAAGTAAAAGTAAAAGTAGCCACCAAAAAAAAATACTCAAAAAGTACTCGTTACCGGAAAAAACTACTTGAATAATCTACTCAAGTAAAAGTATTTTGTTACTTTACACCACTGCAATCCCGGTATAGTCACACGGGGTATGGCAAACAAAACACTTATGCAAAAACTCAATGTGAAGCTAAATACTGTAATATAGTTCGTACCAGAGGTGGAGTCCTCGAGGACACATTTTGAAGTCCTTGGCCTCGAAGGTCAAGTCCTTGGCCTTGGCCTTGGCCTCGAGGCCTCAAGTCCTCGAAAATTGGCCTGTCCTCGGCTCGAGGACAGCAGTATTTTTTGAATTGTTAAAATTTAGCGGAGCGCTTGAAAAATTTTTTAGAAAACGTTTTTTTGTGGAGATCGCTTGAAAAATTTTTGTGAAGACCTTTTTTTTTTTTTTTTAGGAGAGCACTTGCGCTTGTGTCCTTGGTCCTTGGCCTTGGCCTCGAGCATTTCTGTCCTTGGCCTCGAGAGTGTCTGTCCTCGGAAAGGCTGTCCTTGGCCTTGGCCTCGGATTTTTTTGTGTCCTTGGCCTCGAGCCTTGTGTCCTCGACTCCACCTCTGGTTCGTACAATAACGTATAGCAGCAAATATTATCCGGTGACTTCTATATACAAAACCTTAATTTTTTAAAAATTAGATGACATTTATTTACTTGAACGAACCAAATTCATGTATAAAACAGTTCTCAACGACTGTTTCGTTGATATCACCAAACTTCACAGTCACAATACTTGAAGAAAACATAACTTAGTGAGTAGTATATTTTAAACCTCGCGTTCAAACGTCAGCAGGTAAAAAGTCTCTGATGCATAGAGGAATTGAATTGTGAGAAAAATTGAACCTGAAGTGAAAGAATTATTCTGGTTATCACTCAAAAAAAAAAAAAGATAAACCAAAAACCAGTGCTGGGCACTGCAAATTTAAACTCCATTCCGCAACCGCAAATTCCGCAAAATAGCAATACGTGGTCCGCAACCGCAAATCCGCAAGTTTGCGGCACGTTTGCGGTAATTTTTTGCACTTCTGCAACCGCAAATGACTTTTCACTTCCGCAAACTTGAACCGCAAACTTTGCTGTTTTTTTCCTGGTTTGATAAATAGAGGAGACTTATAGCAATATAACAATGCTTGATATTTTCCATATCGGCTGCCGACCTGTAATAAACATCAGTAAGTTCCTTGGGTTTATTCAATATTCTGTTTTTCTAAGTTATGATTTACATGTCAGCAGCAGAGCCGAGTGGAAATGTACGCAGGTTTGTTTAAACAAAACTGCGACCGGAGTTGGATTACGACTGCGACTATGGTGGCTGGAGTACACACTTAGAAGAGAGTAACCTCACCTGCCAGTCACTTTCGTTGCTCATTCTAACTTCTAACTACGGTATGTTCGTTGAGTTGAAACTCCTTGTTTGATTTACATACTTGTACAGTGCATGTTCTCGTGAATCGTCATATAGGACAAACAGAGATGCACATATTTATTGAGTCGCGGAAAAGTAAAAACTCGAGACGAACGAACTTGCGTTTTTGCGTTCTTGAAAATAATACTTTACAAACATATAGGCTAGTATTTACTGCTTGAGTGACGGAATGGATGAGGGGGGAAAGTTGTTGTCGATGTCACTTCTTGCTCCCTTAATCACGCATGGCAATTTGCAGATCACGATTAAAATAACTTAGTTTCAAACGTGATAATTGCAGTTAACGTTTTGTTTTTTTGCTTCTGCACTGGTGCAAACGTTTTTTAAATTGTTTTGAAAGGTGTTCATACAAAGGCAAACTTTTGCCAAGATGAAAATGTGCTAGGTGTAAGAAGAACATGCCAAAAGTCCGGTTCCTTTGTTTATTTTATTTCAGTTGCAATACAGTCCTGATTAATGGTTACATGAAGTTCTAACGCTTGAACTTCTAGTCGAACTTTGGATAAGAGCAGTCTTTTAAAAGCTTTCAAATTGTATTCAATATGCCTAGGAGGAACGCCACTGTGCCATGGCCTTCCCCTCAGACTCTAAAAATGATACACGATAAAGCAAAACCAAGCAGTTCTAAGAGGGTAAATGCAGAAATAAATCGATTTTTATTTTGGTTTTTTTCTTCCTTTACAAATGACCTTGCTTTTTAATTCCGTAATGTTTTTGCAGCATTTTCATTTTACGATTTCATTCTTCCAGTAAATCTCGTAAAAGCATTATACCAAAACTTGTTTCCAGAATGCACGAAACGCGTATTTTTAGTGCAATTTTGCAAATTTTTTCAGGAGCATGCCACCGAATCACCCTACAATGGTCTTACCATCGGCACTCTTCATTGATTTGTGGCGTCACAGTGCAACGAAACTTTAAGTCCCCCATGAAAACTTTTTACGTACGCCACTGGGTGCAGATATTAATTTTGTTGGAAAACTCGCTTTCATTTAAAATTATGTGTTTCTCTTCAGCGCTGACGAGCAGTCAGCACTCAGCACCTAAGGTAATGGCAAAAATAGAAAATTTGGGTTTTAAGTCTTGGTTGTCGGTATGTAACGTAGGTTCAACCAGGCGCGTAGCCAGAAATTCGCAATGAGGGGGGCTGTTTGGGGGATCTGGGGGCGGAGCCCCCAGCCGCCGGAGGCCAATGGGGGTCTGGGGGCGAAGCCCCCAGCTGCAGGAGGCTGAACCCCAGCCCCCAACCGCCGGAGGCACGGGGGTCTGGGGGCGGAGCCCCCAGCGCTCGAAAATTTGCAGTTTTTTGCAAAAATAACTTCAATTTAGGGCTATTTTGATTAAAAAATAATGATTTTAAAACGTGGCTTAGAAATTGGCTGTGCAAACAAGATTAAACTAGAAGCATAAATGGGCTATTTGGCAGGTGGCTAATGGTAAAATGTAGTTCTCTTGTTTAGATGCTGGTAAATTATAAAATCGAATACTTCAATAAAACTCACACCGAGTAATCTATTTCGTATACAGTTTATAGAGAAAAATAATTTTGGGGGGGCTAATGAAAAGAGATTTGAGAGAAATGATTGGCAATTAGCAAATACTGAATAGCTCCCCCCCTATTCCTTAGTTTATAGTATATTTGTTGATGACACCTATGTTCAGCATTTTTACACTTGCGCTCAAATTTGATTGCTTATTTCTTACCATTTATCAAAGGTTTCATTTATTTGTTGGTTTTATTTTTGACAAATTAGCCCCTTTCCCCTGGACATATGTTTCAAAAGATGTTTTAAATCACTATCTAGTCCACTCCAGTGCATAAAACAGTCTCAAAGTGCTAAAAATGTAGTGTTTTTCCCATTCTGCATTTTGGTCGACATGTCAATGGGGGGGGGGGGGCTACGCTACTGGCTAAAAACGTGGTATTTTCCTAATTCTGCATTTTGGTCGGCAGTTCATTAGCCCCCCCCCCTAAATAAACGTTTCAAACTATGCTTTAAAGCATTTTTTAGTCTAATCCAGTGCAAAAGAGAGTCTTGGAAGTGCTAAAAACGTGGTATTTTGCTTATTCTGCATTTTGGTCGGCCGGCCAATGGGGAGGGCTATAGCCCCCCCCCCGCTCCCCCCCTGGTTACGCTACTGGGTTCAACTAATGGTCACTGTTAAAGTAGAAATTTGTTTCGACAGTGGCCAGTTTGTTGGTGGTGCTAAAAATCTTCACGATCAAAGTGCCGTAGTAATTTACTCGCCAAAAAGTTTGTCATTATGATTAACTTTGCTCGTAAATTTTGGAGTAGCGCCGCCAACTGCGTAGAAAATTATGCCATTTCTTAAATAAAAAATACGCTAAGCATTTTGACGCATGATTTGCACAATACACAAACTTTGGAAAATCAAAGAGGCAAAGTGTTGTATTATGTATGCATCACCAAATATCACAAAATTGTTCAGGAGACAGAAATTTTTTCCAGGATTCTAAAGCGGGCAGTAATATTAACTTCCAAAAATCGTAGGAAATTTCTTAAGCGGCAACGCATATAGCCTAAAGCATGCCTTCCAAAAAAACGATCAACGAAACAAAAAGACTAAAAAGATAAAACTAAGATTGAAAACTCAGGTAGGCCTGCAGCGTATTTATCAACAAACGTGCTGGGCATGTCATCAAAGTCGTCTTGTGCAACCCTTTGCCACTTCAAAAAGTCTAAGTTTTCCTTCACAAAAACAAACCGTTGGAAGTTTCTTGACCTTAAGCCAACTCATTTTGCTGTAAGAATAGCAGCACCTCTGGAAAATAATCGTTCCACAGCAGAGGATCTAGGTGAGAGGTGTTGTACATTAGAAATACATCCACCCAAATCTGTCGATGCATTGAATTGTAAAAACGTATTTTTTTGGAAATTGCAGAAACGATTCCAGTGATGTTGTTGATTTGCGGATTTGCGGTAGATTTCAATTTTTTTACCGCAAATGTTTGCGGTAAGAAATCGGTTCGCAAATCCGCAAACCAAAACCTTAAGCCTGCAATTTGCGGACCGGTTTGCGGAAGTGCCCAGCACTGCCAAAAACCCATCCAAAACTATATATCATTTTGAACTTCTTTGCTTCATATTCTGGAAATCCATCATTTAACTATGTAATATTGTGTATTGATTTTCTAATGCCGTAGTACCAGTTGAACTAAATAATCGTCTGTTTCTTTTTAATTTGATTGTTTTTTCTTCTCTAAGTTTTCACGCTGTCAAGTAACAAGTCAGGAAGCGCCTTAGATTAAAAAACCTTCGGGCTCGTTGGTGCCTCCTGGCCTGAACAAACTGACCGTAAGTTTTGTTTTATGTGTTTTCGTTTTGTATGGGTTTGTATTGCTCAGGCGAATAAACTGTTTTCTATTCTACTTTATTCCACCTCTGTTTCTTAGTGCAGTTTGAGTAGTGGGTAGAGCAGAATTATACTTTTCAAAACTTCACACTTGCGTGTGCGGCGCAATTATTTTTTGAGGATTGCAGACAAGGATGGCAGTACGGTACGCCTCAATTGTTGCTAAGAAGTACGGTACGCTGGTACGGTACGCCTTTTTTGTAATGGTACTGGCACGGTACGTTGGTACGCTGTTTGAATTTGCCTACTAAACGTTTTATGTGCAACTTGCGCCCGTCAATGAAGATTCTTAAGTAATCATAATAGCTTCTTAGTTTGTCGTTACAATTGTATTATGATGTCACAAGTCACAGTCACACGTATAACCACTTGTGATGTCTTAACTATTGCCTATAGATATCGTGGCATGTCATTTGTACGTTGAAGAAAAATTTGGACGGAAACAACAGCGACACTATAGCTAAATACGCAGTGGTTTAAAAATCCCTGACTTTTCGCACATTGCGCTGGCTTTTTGTATGCAGAGGCAAAAGACAGCTGAAGCCGGCGCTAAATGTGTGAATTGAGATCGCTAATTTATAGGCTAGTGATTTCAAAGTCAGTTAAAGTTGTGTCGTTAGGTCGTTGTTGCAAGCTAATATTTCTCAGTTAATTTTTATTCTGAGTTATGCGTGTTCTTCACGACCAAACAACATCAATATGAATGTATGAATTTGCTGAAAGAACAGTTAAACAGTACAGCGGAAATAAAGCGAAAACAGAATTTTATTCACAACTGTTTATAGTTTCCACCATTGAAGCCGAAACTATGTCAAACAGTGTGAGAAAGTTTAGCGAATTGCATAAATTTATGAATTTTTCGTGGGAAAGTTTTCGCTGGCTGCGACAAATACCCTCCGCCAGAAGGTGAAACCCAATTTCTTAATATATGAGAAATTGTTTGATTCTTTCAGGAAACTCATTCAAATACAATGGGTACGGGCACAAAAATGGGCGAAAATAATGCACATGGACAAATGTGGTTAAAAAGTGCAGTGTCAAATTATTATTTGGTAGACTATGTTTAGTAATAGTTGAAACACAAAATTGTTAAATCACATTTTTGAAAGTTTTGAGAAGGGGTTGAAAATTATTCGAATTTAATTCGAAAATGTGGAAATACGCACATTGGACTTGATAAAAAATCGCAATAATGGCAATGGTAATGCATTCAATAATAATAATAATAATAATAATAATAATAATAATATTGACGTAAACTGACAATATTTCATAACTTTACGCTGCGGCTGCAGGATAGAAATATCGCAAATAATACAGGAAAAGTAGCATTTGTTGAGTCGTCGAGTCGTCACATTGGAAAATGGTTAAGCGGTGCGAAGAAAAATTGACAATTGATTCGTTTAAAGTGCACGTACAATGTTAATGGTTGGTACGTAGAAAGATAATATGCGCGCAAGAATAGGTTTTGCTTGATAAAAATTGGTTGGCTTGCTGGAAGCAAAAATTGTTTTGCTTGGTGCAAGGATTGAAAAACAACAACCGCGTTGGTAGTAATAACGCCACTTGTCCAGCCAAGAATGAAAAGGGTTAGGCGTTGATGTACAGTAGTTATGTTGCTGTTGCTGCCGCTGCGGCTGCAGCTGCTGCAGTGTGCCTCGAGGAATTTGAATTTTCGTGAAGGTCTCGTGGACTATATCGTTCGGAGAAAAGTATGTCAGCGTGAGGTAAACAATAAATCATCATTCCATGCTATAACACACTGAATTAAGTTAGTGAAGATGGCCAATCTCACACAATTACAAACAGAGGTTAAATTGGACAAAATGTCAGAAATGAGATTCCTCAATCAGTATTTTTGGATTAACTGAGAAAATCTCGAAATTCGAAAAATCTCCTCCAAAATACATTGCTTATACTATGTTGAAAATGGTGCTGTTCTAGAATACTTTCTAAGTTAAAGAAAATTTTCTTACAATCATGCAAGATAAGAGGTTGCACCGCTTGAAAGTGCTTGCAAAAGCAAGACGTGGTAATGGGAGACCTGGAATTGTGCCATATGAAGAATACGCTAGCAAAATAGGAGGGCACAGGTGATTAAAAAATTATCTCCGAAGTCCGTACAGCAATATATAGATGAAATCTATAAAAAGGGTGTGCTGTATCTGGCTGGCAAGATTAATTGAAGTACAATATTAGTAAAGGTAGCATTGGCTTTATGCTTTAGCTGTTTGTTTTACCGCTAAGTGACGTAAGTGAGCAAAGTCATGCTTAACGGGGAAATTTTTGTGATTAGTAGAGCAAGTTTTGTTAATCGTTGAAATCTTTACAAATTTTGTAAAAAAATACAAAAGTCTCAAAGTAAAAAGGATGCTAAATTTTGATATCTTAGACCTATAAAAGTAAATTGTTTTGGGTTTTGAAAAGGTCAAGACCTGCTCTACATTCATACAGAACAATATCAATGAAAAAAACACATAATCAATCATTACTGCAATGTAAAATCAATTTACGTTATTTTGGTTATACTGTACATTGTTCAAAATTTACACAGATTCAGTGCATTTCATAAATTAGCCATAATTAATCTCTGGTCGATCATGGCAGGAAAATGAAATGTGTTATGCAACTATTAGGAGTGAGAATGATATTATATTTTTGAAAATCGAGTCCAACTGGATGGAGCGCGTTAGCAAAGGGGTTTGGAATCATTTCAAGTTCGGTAAATGGAGTTGTAGTATCGGAAATGATCAAAATCTTAGAAACCAATCAGGACAATTTGAGAATAGAACCAGAATACCTCAATTAAATAGATTTTTGTTGCGATTGTGATTAGTTAGACAAATCCTACATGTTTTGTCATTCGCTTACGCGTGCAGCAAAACAAGAGAATGACCAACTATATTGAATAGAAACCATTGTTGACGATAATAGCTATTACAGTAGTATCAGTTTAAAAATTTGTAAATAATTGCTCAGGGTTTAAATGTAATTGTTCTTAGTAACTTCTTTTATGTGCAAGTTCAATTCATTGATAATAAGTTTACATCAAATACGAGTTGTACGAGGCTGAATGTTCGTTGATCCAAATAAATTGTTTCACTCATTTCCAAGGATCGTCGAAGTTGAAACGTTCGATGCTGTTCATTGTCCGAATTGTTCATTTATGCGCTCTCAGAAGCTCGATTTTGTTGTGATGGCGTGTGTGCGTGGTTGTGTGAATGTGTGACGCATTACGTGTTGTTGCCATTGATCGCCAGGAAATCTGAAAATAATTTGTGAAAGTACGATATACAAAACTAATACTAATGAATAAAAATATTCCAAAATACGTCAATTAAATTGGAATCGTTTTATAATTATTTCAACAAATTTAAATATGATGAAAGTCAATTATAAGATGAATACATTATAATTAGAATCATTAAAATGAAAACACATCGAAATTCGGCATTTTAGTGTATGATAAGTCGAAGTTGCAAACACAAATGAACAGAAAATAAAAAAGCAAACATATCAGCAAAATTTTTTTTTGACGAAATTGCTATCACGTGTTATGCAGCAATCTTTAAAGTACTGTATGAACAAAATGACATTGTAGAATGAGGATAAGTTTGATTAAACTGTCGATAAGTATCGAAACAATTAATCAGCATTTTTTTTAGTACTTGCTCACTAGTGATTGTTTGATTGATTGATTGATAACCTCAGTTAGGTAAAAATGCAAGGGAAAAAATGTGCACATTGTAAGCACAAAATCGTTTGATTGCGTTGTGCTTGGAAAAGCAATTATAATATTAAGGAATTTCTTGTTTAGAAAATAGTCGTTATTTCATTTATTTAATAGTGGTTGTTCCACGTAAAGGTTAAATATGATCAAGTTCTATCATAAAAAAAATCGGCAATTAAAGTTTTTGTGAATATAACAAGCAATCGTAGGGTAACTAAATCTAATATTTTACATGCTAAATAAATTATTCATCTTAGCATCAGAAATGTTATCGTGTTATTTTGTTTTTGTATTTGAAAATTTCTGTTGTCAACTTTCAACCAACAGGAGTCACAAACTAAATCCAGGAAAAAGTCACCCACAAACAAATTCCTAAAATTTAATCGAAACCCGGAGTCACAGATCACCCACAATTTGAAACCCACACTAAGCTGGTTCGTTCGTAAACAGCAGTGAACGCAATAATTTTGAAATAAGTTCTAGATAAATCTGCTTTACTTATGAAATGATAAATGTGCCTTGTTGGCAGGAGTTGCAGCTGGCAGTTCATTAAAGTGCTTTTCTGACGAAAAACGAAAAGGGTCCTTGCAAGTGAATCAAGTACTGTTCTGGGCATGATATGCCGTGTACTAAAATTCAAATCAACTCATAAAAAGGTCAATTCCAACGGAATTGAGAGAAAATTATAAGTACAGCAAAATATATCGATTGACTTATTTGTTTGTTAGAAATGTTGTTTTTATTAATTTAAGAAAAAGTTACAATAATTGGAAAAAAATTTTGATGCTAGTGATTAAAATGCTATTGATTAATGCGTTTATATCAATTTTTATTAAAGAAAATATCAGAATTGTTTCACCTGGTATATGTCGGTCTTTATGGTTATTGGTCTGCTGTTGTAAGATGAAAATCGTAGATCGTACTCGAAATCTTGATTCGCCCGTTGATTTTTGTTTCGTAGTGTTTTTAGTTTTGTTCGATTTCGCGATTTATTGCTCTCGACATCATTTGAGGAAGAATATTTTTTTTATCTGCAAATAAGCTTAAAAACAAAGTTTAGCACTCTACTATTGTTTACTGTAAAATTGTTTGTTTGTTTGTTTACCCATTGTATTTGACGTGGTAACGCATACTATCATTACTTAATAAAGAAGCATTTTCGTGTTGCTGAAAGGTGTATTAATAAATGCCACAAACGACAGCAATATTAGTTTAATTTGGTTTTGGAAGCAAAGGGAACAAGTATGCGTTACTAAACATGGATTAAAACAAAATATCTGGTTAAATAAATTAAGAGTACACTGCACTAACAAGACATGGTACGTTATTCAGTAGCTAAGTGTGAATAGCTTACATTAGGGTATCTGAAGTTTTGAGGGACAAATATTTTAATGGCGATGTCACTGAACAAAAAAAATTATCATAAATATAAAATAGCTGAGCTTATAAGATAAAAGTAAAATTATGTTTTATTTTGGAGATGACGTTTTAGAATTTAAATGAAAAGGAGAGTAAAAATTTATAATAAATAACCAAGAATTAAGGGTTTGCTTTACTACAAAAAAAAAATATTAAAAATACCCTAATGCTGCAGTGGTCTCCATTTAGTCGCCTCTTACGACACGCAGGGTAACGGCGTCACTATTCTTATCCGGTGAAGCACGGAAATAATTAGCGAAACTTACGTTTACTCGGCTGTGAATTTCCTTGGCTTTCTTCATCTTTCATTGTTTCTACTCGTGATCATCAATTCGTAAATCGTCGGAGTCACCAATTGTCGCTTAGTCGTTGTTGCAAGCTAATATTTCTCAGTTAATTTTTATTCTGAGTTATGCGTGTTCTTCACGACCAAACAACATCAATATGAATGTATGAATTTGCTGAAAGAACAGTTAAACAGTACAGCGGAAATAAAGCGAAAACAGAATTTTATTCACAACTGTTTATAGTTTCCACCATTGAAGCCGAAACTATGTCAAACAGTGTGAGAAAGTTTAGCGAATTGCATAAATTTATGAATTTTTCGTGGGAAAGTTTTCGCTGGCTGCGACAGTTGCGAGTAGTTAAAAGCAAGGATGGCAGTACGGTACGTAGGTATGGTAAGGTACACCTCAATTTTTGCCAAGAAGTTCGGTACGCTTGTACGGTATGCCTTTTTTGTAATGGTACGGATACGGTACGTTGGTATGGTACGCTTCAAAAATTGAACTGAAGTACGGTACGCTGGTTCGGTACGGTTCAAGGTGCGAGTTACGTTGTACCGGTACGCAACTTCTGAACGTACCGTAGTGCCACCCTTGATTGCAGAAATGCTTGCGCCGTAAGAATTATAGAGCACTTACGGTTAGAGATGGCCCGGATAACAAAAAATGCATCCACATGCTGCGCTGTGTCTGCAAACCTTGACCGCATGCAGTCCGCATGCTGCACCGCATCGCATCCCAACACAACTAAATTGACACTACACCACACCGCATGTTATCTATTCTTTAAATTTCCACAAACATCAGAGAAAAATTAGCTCTCTAGCTTATGACATACAAAAAAATTGATATTTGGGGTATCATTTTGGAGGTTTTTTAGAGGGGTGTCCCTCTCAAAGCATGCTAAAATATTTGTCTTTTAAACATCTACTGATATAAAAATAAACTAATGCCCTAGCTTGAGCCGTTCAAAAAATTGATTTTTAGGGGTGCATTTGGGAATCCCTGGGGGGTGGTACCCTCAAACTATGTCAAAGCAGTTGTCACTTAAATATCTACCAATCTAAAAAATAAAACTATCACTCTAGCTTGAGTAATCAAAAAAATTAATTATCGGGGCCCCATATTGGAGGTTTATGGAGGAGTGGCCCAGAAAAAATTTGGGAGAAAAAATTGCGTTTGCAGCTTAACAACTTAACACAAAAATTAGATTTCCATGTTTTGTGGTTTAAGAGAAGAAGAGCGCACAAGAATTAGAAAGAAAAAAAAAAAAAAAACAGCAAAAAATCATCACGGCCAAAAGTGAGTTGGTAGGGATAAAAGGCTATCTTAAGATATATATACCCTGTTTACATGACCACTTTTCGCAATCGGTTCTTGGTTCTAATGCCTGGATTTTGCTGAGTCACACACAAAAAGGTGCTAAATTATGTCACAACGGTTCACATTTTGCAACTGCTATCAGAGGTGGGCCGATTGCAGTTCCAAAAACTCTGTCCGCTTTGCTATTGGCTCGCTAACCACGTGACCACTATAACGCACTGTGATTGGACCATTGATGAAATTGTGGTGTGTGCGCATTTGAGCACACACGTGTCGTGTGAAAGATTCGCATAGGCTGTGTGTGATGCGTGACCGAGTTCTTGAAATGTGCTGGTAAATTCGAGCGAAAAAGTGCCAACAAAAGAACTAATTTTCGAAACCAAGAACCAGTTCCAAAAAGTGAACATGTAAACAAGCTAATAACCATGTGAAATGTTTTTTGCCGTATTTAAGCCGTATTAGAATAAGACCACTTTCTACACTATACTTTCGAGGTGATTTTCGGGTCCTAAAACCGAAGTCACGTGATTCATTGCCTTAAAATTTGGCACATGCATTTAACTTATTAATCTCAAATTGCTGTTAAAATTTTACGAAGCTAGAACTAACTGTTCTCGAGTTATAAGTAAAAGTCTCTAACTTCGCACTCGTTAACTTTGATAATGGCCGAGTAAAAACAAAAGAACACGAATTTTAGCACGGTGTTTCGGCAATGAATATCTACCAGTCTTCCAGATGATTCCATGCAACTACTGTACTAACGTTGAACCAATAGCCCAAATACCGTTGTATGATCACATGCTCGGCATGCTGTCACAAGCTACCGGTGCTACACTCATATTCTGTAGGCTATTTATTAAATGTCTAACTTGATACGGACAACCTTGCTGCCTCCCAACGTAAGCGTATACATACATGGATATTCAATCTTGGGTAAACTACCGGTAGCTCACTTACCGTGAACCTGGAACCCTCTAATCATCTGCTACTACGTAGGCTATTCTGTCATTGGAACTTTGTGTAGCCTAGTCTTCCTACTCTACCACATAGGCTACCAGATAGGCTACAGACATACGGTATAGGACCGAAAGCCTAATGCTAAATGCCATGACCTGTTGACAAATAGGCTACAGTCACTCTGAAATGCAAGTGCATGCGTAGTAGAAACTGTTATCTAGCCTTGGACTTGTACCAATACCACAGGCCTATTGCATACTGCAGACAGGGTGGGTACATGGCTAGGCTATGCTGTGCGTCTGCTCTGATGATCAGAGGTGGAGTCGAGGACACAAGGCTCGAGGCCAAGGCCAAGGACACAAAAAAATCCGAGGCCAAGGCCAAGGACAGCCTTTCCGAGGACAGACACTCTCGACGCCAAGGACAGGAATGCTCGAAGCCAAGGCCAAGCACCAAGAAGACAAGCACAAGTGCTATCCAAAAAAAAAAGGTCTTCACAAAAATTTTTCAGGCGATTTCCAAAAGAAAACGTTTTCCAAAAAATTTTTCAAGCGCTCCACAAAATTTTAACGATTCAGAAAATAGTGCTGTCCTCGAGCCGAGGACAGGCCAATTTTCGAGGACTTGAGGCTTCGAGGCCAAGGACTTGACCTTCGAGGCCAAGGCCAAGGACTTCAAAATGTGTCCTCGAGGCCAAGGACGTCCTCGAGGACTCCACCTCTACTGATGATTGTTTCCCACAAAACTGTTTCATCAACATTTTTTTCTTTGCCTTTGTTTCATCTTCTCACCAAAAGTCCTAAACTTTTTCTAGCCTAGCCTACCAAAACCAAAATGTTTTTGTTGGTGTCAAGAATCGTGTTCAGCCAATCAAAAGTAAGTTTGTTGTAGCCAAAATAGCTTATTTTGGGACGCTCCGAATTCTGAAAAAACAAACTTAAACCGAAAGCACCTTTTACTGTTTTCTGGTTTTAGTAGCCTAACCCGATGTGTTAGTAGTAGTAGTAGTAGTAGTTTATTTCAAAGCCAGCGAAGTTTAAAATTACAATTAAATCGCAAGCAAAGCATGTTAACGATAATATCTACTGGCAATAGGGAAGAAGCGAAGTGACCAAAGTGGTCTTCAAGTCTACTTCTACCCTCATTAATCAAGTTACGAAGTTTCAAGATGGAATTTGGAAAATCTTTGCCAAACAAATATTTACAACTTTTGCTGAACCAGATTGAGGTTTCATACATATATTGACACCAGAACAAGGATGCATAACACCAGAAAAATTAGGACACCAAAAAAATGCGATTTTTATTTACAAACAAGCAAAAAGGCAAAAAAAAAGTTCTATTTACATTAGAAAGTGGTGCAATTGCAAGGCGCAATAACACACACAGTTTAAGTCAATTAAAATGATTCACATACATAAACATCTTGTTGGATAAAAAGCAAGTAGTTAAATATTAACACGACAAATTTTATGGACAGACAGAACACAAATTTTATAATCATTCCAATTCAACTGTGGTAACTTGCGAGCAATAAATTTTTCAGTCTAGATTTAAATGCTTTTAGAGATTTAGAATTTTTAATTTCAAGGTCTAGTGAGTTCCATATTTTTGGACCTTGATATTTAATAGACCTTTGAAGTTTCAGAGTTTTAAAAAAGGTACAAAAAAATTATATGAGGCGGTAGCTCTGGTAGTTTTAACATGAATATTATTAAGCGCTGTAAAATAATTTCGAAAAGTAGATGGAAGTTGTCCCGATTTATAGTTGTACACAAAAGCTGCAGTTTCTAGTTTAACTAAGTCTTGTAATTTAAGAATTTTAAGTTTTGCATAATATGGAGTTGCTCTATCATTCCATGTTCCATTACCTACAATTTTTACTGCTTTGTTTTGAAGAGTAACTAATTTCTTGAGGTACGTTTTATAAGTTGAGCTCCAAGTGATTATCCCGTATTGAATATGACAGTGAAATAAAGCATAGTATAAACTACATAAGGCCGATGTGTTTAAATACACTTTAACTTTCGAAAGGATTCCTACTGCTTTAGATAGCTTGTGGGCCAAGTTGTTAATATGAGGTTCAAAAGACAAGGAATTATCAAAGATAAGACCCAAGTATTTCGACATGCTGACAGAAGGAAGATTAGAAACAAATGGGGACGAAATCAAAGATGAGTTCGTTCTATGACCTCGACTTTTTGGTTGTATTAATATCAAATTTGATTTTGATAAATTAAGAGTAAGTTTGTTAGCTATCATCCACTTATCTAGTGAAATAATTTCAGTCGTAATTTTTGTATGAAGATCATTTATATTTTTATCTTCTACAATTAAACAGGTATCATCAGCAAACAGTCTTGGTGTGTAAGAAATACTGGTACTAATATCATTAATGTAAATGTTAAAAAGAAGAGGTCCCAATACAGAACCTTGAGGAACACCATAATTAATTTTTTTAAAATTTGACTGGTGATTTTCTAAAGATACATATTGATATCTATTAGTCAAAAAAGAAGCAAACAAATCAAGTGTTGGTCCACGGATTCCATAATGTTCCAGTTTGGTTAACAAAGTTTTATGATTAACTGTGTCAAAAGCCTTTTTGAGATCAAGTAACAATAGAGCAGTGTAATTTTCATCGTTAATATTATCATACAATGAAGTCAAAACATCAGTTAAAGCATGAGATGTTGAATGATTAGCCCTAAACCCATACTGCGTGGGCAGCAAGACCGAGTGTTTATCGAAAAAATTGATTGATCTGACATGAATAAGTTTTTCAAGAATTTTAGAAATTGGGGAAAGTATAGATATTGGTCGATAATTACTTACATCGGATTTATCACCAGATTTATGTATGGGTACTATCTTGGCAATTTTTAACGAAGTAGGAAAAATTCCTAGAAGGAAAGTGTAATTGAATAATTGAGCAAGTGGTGCTGCAATAACTTTGGCAGCCACCTTAAGAAAATAAGCAGAAATATTATCCTTGCCATTTGATTTGGTATTCTTTAGACCTGATATGAGATTAAAAACTTCAAACGAAGTAGTTGGTGTGAGAAAGAGAGATTGGTGAAGGCGTTTTTTTAGGTACTTAGTATGTTCACTTTCACTAGAAGGCTTCAATTGATCAGCTAATGTTTTTCCAATACCACTAAAGTAATCATTAAAACTGTTAGCAATAAGTGTTGGGTTTGTAGTGAAAGTGTTATTGTGTTTTAATTTATGTGGAAGACTAATATTTGATCTGGAAGAAGAGAGCAAAGACTTAATAATACGCCAAACTTCAGATGTGTTGTTTTTGGAAGAAATTTCAGATGTGTTACGTTCAGAAAACCTAACGGACACGTGACGTGAAGCAAGCGTTCTCCAAACGTAGAATGACAGCTGATTGCTGTCCACGTCGATCCTAGTCGAACAAGTCATAGCTGCCCTATCTACCAAAAATTTTTGACTTGAACAACGAATTCTATTGATCCAACATGCAACACATCAGTTAACCACAGCATTTAACCCTAACCTAAAACACCTAGATTAAACCTAACTAACTGCGGATACGCTATAGGTAACTTTAGCGTTTCCTTATAAACAGAAAGGGCAAGATAACTACCGATACACCATAACCGGCATGCAACAACAATGCGAAACACAAGCAAATAAACCACCTACTACTGTAGGTAGCACAGGTACCAAAGAGCTAGTGGTAGCAACCAACGGCACTACGAGAAAGCTAAACAGACTAACCACGGTAGTGCAGAAATTATAACCAGCACTGGACAACGATCCAACAAAGAACGTGACAACTGAATCAGAAAATATCTCGAAATTCAGTAAACACAGACGATTGCCAAGACTAAGGGGCAGCAAGTAAGCCCCTCTGCCATATAACGAATAAATATTAGCGGCCACCAACTATGGGCAAGTAAATCAAAGAACCGTAGCCGGTAGGCTACATCACAAAGTAAAACTTAATCGGTATTGCATAGTACTTTGCAGTAAAAAATATTTCTAATAGCTCGTAAGTAACATTGAGCCGGTAGGCTAATCACAACTGCCATA
The DNA here is from genome assembly GCA_963965965.1 of Trididemnum nubilum. Lineage (NCBI taxonomy): Eukaryota > Metazoa > Chordata > Ascidiacea > Aplousobranchia > Didemnidae > Trididemnum > Trididemnum nubilum. The sequence goes on along the minus strand of OZ014469.1, from coordinate 35,048,255 downwards.
GGCTAGTTAATAGGCAGTGAGCCAGTGACCGCATATAGCTGGTATGACGTGCTTAGAAGGATAACTTCGCAGGAAACCAGTAATAAGGTTCAGTCATAACAAACGAAACACACTTACCGTGCAATACCATCAATAAATTACAACGCATGTCCTCAAATACTATAATTGCACTAATTCAATCTCAAATCTTAAGGGCGGGTTCAGACACGCTAAAAGCTGAATCACAGGAACGGGTTTCAGCAAAAAAAACGGTAGCCTACCCAACAAATACACCCACTACAAACAGGCTATATCCCCAAAACTAAGACTTCACCGAAAATGCTCAAACAACAGGCTTGCAAATCAATACACTAAAATAACGTGTCTGCACTAGAGATGGCAACAGCGCAGCGTACGTGGCCGCGCGCTGTTGTTGGTGCACCGCGCCGCGCAGAGTGGTAACTAAAATTTGCATTACGTCACAGCATCAGCGCAGCGCCGCGTACAAAAATTTTTTTACATTTTTTTACAATTATTGTTGGTGATTTTCTCTTGATGAACAATAATGGTTAGTCTGGATGTAACTATTATCATACGGTATGAATTGAAGACAATGCATGCTACTAAAACAGGAAAAGGTGCCTTCAGTTCAAGTTTATTTTTTCAGAATTCGGAGCATCCTAGAATCGGCTATTTTGGCTACAAGAAACTTAGTTTTGATCGGCTGAACGTGTTTTTTTTGACACCAACAAAAAGATTTGGGTTTTAGTAGGCTAGACTAGGAAAGGTTTAGGACGTTGGGTGAGCAGGGGTGCCGATCTTCGTTGAGCATTGGGGGGGATAACTAGCAATTTTACCCCAATTTTGCCCTATTTTCAACTTTGGGGGGATGAACCTTGACCACGATTTTTTTCAGGTGAGCAAATTAAGTGAAGACCAAAAAAAAGTCTTCACCTAAAGAAAGAAAACTTTGTTCCCCAAATTTTAGTGGAGACCTGTGCTCAAATGCACACCAAAGTCAAATTATTGGGGGGATGCAGGTGCAGACTATACTTAAATTATTGGGGGAGATACAGTCAAATTGGGGGAATATATTTCCCCAAACCCCCTGGGTTTTGGCACCCCTGTCGGTGAGAACATGAAACAAAGGCAGACAAAAGTAAAAGAAACATTTGTTGGAAACAATCATCAGAGTAGAGGCACAAAACAAAGCCTAGCGACACACCCTCCCTTTACGCAGTAGGCTTATGCCTATGGTATTGGTACAAGCCCAAGGCTAGACAACAGTTTCTACTACACATGCGCTTGCATTGCAGAGTGAAAGAGTTAGTTCAGTGTAGCCTATTCGTCAACAGGTCATGGCATCAAGAATTAGGCTTTCTGTCCTATGTCTGGAGCCTATCTCATATACGTAGTAGGCTAGCAAAATTTATTCCACAATCCAACACAAATGTAAACGGCAAAGGTATTAATAGGGTAGTTTCATACTAGTGTAGTAGCTTGTGACAGCATGCAGAGCACGTGATACCTTATATTTCATTATTTGAGCTACTGGTTCAGGATTAGTACAGTAGTTGCATGAAATCATCAGGTAGACTGGTACTGGGTGGATTGTTTTTGATTGCCAAAACATGGTGCAGAAAAACTGATAGCAAGCACACACAAGGCAGATTAAACCTGAAAGCCTATAATTGAAACGCTGATCTCACGTCGCATGTTTTTTAGTTTTTACTCGGCCATTTTCAAAATTAACGAGTGCAAAGTGTCAGACTTTTACTTACAAATCGAGAATGGTTTGGTCTAGCTGCATGAAATTTTGACAGCAGTTTGAGATTCTTAAGTTATTTGTGCGTGCCAAATTTCAAGGCAAAGAGTCCCGTAACTTCAGGTTTAGTACCTGAAAACTACTTCAAAAGTTTGGTATAAAAAGCGGTCTTATTCAAAAACGGCTTGAGTACGGCAAAAAATATTTCACATGGTTATATGTCGTAAACTCGTAATATACTCTGTCATTTCTGCCTACACTTTTAGCCGCATTGAGTTTTTTTTCTTTTTTCATTTTTTGCTTTCTAAATTTTGTGCACTCTTCTCCTAAACCACACAACATCTATATCTAATTTTTGTGTAAATTTGTTGGGCTGCAAATGCTATTTTGTCTTCTGAATTTTTTTGAGGCTTCTCCCCAGAACCCCCCCAAAATGGGGCCCTAAAACACTAATTTTTTTAATTGCTCAAGCTAGGGTGATAGTTTTTTGTTTATATTGGTAGATATTTAAGCAACAAATAGTTTGACATAGTATGGAGGTACCAACACCCCTCAGGAGCCCCCAAATGAACTCCCCAGAAATTAGCTTTTTGAACAACTCAAGCTAGGGCATTACTTTTTTTTATACCGGCAGATATTCAAAAAACAAATATTTTGACATGGTTTGAGAGAGCAACTCTTTTGAAAACTCTCCAAAATAATACCCAAAAAATCAATTTTTTTATATGTCATAAGCTAGAGAGCTAATTTTTTTCTGATGTTAGTGAAAATTTAAAAGATATTTAACTTGCGGTGCGGCGCGGTGCAGCGTGAACTTAGTTGTGTTTGAATGCGGTGCGGTGCAGCATGTGGACAAAGTTTGCGGACGCAGCGCAGCATGCGGATGCATTTTTTGTTATCCACGCCATCTCTAGTCTGCACTCTGCGCTGTACTACTGCGGAAGAATAAGCAACAGCATGCTGCAAAAGCGCCAACTAACCAGTATGACGCAACAGCACAATACAGTGGCGCAACAATAATTTCAGAGCGAGCTAAGCAACATCTAGCAGAGAAGGAAAAACCCTAAAGGCGGAATACGTACTGTATCTATCAAACCGTATTTGAGCGTAACACGATGTATTGTCACAACATGGCATAGTTATTGTCTTCAATTCATATCAGAGGTGGAGTCCTCGAGGACGTCCTTGGCCTTTTTTAACCATTGAAATTTTGTTGTAAAACATCAAAAGCCTCGCGGAAAATTTGGGAACACCTTTTTTATTTTTCTCAATTGGAGCATTGGCGTAGCCATGGGGAGGCAGGGGGCCCGGGCCCCTCCTCAATCGAAATTTTGCCAATGACAAAAATGTGACAAAAAAGCCATTTGTTTCTTCAGTTTCAGTTTCTTTTTAGCATTTTTCGCTTACAACAGTAACTAACAACAAAACTGAAGACCAGGGGCCCCGTGCCCCCCTCAATTCAATTTTTGCCAACCAATTTAAATGTATAACCCGGAAGAAATTAGGGGTTTTTATCTTAAAACTTGCTACCTAGGCCCTCATGTAACCTTTTTATGAACATAATGCAACAACCAGGGCCAGATTTATTCTATGGCAGTGTGCCAGGGCCCTGCGCTCAGATGGTGAGACTTTTTTTGATCTTTACCTGTATTTGGCAGGAAGATCTTGCCAAAATCCCCAAAGTGCCAAGAGCCCAGCGTGATGTGAATCCGGCCCGGCAATAACATGGTTAGTAGGTGTAATAACCTTCTATTGTACCATTTTTCAATTACAATTCAGTAATTCACCTCCACCTCGCCAGTCTTTACCCACAAAATAATTAAAAAAAAATTAGCCATGGAAAATGCTGATTGAGCAAACCATTAAGTAAAAAGAGCATCAAACATTTGCAAGTAAAAAGAGCATCAAACAATTTCATTTTTTCAATTGGCTTTCAAATTTCAAAACTCTAATGCTTTCAAATGGCTCTGAACACGTGCGAATTGTGATTCAATGGCATTAGAATAGCTGTTTTTTACAAAAAAAAAATTACAAAATTTTGCCCAACAGCTGGGGGCTTGGCCCCCAGACCCCCCGTCTGTGATACGTTTGAGTTACACTAGCTTTCTCAACACGTCTCCAAAGTTAGATATTTGCACTTTTCAACTATTGCCCTCTCCCTTTGCAGAATCCTGCTTAAGTGCCAACAGGCAACGGTTTCAAATCTTCATCCTATGATACGGTATCTTTGTCCCACAAAAAGTTCCTCTTTGAAAATTTTTGATGATGTCATTGCATGTGATTTGTGGTTTGGGCCCCCCTCCCAATCAAAAATTCTGGCCACGCCTATAAACTGAAGACTTCCTGAAAAACTTTTTTGAAGACCTTTTTTTTTTTTTCGGAGAACGCTTGCGGCTGTGTCCTTGGTCCTTGGCCTCGGATTTTTTTGTGTCCTTGGCCTTGAGCCTTGTGTCCTCGACTCCACCTCTGATTCATTATATAGCTATATCATGACTAACCATTGCTGTACATAAAGAAATAATTCACCAGCAATAATTGTAAAAAAAAATGTAAAAAATTATAGTACGCGGCGCTGCGCTGACGCTGTTACGTAAAGCAGATTTTAGTTGCTACGCTGCACGGTACACTAACAACAGTGCGCGGCCGCGTACGCTGCGCTGTTACCACTCTGCTTGCGGTCATGCGCGTGTGTCCATCTTTACTCCTCGTCTCCGTAGTAGGGTGCAACTTCTCCCTAAGTCGGATGCAGCGTCTTCCTAAGTAGGGTGTAGCTTCTTCGAATTGTCATTGCATTGAAAAGCGTGCGGATCATCCAATAGTTTGCCTCTGACGCTTTCCGGTGACAGAAGGATAAACTAGATGGGAGTTTGCCAGCAAACCCAGTGAACGACCGACGCACAGCTAATGCTGTGACGCTCAAAAGTAGTTTTTGTCCACCGTAAAATCAGCAATTATTCAAAAATATCTGATTATGGAACCTCCAGAAAAGTTGAGTCAAAAGATTTGTCAGTTAAATATCTCCTGAAATCATAAAACACTGTCACCCTAGCTTCAGTCGTTCAAAAATTGATTTTTGGGGGTCCATTTGGGGGGTCCCTGGGGGGGGGGGTGGCACCCCCAAACTATGTCAAAATATTTGTCTGTTGAATATCTGCTGATATCAAAACAGACTGGCACCCAAGTTGAGCTTTTCAAACAATTCATTTTTGGGGGTCCATTTGGGGGGTCCCCAGGGGGGTGGCACCCCCAAACTATGTCAAAATATTTGTCTGTTGAATATCTGCTGATATCATAAAACACTGGCACTCTAAGTTGAGCCGTTCAAAAAATTGATTTTTGGGGGGTCCATTTGGGGGGTCCTCGGGGGGGTGGCACCCCCAAACTATGTCAAAATATTTGTCTGTTAAATATCTACCGATATCATAAAACACTAGCTGGCACTCTAAGTTGAGCCGTTCAAACAATTGAGTTTTGGGGCCCCATTTTGGGGGGTTCCCGAGGGGGTGGTACCCCAAACATGTCAAAATATTTCTCTCTTAAATATCTACTGATATCAAAAAAAACTGGCGCCCTAGGTTAAATCGTTAAAAAAATTTATTTTTGGGGGGTCCCCGAAGGGGTGGTACCCCCAAATCATGTCAAAATATTTGTCTCTTAAATATCTACTGATAACAGAAAAAACTGGCACCCTAGGTTGAGTCGTTCAAAAATTTGATTTTTTGGGGCCCCATTTTGGGGGGGTCCCCGGGGGGGTGGTACCCCCAAATCATGTCAAAATATTTTTCTCTTAAATATCTACTGATATCAAAAAAAACTGGCACCCTAGGTTAAATGGTTAAAAAACTTGCTTTTGGGGGGGTCCATTTGGGGGGGTCCCCGAAGGGGTGGTACCCCCAAATTATGTCAAATATTTGTCTCTAAAATATCTACTGATATCAAAGAAAAATGGCACCCTAGGTTAAATCGTTAAAAAATTTATTTTTGGGGGGGTCCATTTGGGGGGGTCCCCGAAGGGGTGGTACCCCCAAATTATGTCAAATATTTGTCTCTCAAATATCTACTGATAACAAAAAAAACTGGCACCCTAGGTTGAGCCGTTCAAAAATTTGATTTTTTGGGGGGGTTCCCGGGGGGGGTGGTACCCCCAAATCATGTCTAAATATTTCTCTATTAAATATCTACTGATATCAAAAAAAAATGGCACCCTAGGTTGTATGGTTAAAATAATTTGTTTTTGGGGGGGTCCCCGGGGGGGTGGTACCCCCAAATTATGTCAAAATATTTGTCTCTCAAATATCTACTGATATCCAAAAAAACTGGCACCCTAGCTTGAGCCGTTCAAAAAATTGATTTTTTGGGGCCCCATTTTGGGGGGGTTCCCGGGGGAGTTGCCCCAAAAAAATTTCAGGAGACACAATTGCGTATGTACCTCAACAACTTCACACAAAAATTAGATTTCTATGTTTTGTGGTTTAGGAGAACTCGAGCGTACAAGATTTAGGAAGAAAAAAAAGGAAAAAAAAGGAAAAAAAAAGGAAAAAAAAGGAAAAAAATAAGAAAAAAACCTCATCGCGGCCGAAAGTGGGTTGGTAGGGATGAAAGGATATCTTAAGACATATAACCATGAGAAATATTTTTTGCCGTACTTAAGCCGTTTTTGACTTAGACCGCTTTTTACGCCAAACTTTCGGGGCGGTTTTCGGGTCATAAACCCGAAGTCACGTGACCGATTGCCTCGTAAAAACTCATTAATCTCAAACTGCTGTCAATATTTCATGTAGTTAGACCAAACGGGTTCTCGAGTTATAAGCAAAAGTCTGAAATCTCGCACTCATTAGTTAGAAAATGGCCGAGTAAAAACAAAGGAACACGCGACGCGAGCGTCGGTCGTTCCAATAATATGCATCAACAACTACAGGGTGAATATTTAAAAGAACTAGGTATGAAAATTTTCGGTGAAATAGTCACTACCAAATCCTAAATATCATTGCCCTGGGTTTTGCCTCCTTTCCAATGTTGAATGGGGGTTGTAGGCTACTGGTAACGCAAGTCAGTGGAATGTGGTAAATTGATACTGTATATGGTAGTGGTAGCCTAGCTCTACGCTACGTCTTATTTGAAAGCCGAGAAGTGTTTGGCCGTAATAATAATAATAATAAGCCGATCCAGTGCCAAAGCACCACAGCAAAACACATTCAAAACACAAAGCGTCCATGAGGTTAGCGAAATGAAATGAAGACACAAAAGCACAGTTGCAAGGTGTAGGATGGAGCAGAGCAAATCAGTTTTGTTTGTCATCATTATCAAATTTGTAGTCCAGAGGGATAATCACATGAAGTAGTATGATTTCCATGCATCAATGCGTTCAATCATTCAAGCCCAATTTTACATATAATCCAGTTATAATATGTACCAGTAGTTATAAAGCGTGAGAAAAAAAATTGAAAAGATGATTAGTTCTTTAAATTAATATGACAAACAATGTCTTAAAATACCTGCAAACTTATATGATATCAGTACCATATCTAATGTGAATCAAAAATACCAATGACATTTTATCTACCGGTAATTAATCTAACACTGCTTAAGCAGAGACCTGCTTCTTCTAACCTAACAATGCATTGAACACATAATAACTTAAGAATGGCAGTGTACCTTATACCCTTAACAGTGTAGGTATACAGTACATCATAACATACAACACATTCCAGCTGTTTGGTGTTGTTCCTGAGTAACCCAACACACCAATGGCGCTCTGGAAAGTATATCATAAAGAAATTTCCAGTCAATTACATGCAAGGCCATAAGGATCAATACCTCATGATCACAAGAAAGCACTCATAATGTGTTCAAAGATAGGAAAATAGTTATCAGTTCACAAAAACATTCTTAACATGTTGGAATAGCATTGAGAAGATACCGTCACTGGGCAGTTGATCAATGAAAACAGTCTCAACGAAAAGTGAGCACAGTAGTCATTTGCAATATCTCAAAAAAGCACATTTGCATGTGCATAATTAACACTCTAAACACTATCGCAGCCAGAATATCAGCAGTTAACACTATCAGCCGAAACAAAACAAAGAAAAAATTAAAAAATAAACAAACACATATTGAAACGCTAACATTACTAGCAGAGCAATTTTTTTTGAAATTGTTAATTAGAGTTAAAGTTTATTGCAGTTGAAAGTTTTTTCAACTGTATTTCATTGTAATTAAAAAAAAACACAAACAAACCAAAAAATATATATGGTATACATATATTTTACAGTCGGAAGTGAGGCCTACGACCAACTACACAATGGCTTGGCATTTAACATCCATATCCACCTTAGAGGTGACAAAATCCCTTGCAAGAGTTTTAAATTTTTTTACAGATTTGCAGTTAACAATGTTAGCAGGCAAACTATTCCATAAAGTCACAATACGGTGAGCAAAACTAAATTTCATACAATTCAGCTTAGCCATTGATTTCTGCAGTTTGAAGCTATGGCCTCTTGTTGTATTATTGTTTGAAACAAAAAAATCTTCGAAAGACAAACTAGAACTGTGTTTGCCATGTGACAGTCTATATACACAAACCAGATCATTTACAAGTCTTCAATGATGTAAAGAATCCAAGTTTAAAATTTTGAGACGTTCCTCATAAGGAATATGATGAAGGCCATGTACGCATGTTGTTGCTCTTCTTTGTACTTGTTCAAGCATTCTAATGTCTCTTTTGAAATGGGGATTCCAAACACATGTTGCATATTCCAGATGAGGTCTTATGAGTTGTTTGTACAGCCTGATAAAAACCATTTTGTCTCTACTTACAATGAACTTTTTGAGAACCCCCATCAAACATTCAGCTTTTTTAACAACATTTGAGATGTGAAAAGAAAATTTCAAGTTGTCTGATACATGCACTCCTAGGTCTTTTTCATTCTTTTTTTGGGCAATTGGCTGATCGTCTAACATGTAATGATACTCAACATTCTGTGATCCAAAGTGCAAACTGGAGCACTTGGGTACATTAAAGTTGAGCTTCCATAACTTTAACCATTTTGATAACTGATTCAAATCTTGTTGTAAAAGTAAACTCTCAGATAAAGCATTATGATGAAAAAAAACTTGTAGATTTTCATATCATCAGCATATTTGAGAATTGAACAACCGGTACCAATTATAGAGTCAATATCATTCACATATGCAATAAAGAGCAATGGTCCAAGGCAACTCCCTTGTGGGACACCAGATAGCATTCTTTGGGGCAAGCTATGCTTTCAATTAACTACAACAGTTTCAGTCCTATCAGTGAGGAAGGACTTGATCCAATTATACAGGTTTCCTTTAATACCAAGTGCAGAAAGCTTGTTGAGTAGTCGTAGATGTGGCACACTATTAAAAGCTTTTGAAAAGTCTAAATAGACAGCATCAACACAGAAACCATCATCAATATAAGTAGTTACTTTCTCAATGAAGAGCAACAGTTGGTCCACACAAGAAGAGCTGGGTGAAAACCCAAACTGTGTTGTTAGGATTAAATTTCGCTCTGACCAGAACTTCCACATTGCTTGTCGTAGACATGACTCCATTAATTTACAGACACAGCTTGTTAAGATAAGCTATGTATTCAGTATTGGAGAAGGGAAAAACTGTAGGCTATTCTGATTACCGGTAGGCTACTAGATTAGTTGTTTGTCTCATATGGTACAGTATTTGGCCTGCTGTCACCAGACCGTGTCCCTGTCAGACCGTAGACTCTTTATTTAGCAGCTAGATGCAGACGCACGGAGAGAAAGGGAAGAGGATTGAAGAGAAAAAGTTTGCTCTTGTTGCAAAGGTGTTTTGTGGTCACGCGTATTTGCAAAGAACAAATGTGAAAAAACAGTCTTGCTGATTGGATTGTAAAATCAATTCACAAAAATTAGTAGCAAATTAATGCACAAGTAAGCAAAATTAATGCAGAAATACTCACGGAAACAGCTACCGAATTGCCTAAATTGTCGCTTCACTTCTGTCACAGCGACACCATGAACAACACTCCTTGCTTTATCTGAACTTAATTTATATTTTCCTGGGTACAGAGCACAAAAATTACAAAAAAGTTTTAAGTATCAAGGAGCCAAAATTTGGAACTCAGTAGGCTACCATATGAATTAAAAAAAATTCTCATTTGATCAATTTAAATTAAAATGGAAGTGGCTATTTCAGATTTTAATTTGCCTCTAGAGGCAAAGTGTTTTTCAAAGTGTTTTTCCTCTGTTTGGGTTAGGGTTTGGGTTAGGGTTAGGGCTAGGGTTGTGATTAGGGTTGGAATTAGGGATAGAGTTTGGGTTAGGGTTTAGGTTAGGATTTGATTATGCTTAGAGCTATTTTGGCACTTGCGGCAAAATAGCTGTTAGGACAATTTTGCATCCAAATGGGAAAATAGCATGGGGCTATTACAGATTATGCCTCTAGAGATAAAATAGCTACTGCCAATTAAAATACAAACAATATTTATTGTTTAATTTCAACTTCACAATTCCAAATTAATAAAAGGAAGTGGCTATTTTGCCTCTGGAGGCAAAATACGTAGGCCTAATGTTTTTCCTCTGTTTGGGTTAGGGTTAGGGCTAGGGTTGGGATTAGGGTTAGGATGAGGGTTAGAGTTTGGGTTAGGTTTTGGGTTAGCATTAGGCTTAGGGCTACTTTGGCACTTGCGGCAAAATAGCCGTTTGGACTATTTTGCCTCCAAATGGCAAAACAACATGGGCTATTTTGCCTCTAGAGGCAAAATAGCCACTGCCTAATTGAAATTGATAGAAGCTCAAGTTTGATCTATATGCAACGTAGGCCTATTCAAATCAACATGAGAAAACTGACATGTCCAGCTGATTGACATGACTAATTTCTGGGTGGCCAGGTAGCTGCTTGACTCAATGACCGCTGACCGAGAAGTCCTTCACAGTTTTCGGTTCTGTTTAGTTGTATTTATGTGTGTCTATGAGACTTCGTTGATTGTTTTGAATGGAATGAAATAAATAAATACGGTATGAATGATGGATAAATCGGCATATTTTAGAACGAGTGAACTGTGAAGAAAAAAAGACAAAACAGCAGTTTCCAGTCTACTAGACCTAAGTAGGCTACTGAAGTAAAAAGAGTCTGCGGTCAGATCATGTCACTAGCCTACTTAAAACTCTGGTGACAATACAGAATAGCTTACTTAGCACTGTAGTTTGACAGATTAGTGCTTTTAAAACTTGGGAGGTTGCTAGCTTAGCTGGCAATTTGATTTCTTAACTGGCAATGCATCAAATCTTATTCTCGGAAAAGTCACTTGATGTTAATGCATGTTTTTATCAGTGCCTAGCCGATAAAGCTCAATTAAGCACAAGATATCACTTTGAGATTTGATTGCTCCATCAACTGACTCCCAAATGCCTTAAAGTCAGGTGCAGCACATGACACAAAACCAGTTCTAAGCCTACTCCGCAGGCCATGCTGTCTAGGCTATGCAGTTATACACTAGCTGTCGTCGGTCTGTACACTTAGGCCTGCAGCTCCGAGCTTAGCATTATCGTGCAGGTCATAATCATCAAATTCAATGCTAGTTCACAACTGCTCATGAAGGACACAGCTCGCAGAGTGCAGACTGGCTGAATTCCTGTGTCATGTGCTACACCAGACCTTCAGGGATTTTGGAATCGGTTGGCAAAGCAATCAGAAATCAAAGCGATATCTTGGGCTTAATTAAGTTTTATCGATTAGGCACTCGTCATATTTTTTATGAAGTGACTTGGTAAATGGAACACGCACGGTTAAATAAACAAAGATTCCAGTGATGTCACTCATTTCCGGAAATTTTTATTTTGATTATTACACTTAAAGGTTTGGATTAGGGTTTAGGTTATTCTTTGGGTTAGGGTTAAGGTTAGGGTTAGGGCTTAGGATTAGTTTTTTAGGCTTTATTTCAAAATGTCTGCGTGAATGGAACATTCATCAAGTCTTTTCCTATTTTTTGTTGTAGTGGAGCAGTCTACAATGTGCCTACCCATTGTAGAAGCCTAGCCTGACAAAAAAAACAACAACAACATGCAAACAAAATCTAAAAAGAGTGCTAAGTTTTGGTGTGGTTAGTCAAATGCAAAGTATTTGGTTTAAACTGATACAGTCTAGAATCTCTTAGCTCAAAATTTTGTTAGTTATATAATATATTTGATATCGTGGAGTGAAGTTTTTTGGTGTGCATTGCCAGACTGCTGTGTAATCATTAGGCCGATTTTCATCAGCAAATCAGCATTTTTGTTGGGCGCACGCCAACTTATTTTTGGATTTTCCATCGTTTACTGTAGAAAAATTGCCGAATTTTTGGGCGCAAGCCAACTCACCAAAACCTAAGAGGGAGCAGTGGTGCATTGTAGTATGTTATGTTGATATCTTTCAAAGGTTTCTTTTTTTTTTGAATTTTTAGGCTGGTCTGTTTTAGTGTTTTGGAATCAGGAATAGCTGGTCAACATGGGAAAATTTTTTTCCAAGTTGTTTGGCAACAAGGAGATGAGAATATTAATGCTTGGGCTAGATGCTGCAGGGAAAACAACAATCCTATACAAACTTAAACTTGGTCAGCCAGTCCAAACCATTCCAACAGTTGGTTTCAATGTTGAAACAGTAACATACAAGAACACACGATTTAATGTTTGGGATGTTGGTGGTCAGGATAAAATTCGCCCACTTTGGCGACATTATTACACTGGTACCCAGGGACTTATATTTGTAATTGATTGTGCTGACACAGACCGAATAGAAGAAGCTAAACTTGAACTGCATCGAATCATAAATGACAGAGAAATGAAAGATGCAGTGATTTTGATTTTCGCTAATAAACAAGATCTTCCAAATGCTCTGAAGCCTCACGAAGTACAACAAAAACTGGGTTTAACAGTTTTGAGAGACAGGAATTGGTATGTGCAGCCATCTTGTGCTACTACCGGTGATGGTCTAAGTGAAGGACTGCAATGGTTGGTCGCTAATCAACATAATTGAAATTGTGTTGTGAATAAATTGCTTTCAATTTTCTTTGTTCCTGCTATTATCTTGTGGCTTGTGATCAGTGTCAAATCCAAACCAATCAGCAGCTGCGTCAACGTTTTCTGAAACATGCTGATTTATGAATTGATTTCAACTGTGCATGTGTATTTCTATAAACTGTCGAATTTTTACTTTTAATATTAAAAGTTTTCAAGTTTTTTTGTTTGTTTGTGTGTGTTTTACACTACTTAATTACAATAAAGTAAATCCTATTTTTAACCCCAGAAACACCAAATTAAATAAAAATGTACTTGTGTAACAAAATGAGAGGAAGTTTAGTAGGGCATTATGTGTTTTTAGGGAAAAATCCTGTATAATGTTCTTTGACATGCCTAATTTCTGAAAAATTCACCTTTAAAAGTTAAAGATACATCAAATATGGTTGGTTATATTCGCCCTCTTACAATTTTTCCATACCTTAGTTTTTAAAAGATTCTATAACTGATTTTTTTGTAAAATTCGTTTTTCTCATGGAATGACCCAGTACAGCTGCTCATTAGATGAATATCTTGTTCACCTGTTTTAAAAATAACATTGCTTAGTGATTATTATTGTGCTGCAAATTACAAGACTTACTTGCATACTCATTGATTTTATTTTGTGTTGTATGTACATAGAATGGTTATGACTGCTATCATATTTGTTGTTGGTGCTGACGAACAAGGGCAGTGTAAAATTTGGTGCTCTTTTCACGTAAAGATGCTCTTGATATCTTGTTCAGAACCTATACCTACGTTTGTTCCATGTAGACTTCTACTGCAAGTAGTGGTTGCGACTGGTTTGACGTTGAGGTAACTTTTTAAGCTGCCGGTTAACACTAACCCCTATAAAGTTTTGACGCAAAACCTCTTGTATCAAATTAGTTGCATCAAAAAGTCTCGATCCGAGCAAATACGAGGTGTGTCATAAAAGTTCTAGGACTGTGCTCACTGTGTAACTTATGGTCAAGCTATATAACTAAGTTAAATGGCAAACGATTGAATAACTTCTTTGGTGTATTTGACTGCAATTTCAGCTCGCTGTGACAATTATTGTGTGTTTCGTAAGTACAAGAAAATAGTTAACATATTTACTGTCGTTTTACAAATTTTATGTTTTTGCTTGACGATTTTGTAATGACAACAGAACCATTTCTAGTCTGTTCGGGAAAATCTCCTTTAGAAGCTCTCTGTATGTTTGAACAAGTCTACAAAGAGCAGACTTTGTCTCATTCAACAGTTTCTCTCTGGCACAAAAGATTCAAAGAAGGATGTGAGGATGTTGCGGATGATCCCGGGTGTGGAAGGCCTTCCACCAGTAGAAATGAAACCAATGTTGAGCTTGTAAAGAAGATTGTGCTTGGAGATCGTTGGTTAACTGTGTGACTGATCTCAGATGAACTCTGATTAAACCGGAATAGCATTTGGCAAATAGTCACAGAAGATCTGGGAATGCGCAAAGTTTGTGCAAAGATGATTCCACACCTGGGGTCATTCTCAACATCCTCACGTCCTTCTATGCATCTCTTGTGCCAGAGAGAAACTATTGGATGAGACAAAGTCTGGTCTTTGTAGACTAGTTCAAAAGCATATAGAGAGCTTCTGAAGATTTTCCCCAACGAACCAGAAATTTGAGGTTGATTCATTGCTCTGTTGTCATTACGAAATTGTCGAGCAAAAACACAAAATTTGTAAAACTACAGTAAATATGTTAACTATTTTATTTTACTTCTGAAATGCACAATAAATATTGCAGTGAGCTAAAATTGTGGATAAATACTCCCAAGAAGTTATTAAATCGTCTGCCATTTAACTTAGTTATATAGCTTGACTATAATTTACACAGTGAGCACAGTCCTAGAACTTTTATGACACACCTTGTAGAAATTAATTACTTTTGAATCTTCTAGTCTCTCCACAAAGACAGTTATTGTGGGCGCATGAAATACTTAATTTAGCAAAAATGCAAAATCGCCAATTTCAGTATGTGTTATTTCTGTGAAAGTGGTTTTCTTTTCAATTTGTTTTGTTGGTTTCGTCATGTTAATGTTACTTAAGCCTAACGGCATCGGTATTGAAAACTTTACCGTACTTTAACAGGCACATTTTTGGCCTTGAGAAGTTCAGAGAACTAAATGCAATTGCTGTTAATTCAAATTACCCAACTTCGTTGCTAAACAGGTGGCAGCTTGGACACGAAGACAGCAACATTTTTTGGCTGTCTGACGTAGGCAGCTTAAGCGATTTTTATATATATTTAGTTCATATCTTACATCATTTCGAAACTGATGATGAATGAAAGCTAGGTATGTGTCCTTTTTTATTTTTAGTATTACTATTCTCGGATAGAAGGCAAAAGCAAATTTAGGTAGCTAATTTCTTACTGACAGCGTAAGATACAGTGCTAGGAATATTTTATGCTGCTCTTGCTAATCGCTATTATTAAACTCTGCATCATCATACCTATTTTAATCATAGGCCAGCTGGTAAAAAAGAATACCTAATAATAATAAGTTTCCATTCATATCCAAAATTTAGAACTACAGTATCTAATCGAAAGATTGCTGATGTTTGTAGCGTCGATTTAGTTCCAATAAAAATATTGTAAATTTCGGTGTTGATTTATAAAATAAGTGCAGTAGCATTATCAATAAGAGCTCCAGGTTTTTCGCGATAGTGTATTAGGATTGTATTCAACAAATTTTGATTATCTTAATGCCGCGGCAGTTGTTTCCAAAATCCACGTTTTTTAAGCTTATTTCGTGCTATTTGCTTTTTTGTGCTCATGATTGTCAACGCATTGATGTCTAAAATTTTGTGTTTTTCCGATATTGCTTTGAAACTTGACCATAACGTTAAAAACACCTCGGCTGGCAGCATGATAGTCGTTGGTTGAAATTAACGTTGCTACTTCTACGTCGCTTTTTACTTAAATAGTACTCGTGAAAAGGGGCGAAGAAAATGTAATTCAGCGTCTCCAACTTAATTTAGCATAACTTCAAAGAAGTTAACTTGATTTTACTGTTGTTATTACTTGTAAATGTTGTTGTTCATTATGTTTTCAATTAATGAATGTGGATTTGACATGAACTATTTTACTCTGTTAAAACCGTTGAACACTTTTAAAATTTAATTCTTCGAAATGTGTCTTAAGTTTGAGAAGTTTGAGTATGAATTTAATTCATGAATACGTGCCCGTTGGATGCTGCCACTGGAGCAATGCGTTTTTGTATCCAGTCACTGTGGTAATGCAGTTACGTTTGTTCCCGCAGAATAGTTGAACCTATATGGTTCCGATAGCCTGTGTTTAATCTTATCAAAATGTTGATGCTCAACAAACTTCACTGTAAAGCCAAAGTTCAATCAAAAAGCAATGCTTTAAAAGGAGATTTTCTATGAGTAAAAAATTTAAAAAATGGAAAATATTTTGGTGCAATTTCCTATGGTGCATAGCTAGAAATCTAAATGGTGTGAAGGTTTGCGGGTGGATGGAGTGACTTTAAACTTAAATTTGACTGTTTCTCGGGGGAAATATCGAGGTTGAAAGGTAAACCAGAGTAAACAAGCCAAAATAGATAGGCCTACATGAACTATTAGCTATGATTTTATCAGCCACGTATCAGCAACAGACAAATTTTTTAAAAAAGATATTGTTTATTAAACGCTAAACGTTTTCGACCATTCTTCTGGTCCTCTTCAGAGCGAAATATTACATGACGGTTTAATGACAAACTGCACAGAGCTGGATAGCGCTGTTACGAGCTTTTAGCTCTCATCGGCAGCCCTCAGCTTCTCTAACAAAGTTATTCCCCAGCTGGACAAGACTCTTGGCCGAACTGGACAAACCTTGAGGGCTTGCACAGCGGCAGAGCCTTTGTAGGGAATAAACGGTTTTTCACTTGTGGTACTTAAAATAAACAAGTGAAAAAATCGCTGAACCCTTGCAGTAAGGACAGCCATAGGCTATCCCTACTACAAGGGTTCCCCTTGTGTGACCACGGAAATCAAAGCCGACAAGTTTGACGTCCTTCGTGGTCGACTCCTGGGAAATCATAACGACTTCCTGGGAAATCATAACGACTCCTGGAAAATCATGACGACTTTTTTCACTTGTTTATTTTAAGTACCACAAGTGAAAAACCGTTTATTCCCTACAAAGCCTCTACCGCTGTGCAAGCCCTTAAGGTTTGTCCAGTTCGGCCAAGAGTCTTGTCCAGCTGGGGAATAACTTTGTTATAGAAGCTGAGGGCTGCCGATGAGAGCTAAAAGCTCGAAACAGCGCTGTCCAGCTCTGTGCATCTTATGACTCGAGCTGCTTTGTAGCTGCAGGGTTGGTGGTTCATCTGGCTACCTAACTGCCAGTGGAAGTCGTTATGATTTCCCTGGAGTCGACCACGAAGGACGTCAAACTTGTCGGTTAAAGACAAATTTACAAATGAGTAACTTTAAAAAAAGCAATATAGTTTACCTCTACGCTACAAGTACGCAATTTTACCGTAACAATTGTGACAATACGCAAATTTTAACGTACAATGGTACTTCCTGCATTGAGGTAAACTATATTGCTTTTTTGAAAGTTACTCATTTGCTAGTTTGTCTTTAAACTGTTAACATGTAATATTTTGCTCTGAAGAGGACCAGAAGAATGGTCGAAAACGTTTGGCGTTTGATAAAGAATGATACCTGTTTTAAAATTTTTGTCTGTTTCTGCAATATGGCTGATAAAATCAAGCTCTTACCGAAGATTTACTTTAGCAATGATTTGCAGATTTTAGCAATGCTCTAATTTTTATACGCTTGACAATTCAAATGGCGTCCAAAAGCCGGGGTACATTTGCATATTCCTAAGGTCATTAATGAATTTAAGGTTTCCAAGGTCCGGCCCTCGTGGAGCATGCAATTTTGGTCCGCTAACAAAGTTATCGCTGGTAGCGGTGAAAGAGATACCGGCGTGTAACGCTCACCGCATGTTTCCTACCAAGACCACCCATCTTTCCAACAAAAAGCAGTCGAAGACCTCTTTTGATAATATTCTGTGCTTTTCTCATTTCAGTTTTTGTGGACTTGACTAGCTCTCGCGCAACCTTGCACGCTGGACCCATTTTGGCCCTCCATCGAAAAAGTTCAGACACCTCTGCTATGTACATGCTTTGCCGCACGTTGCTGATAAAGTGATATTATGACGTCATAAAACTTTTGAAGGACCGGTTCAGTCTTTGAAACCGGTATTTCGAATTCATGGGTTAAGAGAGACAAACATTTTGACTTAATTTAGAGGTGCCACTGATCGGGAACCCGTAAAATTGATTTTTTGGATGACTTGAGCTAGTGAGGTAATTTTTTGATATCAGTAGGGTTTCCGATGAGCCCCCAACTTTTAATTTTTAAATGCTCAAACCAGTGGGATATTTTTTTTACTAGAATCAGTAACCATGTGGTTGATAAATATTGCATTTTAGCATTGTTCGGGAGTTGAAGCGAGACCTTGACGGCTTGAAAAGTAAATGTTTTTGAATTGCTTCCTTACGGGAAGACGAAAAGTATTATTTTTTTAGTATCGGTTTATTCAACTTGGCATCGGCATTCATTGCGTGTAACTCCCATCTAATTACTTCAGTAATTGCATATTACAGTTATATTTAATGTTTGTGTCAGTGCGAAATGCCCTTGTTACTGCATGTGGACGGAGTTGTGGATATTCTTAAAAATGTTTTTGCTCGTTGTATATCGAAGTTTTTTTTAGCAGCGAAAGATATGAACCAAACTTCACCTACTTACAATTTATGTAGCTGTCGCAATGGGCCTATTTTACTGCATGACGTAATGATAATGTGGGCATGGCAATGTGTACATTGTCCGTGATCTAAATAAATGTACGGTTTGCCTATTGTTTGCTGAGTTAACTTTTGTTTGAATGATTTTTCTGTCGTGGTTGATAAATTATACCGTTACAGTTTTTACGCTGCTTCTTCCGTAAGGCAAAGGTGAAAGTACTAAAATCTTGGTTTATTCTATTGATGTAAGACGCTGTAAATGTGCGAATAAACATATTTTTAGTGACTTTGGAAACTATGCTCATATTCCTACTCACAAATTGTTTTTACTCGAATCGACCGTTATTTCATTTTTTTTTTTTTTGACTTTTCTGTAAACTTTTCCAGATATCGCCTAAAAGTTGTTTGTTTTTCAAATCATTTTTGAAGCAAAAAGTATTTGCTGTGTAATACATGAATAACTCCACATAATGCTGTATGTTGACTACAACGTTCCGTATTTTTGAATAGCCAGAATTCACCAGTTTTTGTCGGTTTGCATTGGAAAAATGCCCCCGTTTTTCTTAAGATAGTCTAACGCTTGTCACGTATATCCTGCTGCCTATATTTTTAGCACACGTATGCAATTGTGCGATTCCTACAAGATGTTATTTGGAGTTTCTTGCACTGGCTGAAATATTGCATGTGCTTGTTATGCAGATAAATAAAATCTCTGTTTTGATCTTAATTCGTTTAAAACTACCGATAATGATGCCAACACGGTGCCGTGTTGGGAGGGGAAAATCATTTGGTCTGACGCTAAAATTGCACAAAAAATATCTTAAATTTTAATTGATTATGGTTTCAGCGGGCAGCATACTTTATTTTAGCTAATTAACAACGAAACATTTTGCGAGATCTCCAGCTGCAACCAGGTTTTTAAATCTTTTTTGAAGTCTTTCGAGTACATAAACTGGTGACATCTTATCGATAGAGTAGTTTGTTTTTGAAATATTGAGCTATTTTCATTTTATATGTAAACGATTTTTTCGACTATTCATTACTACGTCGATTGTTTGTGTAATTATTCTTGTTTTGTGCCCTTCTGTTTTCTTTCACGTATGTTTTTTAACGATAATACAAACCTATATACTGATTTGTAATCGAAATTGGTGTTGGTTTCGGCGGATATTTCGCGTGGTCACTGCGTGAAGCCCCTATTCTTTCTTCCAGCATGGTCATTAAGAAGGCATTATCATTCCCAATCAACAAGTCTTCCGTTTTGTTTTCTGGCAATTCAAAAAGCTCTACATCCTTAAAGTGCTCAAACGTACTCATATCCTGTCTATGTGGCAACATGTTCATATCATCACGCCATGGACTGTGAGGCACCACATTACTCAAAGCAAACGTTTTATCTGAAAACAAGGACTGCAAATTGAACCTAACCAAATCCGAATGCGTCAACATAGCTCCGGTCATAGTTTCAATTCTAAAAGACGCCTGATCATAAGGTTCCAAGTTCAATTCCTCAACCAACTTATTCGAAATGATTGTCAACTGAGAACCTCCATTCTGCTGGCAGTAAACAAGTTTAGGCTTGCCGGTCTGCGGGTTTATGACCCTATCGGCTACAATACGATTAAAGGCGGTGAATCATCCAGCCAATTCCGGTGGTTTACAATAGCTAAAATTGAACTATAATTTTTGATATTTTTTGTTTTGATTTTGGGGTTGCGTTTGCAAAGATATTCAACAAATACAAAAAGATGTCCCCCTGAAAAAAGTTTTTGGAAACTCTTGAGTTTTGATCTTCCCGCCAAAACCACAGTTTTCTAAACTATTAGGCCTACTGTAATCTTATTAAACTATTAGGCCGAACTATCTCTAAACTATTAGGCCTAATAGTTTAGAGATAGTTAGGCCTAAACTATTTAGAAAAAAACTATCTCTAAACTATTAGGCCTACCACAGTTCTCTAAACTATTAGGCCTACTGTGGTTTTGGCGGAAAAACAAAACTCAGGGTTTCCAAAAACTTTTTTCGGGGGGACATCTTTTTGTATTTGTTGAATATCTTTGCAACCGCAGTCCCAAAATTAAAACAAAAAATATCAAAAATTATAGTTCAGTTTTAGCTATTGTAAACCACTGGAATTGGATGGATGATTCACCGCCTTTAAGTGCCGCTTTAGTCGAACCAATTTTCACACTCCCAACTGGAAAAGAAGGACCTAGAGCAACACTAGCGTTTCTGTCGTCATTTTCCTCCCTATCAACACGCTCATTATTCCCAAAACTCTTAGGTACAGTGGGAGCAAAGTACTCGTGCAACATGAAAAAATGTTTACGAATGTCACTACCTTGACATCTGCGACAATCACATCTTTGCGTACAGTCTTTAACCAAATGAGCACCGAGACAATTGAAACACGGACGAGCCTTACACACCACATCCTTGCGCTCTGAGGGGTTCATCCTCCTAAACCTTTGACAATTCGCGATTTTGTGATGACTATCCGATCTTTTCCATTACACATACGAAACACAGCGGAGCAACGCTAACCAAATCATTATTTTTAGAGTCTGAGAAAGGTTTAGCTCCAGCAGGAATCATGTTGCCGTTCTGAATTTTCCATCATTATTCCTACGACCATTACTATCAAATTGTGCCGAAGTCTTTTTGACATTAAACGAAGGATTTCCACTACTCTTTGCACTGGGTTTCGAAGTTCGCTCGGATTTTTCGTCATCGGATTTTTCGCTCAGATTTTTAACCATCAAACGACCCTCTAACAATTCAGGCTTTTTATAGGAATGCGCAAATATAAAACACTGTGTCAATTCATCCTTAAATGTCTTCCAAGCAGCCGCCGAAGTGGAAGTCATTTTAGGGCCCTTTCTTATCTGCCTTATTTCGGATTCATTAACAAAGCCACCTCGAACACCAAATCTTTGCGACAACCGATCGAAAGCCATGCTTATCTTTGCCTCATCATCAAACCCGGGAGTATCAGAAATGACTACGCAATAGTATGGGCCGCAGCCCGAACACACGCCGCATGCAACAGAGGCAGTTTACGATCTGGATATCGACATCGTTCCATCAGGTTCATTATTTGATTGTTAAACATGACATAGGACATATTAGACCCATCATAGCTGATTAACAGTGCCTCATCCAAAAAATTCTTACGCAAACTAGGGGTTCTGGGGGGTGACCTAATTCCTGTTTTTCCTGAGTCCGACTCTGATTCACATGTCTCAGATCCTGGCTTCTTGACATGCCCGTGCCTTCCTGAGCAATATTTCAAAGAGGGTTAGGGGTAATCCTTTCTATACCAGGTGGACATGAAAAGCTTCCTCCATTTCTTTGTCCCGAATCAACCTTAACCTTAATCCCGGACTTCACAGGTGCCTTTGCCACTGGGGTCCCCGGATCACTCTTACCCGCCTCTAGTAAGGTCTGACCTGTGCAGCCTCGTTGCAACCGTTCTACTACAGAAGTGGGCCCAGGTTCAAACGAATTTACGCCCAATGGAGGTTCCCAAGCGGCCCCACAAGCTAACGCCAATTTTGTGGTTTCGTTTTCCTTAGTTTCATTTTGTGGCTCTTCTGGTTCAGCAGCGGCCCCCGATGTCTTCCCCATTTTTACTACGTTGGAAGTGTGACCGTTCAAGTTAAAGTTTAGAAACCCAGAGCCCAGCCGCTGTTCCACCACTGCTTTAATGGATCGGGATGCCTTACTGGACTTAGATTTTCGGGAGCTCCTTACAGAATACTGACTCCCCATGGATTGTTGCTTACGCAACTTGGCCTGAATTTCTGCCTGTTTTTTGAAAAGTTTGTCCCTAGCCCTGGCCAGTGCATTTTGCCGTTCCATTTCCTCAGCGTCTAATTAACTTTGCCTTTCTGCCGCATCAGCCTCAGCTTGCCGTTGCCTTTCCGCCTCATCAGCCTCAGCTTGCAGTCTCCTTTCCGCAGCTTTAGGCTCAACTTGCCGTCGCCTTTCCGCAGCTTTAGCCTCAGCTTGCCGTCGGCTTTCCGCAGCTTGCCGCTCCATCTCATTCAGCTCTACTTCTGCTTGAAGGTGAGCCAGCTCAAGCTGATCCTCAATTGTTTCTGAGGCTAGAGAACTATACCT
The DNA here is from genome assembly GCA_963965965.1 of Trididemnum nubilum. NCBI lineage: Eukaryota > Metazoa > Chordata > Ascidiacea > Aplousobranchia > Didemnidae > Trididemnum > Trididemnum nubilum. Next base: position 35,025,579 of record OZ014469.1, on the reverse strand, counting down.
AGACATTGTGGTACAAGAACTTTTTCCCAGCTGAATTTCCGGTGGACCCTTCTCTATAGACTTAGAGAGTTCAGCAGCCCGAGCCTTGCAATGCCTCACCAGGGATTCAAACTCGGCCCCCACCCTCTCTTCAGGTCCCAAAGGTTGCCCAGTCTCCTTTAACTCTCGTGCCGTTTTCAAAAAGTCCCGAACCTCCCAATCTAGATTTTTAACCTCATTTTCCTCAAAAAGGAGAATTTCTTCTTTGGTTTCGAAAGCTAGGAGCCGATCAGTGCAGGCCTGTACATCCTTTTTTGAAGGTACCGCCGCCGTAATCGTGCTTCTCTAACCCTTCCTTCAGTCAAATCTATCCCAGTGCTTGGTTCCCCACCCCAGTTACTTGGGTCCTATGCAGGAATCAAGACAGAGTCAGGCAGGTTTTCGAATGGTTCAGCGTTATGAGTAGACATGTTATCAACACAATTAATAAACTGATACTTAAGCCAAAAACAAATGATACAGTGCGCAAAAAAATTATAAATTAACGCTAAATTACAGACAGCCGTACACAAATTTAGATAGGTAATTTCACAATAAATAGAAATAAAGTCACTTTCCTTGTTGAAGTTCCGTCTAGAAAAATCTTCAGTCTTCCAGCTTGCTATCTTTCCTGATCTTCTAAGTTCTCTCCTCTCACTTAGGTAAAGGAGGAAGTTTTGCGATAATGTTACGAACGATAAAGTCTTTATAACCAGGTCTTGCGATATGTGTCAGTTTGCCAAACCGTTTCTCGATAAAGCTTAATTCTTAAACTTGAAGATCTGCTAAGACTTGCCAATCAGAACCGTTTTGTGGTTTCTGCACGGCGACGATGCGGCGTATTATAGCCAAATTTAATAACGTGTAGGAGAGCTATGCCAAACTCTCCCAATCCCTTTCTCCTTCTGACAGCTGAACGCTTGATTTACTGAGTTTTAATGAAATTTTTTATTACATTGAATACAGAAAAATACAGAAAAAACAAAGTAGTCTCAAAAACGATGTAAAGACCAAATTAAGGCCTTTCTTTTAATCTCCAAGACTGTTCCCTCACAGTCAATAGTCAAATCCATGAACAAAGATGGAGAGGAAGGGATCGCAAAATGCAATTTATCCAAGTTAAGCAGCATTTAACACGTTTCACCAAAAACTGACTCTGTTCACTTGACTCATTTTTTGTCACTACTGAGCTCCCAGGCTCCAAGCACGTTTAAATAGTTCCAAGCAGTGAAAGCACGTGGAATCGCCTTTGTCTAACATCAAAGGCTGGAAATTAACAAACAAAGATTGTCAGCTGCTACTTCTACAGTCGTCTCGAAAAACAAATAATGCACGAAAAGAAACCTTCTAAAACAACGATTCTAAAATATGGTCTTTGTAGTTGCGCTAATTAACAGCTTATTTTTAACAAAGGATAATAGCTGCTCTGTAATTTAACTTTAAACACCGATTAGACAATGACAAATAATCTTTTCAATTTAAGTCAAAAGATTGTGAAATCCAATAATTAATCAGACACAAATCCACAAACAAAGATTTAAAATTGTGTTTTCACTCACTAGTTGAAAAGCAGGCCAGATTATTTTTAATGATTTTAACACTAATTTAGAAAATTTTTGTGCCAAAAAAATTTACTTTTGGTTCAAGCCCCCTCCATTTTAGCAAAATCCTGGTTGTGCTACTGGTCACATTCACTTCTACAGACAGATTTTTTAGGCAATTATATGAGCCTGATACAAAACGAGCTAAGAAACGCTGCGGGTCTTATACGTCTCTTTTTTCAGATATGAATACAAAATTGTTAAAATAGCGCATAATTTGTAACCGTAAAATATCAGTTTTTTTGTGTAAAAGTTAGGAAGAGGGGAGGGATCTGAAGAGACTGAGCAATTGAGTTCTTTCAAATCACTCTAAAGAGCTCGAAATGTCATACAAATGGTGTTGAAATGGCTATTTTTTTTCTGAAAAACTGCAAAAATTGTCTAGCAGGTGGGGTTTTTATCCCAACCTCAATGGCGCCTGGCGGCTGAGAGCTACGTTTGAGACCCCCACCTGTATACACTAGCAAAGTCCTGGTTGCGCACCTGCAGATATGGATAAGTTGTTGTGCTCTGGACAGAAGACAGCCTTTTAAGGTTGAAAACTGCATTTGATCAGCGTAAAACATACAGTATCATGAAAATATACAAGGTAACAAAGATCTAGAGAAAGAAAGAAATTCAATAAAAGTTTTAATATTATTTGTTTCTTCTGTCATGGAACTGGAGTTGCAGGGAGTCCTCTACTTCGCATTGAGGCACGAGATCCGCCGCTGGATCGATGAAGGTCACGTGACAATGAACTGTCAGGAATTGCATTCGTTTTTGAAGTGCGTAAAGGAATTGCTTGTATTCCTAAAAGGTTTTGAGATTGAGAGACTGTTTAATCTTGTTTCAAATTTTAATTAGTCTCTGTTTTCAGTTCTTACTGCCAGTTAGTTTCACTTTTGATACATAATTATGTTGTTTTTTTTTCTTTTTCAAAAAAAAAGGTCAGGAAAGTACCATTCTAAAGGTTAAGTAAAAGCTCATCACCTACTTCTCATTAAATACTCTACATGAAAATAAACGCTGGCTTATCTTAATTTTGGAGAGACATACCCATTGAGACAGTTATAATTGCTGGGAAAGAATTCTGGCCCACATAAGATTTACCCAGTTATTGGATAAAAGAAGAGGGGGGTTATTACATGCTCTGTTATTTGACGAACATTCGGCCATTCGTTGTATGTGTTTGTTATAATGCGGCAATCAGGTTTTCATAAAATGGCCACACCAGTGATTTTAGCGTGAGATGGTTATAATTTTTAAGGCAATAATATTGGTGACACAAGCGTTTGTGATGCATTAGCCAATATTTATCGCCAATATTTATCACGAAATGGTATTGAAATTTTTTATCAACACCGTTACAAGACCTTACGTAAAAAGGTAGCGTGTAATTCCGTACGACTCACTTTTACTCTTTTGATTTCTTTTATTTGACGACACTTCATCTAGCGACTCGTAGATATGATCCGTTTCATCTGACTTTGCTTTTCCTTTCTCCAAATGCCTCTGCTTTGGGGTTTCAAAGTCATGGATGTGACGATTGACTCGAATATGGGACTTGGGTGTCGATCTTGGATAAAGAGGCTTGGAAGCGTTGTTTGATTTTTTCAAACTGTCGAAAATTTCAAGGTCTTCGTGGCTCCACGTTGTGAATATTTGGGGAAAATAGGTTGGTTTTGCAGTTTCTGGTACTCTCAAATGACTCCGTCTTCTATTGTAGCCATCAGATCGAGGTAAAGACCTTTGAACAACAAGTAAAATCAGACAATTATTTAAGTTCCAACCAAAAATGTCAGCTATCATATTTTACCATAACGAGCGGTAATGCGTTCGTCTCTGGAACGGGAGGTCTGAGGTTCAAATCTCGGGCCGGTCAAATCGAACACAGTGTTGCCAACGGCTCGCCACCGCTGCGACATTTCTTCGAAAGGAGCTGTGTTGCCCGGGCGCAATGACGTGGAGATGGGCCCGGCAAACTCGTTACACGCTTCGGCGTATTGCAGCGAGTATAATGAAAGATTTGATTTTGATTTGTGTTTGCAGTTCACTATCGCAAAAAAGTACCTGAACTTGGTCGCTAAAAGCTAGTTTTTCTTATTGGCAAATAGGTTTACTCAACATGTTTAGGTGACAAATTGGTCTATTCAACAACATATTTAAGCGTTGTTTAGGTGACATCCGCATAAAATTCAGACCATGAAAATATTCTTTTCAGCTTCTTTATACTAGTAGTGAATTTTAGGCAATCACCCCAATAGATTTTTGTCAGGACTGTAATGAGGCCTCGGGAGTTCGAAGCAGATTTTAGTCGGGTAGCCGGCCATAAAGCACGGTGCACTAATTAATTGGTATCGCCTTGAATTTCAACCTGTTTCTGTGGTCAAAACGTTGAAGACCTTTTTTTGTCAAACGACCAAAAATAATTCTTTTGCGAAAAAACTTCAGCAAGGAGTTTTGTTGCGGAGATTCAGAGGCAAATCCCACTTCAGGCCAAAGTTGTAAGTCGGGCCGTGCAAGCAAGGCCTGCGAGAGGGGGGTTCAGGGGGTACATCATACCCGGGCCAGGGCCTAGGGGGCCTGGAAGAGTTCAGGTTTCCACGTTAAGTTTTGGTATCGCACCATAACACCGTAATCAAACTTGCCTACAGCAAAAATATCAGTCAGCCCATTCAGTACTGGTAATTGGTCGCTATTTTTGCTACACAATCTTTAGGGCATCCAATAGAGGCCAGTTTGACTAAAAAAAGAGGAAAATGTATCAAAAGCCATACACTTGCACCGAAATTAACGTTTTGTTACATTTCTCTGACTTGAGAGCCCTAATTGTACGGTATAAGAATGTACGAGGGCCCACATTTCCAGAGATCGAAAGCATTTCAACATCAGAGAGCGGAGTCAAAGTTGACATACTTTACTACCATCATTAAATAACTCACTATCTGTGCTCCTGCCTTATTTGCCTTCTATGTCTATCTAGCCTTTAGCTCAATCTAGGCACAGGTATATTACCCGCATATTAACAAATAAATTTATTGCCGAGATAATCAAGATTTTGGGTGGGGAATATTTTATCTGACTAGCTAAATTGATAAAACTTTTATCGGTAAAATATTTGGATTTGCAGTATTAAATTCATTATATCGTATAATATTGTGTCAATGTCATCATCCCCTACTTTACATACTTTCTTTCATTTATATCACATTTTCTGCTTGTTAATTTAAGCAAGTTTGGTACTTTGATGTTGATCAAAGGCTGTATTTTACCCTCGAGAAACATGAAAAGTGCTAAAGCTTCCGTGGCTCTGCCCCAGACCTCGCTGGGGTAGCTCACAGCGCTCCCCCAGAACCCTTAGCTGGATTTAAACTAATTTTTTGTCTAGTTGTGTTTTTCATAGGTCCTAACTGTATGCGAATATTGTTATTCCCTCACTTTTAAATGAAGATGTACACTTAAAATCGTTGAACATGGACAAAAAATGATTTTGCGGAATTGGCCCCGATAAGGCTTGGGGGGCCCAATAAGATTTGGGGGCCCGGTATCGACCTGCGTGCCCCCTGGAAACTTTTCTCTCTGAGGCCCTGCGTACAAGTCGGATAGGGATTGACAAAATTTCGAGCTCTCAATTTTCAAAACAGTCTTTGTCCATATTCTCATCTATGTTCATGAATCTTGAGTATCAGTATGGTTCTTGCGGTCTGTGCAAGAGTGCAATCACAAATGCAAGCGTCCGAAAAGAGTTTTTTTACTAAGAATCAAAGGAGTTAACACTATTAAACACGGTGTGTAGCTCTGAGATTCGAAAATCTCTTAGCATCGAGCCGTTACTTCTTCGAATTGAAAGACCTCAGCTTAGATGGTTCGGCCATGTAAGCAGAATGCCTCAGGAAAGACTCTCCAAACAAGCTTTACTTGCCAAAGCAAATGGGAGAAGACCAGTTTGACGACCTAGAACTAGATCAACCAATTACATTGAGGATCTTGGATCACAGTCACTAAATATTGCTCTAAATAATTTGTAATATTTAGTAATTATGCTTGGATGGAATCGTTTGGGACTTCACCCAACCGAAATGATGGTGATGAGGGAAGACCGCGAAGTGTGGCGGTTGAGCTGCTGCCCCCTCAACCCTCACCGAAAAGTGGGCAATGAAGAAAGAAGAAGAATTCGACCTGATACGTCCTTGTGTTTTATGTAGCTATCAAAATATAATTAAAATAACATTGGTAACACTGAATGAAGGCTTCGATTAAGTATCAATGCAATTATTAGTGCACAATTATTATTGTTGCCCGACAATTTGTGAATAAGTTGTTCTATTGGGTCACAGCAGGGTAAAGTTATAAAAAAAGCAATAATCCTAATACGTTTTTTAAACCAAATATAACTTTTGGGCTTTTTCGGATCTGGTTTTGGCTTCAAACCATTTTTCGGTTTTGGGCTTGAACTTCTCTGCCCGTTTAAAACTTTGCTCCAAGCCTTGTACGGTCAGGATTTTAGAACAAATGAGTAAAATTTGTTGTTTTTTGTGCCAAAAATGGGAAAAATTGTTAAGTTATCGTAGCTTACCTCTTGAGATAAGATTGCTGTTGCCGGAATGTTTCGCTGTTTATTTTTCTCTCTAGAACATCAAGCGCTGCCGACGGTGGTCTACCAACAGCGTATTGTTCGAAGCGAGACTGAGGCTCCATTCTCTTGTGCTCCCTGTGTCTTCGCCTCCCCCGGTGCCTCCTAGATCGATGACGATCCTCATGATCATGATAATAAACCTCATCAGCAACTGATTCTTCTCTTCCATAACTTCGAGTGCGATGTCGACGGTGGTGACCCCGATGTCGGTGATAACTCCGATATGAAGAGGCTGTCGATCTAAGAAAATAGGAACAGGACTGACTTATAACGAAACTATTGAAATGAATACATAAAAAAAACACTTAAAGAGACACTGCTCGAGATCGGTTTTGTTGAAGAAATGAGAACTGCCTGAGATAATTAAAGAGGCGCCCCAAACCTTGTTCCGCTATTTTTCTTTTCTGCAAAAATAAATTTAATCCGTTTGACTCCGTACCATTGGCAATCCTGCGTTTCAAACTTTGGTAACATCAGAAAAGAATGACTTTGCCAAATTATCAAACATCACTTTCCTTATTCTGCAAGAAATTGATAACTTGCAAAACTTCTTGCGGAATTACCACTGCTGTGTTCGATATTCTGCGAGACGTTTTGTAAAGTCATTCTTTTCTGATGTCACAAAAGTTTGAAACGCAGGGTTGCCAATGGTACAGAGTCAAACGGATCAAATCTATTTTCTCGGATAAGGAGAATAGCGGAACACAGTTATTTGGGGCACCGCTTTGGTTCCCATTTCTTCAACAAAACCTACCCCAGCAATAACTCTTTAACATCGACTTATTTACCATTAATCTGTTGTAAATTTAAATTTTAATCAAACCCACTTTATTGCGAAGTTTTATTCAACATTTAATATCCAGCCCTTTGTTGTATGCCTCTCGAGGGTACCTCTTCATTAATTTTTATTCCAATCAAAAAATAGTGAGTCAGTAGCCTCCCGCCTCAAGTAGAAGCTAGAAGAGCAAAATGGAGAATATCTAAGATTGAAAAACTGTATTTCCTTGAAAATAGCAGCATTGTATTTGGATTAGGGTTGAAATAAAACGCCTTCCAATGCTTCCTGTTCTAACTTTGTAACCACTGACCCCTCAGGTGCAACGAAATTGTGGAAAAGAGCAAACGAAAAAAGCGGGAAATAGCAACGACTTTCTGGTGAGAACATTTTGGTGTTCACAAATTTGACGAAAAAAAAGCAACAAATTTCAAAAAAATGCAACAAATTTCAAGTGAAGCTTGCCCCCTACCTTAAAATGGAAACTTCTAGCTACGCTACTGTTTGTAATCGTAGCTAAATACAAATAAACTTCTGATAACTTTGTTACTGCATAACATAAAAAATACAAAAGTTTGTTCTCGCAATTAACTGGATTACACGGACTTACCAAATAGTTAAATTCTTTTCACCAACCTCTAAGCTTTCCAAAAAAAAAAAAAGAAAAAAAAGTTTCTTGTTTCGCTGACAGATGTTGACGACAATATGCCATAAAATCAATGCTAAAAAATTATGTGCTAAACCTTGTCTATACAACTCGGGCATGGCTAAAACTGCGGTGTATGAGTGCGGCGCTGGCAACTGAACGGCAGACGGCATAACAACAGATTGCCTGCTCTACTTTCCACCTCAAGGTGCAGACGAAATGATCCAGTTTGAAGAGGATTCATCCAGCTGGCTGCAAGAAACCTGCCCGGGCATTTTTCGATCAGCTCTAGCGCCCGAACGATACCCTAAAGCTAAAAACAAAACTCACGCAGAAATGACCGAATCGGATAGATGTGAATCATCCAAGTATTCACTTTCTGAGGAGTCCGAATATCGAGTCGTGGCCAGATCCGTCATTGATTCCATCGCTGGCATTGAACGACGGCGACTTCTAGACCTCGCGTGCCGCGGATGTTTGAGGTACCTGGGCTCTTCAGCAGAAGGTGGCCGATAATCGTGGTCATGGCGACCGTGCAAATAACGTTCAAAAGATGGTGTCCGTTGAGATTCATTTTGATAGTAACTTGTTTCTGTAAATATTAGTTAAAAGATTACTGCGAGTGAAATCGATGATGTTATAAATTTAAGGCAATCGGATTAGATTACATCGGCGTAAACGTCATCTTTCTTGTCCCAGCTGTTCCAGAGATACTCTACTTCAAACACCACGTAGATGTCCTTAATTTCAAGCGCAATTTCGATTATTTTTATTGGCAACACTGACGTTAATAACAACGGGGAAGGTTAGAATGAATGTTATCAGTCATTCTAGTTACATCACGTGACGAATCCAATTCTGATAAAACCCCTCTTTTTCGTCCAAATTGGGGTTGGGGGAATCAAATAGAGTCTCTTTATTCCCCCAAATCTATTTTATCGCCCGAAACCCAAAATGCATTAAAAAAGAGGGGTTATATCAAAACTGGCTTGCCAGGCTTGGTCACGTGTTGTGAATTGAATGGTTGATAATATTCATTCTAACCTTACCATAACAACGGCCTCGCCATTCCAGTTCTATCCTAGGGCAAAGCTGGTCTTTAATAGCGACTGCATTGAGCAGTTTCACAGCGCACTAATCAGTTTGTAACATGGATGTGGTAACAGTCAAATGTTTATTGCTTCCGATTCCTACTGCTCTTAGGGTGTCATGCTTCCAACAAATTGCCTTACAGGTTCGAAATTCTACAGCTGAATTTTTTACTACCTCTAAGAGCAAAACAGCAGACTCGGCGACCGTGTCGCCTGATTATGCGACGATGCTTTTGTCTTTCGCTTCTTTTCACCGTGCTAAATTGTGTTCTTTTAAATGTTTTGCTGAATTTGTGATGTATTTTATTCATGCCAGGCGATAAATGTTACTACTGCTACTACTTGGCAGATACGACTGTCGTGGCACTGGCTCTTCTACATTCAATTGATATTTTTAAAACTGCTATATTACATCCATGGATTTTCAGCGAAGCAAAATGCGTTCAAATCTGCTCATAGCTCGGCGTTTGTAACCGACATTAAATAGGCTAATTTTAACAAAAACGCCGAAAATCCAAGAAGTGGCGTGGAAAAGTTTTTCTGACCTGAGGTGTAACTTCACCAACGGCTTCAGACTAAGCATCCAACATATTAATACTGCATGAGTTGCGTAAATCAAGGCATCTCAAACAGATCACAGAAGAGCCACGGGGATTGTAATCTTTAATTATCGGAGGCTCTAGAGGACTATTAGGTGTGGACCATGTTGTGGACAAATTCCTTGTAGCTACTGGGCGATTTATTCAATTTCTTGAAAAAAAAAACTATTTTTAACAATAACGTTTAAATGAAATTTCGGAGTATTTTGGTCCTCCTAGTCAGAACGCATCAAAGGCCCGAGATGGCCGAAACATTGAAATCGTGTTACTGTACTCACGGACTTAAGTCAGCTGTTGCTGTGGAAACCATATTTTTATTTGGTTGCAATTTTTTACGACAGATGAACTTTATCTCAAAACTTAGCGAGGTAAAAAGAAGCGGAAGCACACTACTTTTTTCTAAACTGCTTCTACTTCCAGCTCCTCCAGAAGTCTTACGCTTCAGATTTCGCTTTCGGCTTATTTCGTTAAAGTTCTTCCGCTTCCTTACAAATTTAACAAGTTTTTTGAATTTTGCTGATTACTGTAACATTAATTATATTGGTTCATTTAACCTCACCGAGTTTGCTCATACTGCCAACAATCATTGTTTAAGTATGTAGAAATCAATTTCATTTTATTTCAATGCAAGATTACTTCAAATACTCTTTCGAAGTCTGTTTGAATAAATTTTTAGTATGCTTTCAAGAAGCACTTTGAAAATGTCCGAAATTTAACATAGACATAGCTAAAATTGTGGCGTTTAAAAAAGAATAAAAGTGCTGCTTAGATTTGAATTGCAGTTGATTAAAGATTGGAGCACGAATAGGGTCAATATATAAATTAAAAAATCACCATCATCATGAAGACGTTTTGATTTGTAATATCTGTCATCTTCATGGTAATCTTCATCGTCGTCGTCATATCGGGTTGTGTTTTCGTACAAATCTGCACAATCATAAAACGAAAATGAAGATTTGTTGCATTTTTGCTACTGTAATTACTGAGCATTTATTTGATATTGAGAATAATCTGAGTATTACGTCTGTCTTTTTTGAAGTATACAGTAACGCAATGTCCAGCGGCCAGGGGCGTATTTAGGGGGGGGGCATGGTGCCATGCTTGAAAATTTGCGAAGACCTTTTTTTTTGAAGAAGGCATGATTTTTTTGCGAAAAATCGGCATATCCTCGCGCAAAGGCCCTTTTTTTTGAGGTCGCCTGGAAAAATTTTTTGCGGACCTTTTTTTTGGAAAACACTTGCGCCTTGTGTTCTTGGTCTTCGGCCTTGGCCTCGGATTTTTTTGTGTGTCCTTTGCCTTGGACTCGAGCCGCGTGTCCTCGACTCCACCTCTGAAGTGTCCAGTTAGAGGTTTTAACAGTGAATTGCTATCTTGCATACAAGAAACTGAATAAACCCAACGACTGCACATTTGACGACTGTTTTCAATTAAAATTCAAGGAGTGTAGGCTTAACAAAAGCAAAGCAAGGTTTTACGCTCAACCGCGCTCTTGTGTTTTTCGATCACCTTCTTTAGCAAAACCCTGGTTGCACACCTGTCGATGTCAGTTTGATACCATAAACCAGTCACCTTTAACCACATATAGCCCGAAAAGATCCCGTCCCCCTACGCCTTTATTGCTCAATTCAAAGCTTGATTGACTAACACAGAAGTTGACAGTTGAGTAAGTTTATCATTATCTTTTTGCTCCAGGAATGTGTTTCCTTCTATTTCTGGAGCCCAGCAGATGTTCCCCGCACGCAGGGGTCAGCCGGTTTTTGCAGCCTAGTCGCCATCTTTCATGGTCTTGTACATCCAACCTTTGCAAACTTCTGGCAATCATGTCACATTCCAGTACTTCTTTCCATCTCTTTTTCGGTCTTCCCTTTTTTGTCCCAACAACTTCAAAGTGTAGTTCCTTTACTGGACTCCTTTCTTCATTCATTCTCTCCACATGTCCCAACCATCGTAACCTTTGCTCTTTCAGAAACTCTTCCCAATCTCTCTACACCCGCCATTTCACGAATCTTCTCATTGTTTATTTTATCTTTCAAGGTTTTCCCACATATCATTCGCAACATTTGCATTTTCTGTAGTCTTCAACCTCCTTTCTTCTTCCACTTTCAATGCCCAACATAGAGCACCATAAGTTAAAGAACTTCTGTCATAGCTTTTGTATAAGATGCCTTTAACCTTCAATGATATGCTTTTTCCGCTTATAACATTCGAAATTTCGTCAAAATTTTTCCATGCCGATCTAATCCTTGATGGTACAGGCTCCTGAGCCCCTCCTTCCGCACTGAGAATATCGCCGAGCTAAGAGTAGCAGTCCACCACTTCTACGTTGTCTCCGTCCAAATTTATCATTTCATCTTCATCTTGAAGTAACACACCAGGGATGTATTGTTTGCCGGAAAAATCTTTCTCTCTGGTCAAACTTCCATGAACTCCAGAACACCACTTGTACACTGCACAGAGTTTCTTCTTGAGTAAGTTTAATAGCAGTAAATAGCTCTATAAACATCTCAAAATTAAAGGAAAAATGGTACCATTTACTGAAGGTCTTCGTAAAACTGTTGTTTGGTCAAGCGATATATTTGTTTCCGGAATGCTGATTGGTTTGATGACTGAAGCATTAGATCTTGACAGTTTTCTGAAAAAGAAACAAAAAAAGCTGAAGAGCTAAGCCACAATCCAGTAAACACTAAACCAATATCGGTATTACTTGTGAAGTTGGCCGATTTTATGTTTTTTGTTTGATCCATATTTATCCTCCAATCCCGAGGAAGCGGCGGTGGCGCTTTTATTTTGGACGAATCCTCACCAGCTTAGGAGTTGACTAAATCCCATGCTTTCCGGTGGACGTTTGACTTCTTGCCACGTAAATTTACTGCTTGTTCGAAGCCATAAGCAGAAACAATCATCCTGAAGCGTCTTATCTAAGGACACAACAACGTGACCAGGGTGCGGTTTGAACTCCGATCTAGCAATCACAGTCGTCGTAAAAACAACGCCTTTACTCTTTCGGTCATGATGCCGTTGTATGGTGGTCATAAGAACTCAGAAAAGAGGAAAAATGAACAGTCAGGAACTAGATGAGCAGAGGTGGAGTCCTCGAGGACGTCCTTGGCCTCGAGGACGTCCTCGAGGACAGATTTTGAAGTCCTTGGCCTTGGCCTCGAGGCCTCAAGTCCTCGAAAATTGGCCTGTCCTCGGCTCGAGGACAGCAGTATTTTTTGAATTGTTAAAATTTTGGGGAGCGCTTGAAAAATTTTTTGGAAAAGTTTTTTTGTGGAGATCGCTTGAAAAATTTTTGTGAAGACCTTTTTTTTTTTGGAGAGCACTTGTGCTTGTGTCCTTGGTCCTTGGCCTTGGCCTCGAGCATTCCTGTCCTTGGCCTCGAGAGTGTCTGTCCTCGGAAAGGCTGTCCTTGGCCTTGGCCTCGGATTTTTTTTGTGTCCGTGGCCTCGAGCCTTGTGTCCTCGACTCCACCTCTGTAGATAAGCGCTGTAGCCTTCATTTTTCGAATGTTACTATTACACGAATTTTTTCAACTTGTTAGATTGTAGGAAAATTACGCATTTTATTATGCACGAATACATTGCTCCTTCGTTAGAAATTAAAAATCATTATTCTTTAAATTTAGCACTAAAATAGAAAGAATTACACGGACTCTGCTAAATGATAAACATAGTATTACATAAAACGCCAAACCATATATTGACGAAAGGTTGTAGAACAAGTTTCAGTTATAGCCGAGCGCACGGTTCGAGTATTAAGCAAATTCAAGCTAAACCAAAGCACATCGCCCAGGGCAAAAGCCAAGCGTAATCAATCTTTTTTAGTTAGATTTTATTATTTCTATACGCTACTTTTGAACTACGGCATGCAAATTTATAACCATAGCCCCTTCAGCCCGTTTTAGTTCTTGGTCAAGTTCAAAACACGTTTAAAACCATTGATATTTTGGTTACGTTTTATGCCGCAGACGCGGGGCCCCTAGCACTGTGGCAAATTAGTGCCTTAAAGTAAAGTCGGCCCTGTCCGTGAGTATAAAACAAGATAAAATTGGTGATGGTCTGTAACCGATCTTTCAATTTGAAACTACTGAAATTGCTAGGATTGAGTTGTTTCTACAAAATTGTGGATAAAGTTGAAACAACCTGAAGTAGAAAAATGTGGACACCAAAACATGGATATTTTGCTGATTATTTTTGGCCTTTTAGCAAACGTTTTGTCTACTCGGCCTGCTGATTTGTTTGCGTAATTCAGGGATGATTCAAGAAAAACTTCAATGACATTTTACTGGGCTTGTGATTCAACTAATAATTCCAAACGGCAAAATCATCAAGTATTGCTGCTACTTTTTACTTACCCGATGTTATTCATTGTATTGCTGCTACTTTTATCCGTTACAACTGGTGTTTTATGGTCAATTTGTTGTTGATGCTGTTCTAAGAGTTTTTTCTCCTTTTTGTGTTTTCTTTTTGATCTTTTGTTGCAGTAAAAGCGAATTAGAATAGCAGAAACAATCAAAATTATGATGCAAGATACGACTGCCACGAGACTATTGTTTGAACCTGCTTCTTCCACAGCCACTGTAGTCGCTTCTGTAGCTGGCCGCGTCACTGGAAGTTCAAATTCACCTAAAACGATTAAGACAAATTTTTGAATTCAATCTTTGGCGCTTGTCTTTGGAACGATAGGTCTGAGGTTCAAATTTCGGGCAGGTCAAATCGGATACACTGTTGCCAACGGCTCGCCACAGCTGCGACATTTCTTCGAAAGGAGCAGTGTTGCTCGCAGGCGCAATGGCAAGAAGATAATCTCCGCCAACTCGGGACACGCTTCTGCGTAATACAGCGAGTATAATAAAAGATTTGATTTGAAATTTAGCACGAAATCTGTCTTCAAAGAATTATTTTTAGGTATTTTTGTAGAACCTTGACAAGGGCCTTCAAGTCGCAAGTTTTTCTGTACTGCTGTTATTTTGTTAAAGATTTAAAAAGTTTTAAGCTCACAATTTTCAAAACAGTTTTTGTCCCCATTCTCACTTTATGGTCATGAATCTTGGGTAATGACCGAAAGAGTGCGATCACAAGTGCAAGCGTCCGAAATGAGGTTTGTGCGAAAAACCTAAGGAGTTACACTGTTTAACAAGGTGCGTATAGCTCTGAGATTCGAAAATCTCTTAACATCGAACCGTTACTTCTCCGAATTGAAAGATCTCAGCTTAGATGATTTGGCCATGTAAGCAGAATGCCTCAGGAAAGACTACCCAAACAAGCTTTACTTGCCAAGCAAATGGGAGAAGACCAGTTGGACGACCTAGAACTATAGATGGACCAATTACACTGAGGATCTTGGATGGAATCGCTTGGGACTTCACCTAAGCAAAATGATGGCGGTGATGGAAGACTGTGATGTGTGGCGGCTTAATCTTGAGCTGCCGCCCCTTCAACCGTCACGGAAAAGTGGGCAATGAATAAAGAAGAAGAGGAGTATGACGATCTTTTATCTTTGACCAAATTTGAGGTTTCTACAACTTTCTGCTTTCAAAATATGACAGTTATAATCTTAGGCTTTTTGCCTTCAAACTTATGCGAGCGTTGCAAATCAAAAGCAAAGTTTGAACAAGGAGCATGTTGAGCGTTTTGTAACAACATTGTTGTCAAAATATAAAATCAGAGTAAGTGTGCTAATTAGCAGGTTTTCAAGTAAAGAATATGTCTAATTTTCTGACAGTTTAAAAATCCTCTGCCACAACACTAAAGATAAAATTGCCTCAGAATAAAATTATTAACTTTAAATTGCAATATCTTGAAAACGGCAAGACTTGTGTCTTTAACCTTGAAAAAAGACCTAAACCTCAAATTTAGTAAGGATGCATTTTAGATCTTTAACCTTGAAAAAACTTGACCTGAATGTCCTGTAGTACATCGCACAACACTTTCAACATATTTCTCATTATTATCGTGTCGGATTTGAGACGTCATAAGCTAAGCCTACTATATTTTCGACCAAACCCCTCCGTTTCAGTTCTTTCAAAAGCTAATTTGAAGATTGATTCTCCAACCTAAGGAATTTTATAGGGCGAACTACAGAATTTTAACCTTGACTTTGAAACTTTCATACTAGGACCAAGTGACGTTTCAAATTTCGGTTGGTGCATTAAATTTTCCCAAAGTACAACCTTGTAACATTGCATTAAATTTTTCTTCCTTTAAGCACCAAACGCTAAGATAAAAAATTGTGTGTTTAGGCAAACACTAGCAATAAAAACTTAAGAATTTAGACTAGGTCATCGACTATTTGTCTTCATGTATTGATTTATTTGTTTTCAAAAAAAAGTACCTTTGTGAAGGTAGTAAAACATAGTCGTGTATTGCTTTTTCCTGGAAAAATAGTTTTGAAAATTTCAAAACCAACCACATAATTGCAGCTTTTCGCAAGCTTAATAATATAAACCAGGAGTGTCCAAATTTTTTGAGGGACGGGTCGTATTACGTTTTCTGAGCTTTAGCGTGCCGCACAATTCTGACAAAATGTTTGAATAATTTTTATCCCGAATCAGATGTGCTACCAAGATTCCGCGAAAGAGGAGGGAAGGAGCTTCACCCAAAAGTTTAAATACTTTAGGTATTTAGACAGCATGCTGAGCAAACTGGTGCAACTCAAGTGTGTCGCAAGAGGTGGTCTGGGAACGAGGCCTCCAGTCTCTGGGGAGTTTTTCGATTTTTTTTTTGGCGTTAATAGCCATTTTAGCGCTATTCGGAGTACATTTTAATCGTTTTTAAAACCATTTAAAAGAGATAAATTTCTAAAATTCGGAAATCATTTGAAAGAATTAAGTTGCCCAATCCTCCTCTTACTTACAAATTACGTCCAAAACACATTTAAACGCTTTTATTTTGTAATTAAATGTATTAAATGGCGTGGCTAAAGAGGCCACCTCTGGTTGCGCCATTGTCCCAAACACTGCTCATTGAAGTTTTGCATTGTCCTACCAATTACACAGCTATAGCAATCCTGTTTATTACACAGTGCGATCATATTCAGGATTTTTCTAAGAAAGATGCTAGCTTGAACCAAAAACTAGCATTTCTTTGAGCCGAAGTTTGTGCTGTATCCAGCATTCGACGTCTTGAATAAACTGCTGCTCTTTGAAAATGTATCATGGAAGACATTTGGGGGAGGGGCCGTTGCCGTAGAGCGATTTTTGAAATTTCATTAAAAACATAGCCGTTTTAACCCAATTTGAAAGAAATTTTACAGCTTTTTAGAACCACTTCAAAGAATCAAATTGCTAATCCAACTCACCCTCCCCCTACTTACAGGTCGCGTCCAAAACACGTTTAAAAGCTAGCGTGTTTGGCTAAAACTTTGAAATTACACGGCTGATGAAGGAGGCTTCAGCCTCCGCAACGTCTGTTCTCTAATAATTGAACCAGTGAACATATCTTGGGCGAAATATGAATTACAGCACAGATGCAACCTTGGTTTTGGAATGCAAACTGCGCGGCGATGAAAATAGAAATAGAGAAATAAAAAAAGTTACATCGTAGCATATGTAGTTGCCCACAAAATGCAGACTTGCTACTTTATAGTATACTCGTCATGGTGTTATTAACCAATAACATTGACGATTTGTGAAAAATATTTTTTGAAAAAACCAACGTCAATAAATTTGACAAAAATAATTTTTGGTAAAAAATTTGGAAGTATCGAAAGAAACTTATAAATCTCGAGACCAGTCGCGGGCCATAAAAACTTTTGTGCGGGCTGCACTTTGGGCAGCCCTGATACAAACAATCAAAAAAAATTTAGGGCGCCCTTCAAACACTGTTTAATCCCGTTTTATTCACAAGAGGCATTATTCAATCAATTGTTTGGCAGTTGTTAGCAGTGTCACAAGCAGGACGGTGATAATTTAAGGAAGTTTTTGATAATTTAAGGTGATAATTTAAGGAAGTTTAAGGAAGTAAACGGGTGTAAATTTACAAGTTAATAAATAATAATTACAGATTTCGAATTTTATTGGTCTTGGATTTGTATTTTTATAACCTAAACTGTTGAAAAAATTGTATTAATTTTTTAGGTTAGATCTTAGTTGTACTACGTTGAAAATTTCACGTTATTTGTGGCCTTTTTTAACATGGCGAAAACAGGCAAAAATCGCAATAATGTTTGGCCACTGTTTGAGAAGGTCTATGAATGCCTACAAGGATGTTTGATTAAGTACAACAATGTTCAATTAAAAAGTCGCAGCTTGTTACAAGCCAATTATCGCCCGTGGGATACCGCCTTAATTAACTAACATACGCATGTATTAACCCACCATATTAGACAAAGCACTATTTTGCTGAAAGGTATTGCTAACGCTCAAGCTGTAATAAAAGGCAAAAAAATTATGCAGATCAGAGATGGAAACCGGTCGGGTCGACCGGCACCGGTCGGGTCGACCGGCCGGTCGGGTTGCCGGTTGGGTCGAGATTCTTCGACCGGCAGGTCAAGCCGGTTGAAAACCCGGTCAAACTTTCTGGCAACTAAAAGACATCTAAGCACCAACCAAAATATGCTTATATATTTTATCATAAGTAAAATTTTTTATAAAAAAACAGTATTTACAAACCACATCTTTCGAAAACATTTGTTGAATGGTTTCAAGCTGTGACTAATATGCTGTGACCATTAAGACATGCACATCCAGGGACGTATTTAGGGTGGGAGTATTGTGCCATGCCCCAACCCCACTTTGGGCCACGGTACAAAGCAAAAATGTGCAAAATATACGTTAAAATTGCCTAATCAGATTCTAATAAAGCATGCATGTGGAAGAGGCTTGCGCTATCTAGCATCATTTTAATCAGCTTAAGAGTAGAAGTGGTGCAGATTTCATATTTTTTACTACATGTTAAAATCTTGCCGCTTTGAAAAGCTTTTTTCAACTTAAATTTACCACACTCTACACTGGGTAAGAAAGACATACTGTACCTCTTATTTTTTTGTATTTAACTAGCCATGGCTGCTTGTTCTGAAGTAGCAGCATTTCTACAAACTGCTGGGGCACATTACTGTATATTTCGAATGTTTTCTAGCCAATGTCGTAAGAGTTTGGTGTTTTCAATAAAAATAACGGACGCGCTGCGTTCATCGGAATGGTTATTCATAATCACTTCCTACTACCGATTAGTTTATTTATTGTTTTGACGTTTCGCTTCCCTAACCGGGAAGCTTCTTCAGAACAATTTTCGGCAGTGCTGCCTTTGCAGTTGCAAAAAGATAAATGAGAAAAAAATAACAGCAGAAGATAGGCAACAGTAAAAACATATGAACATCACAATACTTGTACTATTATACCCAAAAACATTAAATGATGGAGCAATAACATTACATAACATTGAAATTTATGTCACTAACAGCGTGAAAAAAGGAATATTGAAAAATTATGTTACTAACAGCGTGAAAAAAATTAACAACTACAAAAATAATATTCATAACAACTAGGCTGCTTCACTAACAGTTTGAGAAAGTATGAAAAGGATCTATTGCAAAACATTACGTACTGGAAAAGGTTTTTAGCTCCACAGAGATTTATATACGGACGGAACAATTAATATAAATCTCTGTAGAGCTAAAAACCTTTATATACGGACGGAACAATTAATATAAATCTCTGTGGAGCTAAAAACCTTTTCCAGTGCGTAATGTTTTGCAATAGATCCTTTTCATACTTTCTCAAACTGTTAGTGAAGCAGCCTAGTTGTTATGAATATTATTTTTGTAGTTGTTAATTTTTTTCACGCTGTTAGTGACATAATTTTTCAGTATTCCTTTTTTCACGCTGTTAGTGACATAATTTTCAATATTATACAATGTTATTGCTCCATCATTTAATGTTTTTGGGTATAATAGTACAAGTATTGTGATGTTCATATGTTTTTACTGTTGCCTATCTTCTGCTGTTATTTTTTTCTCATTTATCTTTTTGTAACTGCAAAGGCAGCACTGCCGAAAAAAAGTTTAGTGTTTGCTGCTCGGCAAATAATCTGTCACCAATAGCTAAAAAATTGTAACTTCATTTTTTGGCCTTTCGCAACATATCATTAGAAAGAACGTTTAATAATTTAGCTTGTGCCCTCCAGTGCTTTTTATGCTTATTTTGCACACATTTTGCGCTGCTCAAAATAGATCTTTCAAACCGAAACTTAACCAAAGAAGGTCTTAAAATTGAGTCATTTTTGCAAAAAACGCAAAAATTTTTTTGCGCTTTTTTTCAGAGACCTCCGTCTAAAGTCACAAATTTTAACACCTCACCCATGCCTCCCCCCTTTTGAAAATTTTTCATTAAATACATTGAATAGTGAAGAAAAATCTTCTGTAAAAAAACCAGTCGACCGGGCCGGTCAGAAACCAGTCAACCGGCGATGATTTTGAAATTTACCGGTCGGGTCGGGTCGAGAAAATCCTGACCGGTTCCATCTCTGATGCAGATCATCAAGTGACTTAACCTACGAGCAAAACCAAAAACCCACCTTCTATTCCAGGAAGGAATCCTTCATATCCAACCACATCTCTGTTCCCTCCACTGAATCGATTTTCCCCGTCTAAGAACGTACAGCACGAATATAACAAGTATGTTTAATCATGGTGTTTTTGACGTTTGCTGGCCAGAGTTATAATGTGTAATCGTTTGCGTGCTTTCTGGCCTAAAGGCTACCAGCACGAAAGCCTAGGGAAGAGCCATCAGAATCAACACTACTTATGAAACAAGCAATGAGAAAAATCTGTTCTCCCAGAGGATTCGAACTAACACCATATGGATTACCGGACCAGTTCTCTACCATGCAATTGAGTTAGAGATGATACTCCATCGCACGCTTTGGCTATTTAAATCCAGCAACTTGCTTGTGGTGTTACTTTATTCAATTATGAACTTTTTACCGTTCTGGAAATATATCAAGACAATATTTAGCAAGTAAACAAGGCAAGCAAACAGCGCAACAACAACATATTTTCACCATAATCTGATATCACGATTATTTTCAAAATCTATCAAGGATGTGAATTCTGCCATTGCACAACACTATAGGAAAAAAAACTTACATTTTTGACAAATAAATGGATACGCTGAATTGCAATTGACTTGGGCAAATAATCCACCCGTTCGACCATTTTGTCCTCTCATCATGGGACAAGCGTTAGCTTTTTTCTTCGTTATCTTGCCTCGAACCTAAGAAAAACAAACGACTTTTCAGTCCTACTGTAGGTTTGGCTTACAGAAGGCTACATAAAAATCTGTCCACCAGCCTGTTTAATGGTGGTGGTGGTGCTTAGCAATCGAGCCACACTGCACGGTCTACTACAGATCAGCAGAAGTCAGTGATTGAGATGGAAGAGCAAAAAAATAGCACTTCGTAGAGGATCAGAGGCAGGCCGACAACTTGTTTCGTAGAATTTTAAGATGAACAGTTAAACAGTTACAGTAACTCTGGCCGATAGGGTAAAGCGTCGTTTTTATGCGTCGTTTTTATGAGGGCCCTGATCGCATGATCAGGGTTCAACCCGCACCCTGGTCACGTTGTTGCGATCTTGGATAAGACGCTTTACGATGATAATCTCTGCTTGGAGCTCTCTTCGAACAAACAGCAATGGAAAGATGCGAAGAAATCCACAGGAAGATTGGATCATTGGAAATTTCTAAGCAGGTGCGGATTCCTCCAAGCACAAAGTAGTCATTGCAATCAAAAGTGTACGGATCATCCATTTAGCGTCGGACGCTTAATGGATGTTAAACGCTGAATGGATTATCTATTAGGGTTTTACGTCCGGTGACAATGGGATAAATATTCACTACTACAACGACAATAGCACTACCAACACATTCAAGACGAGTCTATAGTCAAAACAGCTGGATCAAGAAGTACTGTAGAGATTTTAGAAAAATGATTTTAAATACCATGCAATCCCTATATGGCTCTAACTGTGCTTAATGCAGAACTCCGGTCTAGCCAAACATTACATTCCATAATTTATTGCGCAACTCAATTTTTGAATAAATAATTCTCGTAAAATAAACAACACATTTGAGTGTAGCGATAAGGTGGATGCGAAAGGACAGGGAAGTCATCTGGTCGAGCATCCACCTTGTTAGTCACACTGCAGTCTAAATAAATAGCGCAATGAGTAAAAAAAACTCAGAAAAAACGCAAACAAAAAACAAACGACTAAACAAAGAAAAAACAACAACAATTTAGATCCCCCTTGAGATAACACCAAAAAGTGTCGATGCGTTTGACCATAGCCTTAGTAGTGACTATATGGTCTGACTAAAGGACCATTAGCAACATTCAAAGAAAATAGCTTTACAGAAATAAATTCAGCACACACAACTGTTTAGGTATTAAGTCTACGATAATAAGCTGCGGAATACTGGCATCAAACAAAGGTAACATCCTCAAAAGCTAATTAAAAATATTATGCTTTCAAACGTTTCTTGAAAAGATACAAAGTTTCAATTTTACTCAGAGATGGTGGCAACGAATTTCATACGTTGGGTGATGCATATGAAAACATGGATTCAGATCTAGCAAAGTTAAAGCTAGTTACATAACGAAGGAGCCAATTATCGTCATAAACACGCAAGCTGTATCTTGCCGAAAGAGAACTAGAGTTGATTAAATTTTTCAAATATTCTGGACCAATAACCATGCAGGCATTTGTGCGTAAGCAAAGCAATATTGAATTAAAATCGAAATTTAACTGGTAAAAAATGAAGGCCCTTCATAAACGGTTACACATGCATACGCAATCCAGAACTGAAGTCCAAAATTAAATGAAACATTGACATGCAAAAAAAATTGATGTGAAAAAGAACCATAAAAAACCGACTTACCCAACATCTTGACATAACTAAATCATGGGAGGGTGCTTAACTCGTTGACCCTTGGCAGCTTCCTGTTCAAATTCTTCATATTTTTCATGTCACTACGATTTCATATGCGCACTTGACAGCAGGGCTTGGTATGGAATGGAATGGAAGACGATTTCTCCATATTCCATACTGGCAATTTTCTTCCATTTCATTTCCATCCCATACTAAAAATCTTCCAATCCATATTCCATTCCGTACCAAAATTTTTTTCCATATTCTATTCCATACTTCCATACCAAGATAAGTTAGACCGGAAGGTAGGCGTAATTTGTATTGTACTTTTCCAATGTTGAGCGTACCTTTGCAAGTACCCGCTCGCGAAGGTAAGCACTTTGGAACAATGCATTTCATGTCATATAAGAAGCACTATCGCTGTGAGCTACAATAAAATTCACTCAGCATGAGAATATCAACGACTTAATCAACCGGCAATAAGTTGAACAGTATTGGTATGTACTGGGTTTATTGATTGCAAGTTTATAGTCACACCGACTATGAAATTTGACAGAGCCAAACTGCCAAAAACATTTTACAAAAATACCGAAAAAAAGTTTAAATGCAAAAAAAATACCAACAAAGAATTAAGCTCAATCGAGGATAGAAAAGTAAACACAAATCTTTGTTACGATGGAAGAAAAAGTTTTGCCACTTAGCAAATTAAGTGCCGTCGCTACGGGGGCCAGGGGGGACCTTGCCCCCATTTTGGTGTACTAAAAATACTTTTTTTGGAAAATCATGCAACGACAAGAAAATAGACAATGATGCAAAAAGAAATAGTATAATAACATTTAATCCTACCTACTTGACTAAACTAACTTCCATTAGCAGTATACTGAAGTTTTTAAATACTGAAAGTTTAGTGGTTCAAGTTTCAAACACCAGATTTAACATCCAAAGTGTACACTTCTGAACCTAATAGGTCATCAAGTAATTAGGCTAATCGTATCAATTTCAAAACCATGAACGTTTGCATCATATCAAATTCCAAGTATTTTAAGCCCAAAGCCAGCGTTTCTCAAACTATGAGTCGGGATGCACAACAGGCCGCTAAGCGTTTACGGATAAAGCGGGGCAACTTCGAGGGCAAAGCAGGCTTCAGCCATCCTAGTCAAGTCACTTAAAAAATTGAGCCCTTAAATGCAAGCGGTTAAACGTATTTTTGACTTGATCTGTAAGTAAAATAGTGGCTGAATGTGCTGGGCGATTAAATTTTTCTTCTGGCTTCTGAGTCTGATCAATTTAATTCTTTCAAATAGCTTTAAAAACGTGCAAACTGTGATCCGAATAGCGTTGAAATCGTTATCTTTTCTCGAAAATCAAAATATCGCCCCGCGACAAGGGCTTCGCCCCCCGACCCCCGTCTATATGAGATGATTGAGTTGTACCATTTTGCTCCGCTTGCCACCCAATCGAAGTATTTTTCAAACCCAAAATTTTTTAATTATTATGCCCCCTCCTCTAGCAAAATCTTGATTGCACGACTGTTTATGGGTGTGTCGGAGAGTAGAAATGTAGACCAACAAAATCGTTTATTTCGTTTTTGAAAAACCAGCTGTTTTTGTTTTTTTAGAGCACACTCAAGGTTGTTTAGGTCGCAGTCGCTGTAGATGGATTTTCAAGTGATTATGGGCCGGAAACGAAAAGAGCTAAGATACGCTACCGCACTTACATGTTTCTTTTTTAAACATGATTACAGAGTTTTGAAATTGCGCATAATTTGCAACCGTACAAGATCAGTTTAAATGTGAAAAAGTTCGGTCTATTTTAGCGCTTCCTCACTTCGTTTGCTCTGGCGACGGCACTAGGCAAATCGTAATTCTCAAAACAAAAATTAGGCCATTCAGCATCAATGCAGCTGCAAATTGCAATGAACGTATTCTATGATCTGATGATGCAATGCCTACACTGTTTGTGCAATGCTGATGAGTCATGATCGAATTACCCTATTAATTTGTCAACAGATTATTAGCTGCTAAACGCTTCCACATATTTTTAGTTATCACTATTCGTCGGTATTTTTCTGTAAATGCCACGAGCCAAGTCTAGTATGGATATGGTATGGAAGTAGGTAAGGTCGTCTTCCTTTCCATTTTTGAAACCTTCCATTCCATTCCATTCTGGCATCTTCCATATTTCATACCAAAATTTTCGTTCCATTCCTTACCATGCCCTGCTTGACAGCTTTCTTTGCTTATTGCGCAATTTTTTTTTTAATTGAACAAAAATCAATTAAAATTAAAAGTGAAATAAAACAATGCAGAGCAAGCGTTTAGCAACAGACCACATTTTTACCCGTTACATTTGACAAACTGAAAAACAAAACAGGTTTTAGGGAAAAAATGGCATTGTTTTATTGGCAAAGTGTTAGCAAGAAGACTTCATACAACCATAGTATTGTACCGCATGTTAAACGGTGACATAAGTGTGTACTGTGTACCATAGTTTTACTAAATGATCGTTCATACTCAAAAATGTATAAGCTATCACAAAAAAATTGGCAAGCAATTAAACGCAAACAGTTGTGTCAAATGTGGAGACGAAGTCTCTTAGACTCGATGAGAAACTTTTGAACAACTAAATAAAAAGTGGTCAAACTGGCCATTTTTAAGACATATATTAGTAGGTAGTTTAAGTTGAAATTTCCCGAGATTAAAACATTGTTCTATAAAATACCTAACTTCAAAACGCGGAAAAATTCTTGGGAAAAGATGGTTCAGGGAGGCTACGGCCAGTGGCGGGTTTAGGGGGGGGATGGGGGGGATGCATCCCCCCCCACCAGCCTAAAAGTAACGATTTTGGCCGAAAAATCAGCCTCTATTTCGAATAATTCGGCTCCAGTTAGGGATGCATCCCCCCCCACCAGCCTAAACCTAACGAACCCGGCCGAAAAATCACTCTCAATTTTGGTGAAGACCTTTTTTTTTTGGATACCACCTAATTTTGGGCGAAAAAAACGCTTGAATTTCCGATTTCGGCCGAAAAATCACTCTCAATTTTGGTGAAGACCTTCTTTTTTTTTTTTTTTTTTTTTTTGAAGACCACCTAATTTTGGGCGAAAAAAAGTTTGAATTTCTGCATTCGGTCGAAAAATCACTCTCAATTTCGGTGAAGACATCCGAATTTTTGAGGTTTTGTGCTTAAAATTCCCCCCCCACCAAAATTTTCTAGATCCGCCACTGGCTACGGCCTCTGACTCTACTGCTTGACGCAGCCCTGGATATGGAATCAAAAAAGAAAATACAATCAGTTTGGAAATATCTAGAAAAGCACAAACACATCAAAAAAAAAAATCATCAAAGCGACATGAGCCATTTTAGCATGTATTAGGCTCAGCAACCAAACCGCACAGAAAACATTGCATACAACAATAACGGGCTAAATCCAAACCCTCAACTCCAAGATAGAACCAAATTATCATAAAATTTGGAGTGGAGTTAATAAAAAATTCCGTACTTTTCACTGTGAAGCATGCAATTACACAAGTAACTGCAACTTTCAAGACTTTTAAGTGATAACTAGTTGCAATTTTCGTTACATTTAAAAAACTAAGTTACAGCTACCAAAAAAAAATACCAAGTTTGCCCACCACTAAAAATGGATTCCAACTATTCAAAGCAAAATAATCGTACGACGTAGGATTTGCTTTGAGTATAATTCTGTACAATGTACATCATTTGACCGTAATTTATCTTTCCGATTCAGTCATTAGTTCGATCTATTGTAAACTCTTGAAAAAAATATGGATTTAAAAATTGTTTCAAGGTACAGAAGTAACTTCGGATAACTGCTAAATCCTTACAATGTACGATCCAATCCAATGATCATTTCCGCCGAGAAAATGAACTTTTTCCTGCACATATTTTGAATTGATGGAGTTAAGGTCCGCCAATCTGGCACCTACAGTCTCGCAGGTTTGTTTGGCGGCGTTGTGGCTAGAGTAAGTTCCGAAGTAGTAGCATGCGTTCGAGTGTTCTTCGTATTCCTCAGGACACTCTGAAATTTAAGAAAAGTTTGATCGATTTGGCGAGAATTGTAGTACTAAGTTGTTGTAATACTAACTAGGTTACTAAGTTGCTTTGGCCTGGAAACAGCAAAAGTTACCTAATGTGAAAAGTTGGTTGGTGGTACATAACTTGAGATTTGCTTTAATCAAAAATGAAGAAATAAACATTTTGATTAAAGTTGCCTTACGATCTTCGTGTTAAGCTCCATCTGCCCACAGTCTACCACACATACTAAATAAGTTAGTCTTATTTTAAAACCTTTGGTTTGGTTCCCTTAGCCTATTATTTTAATAGATGTTTCATACACTTATTGGCAGTCCACAATTGATCAATCGAAAATAATTACCAAAAAAGTAAAATGTAAGACTTTACTATTATTGTATGAATCGCAGCGGCATTGAAGACGAAGTGAATATTTTGTCTTTGGTCTGTGTTTGTTCGAAGCCCCCTTGCCTCAACTGAACACAAACAGTGCTGCTACATTACCAGTATTTTTCAAAACTCCTTGGAGTCCCAGTTCTAAAAATGCAGATTTAAATTTAACAATTTTTTTTTATACCTCGACTTCCCATATTGTTTCGTTCTTCGCAAACAATCAGACTCAATCAACTCGAGTATCAACCAACAACTGGCACTGTACAAACTATTGCAGTAATATATCGGAGTACACAGCACGAAATCTAAAACATAACTTGGAAACTCAAAATGTCAGGTTTTACGATTTCACTGACGATACTAATTTTAGGGTGTGAAGCATCCAGCCCATTCCGGTAGTTTCCAAAAACTTTTTAGGGTTATATCTTTCGTATTTGTTGAAAATCTCTGTAACCGCAGCCCTAAAATGAGATCAAAAAATTTTCAAAAATTGTTTTTTGATTTTAGCAATTGTAAACTACCGAAATCGGCTGGATGCTTCACTCCCTTTAAGTCAAACCATGGTCAAACCCCTTTCGTACAGTAGCAATTAACCATTAAACTTTAGTTAGTCTTGCAGAGCTTCTGCTAATTGGGGCACTAAAACTTAATGTCAGTTTTAAAACGCGTTAATTTGGCTTAGAAAAGTCAAGATTTTACATTTCACTGATTGCCTGAAGGCAAGTATCGACAAGGAAAATTTTTGTGATGCTTGGTTGATGACGTTACAAGTACCATTCTTGTGCCACCGGTTTACAGCATAAGATTAAAAATATGAAAATGGACTGTATGGCGATAGTTTGATTCATTAACCGACTTGCTCAAAAATAAGCGTTTCAAGCATCCTATAACAAGGGTGCCCAATCGGTGGGTGGGAAACGGCTCAGAAAATCTGAGAATAAATGCTATCATTAACTGCTGGCTTTCATTATTTTGTAAACAGAATTTTATCAATTTTGTAAACAGCGGGAAAAACGAAAATCTAGCAACAGTGCCGGATAACGCTTAGTTCTAGGAAGTGTGGCTGCCAGAAAGTTTAATGCTTTTGGAATTGTAAGTATTATAAATACATTTTAATTACCAAGTTTCCTTGGCCAGGATACAGCGAATGGTCCTTTCGGTCTTCGAGTCAAGCTGCCACTTGCCCACTTGTCACCGCGCATGGTGAAGGTTTCACACAGTCTTATTTTGTTGCTGATCGTCAAGTAGGAAAGCTTTGAGTATCAATTATTATGGTCTTTGCTTTGTCCAGACCAGAATTCAAACCCGAGTCAACCTTTCATAGACGGATATTTGATTTGATTTTGATTGATCTTCAATCATGATAATTACTTCGTTTGCTGTTCAAATCCGATAGCGATGATATTTCATATTTTTCGAGCAGATTGGCTTAAAGATATCCCACTAACACAGCATGATGCTTTTGAATATATCGTCCCATTTACAACACTTGCTTTCCCATTTTCTCTTGTAAATATTTTTTCTTTTAAAATAGTAAGCTTATGTACGGGTAACTCTAGTAAAACAGTTTCACGAAAATAGTATACAAAAACTTGGGGGTAACAAAAACGTCTTTTAAAGGGGTTGAAGCATTCAGCCAATTCCAGTAGTTTACAATAGCTAAATCGAAATATAATTTTTGAAAAATTTTGTTCTCATTTAGGGGCTGCGATTGCAAAAATATCAAAAGTACAAAGAGATATCCTAAAATTTGTTTTGGAAACCCTGAGATTGTTTTCCCAGTCTGAATTTTAAGAAAAAAGGGAGGTTTGGCAAAATTAAATTGGTCACGTGATATTACTGGAAGGCAGAATATTATTCAAGGTTATCTTTTTTATCTGAAAGTTCAGCATAAAAATTTTTCACCAGAAATAACTCCCTTTTTTCTTTACGTCTTCACCTTGTTTGGAGAAATTTATCTCATACTTTTGCCGAAGATCTTATTTTTTTGCTCTGGTTATGGGCGAAGTTGGTCCCGTCGCCAAAGACCTTTATTTTTTCTTTGTCTTCGCCTTAAATTTGGGCAAACTACAGAAGCCTCGCCTGATTCCGCTCATGGCTATGACGACCGTGTTATAAACTAACAAACACAAGATACGTTATCACTTCATCAAAAATTCATATCAGTTTATTGTTAATTTTATCCTGAGTTTTAAGTAGAATGCTAAACCTAACCCTACTCGAAATCAATCTTTTCAAAAACAAAAACTTTTTGGCTATTGCTTTTTCTCGTGTTTTTTTTATGTAATTTTTTTTGTAAAATGATTTCCATAGCTAAAAATAAGAATATATCGCTAAAACTTTTTAGTTTAAAAGGTTGCATTCAAATTAACTGAATTTTGGATTGGTTACAATTTGCAGATCTAACTTACAATGTCGCTATTTGATTTAGATTATTTTCAGAACTTAAAACTTGAACTAATAACTGTACTTCTTATCATTAACTTATGATCACAAAACTAAGAAAAGACCAACTGTACTCTATTAACTGAAAACCAGGGTTTTACGTTGCAAATCAAATTGTAAATCAAACTTTGCACTAAACGTTCAAAAATAAAGCAAACGGAGATTGAGCTCGTAATCACCGCAAGTCTCGCTGCAAGCAATACGTGCCGCGAACATCACGTCTCACCAACCCGAGCGCTTGCAGAGACCACGAGTTCGAAACTCAACACAAGAATTGTAAGCAAAATGAAAATGAAGCATAGGATAACCAGAACAATATAATCAGGCAGAACGGAATATGTTCCAAATTTAAGCTTGAGCACCAAATTTAGCATAAACGTTTTCCAGGTGATACCTTCTCGAAGCATTTTTTCCACTAGGGTCAGTATTACTACGTACTGTAAAGTACATTATAAATTTCATAATTTAGGTTTTTGACTCAGGTTCTTTTCGCAAACTCGCAAAACATGAATTGCTCTCTTCCGGCACCATACGTTACGTCACGAAATTTAACCAAACGCAACGTGACGCTGTTGCGACTATCGTAATCAAAACCAAACATGCGAATAGCAGCTGGCGCAGCAGTTCGATATCAATTTTTGGTTCTCAATTTTCAAGTACAAAAAAAATATTAAAGCACATCATAAAAATAGATGAGAGTAAAATTTATTTAAGCACAGTAATTTATGAAAACAAAAAAGGTTTGAAAGTTGAGATACAAGGTGCTTTGGTGGTGGTGCTATAACCGACCTTTTCCGACGGATGGGAGTAAGAAAACAATTCTTGGAGATTCAGCAATCGGGCAACACTCCAAGGTCTGTACCCCAGATCAAAGTTTGCGAGGAAAGAGCCAGTTAAGCTTGAAATAGTGCCAGAGGTGAGCAAACAACATTTTACGAAAAGCGCAGTGCAACGATTTTTACAACCACTAAAAGCGCAGCACAAGATACGCAATTTAATTGCTGTATTTTCTGAAGCACAGCGCAACTTCCGCAACGAACGTTTTGATTCAGTTGAAGTGCAACGGAATTCGGCAATTGCGGAATGGGATTTTCGTACCAAGTCAAAGCGCATCGTAACTTCCGCAATTACGTTTTAAAAGACAATGCAAATTCCGCGTTTTTGTGATTTTCGACGGAAAAAAAGTAAGTAACTTGCGATAGAAGGTCGACATTTGACAATACGGTATTACGATCAAAATGAAACAAAATGGAGTTAAAAGTATAAAACTGCGCTATTAACCGAATAAAAAAAAAAATTGAAAGCGCAGCGCAATCGCAACAAATTTCAATGACATTACGCCGCAACATAACTTTCGCAATGTCCAAAAATAAAAATTTGAAGCGCAGCGCAAATTCCGCTCTTGAGCAGCTAGCGGAAGTTGCGCTTTGCCCACCTCTGTGAAGAACTGTACATCAGCAATTGCCGTAAACAATATTGCAGTAAGTAAAACGGCAGAAAAAGTAGCGAATCCAGCATTAATTGCTTCAATTCGCAATCATCATCCTGTTGTAGCCTCATATTGGACTTCCATTTTGAAAAAAATCAAAGTCATTCGTTAGTTGTCAAATTACTTTTAAAATTGCTAGTTTCCTCTTTCTGTTGTGAGGAATTAGTCAAAATGTTTTTTGAAACGTTGATTGAAGAATGTTTAAGATGAAACTCTGGTGAAAGATTTTCCGCGTTTGTTAAGACGGATTTATTTTTTGTTGAAGTTTCAGCGGAATTAGCTAGAGGTAAAGTTGTTACAGAGTTATAATGCAAACTATGCGAACTTCTATCGGAGGAAAAAGAAATTTCAGTTTCTGCATCTGTCAATTTAAATTTTGCTTCTTCATCAGTTTTTAATTTTGTTGCCAATACATGAAATTTTCCTGTGGTATCGCTGTTTCTTTTGTTTTCTTCTTCAGGAAGCAAGCATTTGTATTTCTGCAAAGGTATGTAATCGAATTATTCGAATTGTTTCAGAGCACAGTGAGCTTGAAAAGTTGTAACAGGAAACTTTGAAAACTTATTTAAATAGAATCTATTTGAATTAATGGTAACTTATTCAATCAATATCAGTAAATATTCGATTCTTGTTTGCGTAAGTGTTTATCGTTGAAATTTCTCATAGAGTGAGATACAAAGCTGCAAGGTTTTAATTTAAAAGTTTTACCTGCGGTACACTTAATATTTTTGCGAAACAAACAAATAAATAAACAGAAATACACCGGTAAGAGCATTTCACTAACAAACAGTTAACCAGCTCTTAATAAACTTCGCTTTTTACCTTAAAAAAAAAATTAAAACTTCTCCAAATGGCCATACATCCCTGGGCCATACAGTTGAATATTACAGTAATTAACACGAAGTAAAAAGAATTGAATTTGGGCCAAAATTTTGTTTCAAACATGGTCCCAAATCAGCTTGTTTGACAATACTGTTATAGACAGAATCGATAAAAGCAAAAGGTGTTAAAAATATACCGGTAGGCTAAGGTATAGATCGCCATTCTACGGTAGTCTTCCCCAGTCCGCAAAATGTTAGGATTTTTTTTTTTTTCAGCACGTATAACGCTAAGATTGTAACATAACAAGTTACTGGAGCTTCAAGGTATCCTTGCAACTGAATCAGAGCAAAACAGCTTTTTAGCAACGAATTATAGTTACAAAACAATTATTGAATTATGAACTAACCAAATCAGTGCATAAATATTATTAGAGCTGCGTTGAGATGACAAACCTATTTGGCTGGGAATAACTCGTAGTTTAGTTCAAGATATTTTCTTTTACCTTTTGACAATTAGATATATCCCAACGAACACAACTTTTAAGCGCTTGTAGAGTTTCGTTGAGAGTTTGTTGCAATATTTTGTTGTCATTCAACAGTTCAGTTATTATTTTTGTGTAGGCAACATCAGATTTTGTTTTTGCCGCTCTTTTTTCAATTCCTTTTTCTTCTCCGACCTAAAACATCTGCATGTTGCAGTCTTTAGTTTTCAGAAGGAAGTAACCTGTCTTACCGAAAAATTTAAAGCTAAAGAAAGAAGAAAAATAAGAACTATTTATCGCGCATTTTTTATTTGGGAATCTAAGGGTTACCCGATTTGGACTTGGGTTAGACATGGGTTTAGGATTGGTTTTAGAGGAAGGATTTAAGTGTTAGCTATAGCGTCGGATGGATCAGAATCAAGAAAAAACTGATTAGAATTTTCCAGTAAATTGAAGATAGCCTTTTTTATAAACATACAGTTTTTCGCTAAAAAAAAAAATATTATGTATAAGTAGGAAAACAAAGACAATAGGATTATAACAATGACGATAGCTGCATAAGCGTGCTCTGCAATGGTTAATAAACTTCATTTGTCACTCATGAGCATTTCTGCAGAATGTCAAAAAGTCCAATTAAATCAAGGAGTTTCAGTGCTTTTATTGGTAAACTGGATCACATGACTGCTTTGTCATGCATGAGCACTTCTGGAAATTAAATAAAGAAACCAAAAAAGGAAAAAATTGCTGAAAAAGAGAATGAGTAATTATGCATTCTGTTCACCACAATAAAATTCCAAATTTGTATTTTGGCTTCTCCAAAGTCAAAAAATATTCATCATTATCACGCCTGAAATTCTATTCGGTGAAATTACGGACAAAGAACTCTAAAAGGTAATCAACTATTTCTTTCTCAGGCTCAAAAATATGGTTTGAAATACACAGTGATCTAAAAAATCTTTCTACCAAATCCTTTAAAAGTCAATATAAAAAGCAAAGACCTACGAGAGGAATCGTATACTTATACACAGTACTTAAATTGTAGGGGGGACGCGTACCCCCATCGAGAGTTAGCGTCCCCCCATCGAGATTTAGCGTCCCCCCCATCGAGATTTGAGCGCTGGATGATCAGACAAAAAAAATCTGATTCTTCACCTAATTTTGGCGAAAAACCATTTCAATTTCCGGCGAAGACCTTTTTTTTGGGGTTCATTCAATTTCGGCGACGGAATTACGTAATCTTCTCTAAAGTACTTTCGCATACCAAATGCGTTTGGTCAAGGCTGCAAAAGCGTCCTCCCATGCAAAATTTTACAATTTAAGTACTGCTTATACATAACAGGGTTATATGTTCTGTAAAACTTTCCAATAAGGTAATGAACTAGTGATACTCTTAGTTCTTTAGGTCGGCCTTCACCAGCATTCAGGCCAAAATCTAGCAAAGATCTCTTTTTTTTGGTCTTCACTAAATTGCTGGCGGAACTCAATCGCGTAATTATCAGTCTTCGCACCACCTGAAAAAATTCTCTCTGAGGCCCTGAGTCTAAGTCAGTGAGAGGCAGTCAAGGCGACCCTGAGTCTAAGCCAGTCAGACAACGCACTCAATGGCCAAATGATATCTTTCTTTCGTTGCCCTTAATTTAAGGCATCTAATAATAATGGAAACTGCGCACATCTATTTCTACTCGGTAATTATGATTATTTAATTTTATTTGAAAACTTGTCGAAGCCACCAGCCAGGGGTGGAGGAAGAGGATGCTCATTATTTTTGAATAATTGCTTACGCTTTCAGCTCCTCCAAAAGTCAAAGTTTGCTTCCGCTTCCAGCATCTTTTATTGTGCTTCCGCATCCTAGAAAATTTAACCACCTCCGCATCCCTGGTTGCCAATAGCATGGAATCTAACCACTCAGTGCCGCAATAAGGGGGGAAGGGGCTAAAGAAGCTACAGACCACTTTGGCTAAGTCACCTAGAAACTTTAACCCAAAATACAAGCGTTTAAATGTAAGGGAGGGGAATGAAAGGGCTGCTGGGCAATTTAATTCTTGCAAATTACTTCCGACTTTACCAACTTAGTTTTTTTTTTCAAGTAGCTCTGACAAATGTGATCGAAAAGACGTTTAAAAGGCTAGTTTTTTCAAAAAATTACAAAAATTGCACAGCGACTATAAGAACTGAGCCCCCAGACCCCCGCTGTGATGCGCTTAGTTTCACCAGTTTGCTTAGTACGCCACGCAGAGACATTTTTCGAATAAAAATTTCTTAACTTAAGGTCCAAAGCCCCCGTAGCAAAATCCTGGTTATGCGCCTGTAATCGCTCAAAAGCACACATTGCCTCTACGCTTCTTGTGAAGCGTTGCTGAAATAAACGCTACGGGCAACAATCAAATCCAGACTCACACTATGTAAAATTTCAAGATCAAGTACCCCATACTGTATGCAGATAAATGAATGTTTCCTACCTTCGACAAAGCTATATCTTTCCATCGAGTTTTGTTAACCTCCAAAGCTTGTAATTTTCTACTGGCAATGGTGACGGCTGAAAAAACGTTTTTTTAATTTAGGTGGTAAAAGTCAGTAAAAAGGTTCACGTAGTATAACCTTAATAATAATTAATCTATTTGAGGTGTAAGTTGCATCTATTCAAAACCATGCAACTGCTTATAGGGCTAATTAGAGTTTTAAAACAATGACTCTATTTTGTAACCTGTCATACTGCTAACATCTGATAGAAGGCTACTGACGTTTTTTAATTAATGATCAAAACTTTCCAAAGCTTCAACGAAAAATACCTTTTTTACGCAATAATATTATCATATAACTATTTTGAACCAGCGAAGCAAATCAAAAACTACAACGTAATCAGAAAACTAACATAAAAAATTTGATTTTACGAATTATTTTTTTGTACTAGTAAAAACAGCGAGTTTGAAAAGACGTGGAAACAGAGGTTTTACAAAAAAAGATTAGGTTGAAAGAAAATCAAGCCCTTCACCAACCCCGTGATGCCAGCTTTGATGTTTTCAAATCAGAACTGATGTTTTTGACTTGCAATCTGATGTTTGATATTTTTGATGGAAATCTGATGTAATTTGCTTTCAGGGCCAAATCTGTTGATCTAAATGAAAATTTGATGTTTTTGATGAAAATAAGGTTATAGAATGCTAAATTTACCCTCTTTCATTCGGCGAAACAGATTTGGAAATAAGGTTATCTCGGAAAAAAAAAGTTCTTCACTCAATTCCTCCGAGAAACACGTATTAAACGAGAGGTGATCTTGAAAAATTTACTTCTATTCATGAATGTTTCTGTTGGAAATTTGCTGCGAAAGCCCGGTTTTCTGGGTTTGATGTTTTTTTTGCTGTAAAAACCTAATGTTTTTTGAAGAGCCCTCGCTGGCATTACTGGTACCAAACAATGTGACGGAAGGGAGAAATGATTAAAAGCACATACACTCATTTTTTATTCGAGTTCTCAAAGAACACAAGACTTATTTTTGCTCAGAATTTATGAACAGCTCAAGAACGATGCCAGCCTCAGTAGCAAAAAAAAAATTAAGAACCAACGAAAAAGAGTAAATTTCAAATCAAAAAAGAAACTAAATTCTGCTCTGATTCAAAACGTTGAAATTTAGTGATTTTTCAATATATGCAAGCAGAATTGCAGCTATTTCAAGTTTATGAAGTGCTATTGCGCACTGCACGGGCAACTGAGATAAAATTTGACAGTAGTTTAATTTGAAAAAAACTCGCTTTTTCCCTTTCCCAATTTCACGAGGCTGCAAAAGCAGCAAAATAAGCGTTTGCTCAAGCGGACAAAGCATTAGTAATTGAACAATATTACAAATAGGTTCGCTAAAATTGACATCAATGTTCTCATAATTCAAAAACAAATGAGGTTGCAATTTGGCAAAAAATTGAGAACAGCCAGCTTCTACTCAAAATTTACTATGGTTCTAGTTAAAAAAAAGAGTGTAATTAGATCAAGCAGTCCGGCCAATTCCGTTGACGAAAAAACACTAAGCTTAGACGAAAATGAAATTCTATTACACTTTTTTTATAAGAACAATTTTTAAGAACACGAGGCTGATTTTTGCTCAAAATGAAAGATCAAATGAAGAACAATGTTAGCCTCGCAGTAAAAAAATTAAAAACAAACGAAACAGAATAAATTTCAAATCAAAAGAAATTTAAGAAGTTAAGTTTGTATTAGTTCAAAGCGATGAAAAGTTTTAGTGATTTGTCAGTATTTGCGAGCAAAATTGCAACCATTCCGAGAATATAAAGTGCTGTTGCGCATTGCGCAGGCAATGGAGAAAATTTTTGGCTGCTGTTCAACGTGAAAAAACTCGCTTTTTCGCTTTTGCTATTTTACGATGCCGTAAAAGCAGCAAAAAAAGCGGTACTCAAGCTGACAGAGCATTCGGAATCAAACAGTTTACAAACATAGTCGCAAAATTGACATCAATGCTCTCAAATTTAAGAAGAAATGAGGCCGGAAATTGGCAAAAAATTAAGAACAGCCAGCCTCAATTAAAATTTACTGGTTCTTATAAAAAAAGTGGACTAAATAATAGCATTAAGCAGGCTAAAATAGCAGTCAATATAATTAAAGGTTATCATCATTTTCAGAGCCTGATGCGTCATTATAATCCGTTGAAAACTTCTAAGGAAACAATTGAAATGGCCAAACGAAATTGCCATATACGTTTTGTTTGAATTAATGTAGGTTTTTTTTTAACTTACGTAAATATTCAATGTATTTTAAACGATATACAAGTATGTTTAACGAGGTAAAACGATGGGTAAAACTGATAATTATAATCTGCGAATGAACTTGACGCTGAAGTTTTACGGATACGGTATTTAGTGTTTTAGCCATACATCGTTAGGTATCTAGAGGTAGGCTACATTACATCTCCATTCCTTGTGTTATCTAGGACTGAGGTTCAAATCTCGGGCCGGTCAAATCAGACACAATATTGTCGTTTCTTCGAAAGAAGCTGTGTTGCCCGGGCACAATGACGCGGAGATGGGCCCCGCCAGCTCATTCCACGCTTCGGCGAAATACAGCGAGTATAGTAAAAGAAAAAAGAAATTAGCAACTTACGTTGAGCATAATTCTTCCCTTTTAGTAGTGTTTCAGCTCCTTCAAACTGAGAAATCGTAATCAGAATTCCACACAGAAGCAAAGCAGCAAAAGCAGA
The DNA here is from genome assembly GCA_963965965.1 of Trididemnum nubilum. Taxonomy (NCBI): domain Eukaryota; kingdom Metazoa; phylum Chordata; class Ascidiacea; order Aplousobranchia; family Didemnidae; genus Trididemnum; species Trididemnum nubilum. The sequence continues at coordinate 34,988,499 of OZ014469.1, read as the reverse complement.
GAATACAAGTTTTGATGAACGTAAATAGGAGGTTGTAATACTTTTTTCAAACATTATTTTCAACTGTTAGGCTACATTTTATAAACATGCGAAAATGTTTTGTCGTCAGAAATTCCCTATCAACATTATGCTAGATCATTTCTGACTTAACAATAAATAAAACAAGACATTGGAAAGACCTAAAAATTGATCAAATTATATGATAGAATCGCAAACATCAGCATAGTCAAAAAGTCCAGAGCGGCCGCGGCACCATTACAGTTTAGCGGTAAAGGTCAAGCGGAGGAACAACGCATAACCAATTATTCAATCAACCAACGGGTCATTAAATTTGAAAACAGTTTTAAATCAGCAATAAGTATAAACCGGCGTTTATTGGCGCTCGACAGGCGACCGCAACCGAGTCTGAAATTGTCGCCAAAGTAAAGTTTACGTTTGTTTTAAACAATCGTTTATTTGCGCGCGACTGCGACAAATTTTTCTAAAAATTTTGCGACGCGACATTTTTTCAAAGTTTCTGACTTTGCCAGCGACTGTCGCCGAGGCGACAACTTCAAGTTTTGGATGAAACCTGGGGAATTTTCCTTATATTTTCCCTAAAAGGTGATGTGATGTTTCTACTTTCCTGAAAGGCGATGATGTTGTGCATTGTGAAAATTAGAAATGGTCAGGCAATTTATGCAAAAAAGCAAAGCAGCGTTGCGTTCCTTGCAATCGTGCTGCAAGAGCCGATTATTATTATTTCTCCTGGTATTTTAAAGCAGATATTGCAGAACTATAGTGCTCTGCATTTCACGAAAAACTTAAGAAAGTTTTTGAGAACGAGTAAATAGTCAAGCATTGTTTTACAATCGATATTGTACTGTATAAGAAACCGAATGAAGTTAAAGAATAAAATAGTCGATACAAAAACTTGTCCATAATTATACACATTCTCAGGTATCCAACTGCCTGTCTACAATGAAGTATCAAATATCATGGTGTAAAATTTGGAATGAGATGACATCGGACATCAAATTGAAAACACCAACTTTATTTAAAATATGGTTTAAAAAAATAAATTATTGAATAAATACAATTAAATTTAATGAAAAATTATTCTTGTTAGAAATAGCCGTATAATATACGCGCCTTGAAAATTTTTATCTTATATAGCGTGGCTGCTTGACTGAAGACCGAAAGGTCCAGTCGTAGCCTCCCTATCTTACTGATTTAACTAATCATGAAACTTCTAATTTAATTTCATTGAATCATTTATCAAACTGTCGAACTTTGCTAACAAATGAACAATGTCTATTGCAAGGTTGGAAAAATTACTTGTTTTTGCTTTAATTACAATTACAATCTAAAATTTTCAATTACAATTACTATACAATTATTCAAGTTCAAGTAATTGTAATTCAATTACAGTTTCAATTACAATTACAATGAAAAGATTCTCAAAACAATGCGACCAATTAACTTACTTACGAAGCCGTAAGTTTTGCTTATGTCAACAATCTGAATTTGTTTTGTATTTCTATACAAGACCTATCAAAGCCCCATTTCTCTCTATCCTTGTTCTTCCATCAATATTTGTTTACCTTTAATTTTTCCAATACATAGTAGTTTTGTTTGTAAGCAATTGTCAAGTATGTTATTGAATTCATATCGCTTCCAGCAACAAAACGATTTTAGCTAAACCATGATATCATACCGCAATTATTGTGTAAAAGAAAATAAGTTTTTCCACAATTAAAAATCGTAAAAAAGTTGAAATTGCGTACATCACAACTTCAAGTTGCAATTACTATTTAACTCTATTTTAACTTCTACCAATAATATCACATTTTTCGCATGATCATATAAAATAGAACCATTAGTGCAGCTTTGACATACACACAAGGGCGAACAAGCAAAAAAGCACACAAAAGCTTAATATCACAGATAGCATTGACGTTACAATCATAGGCGTAGCCAGGGGGGAGGGCAGGGGACCCGCCCCCCAATCGAAATGCCACCAACGATAAAAATGTGACAAAAAAGTCTTGTTTCTTCATTTTCAGTTACTTTTAGCATCTTTGGGTACAACAGTACACACGTGCAACAGTAATTACCAATATTATTGACGGCCAAGAGGCCCGGGCCCCATCAATTCGATTTTGCCAACCAATTGAATTGTATAACCCGGGTGAATTTAAGGGGTTATGTCCTGAAAGTTGCTACCTCAGGCCCTCATCTAACCTTTTTATGAACGTAATGCAATAACCAGGGCCAGATTCATAGGCGTAGCCAGGATTTTTGATTGGGGGGGGCCAAACCACAAATAACATGCAATGACGTCATCAAAAACTTTGAAAAAAGAATTTTTTGTGGGGTAAAGATATCGTAGAATAGAAGATCAGAAGCAGAGGCCTAGTGTTGGCACGTAACTAGGAACTCGTTCAAGGGGGAGGGCTTAAAATCAATAGTTAAAATGTGAAAATGTCTAAATGGTGAGACGTGTTGCGTAAAGAAGTGAATTGTAAGTCAAACGTATCACAAACGGGGGTCTGGGGGCGGAGCCCCCAGCCTCCGAAGGCAATGGGGGTCGGGAGGCAAAGCCCTAAGCCGCTGGGCGATTTTTCGTAATTAAAAAAAAGCTGTTTTCACACCATTGGAACACATTTCGCACATATTCAGTGCCATTTGAAAGTACTAGATTTTTAGCATTGAAAAGCCAGTTGAAAAAATTAAGTTGTTCAGTTCTTTTGTTTGCAATTTAAGTCCAAAACATGTTTAAAATCTTGCGTTTTGGGGTTTAATTTTGTGATTTGGTCCAGGTAGGGGGAAGTAAAGTATATTGCCTCCTGCAATATTTTAGCAGTAAATAACAATGCATTCGAAGATTTTGGTTAGAGATTATTGTTTTGTCATGAAAACAACCAGTCATAGGAGTACATATACGGCCAGAGATCCAGGCCCCTCCATTCAAAAGTTTGTTCAATGAACATTCCCCTCACTGTAGCCAATTTTTTTCAAAAGTAACTTATTTTATTGGATAAAAACTGGCCATGTGGAGGTAAATTGTTATTGAAAAATGTAGGCTTACAATAAATGGTTACGCGTACCAACCATGTTATTGTTTGACTGGATTTACATTCAGTTGAGTCAATGGCACTTTGGGATTTTTGCAATATTTTCCTGCCAAATACAGGTGAAGACCAAAAAAGTCTTATCTGAGCGCGGAGCCCTGGGCACTGTGCCATATGTTAAGTCCGTCCCTGGTTATTGCATTACGTTCATAAAAAGGTCCCACGAGGGCCTGAGTTAGCAACTTTTAGGATAAAAATGCTTAATTTCACTCGGGTAATACTGTACATGTAAATTGCTTGGCAAACATTAAATTGAGGGATCCCGGGCCATTTGGATCAATATTATTGTTAGAGGCGCATTTAAATTAGGGGCCATTTGAATATTATTGTAGGGGGTCTATTTAAATTGGTTGGCAAAAATTAAATTGAAGGGGCCCGGGCCACCTGGATCAATATCATTGTTGGGGGCCCATTTAAATATTATTGCAGGGGGCTATTTAAATTGGTTGACAAAAATTCAATTGAAGGAGCCCTGGGCCCCCTAGATCAATATTATTGTTTGAGGCCCATTTAAATTGGGGGCTATTTAAATATTATTATAGAGGGCCTATTTAAATTGGTTGGCAAAAATTAAAGTGAGGCGCCCGGGCCCCCTGGATCAATATTTTTGTTGAGGGCCCATTTAAATTGGGGTGCATTTAAATATTATTGCAGGGGGCCCATTTAAATTGGTTGGTAAAAATTAAATTAAAGGGGCCCGGGTCCCCTGGATCAATATCATTGTTAATTACTGTAGTACGCGAAGATGCTAAAACAAACTGAAGAAACAATAGCCTTTTTTGGGACATTTTAACATTGGTTGCATTTCAATTGGGGGGGGGGGGGGGCGGGCCCCTGCCCTCCCTGGCTAAGCCTATGGCCAGATTTACCACATGGTACAGTGCCAGGGCCCCGCGCTCAGATGGTAAGACTTTTTTTGGTCTTCATTTATATTTGGCAGGAAGATGTTGCAAAAATCCCCAAAGTACCAGGGGCAACGCGCAATGTAAATCCGGCGCGGGAATAACATGGTTAGTAAGCGTAACCATCTAATGTACCATTTTTCAATAACAGTTCATCTTCACCTCGCCAGTTTTTACGCACAAACTACTTTTAAAAAAATTAGCAAGGGGAAATGCTCATTAAACAAAATATTGAATTTTAATTGAAGGGCCCTGGGCCCCCTAGCCGTACATGTACTCCTATAACTGTTTAATTTCACGACAAACCAAAAATTTCTGAGGAAAATCTTCAAATGAATTATTGTTTACTGCTAAAATATTGCAGGAGGCAATGTTCCTTACTTCCCCCTATCTGGGCCAAATAAATCACTTACAATTAACATTCAACAACAAACGGCAAGATTTTTAACGCGTTTTGGATTTAAATTGCAAGTAAAAGGAGATTTGAGCAATTCAACTTTTTCAATTCGATTTAAAATGTTAAAAATCTAGTTCTTTCAAATGGCTCTGAATATGTGCGAAATGTGATCCAATGGCATTAAAATAGCTTCTTATTTCAAAAAATTACAAAATATCGCCCAGCACCCAAACTCCGCCCCCAGACCCCTGTCTGTGATACGTTTGAGTTACATTAGCTTACTCAACACGTCTCCCAAACTAGACATTTGTACTTTTTAACAATTACTTTACAGTACCTCTACTTTTAGCAAAATCCTGGTTAATTGCCACCACCAGGCCACGGCTTTAGATCTTCCATTCTACGATATCTTTGCCCCACAAAAAGTTCCTCTGTTGAAATCTTCTGATGACATCATTGCACGTAATTTGTGGTTTGCCCACCTCCCCCCCCCCACAATCAGAAATCATGGCTAAGCCTATGGTTACAATGGTTACTTACCACCGGTTACAGTCACATCTGACATCATAGGCCAATTCTACGTCAGGCTATTTTTTGGCTTAGTGTTAGTCGTAGTAATGATTAGAGTAGGAGCTAAATTTAGGTTATGAATACGATTAACCTTATCTCTAAAACTAACTCTAACTATCCCTAATCTACTTTGATCTTCGGTTTGTGACATCAGATGTGACTGCAACCGATAGAAAATATCCATATCGATTTGCAACCGGAGGAAAATTGATATTGTTCAAACACATTTTGTTATCATCTATCTTAATGAGTAATAGAGTAATTGTAATCGAAAATTGGAAGAAAATTTTTCAATTACAATTATTGACTTTTGAAAATTTTCAATTGCAATTACAATTACAGCCAAATCGTGCAATTAATTACAATTTTGTCAATTACAATTATAATTTTTCCAAGCCTGGTCTATCGTATGTCTATGACAAGGGATAGTTGAATCTCGCATGAGTGGTTAAAAAATTTGAATTTTGGCGGCCCTTTTGGGGGGACCCCCGTTTTGGTAGCTCCAAATTTTATCTTTTGTTTATATTTACTTACCTTAAAAATGTCATGTGTCTAGCTTAAAAGGATAAAAAGTTTGAATTTTGGAGGGCCCGTTTGAGAAAAAAACCATCCTGTCACCCCCAATTTTTGTTAGATTTAGTGTATTTTTAATATCTACCCATTCCGTAAATTTGATCCATCTAGCTCTAACGGTTTAAAAGTTCAAAATTTTGGACAACCCGATTGAGGGGGATCCCCCTAACTTGATACCCCCGATTTCTGTCGCGCAAAAGTCCTCCCTGATACCTTCAATCGCTCAAACTTTGAATACAGTGCGTTCAGCAGTTTAAAAGTTGATAGCGGCAGACAAAAAAAGAAAAAAAAGTAAAAAAAAAGATGCAATACAAGAAAAATAGTATTCAAGTTGGGGCACACGAACATAGCCAAAAGAAAGGTGGTTGACAGTGTGCTCAAAAATCACAAACCATTTTTCATCAATATGGGAAATTATCGAGATATATCGGTTCAAACTCGTTACCTTTTTGCCAATTTTCAGCCTTTAAAATTTTAGTCACGTGACTGGGCGCCCTCAAACTCGGTTAGCATGAACTATTTATAAGCACCAATATTGTGTCCAAATTTCAGCTTCGCGCGTCAAGTGGTTTTGTAGTTATAGGCGAATTAATAAATTTTCAAGCCCCAAAATCGCCGTTTTTTTATGTTTTTTTTGTGTCAATTCACGATCACGTGACCTAGAATCCCCAAAATTGACACACATGACGCTTTCATTAATTCTTATGTTAAGTCCAAAGTTCAATTTTGTAGTTTTTACCGTTTGCTGATTATAAGCAAATCAATTCTCATCTGCCTAAATTCGCGAACAAAAACAAAGGTACTACGCGCTCGTATGAAGCCCCAATTACAGAGCAAATGGCTCACTACACTTTGAAGTAAGAACTAACTGCAAACAATTTTTACCAACGTAATTGCTTTGATTTAAAACAGGTTCCAATTATCCGGTTTATGTTTCAATTTGGATTCCGGATAGTTTGGGATTCGGATCCTTCTGGATTCGGTATTCTGAAATGCCCATCACTATCTATGACAAAATATACAGTACATCACAATTTATTGAAAAGATGTATTTTAGTTAAGAACCGTTATCACCTATTGAAACAGAATGAGATTGATAGTGTTATTAAAATCCGATTATGCTTATACTGTAGTTATTAACCGAAACGTTTTTATCATTTTCAAAAAAATACGTTACAAAGAGTTTTGATTTGTTTTCTTGATAAAATCAAAAATAAGACGTAACTTTAGCGATGTATGAAGAAACAAAGCCAAAGACTTTGTTCAGATATTTCAGGCGTACCTTAGCACTTATCACAATTGCAGAAATATGAATCTTTGTAACATCTTCAACAAAAAATAGAATTTGAGCAACGAAAATATTTGGATAATAAGTCGTCATCAAACGATAACTCCTGCACCAAATTAGTGAAAAAACCTCGCTCTTTGCTTTCGCCAAAGACTACTTTTTTTTGCTCCTAGAGACAGCGCAATTGCGAATGCAACATCTTCATCAATCATAGCTTCCGCACTATAGCTGCAGTCAAGATCGATGCCATTTTGCAAAAGAGAGCAAAATCGGGTTGTGTTTTCGCGTGCAAATGAACGCATTATCATCGACAACGTTTTCTGTGTCGCCAAAACTAATGTCGCGGTCGCTCGCCAGCAAATGCAGCTTGAAACTAAACCTCCTGATACAAGAGGAAAAAATCCAAAGGTTATGCCAAAATTTCTAACTTGAAACAGTTTTTGAATTTAAACGGAGGGAAAAGCCTATTCTCGTTCAGAAAAAGATGACCAATATCTCCGGGCCTCTATTTCACCGTCAAACCAACTACAGATCAACAAATAGCTAATAGTATGGTCTTTTTACGTGCCTCTTTTTCTGGCTTCGTTTAAAGTTTTTTTTTTCGTAACGGAACCACAAACATGTAAAAAAGTTAAAAACAAGTCAATCCCAGAATAGCCACGGAAACAGCTTGCGTAATATCATAATAACCAATAATACAGGTATTTACTTTTTTAGATCAGGGATGCACAAAGTGCGGCACGTGAGCACTGAGCAGCAGGGGCCCGCGACTGGTCTCGAGATTTCTATAAATCTTTTGTTGCTTGCAAATTTTTCACCAATAAATTGTTTTTGTCAAATTTTTTGACACTGCTACAGAAGCTACTTTATAACGTTTTTGTTTCATTGTTTAAATTTTTATTACTTCGCAGTTTGCATTTCAAAACAAACCGAGGTGTGGTCGAATGGATAGAGCGTCTGCTACTGAAACTGTATACTCGGGTTCGATTCCCGGTCGAGTTAAACTTAAAGACTATAGAAATTGGTCTTAACAGTTCAGAGTTGTAAACGGGCCCACTAGTTCAGGCCCGAACCCGAAAATATAAGCCCGAAATGTCCGAAAAAAACTGAAAGTTTAGTTGGGCCTGAAAAATTTGACAATGTTGCCAAGTTATTTTGATTATACTTTTGTGCACCTAAGACAAAAAGCACATCTCAGGTCCGAATTAAGCCCGACATTTTGTCAACTTTAGGCCCGAACTCAGCCCGAACCCGACCTGGAAAGCCCAGCCCGACTTACAACTCTGTCACAGCTTCCCTGCTTGACGTTCAACACTAAAGGATAAGTGTGAAGTCTCCACCGCATGCGGTACAAAGGTGACAGCTTGACTCGAAGACTGAAACGTCCCTTCGCTGTCTCCTGGCCTTGGCAGTTTGGTGAAAAAAACGTAATTACAATATCACAATCCATATCTCACAGTCCGTAAAAGATGTGTTCAGTAGTACAACTATTGGAAAACAGGCGTTGCGGGGGTTGAAGCCTCCCTCTTAGCCAAGTAATATAAAAAGTTTTACCCAAATATGCTAGCCTTTAATTAATTTAAACGTGTTTTAGACCCTGACCTACGGTATAAATCGACTTTTAGCATTTCGATTCCGTAAAGTGACTCTAAAAACGTGTAAAATTTAAGTGGCGTTAAAATGGCTATTTTTTCAGTGACACCGCAAAAATCGCCCAGCGGCTGGGGTATTCGCTCCCAGATTTCGTTTATGATGCAGTTTAAACGCGCAGCAGTTTATTGAACACGTTGAGTGCCGGACCCCGTATAAACTTCGACATAAAAAATGTTACCTTAGCAAAATCCTGGATATGATGTAGTGCTGTGCTGCGTACACATTTGTTTTGGTGGTGTAGTAAAAAGTTCGTCCATATACTCTATCTGAACGAAATGTAATTTTCGGCGAGTATAAAATGAGGTTAAATTTTATTAAACGTTAGCTCTACGGTTAAAAAATTATTTAATTTGGTAGGACAATACAAAACTTTTTGAGCATTGTTCAGTATTCGGGATAAAATTATTCAAGCATTTTATGAGAATTGTGCGACCCATAAAAGCTCAGGAAAAATGTAATGCGGCCCGCTTCTCAAAAAGCTTGGGCAACCCTGTTTTAGATGATAAAATCGACTTTGATCCTAGCGGGTCATTTTTAGTTGTGCGGTAATCAAAGCTAACACAGTAAAGCTATAATATTTAAATCGACTATCAAACTTGGCTGAAATAAAGTTATTAAATTGCAATAAACAAATCTTAAATGCTGCCAACCAGAGCCAGAAAGCACGAACAGATAACAGGCAAAAATACAAGAATCCTAAAGGTACGAGTCGCTTGACACTGGGCAAAACGATTTTAGCAGTCTTTATAGTAGCATTCAAATTCGTTGTATTTAAATCAACAAATGTGTATAGATACTGTGATGTAAAAGTATATTCGAGATTGCCCAAACTTTTGCAATAATTTGAGCTAATACTTAACCAAGTTTTTTACTAAATTATAAATCAACTAGATGGCTATTTTCCCGAGAAAAACAATACGGGACTTTTGCCAGTTCCTTTCACCTGCATTCTCCCCTTCATATTTTAAAGGTTGCCTATTCCTTTTGTGCATATCATTGTATTGAAAGTTGGCGAAATAAATCTGAATCTGTGTATAGCAAAATCAAAGTTTTGCAGAAAAGATTGAACTTGTAACCAAACAACAAGGCTTGCGTTTTTAAGAAACTTCTAAAGAAGTTGGAATCGATAATCAGTGGAGGTTTGCACCGGGGCCTTGATGTAGTTAAGGCTTAAAAGTGACCATTTCCACGCTTAGAATTTAGTTATTCCCATTCACAAGTTACGGCCCTAATCGTTTCATTACCACGATACCGCTACAGAACGGAATCGACAATGCTGCTAACTAGTAAAACTTAAAATGACATTCATTATTTTTAGAAACCACTCTTTTCAAATTATCATCAAAAATTTTGAAGCATAACGGTCGGAGTTTCTGCTTAATCTTAGAACAAAAACGATTGCCAGAATAGAATAGTTGCTTATTTCTATTCTGGCTATCCTACTTCTATTCCGGCTATCATCAAAAACATAGCGAAATGCAATATTTTAGAAAATTAGGAAGAACTTAATTTAGAAAATTTGTGTGTCCTTGGTCCTTGGCCTCGACCAGAAACCACAAACCTTTGATGAATTGGCGGGGCACCCAGCCGCCGGAGGCCATTGGGGGCCTACGAGGAAAAGCTTCAGCCTGAAGCGAAGCGACCGGCTCCGCCCCTAGCGCTAAAAAATTTTGCAGTTTTTATGCAAAAACAATTTAATTTTAGGCCTATTTTGATAAAAACTAATGCTTTTAAAAGTGGCATAAAAACTAGCAGGGCAAAAACAGGATTAAACTGGTTGCATAAATAGGCTATATGGGAGATGGCTAATGGTAATATTTCATTCCTCTAATTTGCAAGCTGGCAAATCATAAAATTTCATAATTGATAAAGAAACCTTACAAGGAGTAATCTACTTCGTCTATATTTTGTAGAGTAAGATAATTGGGAAAGGGAGCTAATGGAACGAGATTTGAGAAGTGATTGGTTATTAACTAATACTGAAAAGCCCCAACCATTTTCTGAGCTTAGATGTTTTTTGATGAAATATATGTTCAGCATTTTTCAACAAGCGATCAAATTTGATTGCCTAATTTTGGCCATTTTTCAAAGTTTTCGCTAATTTGTGAGTTTTATTTTTGACATACTATGCCCCCCAAATAAGTACTTTAAAAGATGCTTTAAATCATTTTTGTTCTGTTCGAGTCCAAAGGACTGTCTGAAAAATGCTAAAAACGTGGTATTTATCTTATTCTATCTTTGGTCGACAGGCCAATGGGGAGGGGGCTACTTGACTTCGCGACTGGTCTCGGCCATGTCCGTCCTTCCCCTCGAGCAAACGTTTTTCAATCCGTAATTGTTTTTGTTTTCCAAATGCACTTATGCGTCTTCACAGCTTTAAATGCCCAAAAATCATTTTAGCAAACAATGCGACTAATAGTGACAGTATTTAGTACGAAGTTTAGTACAACTTTACATTTTATTTTATTTGAATTATTTTTACCTGATATGTTTGAAGTTTAGTTGAAAAATCACTCGGTAAGAAAATTTTTAACCCCTCCAAAAAAAAGTTGAAAAAAAAATTAACAATGGTTAGAATATGATTTAAATTAAAAAATCCGATTTGTCTAAAATAATCATGTTTTTTTCAACCCTGATTTGGTAATTCTTATATAAACTACGATCTCCAAGCATCTATGGCATACCTCAACCTTTCTTTTTCTACCACTCTCTCGATCTACTTGACCACCTGCAACAACAACAGGGAATAAGAGAGAACGCAATCATGCTTATTGCATAGTCAAGAAAAGGAAAAACATCAGACATTAAACCATGCAGAAGATCATGATGAAAAAAGACCAGATAGTTTCACTATCAATTGCACGGTTGCCCTCCTATCACATGGAAATGTTGAATACAATAGACATTCCCACACCCACCAACACACTATTTATTATTTTACCTAAAAAAACAACAACAACAACGACAACGGTTCGAATAGTTCAGCAGCTGTTTGAAAAACTAAAAGAGAAAGAAGAAAATAAAGTTACGTGGTCAATGGATGGTGTAACCGGCCTAAACCAAATTTAACTCAGCATTGGATATGTATAAGCTTCTTTTAGCTACAGCTTCTCTCATTGTCGTTTCTGCCATATATTTCAAGTTATCGTTTGCTGCCTATGATAATTCTGTTGTTACTAAAAATCAATCTCTCTTCGCAGGTTGTAAAATAACGATATACGCTTTTTTATGTAAGAGCCAGTAAACTTTAGATTGAGGCTGGCTGTTCTTAAAAATTCACCATTTTTAGCCTAATTTGTTCTTAAACTTTATTCGAGAGCAAAGTGACACAAATTCATTTTAGTTCGGTAAAAAGTTGTGCTTTGTAAAAGTTTTGTAGAATGCAAACCTGGAAGTACAGAACAATGTAGTCCACTGGCGATGATTGCACAAATTTGGTAATTTCGCTACGATGCAGAACTGAATAACAGTCAAAACTGATATTTTCATTTGGCCGGCATTCTAAATTATTTTGCCTATCCCGAGACTGGCATTCTTCTTAACTTGTTCTGAAATTTGAGCAAAATGAGCTTCGTATTCTCACAAAAAGTCTACCTTGTAATTGAGTGCCTTTAGCTTACCAAACCGCGTCTTTTCACGGCCCAATGTCCGCCACTACGATAATTCAATCAAGTGTAACAAATTTTTTACAGCTACTACTACTACTATTCCCTGTCAATGAGCTTCAATGTGCTAGCCGCGATTGTCTGCCTTGCTGCGCGGTGATGAACTGAACAAACACAAACCAAAGAATCCATTGAAAAAGAACTGCATTGTTCTTATTTTGTGTCAACATTCAAATTGCATTGAATAGCGACACCTATAGGTGACAAATTATTCGGATATGACGCAGCTACCGTCAAGTATTGTAATTTGCAGTTATGTGAAAGCGTGGGAGTAGGATCATAAGTTAAAATAAAGGTTAACTTCTTTGCTAAAAATACCGCATCTTATCAAAGTTCTTCGAAGCTTTGAAATTGGGACACATTCATTTCATATGTAAAAAGTAATACAGTACAATCGTCTACATCTACAAGGATGTGGTATCTGTATCTATTCACCAAAAACCCCACTGTACGCTCAGGCAGAAACAGCAAAATATCAAACTGGTCGCCAAATCTCCAGACCTTTGTGAGATGTACAGATAATGCGAGAAATGGCAGTAAACACCGGCGATAGCAAGACGTAAAATAATTAGCTAAAAAAATAATGTTAATAAAAATAGCAGTTACAGTTTAAAAGTAATATGATTTAGAACAGCAATGCTTAAATACCTATCGCAACAAATGAACATTATTGCAGTCAGTACCTAGATAAAGCTTATGTGAATCCAGCAGCATCAGCAAAATACAACTCGAAATTCAAGCAAAAATCACACGGTAGCAGACCAAAACAACAACAAAAAAAACATTAGGTTATAGAAAGCTCAGTATTAATTTGAAAAAGCACAAATCAATTTTTTTACTGTACAAACAAATTCTAAATCAACTTATAATTTATTACCGAAATGGTTGAGAAAAAAAGAATTCAGTAAGTTTAGAATTCAGACTCTAAATCAAAATAATCAACCAAGCGAATAATTAAATAAAAGATACAGTAATAATTAAAAAAAAACAAAAAAAACTGGCCAGTTGATCGAGCGGTAAAGCGTTCGTCTCTGGAGCGGGAGGTCTGAGGTTCAAATCTCGGGCCGGTTAAATCGGACATAGTGTTGCCAACGGCTTGCTACCGCTGCGGCATTTCTTTGAAAGGAGGTGTGTAGCCCGGGCGCAATGACGCGGAGATGGTCCCTGTCAACTCGTCACACGCTTCGGCGTATTACAGCGAATACAATAAAAGATTGATTTGCTTGATAAGTAAAAGATAAAAAATCAACAGACTGAAGGTTTAAAAAAAATAACCATAACATTCGGCTTATTTAATTTCTGCGGATTGATGTGGATTGTGGAAGCGGCTCTTATTGTTTCCGCTTTCACCACTTGATGTAATTTTTGTTAAAAAATTTTTTTTAACTAAATGTTAAGCAGAATTTTTTTTTGTATTATTGTGCAAAAACGCTATTGCCATCTTAAAACACATGAAACCAAATTGCGCAGGAATTGGTTTGTAATCGCAAGGATCTAATCATAGGCGTAGCCACGAGTTTGGATAGGGGGATGGGCTTAAAGTCAAAACGTTTAATTGCAAAATGCAAAGGAGAAATGACAATCGTGTTTTTGCTAATACTAACTCCTCCAACCGTTCAAGTCACAAAATTACCAAAAAAGTTTATTACGCGAAGAATTTGGGGGCAGATGCCCAAGCACTCAGGACAAGACCTACGAGAGTATACTTTCCACGTCTAATGGTTTTTGGGTAATAAGCGAATTAAAAATTTTCAATACAAAAATGGTCGTTTTTATCTGGTTTTGGTTTTCTTAACCGTGATTACGTGACCAAGAATCCCCAAAACGAGCATGCATGGCACGTTCAATTATTCTCAAATTCAACTCTGCATGTGTTTTGGGGTTATACGCAAATGAAATAAATTTCGAAGCTCATCAAAATGGCCGAAAAAAGGTACTTGCGCGCTAAGTCCCAATAACTTGCTATGACTTGTTAAAATTGCTTATGCTGGAAGTGGAAAGTATAAATGTTGTTTATAATCAGAAGTTCGGCGGGCATAGCTCCCAAAATTGAAGAATTTTGGTAAAAACAACTCGTTTTTAGATATGAGTTTACTCGAAATAAACTGCTTGGCAACACCAATTTTTAGCACAGCAAAACAACATACACTGCAAAAATTTTATGGTTACTTAAAAAGATATCAGAAAATTTCACAAAAAATATGCGGATATTTTTGTCAACTAAATTCCAAACTTTACGAATAAATCAGTTTGTGCTACATAGACTATGCTGCTTGTGCTAGTAGAGTCAACTCCCGTTAATCCGATGCAATTTGTTCCAGTGAATAATGTCCGATTAGCGATTTTGTCAGATTAACGGGTTAGCCCAGTTTGCGGTTGGTAATTCCGTTCCATGGACAATTTGTGTCCAAAGATGAGGGTGTCCGATTATTGGGAGTTGACTGTATTTGATTTTTAGGATTCAATATCTTGTTCAAACCAATGCCTACATTAAAATAATACTAATGAATAAGAAAAGATATACGAGCTAAATTAAGATAATTAATATCGGATCTATACTTTTATACTGCGAATACATCCCAAACTTTCATAAATCTTGACACAAAACCACAAAATTTTGCTCATATTGATGCATAAAGTTAGACAAAACTTTATATTTGTGAAAAATATTTTTGGCTCAGCCTCACTTTGGCATATGATTGTGATGTTCCTCAATTTTTTGTGGCATGGCGATAGCCATGACTTAAGCCAAAATTGTTATTCATTGAAAGTAACAGAAATTATAGTTCCTTTTTTAATTTGTAACTGTAATTAAGTTACTTTTATGCCTTGTAACTGTAACTAGCTTCTATAAAAAAGTAATTTGCCACCACTGCTAAGACAAAGAAGCTATGTCAAATTAAACCCCAGATAATAGGTTTATAACATTTTAGCTAATTTTACAGTACTTTGCCTCAGCAATGATCAAATGTCAAATTTACTCAGTGTTGCCGCTTTTTGAATTGCCTGACCGAATGCAAAATAAGGAGCAAATATAATATTGATTCAAAGTCAAGTCACTCAAGGGCTTACCTTTCACTACAAGTCAAACGCTAATCTTTTCATTCATCTTTCATCGGAATTGCGTCAAATAATGAGACTGATTGAACTATAAAAAACAGTTCATAAAGAGACAAAATCAGTACATATTTTGAAGTACAAAATGCGTAGTAGCTTGAACTGCTGCAACAATCGTCAAATTATAGTCATAAACTTTTGCAAATATTTGAACCCTCCTTTTTTAACAAGATTGTTACGTTAAAAAATAACTGCTTTCCCTATCAGTTGGCACGTCATTAATCGTTATCTCCTTCCTTCATTAGTCAAAATTCAAGACGTGGTCAGAATGATCAATATTTGCATTAATGGTTATTTATTTATTTAGTATTTCAATATTTCTTGGTTGGCTGTCCACGATGATCGATCGGCTGCGCATTTGTTTTTAAAAAATCACTATCCTTTGTAGCTGATAATTTATTTCACCTTTTTAGCTCATGCAGTAGTGTACATCAAAGTTGCATGTATAGGCTCACTGGTTATACAGTATTTCCAATTTTTGTTTTTTTTTTGCAGCAAGGATGGCAACTCAACCTGATCGCCTCCGATTTACGGGCATTAATTGAAATTTAGTGCTGTGTAGTTTTGATCACATAGAATATAATATGTTGCTCTGCATAAGAAGATAAAAATTTCTCGTGGCCAAATCAAAACCTTTCCTATTGCAGAACCACATTTTGTTTAGCACCAATATGCGATTTGAAGTGTTCTTAACATAGGTGGGCACAAATTGTTAATCCGTTGATAACAAAGCTAACTTTTTCATTAACAGGTTAATTCGTTAAAAACTGTTTTTATGTTAACGGACTAAATTAACTTCTGTTAAGTTTTGTTAACTTACGTTAAAGTTTTTATTGTTAATTTCTTGCACATTAATTCATCGTACCGGTACAAACCAATTTGCACTGGTAACACTTGTTGCGTCTAAGTACGAGTTTTACAGAAGAAAAAGCGAAGAAAGGAGCTCTTTTTTGTGGCAAATAATGAGCTGCAGTCTCATAGGTCTATTAATTAGCGCTGTTTGCAATTTCCAAAGATTTTCCCATCGCAGCTTCGTTACTGCATTCGAACCTATTTTTATCGTGAAATTAGATTACACCGTAAAACGTAACTTCCAAAATCCAAAAAGACCACCATAGCAATAAATTTTTTCCTTGCAATCAGCTCAACAGAATCATATCGAGTTCTAAAAGCAATAAGTGAATAAAAAGAAATGTAAATTACGCTCAAAATGTTAACGAATGAACGGACTTTATTAAATTCTATTAATTACAGCTGAAAATAACGAATTAACTTTAACGGAGGTATGAAGTTTGTTGGTTAACGAAGTGGTGGTTAACGAAGCTAACGCTTTGCATTACCTTACCCACCTTTCGTTCTTAACCCTCCGCCATCGACGGTCTGCAGCTTTCATTTCAAACGGCTTCTTTTAATTTCCTTTTCACCATTCAGGCGCTGTAATGACATTTGAACAAACCTCATAAAACTTATGGAAACTGATTTTGCGATATTTGTTTATCACTTTCGAGGTTATAAATGACTTTGAACGTAAAATTCCAATGCGATGTCCTTTTGTTTTTTTCTTAATAAAATGAATGCCGTGTTTTTTTGTAACTAGAAGATAAAATTGCCATTAGTTCAAAATGGCTGAAGGTAGAAACAGGATATCAGGAGCTAGGATAGGAAACAAATAGAGCAACCTTTGCGTAAATTTTGGGCAAGTGGTCACGTGATACGGGTTTCCTAGCCAAAAAACTGAAAAGCCTATTTCATGTTTATACTGTTCTAGCTCCAAAACTATCTGCAGAAGAAAATATTAGGTTTTGAACCTTTATTCCTTTTCGATCTTTCTTCAGTGTGCTTTCTTTTTTCCTCATACTGCGAAATTTTTTCATAGTTTTTCTGAAAACTGCAAGGTTATTTGGTGCTTCCTGCTCAATCAACACAACTTTGATTCCTTTATCTTGCGTCATGAGCAGTGATATTATACTTTTGCGTGTGTGTTTGATTGCGGAATAAATTCTACTACTACTGCTACTACTAGAAACTTGAAATTTGCAATTATAGTTGATCTATATATAAAGTTGTGCCCTCTCGTTATTGAAGGTGGTATTCCAAAAACAATTACCCTCTTTCGAGAAGAACTTTGATAGGTAAAAAGCAGTGATAGGCACAGCGGCGCTGTTCACCAGCTGCGCTACTAGCGCCGCTACTTTTTCAGTAGTGGTAGCCGCAGCGCCGCTGCTTTTTTTAGTCACCAGCGAAAAGCGGCAGCGCTTCCGTGCTGTTTTTTAAGCAAATTTTCTGCCGCTGCCGCAACTGCTAAAAAACGTCTTTCAAGACTTTTTTCAATTTAAATTTTTACGCGTTACCGTTTGGAGTCTTTACAATTTTTTTTCACTCTGCTCTTGCTACTACATTATTTTAGTTTAGTAGAACAAACAATGCTACCTTTGTGACGTTTTGTAGTAGTTTAATAAAGGCGAGTTTTATCGTACGTGGTCCTATTTTTTCTGAACCAAAATTCAACAAATAATGTGGTCTGGTAGCGGGCCAAATTAAACTCTGTCTGTAAATTAACATAGAAATCAATGCGTTGGTAAAGTTTGTCAGTTGTCACCGTTTTGAGAAAATTTATGCAGCACCGTTTGTGTACCCTAATTTGTGCAATGTTTTTTTTGCATATTTAATTAAATAGTCATTTTAATTAAATGTACAAAAATAAATACACAAAAAAAACATGTGCAAAAATAAATATGCAAAAATTTTTGAATATTTATTACTAAGGAGCGCCGTTTGTGTACCCTAATTTGTACAACGTTTTTTTGCATATTTATTTAAATAGTCATTTTAATTGAATATACAAAAATATATAGTTAAAATCGAAATAAATAGTCAAAAAGATTGAGCGCAAAATAAACCGTTGCAAAAATAAATAGTCAAAAAAACTGCGCACAAAACAAAGCGTTGCAAAAATACGCCGCAGACTTTTTTGTATATTTGTTAGTGGAGCGTGACGAAGCACTCTAGGCTGCTTTTGGATGCGCTCTCGGCTGCTCTTTAATGCGCTCCAAGAGCAGCCAAGAACGCTTCGTCACACTCCACTAACAAATATACAAAAAAGTCTGCGGCGTATTTTTGCAACGCTTTGTTTTGTGCGCAGTTTTTTGACTATTTATTTTTGCAACGGTTTATTTTGCACTCAATTTTTTTGACTATTTATTTCGATTTTGACTATATATTTTTGTATATTTAATTAAAATGACTGTTTAATTAAATATGCAAAAAAACATTGCACAAATTAGGGTACACAAACGGCGCCTCATATATTACACCATAATTTGTGCAACGTTTTTTTGCATATTTAATTAAATAGTCATTTTAATCAAATATACAAAAATATACGCTGCAGAATAAACCGTTGCAAAAATAAATAGACAAAAAACTGTTACACAAAAATTTTTTGCGCAAAAATTTCTGACACAAAAATTGTTGTTGCAAAAATATATCCACAAAAATTTTTGTGGATTTATTTTTGCTACATCATTTTTTACATTAAAAGTTTTTGCATTGCAATTGTTTGTGTCACAAATATTTGTACATCTATTTTTGATAGCAAAGAAAAAACACTCGCCAAAATAAATGTGCAAAATTTAGTGACGCAAAAAATGTTGATGCAAAATTTCTTGTCGCAAAAAAAACTCGTGCAAAAATAAATCGTCAAAAATATTTGACTATTTAGTTCGTGTCCATAATGATCAAGGGTTGAAATTATGCGAGCGGGAAGGTACGGGTGAATGAACCATCATTTCCTAGCCCAACGAGAGGTCTCATAAGCAGGCTAGCGCCTTACTATAGCTGCCGTACAGCTTGAAGCTTTCGTCCTTTTGTTCCAGTTGTATACCTTGCTGGTACTTTCCCGCCAGCATAATTTCAGCCCTTGGTCATTATGGACACGAACTAAATAGTCAAATATTTTTGACGATTTATTTTTGCACGCATTTTTTTAGCGACAAGAAATTTTGCATCAACATTTTTTGCGTCACTAAATTTTGCACATTTATTTTGGCGAGTGTTTTTTCTTTGCTATCAAAAATAGATGTACAAATATTTGTGACACAAACAATTGTAATGCAAAAAATTTTGACGCAAAAAATGATGTTGCAAAAATAAATTCACAAAAATTTTTGTGGATATATTTTTGCAACAACAATTTTTGTGTCAGAAATTTTTGCACAAAAAATTTTTGTGTAACAGTTTTTTGTCTATTTATTTTTGCAACGGTTTATTCTGCGGCGTATATTTTTGTATATTTGATTAAAATGACTATTTAATTAAATATGCAAAAAACGTTGCGCAAATTATGGTGTAATAAATATTCAAAAATTTTTGCATATTTATTTTTGCACATGTTTTTTTTGTGTATTTATTCTTGTACATTTAATTAAAATGACTATTTAATTAAATATGCAAAAAAACACTGCACAAATTAGGGTACACAAACGGCGCCCCATAAAAATAGCAAGCAACTGAAACTCCACATACAACAAGACCATTAATTTTTTTGTGAAAGCAAGTTGTAAGTACTAATGCTACTTGACAGTCGGTTTCTTGCACTCCCTTCTTATTCGTACAGACTGCAGAATGCACATACACACTAGACAGTTGATTTTGATGCAGGTGTTCTTCGTTAGTGTCAAGAAATACTGCTTGAAATCGGTTTTATTGAAGAAATGAGAACTACTTGTGGTAATAAAGAGGTGCCCCAAACCTTTTTCCACAATTCCGAATTCCTCTTTTTCGCGAAAACACGTTTTAATCCGTTTAACTAGTACCATTAGTAGGCAAGTTAATGCGAAACGTTAGCTTCGTTTACCACTAGTCCGTTAACAAACTACACACCTCCGTTAACGCTAATCCCTTATTTTCAGCTTGAATTAACGGAAGTTATTGCGTACGTTAATTCGTTAACATTTTGCGTGTAATTTACATTTCGTTTTATTTACTCGCTTCTAGAACACGTATTGACGCTGTTGAGCTGATTGTAAGGGAATATTTATTGCTACTATGGTGGTCTTTTTGAGTTTTGGAAGTTACATTTTACAGTCTAATCTAATTTCAAGATAAAAATAAGTTCAAATGCACTAACGAAGCTGCGATCGGAAAATCTTTGGAAATTGCGAACAGCGATAACTAATAAACCTATGAGGCTGTAGGTTATTATTTGCCACAAAAAAGAGCTCCTATCTTCGCTTACTTCGATAAAACTCGTGCTAATACTCACCAAATGTTACCAGTGCAAACTGGTTTGTACCGATACGATGAATGAATGGTGCTAGATGTTAACGATAAAACCATACCGGAAGTTAATAGATCTCAACGGAAGTTACTTTAGTCCGTTAACATGAAAAAACTTTTCAACGGATTAATGAATTAATGAAAACGTTACCTTCGTTATTAACGGATTAACGATTAACAGACTTGTGCCCACCTATGATTAGTACTATTGGCAACTCTGCTTTTCGCAAGTTTGTAAAATCACAAAAGGCGTACTGTACTGTAGATCAGTACTGGTAGCCTAGGATTACAGGTTCCAGTGACAATAGCCAAATTTCAGATTTGGTGATAGTTCGGCTACTCACTGCTAATAGTTAATAATCGCGTTTCTTAGTTTTCAAGAATTTTTGCAAAATTATGCCTTTTGCAATGTCACGAAATTGCGAATACAAGGTTGACTATGGTACAGAGTCAAACGAATTAAATCGTATTTTCGCAAGTAAAGGAAATTGTGGAAAAAGGTTTGGGGTACCTCTTCGTTACCTCAAATAGTTCTCATTTCTTCAATAAAATCAATTTCGAGCTGTATCTCTTTAACGAAAATGCGATAGTTACAGTTCGATAAACTGCTGTAAACCTGCAGCAGGCCCGACGCTACGGGGGGCATTGCGGGGCAGTGCCTTACCCAAATCACTGCTTGTGCCCCCCAAAGAAGAACTGTTCCCCCCAAGCGAGGATTGTGCCTCAAAGAAAGTAATAGGCTCGGTGCCACTGAAGTGAAGTTCGAGGTTTGAGACTCCCAAGATACTGGTTATCACCCCAGAATTCGTGGACAAGAACTGTTTTTTTGCAGATTTTATGATAACGATCCTTTTTTTTATGGTTTCACCCCGGAATTCGTGAAAATCTGCGCATATTTCGAGATGAAGACCTTTTTTTTGGTCCACACTCTCGGATTCAAAGTATTAAACTTTTTGTGGCGCCCCAAAATTTGTTTATGCCACCCCAGTCACGCTATCCTGGCGCCCGGCATGACTTGCAGATTGCAAAGACGATTTTCCGCGATATTCATCCAAAATGCTGGCGTTTAGTAGGGCAAATGATTTGTTGGCTATCTGGCACAGACCACAGTTCGTGCACTGCAAGAAGGACAGTACATACATCAATGCATAGCAAAATAAATTTTGCTACAACAGTAAACAGTAATATTGAGAATTAAATTTATAGTGCGCTGAAAATTGAACTAATAAATCGAACCTGGTAATCAATAAGTTTGAAAGATAATTTAGTTATGGAGTTATACTCGTCGAAAAAATACGTGTAACGTGAATCGCATTTTAAATCATTTACTTAACCGTTTCAAGGCTGGGCTTTTTGGTCACCATAGAAAACTGGGGGGGGGTCAAGCTTAACCGCGCTGTTTGAACGCTTATATCTTTGTAAATACACGTGTTAAAGTTTCGAAAAAAACATCAATGTGCCAAGAATTTTATACACTTTTTTGCCAAAGTTTGATATTCCAAAAAAACTTTATGATAATTAAGAAATTATTAGTTTTTGTGACCCCACTCAAAATCAGCTTATTTTCAGAAAAAAGAGAAAAAAGAAACAAGAGCGGTTACGCGTCGACAGGTTGCGGTTGAATGACTCAATGACACGCAAAACTTTTATCGCGAGACCACCTTAGCGTTTTGACTTTTGACTCATCTGTAATCTTTTTCAACAAGTCAAAAGGGCATAGCAAAAATCTAGCTCTTCAATAACATGACTAAAATACCTCAATAAGCAATTTTACTGTTATCATTTTGTTTTTCCTCGAGCGTCATCACTACTGTTCATTACAACATTTTTATGACACCCAAAGCTTTTTGGCTAAACCACCTGACTCGCACATAATTATGACATTGAATTAGCAATCAAATTAGCGAGCATTTTTATTTTACAAAAAAATAATTACCAGTTATAATTTGCAGTTAATTAAGTCGCGTCCTATATGAAAAAAAGTATGCTAAATATTCAAACACTCAAGTGCAAAAATGTGGAAAATCAAAATATGTTTGTATGATTAGTTTGAAACAATTTCAACCAGCAATTATGCGTGTTTAGTAAACATCTTATCGATTTGCATAAAAGTTGGCGAAACTTTTCTGGCTTATTTCTGAAATGTGACAAAAGATTTGATCAACCTATATTGACGCATTATGCTCCAATGGAACTTCAATATTGGGATTTAGCGAATTTCATGATATTCCGAATTTTTCGCAGTTACCAAAAAATGCTGCGGAAAAAATTCTAAAATATTTCTGGTGCTGCCGTTGCAAGTCCACGGAAGAAAATAGACCCAATTTGAAAATTTGATGTTTTTCCTGCAAACAAAAATATACCGATTCACGCAGGAAAATGAAACAACAAAAAAAAATGCAGAGCAATCTTTCTGAAGAAAGTTTGCGAAAAGACAATGGCCATTTTTTGGAAATAACTCAGGGCCCTTTTCAAAGAAAGGCGTTACCGTTGAGCGTGTTATATTAATGGAAATCTAATAATATGTGATATTAAGGCGTAGAAGCGTATAAAATATTAGCTATTTTCTAAACGCTGCCAAGGATGGAACATAACAATTAAACTTGCGGTAAATTTTTACCAAACGTTTGTGAATACTGGCGTAGTTAATTCTTTGCACACAGTAATAGATATATTTTCCGCCCACTAAGGTAACCACAAAGTAACAAAATTGTAATTGAATACTTTTATTTTGCTCTTCATTTGGGATTTTATAAAACCTTCAAAATAGTTTGAGAAGTTGTCGACAACAAAGCACTAAACCAGGGGTGGCTCGATGGAAGCTGAAAAAACAGCAGCATATCCTGCATCGTCTGATCGTTTTTCTTTTTTTAATAATATTTTTATTTTGGAGGTTTTTAGCTTTGGCGACCAGTAAATAATTAATCATCTTTACCCCCCCTCTCTCCCGCTTGACCGCAAAAATTAGAAAATTATTGCATTTTCATAGCTATTTTAATATAAAAAAAATTTTGGAAACTCTTGAGAAAAACTGCTCACTTTGCAGCTTTTATAACGCATTGAAAATGTGCGCGGTGACGTCACAGCTAGTCTATCTTCACTCCCTGTTTTGACAAATAGACAAAAATAAGCTGTGGCTCGCGTAGCTTTTTGGCTTGTTGAGAAATGTAAAAATGTGTTTTTGGATGGCAAGCATTGAACTATTGAATTTATCACATCTTGTTCTGTTGTAGGATACTGCGGATGGTGTAGACTGTAGAGTCGTGGAAAGATATACGCTAAGCTAGAACGTGACATCACAAGTGATGTACGGGGACTTCGCGGCTGTATCCAAATTTGACTGAACTTTATTAAGCTTTTAAATAGCGACCCAATTGCGTTAAATGACATTGTTAATATGTGGTTGCTGATAGTCAGATGAATAATTTAAATGCGCCTCTTTCAAATTTTTTTCACTAACTTTAACGGCTTCTGGTTATGTGCTTTCGATATTTAAATGTCTCAAAAAATGCCCGCGTCTCGGCGTACCGCTTTTGGATTTGAGACATTACAATAGATGAGGCATAAATTTTGATTAGTCACAATAGTAACTGCGAAGTAGATTACAATTGACATGGAAAGGTCATTTTTGGTAATACGTTTAGTCACATTTTTTCGTCGCAGTTGAATTTATCTACGACGTTGACTTTCTGCAGTCCAAAGGTTTTTATATGTTTGGCAGCTTACTCCTTCAAAATAGTCACGAGCGGCCTCTGCACTAGACTGTATAGTGTATAAGGACTTATAGTAGCGAACCATGCAACATAGCAACCAGCAAATGCGCAACTAAACTAGTTACACATATGCACAATTAAAAATTTGCAGCCGCAAAAATCAGTTTTTGTACGCAAACTTTAGCATTTCCAATAGTTTAGTTTGTGGTTTTGGCCCCACAACTTCGTTTACCCTGATTTGTTTGTAACGTTGTGCATTAGCAATAAGTATTTCGTCTACATGCATGATAATAGACAAAAATCTGGCTTGAGATGAAAGTCCGCATACTGCCTTTTCCGCCCGCGAAAGCGAAATATACGTGAAGACCAAAAATATAAGGTTTCGTTTTTAAAAAGGTACTGCTTTATGCTAGAAATACAAACGACAAACGAACAAAAAGGTTTTCATCTTGCTGAATGGCTGTTGCGCCCCGGGGCAATGGTTTCCCTGGCGGTTTTTCCTCCACTCCGTTGTACGCCACTAATATACCTACAATTATATTTTATAATCTGCAACAATGATGGTAATTGATACGGTTGGTAGTTTTTACATAATTTTCTTTGCCTCTGAGGACCCAGCAGTACTACTCTGCAGTTCACAAATAGATCAAAAAAAGAAAATAATTGATTTTCTTTTATGCTGTAGCGTACTATAGCTCATCAAGCCGTTCTTGTAATTATCATACACGTAGCCAGCAGGATAGTTTAGGAAGAGCAATATCTTTTCGATCATTTTGGTGACTGCATGGTTTTAAAACAAATAATTTTTGTTTTGCTAATGCAATTTGCAGAAGTTTTGCATTCGTTTCTTGTTATTATGAAAAGTTTTAGCGGTAATAAATTCCTGAGGCTATTAGAGGTTTAGGGTTAAAGCCGCAGCTACCGGAAACAATGGGTTTTGGGGCCTTTGCTCCCAGCGCTCAAAGATTTTGCGATGTTTTTTGCAAAAACCAAAAAAACAATTTCAGGCCTATTTTGGTTAAAATTATTGCTTATGAGACCGCACATAACAGGAATGCAAAGCATGATTTAAATGGCTGCGTAAAAAAGCTAAAAGAGCGATGCCTCAAATAGTAATTAGAAAATTTTATTCATTTTAATTCTAGCCATGATACAAATCTGTTATTCGAAAAACTAGCAAGTTTTATCAACTTACCTCAGATTATCCCCCATGCCCCCCCTAAAACATAAACACTTATTTGATTAGCTTACCTTAAGCATTTTTAGCCAGCAATCAACTTTGATCATGTTTGATCGAATTATTTTACTGTTATTTTTAAGTTAAATTTTTGAAGAAATTTTTGCCCCCTCCCAAATAAATATAACAAAAACGAATTTGAAGCCTCTTCCTTTTTCCCGGCTAGGGCTGTAATTATTTTATTAATGAAATGTAAAGCAGCAAGTTTCTGCGAACTACAATATATTTGTGATTCTTGATGCGTGCATTCCATGCAACTAGATTTGGCGAAATCGCGCAATATATTATTCAAAACTACAGCTCCCAATTTGTTAAGCAACATCAAACACGTTAGGTTTAAAATTTTTTTTTTCATATTTTCAAAGCTATATAGGCCACTGGTAGTCAACTTATGCAATGCCGCATATACATTTTACTTCAAAAGTTTATTATCTTACCAATGCCTAAGCTTTTGATAAAGCTTTGTTGATTTGTTAGTGAACTGTCAACGTGAGTAGAAAAAGAAATTGCCGGTATAGGTTGTTGTACAGTATTCAATTTTTAAACAAACGGAATTTTGTGTTCTGTCTAACCAAACGATGAATGACATGCTTGTAGCCTACCAGTCGATTAATTATGTAATCAAACATTGAAAAGTATGCGGATATTTACCATATACTGCATTATGCAATCAAGCAACTGACTGTCAATGATTTTTACTGATTTTTCGCTCCTTTTACCTTACTACAATGCAAGTAAGATTTGGGTGGGGTGAAAAATAAACCTTATGTGAATCCCCAGACTCTCCCTTGACAATGGGACTGCTAATTATCGCAAAGTAATGTACAGCGAATCTTTGCCGCAGTAGTATGTAACAATTCGTTTCTAATCTTAAGTGAATGCTGTGGCTTTGAATTTCTACTATATTTTGACCAGTAAGCGGCCACGTAACCAGTGGGGGCTAAGGGGGCTGAAGCCTTTACCCTCAGCCAAGTCACTTGGGAAATTTAATTCAAATATGCATGCTTTTAAACGTGCTTTGAACCATTTCTTTTGACAAAAAAGTATAAAGGGAACTGAATCGGCTATCGGTAGTATAATTTTGTCAAAAAGTTTCCAAATCTTTACAAGATTAGTTGCTTATGGCTCAACACACGAGCGAATTGTCATCGAAATAGCGTTAATACTTATTTTGGAAAATTACAAATATTGCCAAGTGGCCAAACCATGCCTCCTAACGGCTGCTTGTGCCCCCCCTTTTGGTTCACTAAAGATACTTGTTTAGAACATCACGTTACAAAAAGACAACTAACTATTATGTGAAAAAGGAATGGTAACGTTCAATCTTATCTGCACTCTAGCAGTAAATTAATGTTTTTGAATATTAAAAGTATTGTGGTTCAAGTTTCAAATACCAGCTTTAGCAATCACGGTTTATACCTCTGAACCCATTAGGTCATGAATTAGGCTATTCATATCAATTTCAAAACCACGAGCGTTTGCATTATATGCAATTCAAAGAATTCTAAGTCTAAAGTCAATGTTTCTCAAACCATGGGTCGGAATGCACATCAGGTCGCTAAACGTTTAGGGATAGTGGTACAACCAAGGGGTTCTCTCCCCCTCCCCCCCTTAGCCAAATCACTTGGTAACTTTAACCTTAAAATGCAGGCATTTAAATGTGCTTTGGACTTGACCTGTAAGTAAAGCAAGGGCTGAATGGACTGAATAATTTAATTTTTTCAACTGGCTTCCAAAGCTTAGCAATTTATTTCTTTCAAATAGCTTTAAAAACGTGCAATATGGGATCTAAATGGCGTTAAAATGGCTATTTTTCTCAAAAAATGAAAAAAAATCTTCCAGCGGCTGAGAGCTTCACCCCCAGACCTCCGTCTATGATGCCCTTGAATTGCACCATTTTGCTTAGCTGGACATGAAATTGATGCATTTATCAAGCAAAAAATTTCAACTTTTGGTTCAAGCTCCTTTTCCTCCTTTAGCAAAATCTAGGTTCAAAATGTTTACTAGTGTGTAGGAGTGTACAGATGTCGACTGATAAAATAGTTAGTTTTTTTTTTTTTTTAATGGCTAGCTCTTTGTGTTTTTAGAGCATATCAAGCTTGTTTAGGTCACAATGACCATTGCAAATAAATTTTTCAAGCAATTAAGGACCAGAACCGAAAAGCAAAGAAACGCTATTGGCCTTATATGCCTTTTTTTTAGACATGAACACAATATTTTGTGAATTGCACTTAATTTTCAATTGTGCGAGATCAATTTTAATAGTTCAGTTTATTTTAGTGCCCCCTCACTCTCGGCAAGTACCCACTTCGTTTGCTGTGGGCTGTGATGGCTCTTCAAGAAGCTGTAGGCTAGGCTCCCACACCCCCACTTTGGAATGCAGACAATTTTAACCGAGGGTTCTAGCCTCCTTAGCAAAAATTCTGGTGGCGCCCTGATTTTCGCAATTTTTGCGCAGCAGCAGCAAAAATATATATACTGCAATTAAATGCACATTATTTTAAATTTAGTGGCATTATCCCAATTGCAGAGTTTATCTAAATCTTGTCTCGAGTTTTTGAAAAATTTAGAAAAAAAAAGCACTGTAATTTTTCCACCGTTGTATCGAAACCATCTTGCAGTCAAATTTATCATAAAGTTATTAAAAATACAATATTGAAAGTTGAAACCCACCTATTTGAAACACAATTTGCATAAGCGCAAATAAAAAACGCAACTTCGGCAGCGGCAACAGCATTTTAACAAGAAAAAAATATATAAACGCTTTTGGCGTAAGACATAGCTGGTCAAAGTTGCTTATTTGTCTATTAATTGTTTGATTAAAATGCGGCGTAAATATTGCAATAGCCAATATGTATCGAAACGCGATAAAAGAAACCATTTTCGAAGCCAGCAACTACCTTTCGATTGACAGCTCTCAAGCTTTGCATCTGCTGTATGTACCATTTGTACCACGTACTTGTGCAATACGCAGTACATAAATCAGCAATAGGAAAAATTAAATATAATAACTGGCCCATTGAGTCGAAACTATGGTTTTGTTTTTCAAACATATTCAAAAAGCGTTACCTCAATAACAATAAGCACAATAAAACTGTAACATTGAACTTATTTTGTTGGTTTTGTAATTTGTACGCACGAATTGTAATACAAACAGTAAAATGAAACTTTGACCAGGCGACAGAAAGACCATAATATGGAAACACAAATTCTTTGCTTGTTTGATTGATGATCTCACTTAGTTGTAAAAGATTCTTTGCTACGATCAATAAGATTTTTCTGAACAAAATAACAGCCGTTTTTATGACGAAATGCTATTCGTCATAGCGCCTTGCCATTCCGCACTCGACTGACGGCCGAGAATTTCAATGACTCACTCAGAACGCATAATTTCGATATGCGTCGCTAAGCATGCGTGGCTCATTCTCGCCTATTCTCTTTATTTACGAAAACCAGAACTTGACCTATGTACTGACTTTAACAGTTAATAACTCGCTTTATAGTTCGTAAAAAATTTTGAAATTTTTATCAATGGAAGCAGAATTTATTAACTTAAAAAGTCAAGGAATCTGATCGACTATCTTCAAGTAGCTTTAAAACAATAGGCGTTTAAAAAAAGCGCGTGCACATGTAGCCCCCCCCCAGTCCAGATAGGGTTAACATGTATCTATATAGCAGCGAGCAGCCTGTTGCCCGCCCTATAGAATATGTCATTACTGCGTACGTATCTCCTACGAGTTCATAAACATCAGTTCTTAACCGCTCGATCTTCTATTTTATCAAAGTTGGATGAAATCACCGCAGGGATGTTAATCACCTACCATTTCTACAAAATCCATGAAAATGTTTGTAACTCGGTCGATTGATAAATTTTCCTTTCGTATCTCTACACAAGGAATTATTTTAGTGGTTGAGGGCCGAGCGTGTGATGAAAACATTGACTACTTTAGAGCTATACAGTAAGAGCCGGTACAAAAGAGTACAGAAGCTGAATACTGTATGCCATCGTGGTAAAACCTTGCCTTATTTAAGTGATTTAAACTATTTCTTATTGCCTTTTATTTGTGTAGAAAATGCGACAAGGAATTTAAGTTCCAATTGTAACTTCCGAGGGTAACTTTTTCAAGCAGTTTCTAAACCGCTGGTTTGACCAACGAGTGTTTTGAGATGCTTGTTTTTTTGAAAGGAGCAGGCCAACAACCACTTGAATTGTGATTTGCGAACTTATTTACCGTTTAAGCCTGCTTGCTACTGCCGATTTTAACCTGTACCAATACTTTAAAAGCTTGAATTGTAACTTTCGCAAATTAAGTTGAAATTTTACTAATGGGCACCGTATTTGAATGCCATCGTTCTTTTTGCTAGATGTTTTTCTAAAGTAGCGCCAGTGGCCGCTATTTTGTATGCAAGTAGCGGCTGCGGCGCTACTTTTTTATTTAAGTAGCGACTAGCGGCAGCGCAGCGGCTTTTTTTGCCAAATAGCGGCAGCGGCAGCACTAAAATCCGAAGGCTTTTTCAGGTCAAAATCACCAATTTCAACGGTTTTTCCGGCCAAAAACAGAAACTTTTTCGTCCCAAAAAAATACCGTGGGGGGCAAGAAATAAATCGGGGGGAGGGGGGGCAAAAACGAAAATCGGGGGGCAATCTCCCCTGCCCCCCCGCTTGCGACGCGCCTGTGTACGCGGCGCTGCGCTGACGCTGTTACGTCAAGCAGATTTTAGTTGCCACGCTGCGCGGCGCGGTGCACCAACAGCAGCGCCGCGCAGCGTGGCAACTAAAATCTGCTTGACGTAACAGCGTCAGCGCAGCGCCGCGTACACAGGCGCGTCGCAAGCGGGGGGCAGGGGGGGGACTGCCCCCCCGATTTTCGTTTTTGCCCCCCCCCCCCCCGATTTATTTCTTGCCCCCCACGGTATTTTTTTGGGACGAAAAAGTTTCTGTTTTTGGCCGGAAAAACCGTTGAAATTGGTGATTTCGGCAAGAAAAAGCCTTCGGATTTCGGCGAAGACCTTTTTTTTTTTTTTTTTGAGATCACCTGATTTTCACTGAAAATTCGCCTTAATCCAATTCAGGAATAACGAAAATTTGGGTCAAGTTCAACGCTGGTTTTCAGCTTTGCCCCCTGATTTCAATTTTGCCCTCCTTCCCGATCTCGCGAAGCTGGCGACGCCCCTGCGCGTACAATAATTTTTTACATTTGTTTTGCAATTATTGCTGGTGATTGTCTCTTTATAAACAACAATGGTTAGTGATGATGTAACTGTAATAAGAATTGAAGACAATACACGTTATTAAAACAGTAAAAGGTGCCTTTTGTTCAAGTTTATTTTTTCAGAATTAGAAGCATCCTAAAATAGGCTACTTTGGCTACAACAAACTTAGTTTTAATCAGCTGAACATATTTCTTGACACCAACAAAAAGATTTTGTTTTTGGTCGGCTGGAATAGGAAAGGTTTAGGACGTTCGGTGCAAAGTGATGCAAAGGCAGACAAGTGTAGATGAAACAGGTTTGTGGAAAACAATCAGCAGAGCAGAGGCACAAAACAAAGCCTTGCCACATGCCCACCCTGTATGCAATAGGGCTATGGTAGCCTATTGGTGCAAGCCCAAGGCTAGATAACAGAACTTCTACAACACATGCGCTTGCATTTCAGAGTGACAGAGTTAGTTCAGTGTAGCCTATTCGTCAACGGGTCATGGCATCAAGCAGGAGGCTTTCGGTGCTACGTCTGTAGCCTATCTCAGATCTGGTCGGTCTATGTAGTAGCGTAGGAAGACTAGGCTACACAAAGTTCCAATGACAGAATAGCCTACATAGTAGCAGAATTTATTCCACAATCAAACACACATGCAAAAGGCAAAGGTGTAGTACATTGGGTTATTAAAGCAGTAAGACTAGGCTTGCTCTAATACATCGATGACTAATACAAAATAATTTGCTTTGTAGAAATGGGCTAGTTAGTGAGCGTGTGAGAGATGTTCTTGCTAGGGCTAGAGGATTCACGGATACGATGATAAGTTGGCTAGTTTACTCAATATTGAATGCACATATGTAGGCTTACGTTGGGAGGCAGCAAAGTTTGTTTTTTGTCAAGTTAGACTGTTACATACAGTGCTGTAGATTGTGACAGCATGCAGAGCACGTGATATATTCAATATTTGAACTACTGGTTCAGGATTAGTACAGTAGTTGCATGGAATCATCAGGTAGACTGGTAGATTGTTTTTGATTGCCAAAACATGGTGCAAAAAAACTGATAGAAAACACACACCAGGCAGATAAAACCTGTAGGCCTATAATTAGAACGACTGACCTCGCGTCGCATGTTTCATAGTTTTTACTCGGCCAATTTCAAAGCTAACGAGTGCGAAGTTTCAAACTTTTACTTATAACTCGAGAATGGTTTGATCTAGCTACATGAAATTTTGACAGCAATTTGAGATCTATAAGTTATATGTTTGTGCCAAATTTCAAGGCAATGAGTCACGTGACTTTGGTTTTAGGACCCGAAAACCACCCCAAAAGTTTGGTGTAGAAAGCAGTCTTATTCAAAAACGGCTTAAATACGGCAAAAATATTTCCATTGGTTATATGTCGTAAGATAGCCTATCATCCCTACCTACACTTTAGACTTTTGGCTTTGTTGAGTTTTTTTTTTTTTTCTTTTGCTTTCTAAATCTTGTGTGCTCTTCTTCTCCTAAACCACAAAACATCAAAATCTAATTTTTGTGTAAGTTTGTTGAGCTGCAACTGCAATTTTGTCTCCTAAAAATTTTTTGGGCCTCTCCCCCAGAATGGGGCCCCTAACACTTAATTTCTTTTAATAACTTAAGCCAGGGCAATAGTTTTTTTAATGTCTGTAGATATTTAAACAAAAAATATTTTGACATAATTTGGGGGTACCACCCGCCCAGGGGCCCCCAAATGGACTCCCAGAAATCAAATTTTTAACAGCTCAAGCTAGGGAATTAGTTTTTTTATATCAGCAGATGTTTAAAAGACAATTATTTTGACATGGTTTGAGAAGGCCACCCTTCTGAAAACCCTCCAAAATGATACCCCTAAAATCAATTTTTTTGTATGTTGTCAGCTAAAGAGCTAATTTTTTTCTGATGTTAGAGGAAATTTAAAGGGTATATAACTTGCGGTGCAGCGCGGTGCAGCGTGAACTTAGTTGTGTTGGGATGCGGTGTGATGCAGCATGCGAACAAGGTTTGCGGACACAGCGCAGCATGCGGATGCATTTTTTGTTATCCGCGCCATCTCTAGTGCCCAGCTCTGGTAAAAAGTGCTTCAGTAAATTGCGCTCTTAGGTAGGGTTCTCATAGAGAGAGGACGTGTTTTTTTCTCTTAAACTTGCAAGATTTAAACACTCTTTTCGCCAAAAAGAGCAAACGTTATTCAGATAAAATTAGACTAAATTATTCCGAATTCAGTAAAGAATTTTTTGACCAAATTTCAGAAAAAAGAAGAGAGCAGAACTGACCTATTAAAATTTTTGAAGTTTCCAGCTTTTCTTCAGCAGTCAGCACCCGAGTTACGATGTAGAAATAAACGCATTGAAGGCTGAGCTGGTTGTGGTGAAGGAAAGTCAGTCGTTTATTTGTGAGAAATACGATTGCCTGAAGGAAAGCTACGATAAACTTTTGAAGGAAAACAAAGAGCTAAAATTGCAATCAAAAGAACTGAAAAACCAAAGCGAGAGCGAGGTGGAAAAGTTAGATCGCCTAGAGCAATACGGACGCAGGCAGAATCTTCAAATAGTAGGGATTCCTGTGCAGGGTAAAGAAAATACAAATGCTATAGTCATCGAGGTGGCTAAGCTGCTTGATGTCAATTTAACCGCCGAAGAAATATCAACCTCGCATCGCTTGCCTGCCAAGAATCGCGAAAATATAAGCCCACCAATTATTGCACGCTTTACGAATCGTGATGTGCGAAATAAAATCTATGCAAACAGAAAAGCAACAAGAACCGCAAGTTTGACCAATTTCTCTGTACCAGGAACTGAAAAGGTCTACGTGAACGAAAATCTTATTAGACCACGCGAAAAACTATTTTGGCAAACAAAGCAAAAGGCAAAAAAGGTTGGTTTTAAGTACTTCTGGACTACGAACGGAAACATCTTCGTGAAACAAACTGATCCAGCAGAAGTCATTGCGATTAAAAGCGAAAAGGAGGATTTGAATTTAATGGTGAATGAAGACACTGCTAATAATAGTTAGTAGCTTAACTTACACTAGACTAAATATTGTTGTGCAGATAATGGTAAAATAAATGCATTAAAAATGACTTCCCAAAATGAACTTGACCCTTATAATTTGAATAAGGGACATAGTAAAAAAGATGACAGCCACTTGAGCTGTTCTGAACCAAGCTGTATGAATACAAACCAGCGAAGTCACTGTATTGCATCATTTTCTACCATTACAAATGAATGTAATGTTGCTGACGCATTTTGTTTGCAAAATGAAGGTGATAAAAAAAATAGCGTAAACTTTTCAGTTAAAGTAGGAAAAAACGAAGCTATGACAAGCCACAAATTGAACAATACTTCAAGTGACCAATTAAATAAACTCTTTCGATGGGCAAATTTAGATATGTCTCAGTATTGTTCAGTTCAAAATGCCTCAAAAACCATTAAACAACCACATAACTTTAAGTTACTCCATGTGAATATTAGAAGCATTAATGCAGGTTTGGATAAACTGAATGATTTACTCGCACTAACTAAATTGTTACCAGACATTATTCTTGTGAGTGAAACAAAACTAAAAACTTCAGAAAACTTGAATCACTTCTTAAAAGGATACAAGTTTATGCACAAAGGAACACTTACTAATTGGGGCGGTGTAGGCATCTTTGCTAAACAAAATATCCCAATTAAGGTGTACCAGGAATTTCATTTAAATATTCCTGACTGTGAGGATATATGGGTGCAAATAGAACTGGAGCATGGAAAAAAGTGTGTAATTGGCGTAATTTATCGTCATCCCAAGCAAAACCTAAACAGGTTTCATTTGTCCTTTGAAAAAGTTTTAGAACTTTTAAGCTGCAAAAATGTTACATACTACATCGGTGGAGATTTCAATATCCATCTTTTGCAAAATGAAAATAAAGTGAAAGCATACATTGACATGACATATAGCTTAGGAGCTATTCCACTCATTATTCATTCTACTAGAGTTACAGATAATTCATCATCACTGTTAGATCATGTGTACACCAGTACTTAAATTGTAAAATTTTGCATGGGGGGAAGCTTTTGCAGCTTTGACCAAACCTTTAGTAAAGATTACGTAATTCCGTCGACGAAATTGAATAAAGACCAAAAAAGAAAAACGTCTTCGCCGAAAATAGAAATGCTTTTTCGCCAAAATTAGGTGAAGAACAAAAAAATAAGGTCTTCGCCGAAAATTGAAGTGTTTTTTCGCCAAAATTTGGTGAAGACCAAAAAAAGGTATTCACCGGCGTTTGAAGTGTTTCTCCTTCTGAATCACTTTTCCCACGGAATTCGGTGCTACATTCAACCGGAATTTGTAGGTCTTTTCGTCTGATCATTTAGCGCTCAAATTTCGATGAGGGGGACTCCTAAATCTCGATGGGGGGACGCTCAATCTCAATGGGGGGACGCTAACTCTCTATGGGGAGACGCGTCCCCCCTACAATTGAAGTACTGGTGTACACCAATAATATAAGTGGTGAAACGCACACCTATATTCTACTGGATGATATTAGTGATCATATGCCTGTAATAGTCTGTTCAGACTTAGCACTAAAACATCCAAAAAAATATGAAGCTTCATATGTGAGAGATATAGAGAATTTTGAGGCAGAATTGTTTTTAGAAGAACTGTCAAAAAGTTTGCACTTACTCGGAAAAACTAATCTACCGATCAATATAAATAAAATTAATATATACACGGACAAATTTATTAACATTTTTAAATTGATACTCGATAAACATGCACCTTTGCGAAAACGAAGCAGGAAGGAATTGAAGCTAAAAACCAAACCATGGATAACAAAAAGACTACTAAAATCTATATATCGAAAAAACTGCATGTATAAAAGAGGCGTAAGTAGTAAGTGCACAGCTGAATGGAACGAATACAAGATGTACAGAAATAAGCTCACTCATTTAAAAAATAGTGCAAAAAAACTGTATTACCAAGATATAATCAGAAAAAATAAGCAAAACACAGCAAAGCTATGGAAAACTATACAATATTTTTAATGTGAGTAAACAGCGCGGTAATAACCAGAGGTGGAGTCCTCGAGGACGTTCTTGGCCTCGAGGACAGATTTTGAAGTCCTTGGCCTTGGCCTCGAAGCCTCAAGTCCTCGAAAATTGGCCCGTCCTCGGCTCGAGGACAGCAGTATTTTTTGAATTGTTAAAATTTTGTGGAGCGCTTGAAAAATATTTTGGAAAACGGTTTTTTGTGGAGATCGCTTGAAAATTTTTGTGAAGACCTTTTTTTTTTTTGAGATCGTCTGAAAAATTTTTGTGGAGACCTTTTTTTTTTTTGGAGAGCACTTGCACTTGTGTCCTTGGTCCTTGGCCTCGAGCATTCCTGTCCTTGAGAGTGTCTGTCCTCGGAAAGGCTGTCCTTGGCCTCGGATTTTTTTTGTGTCCTTGGCCTTGGCCTCGAGCCTTGTGTCCTCGACTCCACCTCTGGTAATAACATCCCCGATAAAATGGCCACCGGCACAGAAGACTATGCTTATGGAAATCAATGTGTCAGCAACATGTTAAGTAATTATTTCACCAATGTTGGTATTAATCTGGCAACTAAAACTTCTAAACCAGTACAATGCAATTTCAACTTAACGTCGTTGATGCATAGCAACATTAACTGTATATTTATACAATCAATTGCTGAAGATGAAATAAGCAGAGGTGGAGTCCTCGAGGACGTCCTTGGCCTCGAGGACACATGTTCAAGTCCTTGGCCTTGGCCTCGAAGTCTCAAGTCCTCGAAAATTGCTCTGTCCTCGGCTCGAGGCCAGCACTATTTTTTGAATGGTTAAAATTTTGTAGATCGCCTGAAAAATGTTTTTCTAGACCGTTTTTTTTTTTTTGAGATTGACCGAAAAAAAATTTTAAGACCTTTTTTCTTAGGAAAACACTTGCATTTGTGTCCTTGGTCCTTGGCCTCGGCCTCGAGCCTTGTGTCCTCGACTCCACCTCTGGAAATAAGAATGCACATTAGAGGACTTGATTCCTCCAAGAGTACTGGCATCGATAGCATTCCTACAAAATACATAAAAATGGCAGCTACTGTTATTACTCCAAAACTGAAACAACTGTTTAACATGTGCATAAAGAAAGGACATTTCCTTCAAGCATTAAAAATTGCAGAGATAGTTCCAATATTTAAAAAAGGAAACAGAAAAAATTGCTGCAACTATCGACCAATTTCAATATTGAGCCCGTTTGCAAAAAATTTTGAAAAATGTTTGCATGAACAATTCAACAAATTTTTTATCAAAAATGAACTAATTAGTTCCCAACAATACGGATTTCAAAAAAATTGTTCAACCTCGGATGCTGTAGTGGACATATATAACAACCTCATTAAAAACATAGAAAATGATCTAATAACGTGCTCCATTTTTCTAGACTTGGCTAAAGCATATGATACGATTGATCACAGAATATTAATTGGAAAGTTAGAGAAATATGGTATAAGAGGTGTACCCTTACAATTATTGGAAAGTTTCTTAACGAATAGGCAACAGTACACTACTATGAAGAGCACTAAATCGGCTACAAATAAAGTGCTTTGCGGTATTCCTCAGGGATCCACCCTAGGCCCACTGCTATTCACAATTTACATTAATGATTTACCTCTGGCTTCTGATTTCAAAGTGCATTTATTTGCAGATGACACTAATCTCACGTTGACGCATTCCCAACCTGAAATGTTGCAACAAAAAGTGAACGAAAACATGCAAAAAATAATTAACCCGTATCTTACCGCTATATGTTATGATTGTCAAATTGCGACAAAACTTCAAGAAAAGGCGTGAATTTAGTTGGATAAGCGGCGAAAAAAAATTTTTGCCAAAAATATTTATCGTTTACGAGATATGACTATGTTCCCAAATGGGAACATTGGCGGTTTTCAGCACAAACTTTTGAAACCAATTCGAAGTTGTTTATTTCGATACAAAACAATCAGAGCAATTAACTTCATGATACATGGTACATTTCCCATCACATGGCAGCGTTTGATCTGTGCAAACGCTTGCTGCATTTTATGCACATGATACGAGTGTTTTTTCCCCCACACCTCGCATATTCCTTGTGCTGTAGAATCGGGAAAATGTCCCACCCCATCAAAATATTTGTCTGAGCTAACCATGTGCTGATATAAAAAAAACTGGCACCTTACGTTAAATCGTTTAAAAAATTGATTTTTGGGGGTCCATTTGGGCAGGCACGTAGCCAGAACGGAATTTGGGGGGGAAGAAAAAATTTGGGGGGCAAAAAAATTTGGGGGGGCAAAGTAACGTATTTAGGCACGAAATGCATGAAATTTTGTTAAAAATAACATCCAACTAAAATCATTCGGGTGGGCAAAGTAAAATTTGGGGGGCACTTCGCTGCCTGTTCCCCCTCTGGCTACGTCCCTGATTTGGAGGGGTCTCTGTGGAGTGGTACCCAGTGATCCCTCTAAGCTGTGCGCATGTGCGCATGTGCGCGCGCACACAGCTTTCAGAGACTGCGCACAGACATATTGTTAACAGACACATTATTGCACATGGGTTGTAGCTCAAGTATTGCACATATTAGTCATTTCAAGAAAAGTGCGCACACCCAACAAAACTTCTGCAAACACAGACTACAAAAAATTAGAGGAAACATTGGAGGTACCCTCAAACCAAGTTAAAATATTGGTCTGTGAAGTATCTACATATACAAAAAAAAACCGGCACCTTAGCTTAAGCCATTCAAAAATTGATTTTTGGAGGGTCCATGTGGGGTCTCTCTGGGAGAGTGGTATCCCCAAACTTTGTCAAAAATATTTATCAAACATCTACTGATATATAAAAGCTGGCGCCTAAGCTTGAGCCATTCAAAAAATTGATTTTTTGGGTCCCCATTTTTAGAGGAGTTCCCGCTGCAGTGGCCCCAAAAAATTTCGGCAGACCAAATTGCGTTTGCAGCTCAACAACTTTACACTAAAATTAAATTTCAATGTTTTGTGGTTTAGGAGAAGAAGAGCATATAAGATTTAAGAAGAAAAAAAAGGAAAAAAAAAGAAAAAAACCTCATCGCGGCCAAAATAGTT
Organism: Trididemnum nubilum; assembly: GCA_963965965.1. Lineage (NCBI taxonomy): Eukaryota > Metazoa > Chordata > Ascidiacea > Aplousobranchia > Didemnidae > Trididemnum > Trididemnum nubilum. The sequence continues at coordinate 34,949,693 of OZ014469.1, read as the reverse complement.
GGAATACAAGGGTATTTTAAAACATATAACTCGTGAAATATTTTTCGCCGTACTTGAGCCGTTTTTGAATGAGACCGCTTTTTACGCCAAACTTTTGGGGGGCTTTTGATTCCTAAAGCCTAAGTCAATTAATTTATTGCCTCGGTATTTGGTACAAACATACAAATCGTTAACTTCAAACTGCAGTCAAAATTTCATGTGGCTAGACCAAACCGTTCTTGAGTAATAAGCAAAAGTCTGAAACTTCGCTCTCGTTAGTTTGAAAATGGCCGAGTAAAAACAAAGAAACACGCGACCCGAGCGCCTGTCGTTCCAATAATGGGCTTTCTAGTACAGCCAAATAAGCAATTCTTGTAGTTTACTCTTATCTAAACAATACGTACAGTAGCGCAACCAAACTACCCTAAGTCATAATTCTGAAAATCTATAAAAAGCAGTCTATTCAGGATTGTTACTCCCTCTTCCCGTAAAACTATATGCGGTATAACTTGCGTGCTGTAAAACCGCCAATGTTCCCAAATGGGAACAAATAAGTTCGAAACTAATTTTCTGACAGTAACTTAAAAATAATTACAAAGAAAATGATTTTGTGAAGCCATCTCTTTATCAAAGAGTGCAAAACACAGTCTTAGCATTTAAAACATTTCTCGCCCTTAGTTCTATACCTCACCAAATCGTGCAACCTTAAACCTCCTGTTTTCACCACTTTTCAAAGTCCAATTTTTTTGTAAAATTTCCTCAGAATCACCGAGCAAAACTATAGAAATTAATTTCTTAATTCCAAAAAACTATCCAACTTAGTTTTAAACCCTTATATAACTTAGGAGTCACAGAAAATAAAATTTGAAACTATGTTCCCAAATGGAAACATTGGTAAGAAACGGGTTAACTGGATAAGAATTAACAAACCCTCAATAAATTACAGTAAATCAGAATTCATGATAATAACAAAGAAACAATTCAAACATAAATTTGAAATAGTTATAGAGGATAATAAAATAAAGCAAAAATCATTCGAGAAATATTTGGGTGTACTGATAGACGACAAGCTAAATTGGAAACATCAACTAAAACAAATTTGCTCAAAATTGCAAAAGGTTCGTGGGCACATTAAAAACATTATCACATTAAAAACTACGTCGATAAACAGACAATGAAAATGGTGTACTACAGTATAGTGTATTCTCACGTTCAATATTGTATAAATAGCTGGGGTAGTGCTTCAGAAACTACGTTAAATCCTCTGAAAATAATTCAAAAAAGAAATATCAGAATAATAACAGGAACTAAATATACAGCACACGCTGAACCTTTGTTCCATCAGTTACAATGCTTAAAATTAAATGATATTTATAAGCTAGAAATGGCAAAGTTAATGTATAAAATAAATAATAACATGATATCTTCAACCAAAGCCCACGATTTTCAGTTAATTAGCTAATGTCATTCATGATCACGGAACACGATTGAGAAACAACCGAAATTATTGCTTACCTCGAGTTAGAACTAAATTAGGTCAAAATATGACAATTTTTTCAGGAACAAAAATATGGAATGGCATGAACAAACAGCTTAAGAAATTATCATTTCGAACATTTAAGAAAACTTTCAAAAATCAATTAATTTCTAAGTACCATTCCACAACCTGACATTGCTGACAACTATACAGAATGGCAACATTTTGCAATACCGTATCTTCCAAACAGTTTTGGTAGCTGCCAGATTTTTACTATACGGTTTATTTGGAAATGTTTTGTAACTACTCCGTGTAAAAGTGGGAATTCATACCTTTGTAACAGTTTCTTTGTTTGTCTTCAAGCGCCACTGTCTTTGCTTGAATTGGATAAGGCTATCCATTTCTGTCATCGCTTATCTCTTTTTTTTATTTTTTATTTTGCATAAAACGACAGCCATTTTTTACGACATTCTGTTATATTATAGATCCTTGAACTGTATGTGGTATATAACGTAATCATTATTGCACTGTTCATAATATTTTCTATTTATATTTGGTTTTGTTAGCAGACTCCACGACCTTGTTAGAATAGGATCAGGCAATGTAAATCCCTCATTGCTTTTACTTGTAATATAGTCATGACCTTCTGCTATAGCTGCTGCATTCTTGAACCGTAAATAGTGTATATAGTGTACATATTTTGTTTTGCTTTTTCTTTTTTAGTCTTCTTTTGCTTGGTATTTTTAGTATGGTTGGTCAAATCCAAAGCTTTTCAAGTTTGAAATTCTTGTGTACAAAAAAGTACGGTATGAATTCCAAAATTCAATTCCGCTAATATTAAATTTAAGTTAGATTTTACATCGAATTTTAGAAACAATTTTTTTTAAAGTCTATTTCAAGTTTCTTAACTGATCCAACAAAAGATCCAACCCTACTGCTTTTCAGGAATGGGCCAATCTAAATAATAACAGTAACAATACCGGACCCATATTTTGAGGCGGAAGTGCAGGCGATGGTTGACTCGATGGCATTTAGTCCTTCGCCATCACCTCATCAAGAACTGTGTCTAATGTACATATTTATCTCGAAACTGTGTAACTGCTTGCGTAATACGCATAATTCAGTCGCAGTGCTTGATGAAAAAAAAAAAGAAAAATATACTCGCCTAATAGGACTTTCCGTCAGTCGTGATGAAATTGCTGCTGGTTGGATTCCATAGTTGTCCACAAATGTTTTCTACATTTTCTTTTCGACCACATTTTTGTGCGTAAACTCAAGAAGCTTTTTAAAGTGACGTTGGTCAAATTATAGTCAATGTAATAGTTACTGCTATGGTCGGAGCGTTATTAGAAGACTGGAAACTGACAGTTTGGTCTTTTTTTACTTCACGGTTGATTTTTCTAGAATATGCCGTTTCATCCAATCAGCGTGTCTTTCAGCGTCACTTTTTTGTTCTCGGTAAGAATATGTCCAATCAAATCAGTCGAATGCGCGTGATCGCAAAAATCTTCGCAACAAGAGCAAACTTATTTTCTTCACAGCTCTTTTTTTCTCCGCACCTCTGTTTCCAGTCTACTAAATAAGAAGTCTATGGTCAGAGGCAAGGATGGCAGTACTGTACGGTACGTAGGTACGGTACGGTATGCTTCAATTTTTGCTAAGAAGTACGGTACGCTTTTTTGTAAAAGTACGGGTACGGTACGTTAGTAGGCTGTTTGAATTAAAAATCCCAGACTTTTCGCACATTGTGCAGGCTTTTTGTAAGCAGTGGCAAAAGACAGCTGAAGCCGACGCTAAATGTGTGAATTGAGATGGCTGGTTTATAGGCTAGTGATTTCAAAGTCAGTTAAAGTTGCGAGTAGTTTAAAGCAAGGATGGCAGTACGGTACGTAAGTGCGGTGCGCCTCAATTTTGCTAAGAAGTGCGGTACGCCTTTTTTGTAGTGGTACGGTGTGTCGGTACGGTACGCTTCAAAAATTCAAAATACGGTACGCTGGTACGGTGCAGTTCAAGATGAGAGGTACGTAGTACGCAAATTCTGAACGTACCGTACCCAGGGGCGTATTTAGGGGGGGCCCATGGTGCTCCTTTGGGTCGCCAGTATAGTATAATTAGCATTCAATAGTATGCAAGATTGCGGCATGGTCCCCCCCTTTTGTGACTCGGGCAGAAAGTTTGAGCACAGAACCGGACTAAATCTGAGTGAAGACTTTTTTTTGGTCTTCACCTAAATTTGGGCGAAAAACCGGACTAAATCTGAGTGAATTTTTTCTTTTGGTCTTCATTATTCTCAAATTTCCTGCCCCCCCCCCCCCCCCCCCCCTTTCGAAAATCCTGCGTACGCTGGTGACCGTACCGTACTGCCATCCTTGGTTAGAGGGTTCCAGATTGTAATCCTTGAGTTATAACTTTGAAATGAATTAAATTGTTTTGTTTTTTGGCAAAGAAATGTTTTCTAAGGTACAAAATTCTGAAATACGGTGCTGCTTGGAGATTGAGTGTCGAGGGTTCCAATCCTGAATTGGTCACTCACGATTTTTGGCAATCAAAAGTTAGCCTATTTAAGGTAAGCTAATTGATTCACTAAACAAACCTCTTTGCTTATTCTGTTTCTACCGCATTCTCCTGACCACAACATTGTTTTACTTGCAAATGTGTTGGCTGTCACTAGTAAATTCGTAAAAAATTAGTTTTTATCCGCTTTTCCTTTTTGTTGATGTCAGCTAAATCGCAGTTCTCATAGCTGAGTTTCCAACAGAAATCGGATGTTGTAGGCACCGGTTGGCTAGTATGCCTAACCAAATTTCTTACGAAGCATTGCAGCTGTTAAATTTCGTTTTAAATACTCTTCCTGCTGAATGCCAATAGGCCTGGCTAAAAGCGAATCCAAGTCTCACTTAAATGAAATTCGTTAACATAAATTAGCCACCATTACGTCGACTTTTTAAAATTTTAATATTAGCTTATCTCTTCGCTGGCTGAAAGTTGAGCTAGTTTTTAACCAAATTTAACCGAATTATTGAGAAGCAAAAAAACTGTTTCATTAATAGTGCAGACATTCTAGTATTCATAACCAGTAGCGTAGCCAGGGGGGGGGGCGGGGGGGGCTATAGCCCCCCCCATTGGCCTGCCGACCAAAATGCAGAATAAGAAAAATAGTACGTTTTTAGCGCTTCTAAGACTCTCTTTTGCACTGGATTAGACTAAAAAATGATTTAAAGCATAGTTTGAAACGTTTATTTTGGGGGGGGGGGGCTAATGGACTGCCGACCAAAATGCAGAATAAGGAAATTACCACGTTTTTAGCATTTCTAAGACTGTTTTTTTGCACTGAATTAGACTATTTTGAAACTTTTATTTCGGGAGGGCTAATGAACTGCCGACCAAAACGCAGAATTAGGAAAATACCACGTTTTTAGACAGTAGCGTAGCCAGGGGGGGCGGGGGGGCTATAGCCCCCCCCCCCCCATTGACATGTCGACCAAAATGCAGAATGGGAAAACACTACATTTTTAGCACTTTGATACTGTTTTATGCACTGGAGTGGACTAGATAGTGATTTAAAACATCTTTTGAAACATATGTCCAGGGGGGGGCTAATTTGTCAAAATAAAACCAACAAATAAATGAAACCTTTGATAAATGGTAAGAAATAAGCAATCAAATTTGATCGCAAGTGTAAAAATGCTAAACATAGGTGTCATCAACAAATATACTATAAACTAAGGAATAGGGGGGGTCTATTCAGTATTTGTTAATTACCAATCATTTCTTGTTAATTACCAATCATTTCTCGTATTTGTTAATTACCAATCTTTTCATTAGCCCCCTCCAATTATTTTTTTTCTATAAACTGTATACGAAATAGATTACTCCGTGTGAGTTTTATTGAAGTATTCGATTTTATAATTTACCAGCATCTAAACAAGCGAACTACATTTTACCATTAGCTACCTCCCAAATAGCCCATTTATGCTTCCAGTTTAATCTTGTTTGCACTGCCAATTTCTAGGCCACGTTTTAAAAGCATTATTTTTTAATCAAAATAGCCCTAAAATGAAGTTATTTTTGCAAAAACATGCAAAATTTTCGAGCGCTGGGGGCTCCGCCCCCAGACCCCCGTGCCTCCGGCGGCTGGGGGCTTTGCCCCCAAACCCCCAGCCTCCGGCAGCTGGGGGCTTCGCCCCCACACCCCCATTGGCCTCCGGCGGCTGGGGGCTCCGCCCCCAGACCCCCCAAACAGCCCCCCCCATTGCGAATTTCTGGCTACGCGCCTGTTCATAACATAGAATAGTATAGCGATAAATACGCTCTTATAGCAATTAACGGCTAGACATGCTTGTTTTGTAATCGATACTTTTCACAATGTTTGGCAACTATCAAACTATTGTTTGCCAATTAGATAATTTATTACAAAATCAACGAATTTAATAATAGTTCTTCGTGCTTAAACGCTATCTGTCGGCTTTAGAAGATATCGTAGCAGTGTTTTCACTGTTTAAGAGTTTTTTCATCGATTGATATCGTTCGCTTAAGTTTGTCCATTCTTCACTTTTTGTCCATAGTAACTTCGCTAATTCTTCATCACAAATATCACAAGTTTTCGAAACCTCTTCACAATCACTGTAAAACAAAATACTTACAAATTTACTAAAATACCCAAATATAAAATTACCTAGCACGTGTGGATTTGTAAGTTTCCAGGAATGAACTGCGTTGAAGAATTCCGTTAACGTTTAGCGTTGAAGAATTCCGTTAACGTTAACCACTAGTCCGTTAACAAATCTCCGTTACCGTTAATCCGTAATTTTCAGCTTTAATTAACGAAGTTAATAAAGTCCGTTAATATTTTGCGTGTAGTTTTCTTTTTATTCTCTCGCTTCTATAACACGTATTGACGCTGTTGAGCTAATTGTAAGGAAATATTTATTGCTATGGTGGTCTTTTTGTGTTTTGGAAGTTACATTTTACAGTCTAATCTAATTTCAAGATAAAATAAATTCGGATGCACTAACAAAGCTGCGATCGGAAAATCTTTGGAAATTGTGAAGAGCGATAATTGATAGGCTGCAGCTTATTATTTGCCACAAAAAAGAGCTCTTTTCTTCGCTTTCTTCTATAAAACTCGTTTCAATACGCAACAAGTATTACCAGTGCAAACTGGTTTGTACCGGTACGATGAATGAATGGTGCAAGATATTAACGATAAAAACCTTAACGGAAGTTAACAAAACTTAACGGAAGTTAATTTAGTTCGTTAACAGAACTTAACGGAAGTTACTTTAGTCCGTTAACAATAAAAAACTTTTTAACGGATTAAAGAGTTAATGAAAAAGTTAGCTTCGTTATTAACGGATTAACGATTAACGGACTTGTGCCCACCTATGTTTGAGTCATATGTTGCATTCGATGCCTAATTCGTTCAATCCTATTCAATGCCACTTACGCTGAAGTGCTTAGTAATAAGAATTTTGGTTCGGATTCGCCAAAAAAAACCCTAACTAGGTTTAAGCATAGGTGGGCAAGTTAATGCAAAACGTTAGCTTCGTTAACCACTAGTCCGTTAATAAACTTCACACCTCCGTTAACGTTAATCCGTTATTTTCAGCTTTAATTAACGGAAGTTACGAAAGTCCGTTAATTCGTTAACATTTTGCGTGTAATTTACATTTCTTTTTATTCACTCGCCTCTAGAACACACGGATTGACGCTGTTGAGCAGATTGTAAGAAAAATTTATTGCTATGGTGGTCTTTTTGTGTTTTGGAAGTTACATTTTACAGTCTAATCTAATTTCAAGCTAGAAATAAGTTCAAAAGCACTAACGAAGCTGCGATCCGAAAATCTTTGGAAATTGCGAAGAGCGATAATTAATAGGCCTCTGAGGCTGCAGCTTATTATTTGTCACAAAAATCGGCTCCTTTCTTCGCTTTCTTCTATAAAACTTGTGCTAATAGGCAACAAGTGCTACCAGTGCAAACTGGTTTGTACCGGTACGATGAATGAATGGTGCAAGATAATAACGATAAAAACCTTAACGGAAGTTAACAGAACTTAACGGAAGTTAATTTAGTCCGTTAACGTGAAAAAACTTTTTAACGGATTAACGAGTTCAAGAAAAAATCAGGGGGCACATGACAGACATTTCCTCGTTCGCTTTAATCAACGAGTTTTTTTTAAGAGGCGCTACCGAGCGAAATACTCGCTAAACGTAAGAGATCATTTTTGCACGTGTATGTAAAGCCTTGCGAAATCCGTTACGTCATTCTTTCTCGCTAAATTTCTTCGAGCGATTGCGGAAAGCAGTTCGAGTAAAAAAAACGTCACATTTTACTCGCCTACTTAAATAGGATTTTGAAGCACTCTTTAAGCGTGCGAGAAATCTTTTTGGTTCAGAAATTTAATGGCGAAATGTTGAAAACTTCTAACTCATGCGAATTTTTGCTGAAAATTAATTCAAATCGTCGCCATGTTTGCTACCAAAACTGCTAAAAAAAAGCGAATTGCATTCAGAACCATTTGCTGTTTCGATTTATAAAGAAATACTAAGTAGTGCAAGTTGACAAAAACAGTAACACACTCCTTTTATAAGAACGATTTTCTAAAACACGAGGCTCATTTTTGCTTAAAATTTAAGAACAAGTTAAAAACACTGCCAGCCTCGGCAGCAAAATAAACCAAAAAAAAAAAAAAATTCTAACTAATCAAAGAAACTAAAATTCATGCTGATTCAAAACGATAAAACTTCATAGATTTTCTTGTGTTTGCAAGCAAAATTGCAACTATTCAAGGTTATAAAGCTCTGCTGCTCTGCGCAAGCAATTGAGAAATTTTTTTGGCAGTTGTTCAACTTGAAAAAAGCTTGCTTTTTTGCTTTTGCAATTTTACGATGCTGCAAAAGCAAGAAAAAAGCCTTCACTTAAGTCTTAAACAGACAGAGCTATAGGAATTAAACAGTGTTTCAAACATGCCCGCTGAAATTGACATCGATGCTCTCAAAATTTTTACAAAATCAAGAACAAATGAGACTGAATATTGGCAAAAAATTAAAAACAGCCAGTCTCAACTCAAGATTTACCGGTTCTAAAAAGGAAGTGTGCTTCGAATTGCTCACTTTTGAAATATTTTGAAACCTTAAGACCTAAAGTTACTGTTAACATATGAGTTTACCCACCAACAACCTCAAGGGCGCTTTGATTCAATTAAAAAATTATAGTATGGAAAAAGTTGTTCTTATTTTACATTGATCCAAAAATATAATTAAATTCTGTCGTTCATTTACTAATTGTTATCAGTTGAAGAATTTGCTTGCGTAGAATAATCACGCATAGCTTAAAGTATCTTTTTCCATAACAATGCAGTACATACAATACGCTTGAACGCATTATTTTAGAAATGCATCTGACGTCACAATGAGATATTTATTACGTACTAACACAAGTTACAAACATCTCGCAAAGAAATTCGAGCGAGCCGTTTTAACGTGTGTTGGGCGAGACGGCTCAGAAATGGCAGTTTGTCTACGAAGATTTTTTGCTCGTTAGCGCTTTTTAGCGAGCGAGAATGGCCTTTACGAGCTCGTTAGCACGTTCTGTCATGTCGCCCCAGCTTCGTCATTAACGGATTAACGGACCTGTGCCCACCAATGGGTTTAAGTTATACGGAACAAAAGAGCTAACGGAGAATAAGCAGTTACTTTTCTTGCATTGAGAAAAAAAATAACCCACTCACTCAAAATATCTTCCTGTGGTGTGAGTTTTGTTTGGATCCGAGGCTAAATGAAGGCTGGTTTGTGCACCTTGACGAGGTGTTTTTAACATCGGAAACTTTAATGGTTCTGCCAAAAAGAAAAAACACATTCAAAATTTAGGTTAATTGCATGGAACAAATGCACAAGATTTGGTTAGAAAATGATAGTACGTTAGCCCAATTGCTCTCAAACTTTCATATCCCGAGAGGCTTTGGCTGACCCGATCAATGATTTGTCAGCCATCTGATCGAAAACTGCAGGGCAGTTCGTGCACTACAAGCTGCTATGCATAGCAGCAACACCAATTAACAAGCTTGAAAGCAAATTTAGTGATGGAGATATAAAGAAAAAATACTTGTAGAATAGAAATGTCACAGATGTGGAAAAAAACCTCGCTACAACGTATACGTTAGCTCTTGAGCTTAAAACATTCTTGGAAAGCTTGGCAGCACATATATCTTGAACAGTTTTACAGTTATTAATCATTTAGGTAACGCTACAACACAGCACTAGTATGTTATTGTGCTTTTCAGTATTTATTTTTGAGTAGCAGCAGCACCCGCTGCTTCGTATGCAGTAGCGGCGCTACTTTTTAAATATATGTCGGTAAGCGGCTGGTAAGAGGCTGCACCGCTGGTTTTTTGTCAAATAGCTATCAATTCAGGAACCTTTAGTTTGGCCAGACCAAAAATTAAGCCAAGGTCTTTCGATTCTGCTGTAGGTATACCACAAACAAAAAGGAAGAAATCAAACGGGCTCTTTAAAATTTGTTATCTTCTTTGACATTTAAATGACGTTCACAACCCACGTACCAAAAATCCATAGAGGTGACAGCAAGGGAGTGCTTGAATAACGGTTTATGTTTGTTTTCACTACGCCAGGATTTAAACAGTTTGATGTTAGTTTGCCTTCATATTTTCGGCTCAGAGATTCGGTGAAGTAGATGTTGGCTAATTTGCTCTGATAGTACAATTGAGACAGCTGTTCGTCGCCCTCTAGCGTCGACTTTTTAATATCGTCAATGTCAATCTAAAATAATTAAAGAGGCCAGTTTTTCAACACCGCAAAAATGATATGCTTCACACGATGATGCAATAACGTCGGGAAGCGACTTCAATCTTCATTCCAACTATAAATAAAGGTAACGAAAAACTCTGACGTGCGGCGGCTATATCTAAAGCTGCTGCCCCCACAACCTTCATAGAATGGACGCATTCGTGGACAGGAATATCCATAGAATCAAACCCAGACCGAAGAAGTGCAAAATGAAAATTTGGTATAAACCTAAACAAAAATCGATTGCGTTCACAAAATCAGTTGGCAATTCTTAAAAACTACTAAATCTATTTAAAATTACATAAAAAATGTTGAAATAATAAAATCGATTTTATCTTTGACTGATTTTGTGAATGCACTTAAATGTTTCATCACTTCACAGAATAGTAAAAGACAAAATAATTAGATTAAACATTGAAACGAACTACACATCGGGGTGAGTGGTGACCCAGCCGGCAAACCAATTACAAAAAGGGCCTAAAAATGAGTGCTCTGTGTTGGTACGGTTGGCTAAATATCAAAATCCATGTTAATTTATTGGCATAAGTAACACTAAACAAATACGGCCAGTTCAACCCCGAGTTGAAAGTCGGGTTGGGCCTAAGGTTGACAAATTTTTGGGCCTAATTCAGGCTGATACGTGTGATGTGTTTTAGGTGCTATAAAAACATGGTCAAAATAACTTTGCATCGCTAAATAAGGCTTCCTTTAAACAGCAATACGATTACCGGTGCACTATTGTTATTATTGCAAACCAAATTTCTCAAAAAATAACTTTTTTAGTCACAACAGACTAAAGTTATTTAAATTTTAAAGGAAAGGAGCAATTAACCGTATACTTTTTAGACGTAACTTAAGTTTTCGGGGATTTTCGGGTCTTGTGTGGGCTTCAAATCATTTTTCGGGTTCGGGCATAAACCAGTCAGCCCGTTTACAACTCTGACTCAACCACTACACAAATAAGCTGCTTTTCTATTAACGAACAGAACTTAGTCAACTAAATCAAGCATAGCATTTACCTTTCCGTGTTTAATCGAACTTTCTGCAGTTACGTTTATTACACGACCGGGCTCAGTTCCGCTTATTAGCTTATCGATTAAAAGATTGGTGAGAAGAAAATGACCTGAAAATACAGTAAACCAGCATAAATTTGTTGTTTAGGCATGCAGTTAGGATTTGCATGTAACCTCAGCAAAAGCGCAGTAGCATGTGACTTAATCAGGTATTTGAAACCTAATCAGCTGACACGCGACTCTACGGACACAAATCAAATTACTTCTAAGGCGCTAAACCAGAATTCGCAGTGAGGGTCTTCAGCGCTTCGAAATATTTACTCTTATCATGAAAATAGCTCGCTTTTAGATATCTGCTTGGCTTAAGTAACTTTTCGTCACAGCAAAATAACAATCTCGGATTGTACCATACGAAACTTCCAAACATAATTAAAAACGTTGCAATACTACAAAAAATTACTATGTACAGTATACAATTCACTAATTCACCTTCAAGTCCTTTTCGTACTCAATCTTTGAAAAATTACGGTGAAGCAAAAGAACACAAACTTTCATAGATTTATCACCAATTCTTTTGGGTATATCAAACTGTTTATTTTCTGTTGATTTTTTTTAGAGAAAATCAAGCACTAATAACACCAGCATTAATATTTGACGATACAAAAATCATTGATAAAAATACCTAAATGATTGACTCCGAATTGTCGTTCAAATCCATCATCTGTCAGAAGAGTAGTCTTTGGAGTTCGAGGCTTCATGACTCCAGCGTTATTGATAAGGACATCAATGTGTGAAAGTTCTAAATCAAAGGCGTTGCTGTTTTACTACCTCAAAAAAAATACTACGTACCTCAACAAACATTTTTTTTACAACTGAAACAAAAATCGGTCCACAAGAGAGATAATAATGTAGAACTCGACAAATCAATCCACAAGCTAATAAATGGACAACAACATTGCTTCGTTCTAAAATATGCTACTTAACTTTTAAATCACTTAGCTTTTATGGTACCGGTAGTTTTTTTAATCACTACAAAACTCTGGTTTGATCCCAAAAAACCTTGCTTTCGGGTTTCGAAAATCAGCCAAAGCCCTAGTTTTCGAGTTTGGGTGGACTCAAATATTGTTCGTTTAGTATTGACGTGACACAATATTTTTAGTTTTTAACGTTCAATCTTAAAAACAAAAAGTATTTTTTTCAACAAACTAACTCAATTAAATACGAGTGAAAGCATTTTTACCAAACCCCAGTGTTTTTAGAAGAGATGTTTTACCGAAGCATATGACGTCAACGGCCATACTTTGGCAGTTTATGGCGAAACAGAAAGCAAAGCACATGCAAGTTTTTTTTTTGTTTTTGGTGCAACCAAACAGTTTTTATACATGGTACTTATACGTCATGAGAATGGAAGAGTTTCTAGTCTTTTCTAGATGAAATTGCTATTTTTACACTGTTTATTAGAATGAACGACGTTCGCGTACTTCTTTGTTTTTGCTTGACCATTTACAACTAACATATGCGAAGCTTCTTTTATTTATAACTCAAAAATGTTATGGTCTAGCTTCGTGAAATTTCAACATCAGTTTGAGACTAATAGGATGCTTCTTTGGATAAAATTTGGAAGCAATAATTCACGTGACGCAAGTTTTAAGGTGGGAAAACCAGCCAGGAAATTAAGCAAAAAAACAAAACAGTATCATTCAAAAAAGACCACAGTTCCGCAAAAATATTTTACGAGTAGATGGTTGAATATCTTCAAATACCCTTTCATTCCTACCTACAAACTTTACACCATGGTAACGTTATTGTTTTTGGTTTGTTTTCTTCCAAATCTTGTTCTTCTAATGGCAAAATATCGAAATCTAATTCACGTGTGAAGCTGTTGAATTGCAAACGCAGTTTTGTCTCCAGAAAATTTTTGGTGCCACCTCTTGCCTGGAAACTTTTCCAAAATTGATCGTTGAATGGCTCAAGCCAGAAAACTAATTTTTTTATATTAGTTATAGTAAATATTCAAGAAACAAATATTTTGCTATTTTGGAGTGCTGCCCCCTCCCTGAAAATTCTGGCCCTCAAATGTACACACTACTAATACCGAGTCATTGCTAGCAAATAGCAAGTAACATCAACTACAATGCTTTAAATGTTTTATAACATTTGGTGTTGAATACAGCTATCCTATTTTTTACCTCCACTACTGCTCAAAGTGCCAAGGTATATATATACAGTACACTGTATGAAACTGCCACTCAAGTCAGTTAGTCAACAGTGACGTTCTAGCAATATTTCTTTAAGAATTAGGGAAACCTTAAAACACGCAAAGTTTGGTAACAAGATGGCTGGCATAAATCACTTCTACTTTAAGTCAATACCATATACAGTAGAATCTGCTCAATACATCCACGGTTAATAAATCCAGCCGTTTTTGCATCCAAATTGCTTGGAACGGAATTTTCCTACTCCTTTTCCATCGAAAAAACTTCGGTTAATAAATCCAGCATCCACTTAATAAATCCAGTTTTTATTACAATCGTCAGTTAATAATCCAGCCTCTACTTAATAAATCCAGTTTTTATTACAAACGCTGGTAATGTGTTATTAAAACGTGCGTAAAAACAGCATTGTGAATTATTGAAAAACAATACTTCGATTGTCTTTCAAGACAAACCAAATTAGGAATGGAAATTACGCAAGTTTTATAACCTTTTGTTAAAACCAAAGCAGTTAAAAGTATGTATTTGCCTGGATCCAGGATAGAATGAAGAAATCGAAACGAGATAAAACCACGGCTGAAAAGCACCCTTTCTAACCCCTTTCTAACTATAGCACCCTTTCTAACCCCCCAGGGGATGGTTTAGATTGCTTTATAGAAAATTCGGTTATTAATTCCGCCGCTTACTAAATCCAAAATTGGTTTGCCCATGGTGGATGTATTAAACTGATTCTACTGTATACGTATGTATCACTAAGTCTACAACACTATTCAAATAAACACCAAAACATAACATTAGTTTCATTAAAATTACACCTTTACACACCTTTGTGAAGAGTTGCAGCAAACTTGGTAATAGAATCAAAATTGGCCAAATCAACAAACCTACAAACGACATGAAGGTTTTCAACTTCCTTTCTGATTTCTTGAGCAACTCTTTCACATTTTCCCATATGCCGACATCCTAACACTACAGTTGCACCTAAATTAAGTTGTGTGCTAATTTTTTGCTAAAAACATCAAGCAGCATTTCATTTTTGATGGTGACTAGCATCAAGATGGGTAAAATAAAAGTTGATTAATGGGTGGCATCAGAGTTCTTCAGAAGGGGTTGATAAAGTCTTTTTCGTTTTTGCTTGTATATTGTATCAAGTATCTTTATTTCTTCTAGCTGCTACTTCCACAAACAATTATCTCGTTTACTGCTTTTGCATCATTGTTTATGATACTGATTATCTGCATAAAATTATTAGTTTTCTAATGCAAATTGTAAGCATTTGGCTATTAACCTGTAAAGCAAAGTTACCATATGACCTCTTTTGGCAATTCCTTTAGCAGTTGCTTTGCCAATTCCACTATTTCCTCCAGTAATCACAACAATTTTATTGTGCATTTCATCTTTGTTAGGACACTGTTTGCCACCACGAAACTCTCTGAAATAAATAATAATAAATATACTAGGTAGCTAGCGTTTTTGCATGTCACTTTTCAGGCCTGGTTCTTGGTTTCAAAGTTTGCATATTGCTGAATCATGCACCAATACAACAAAAAAGTGTATATGAATGCTATCAGTGCTCTTAGTGACATTTAATTTGGTATGATACTCTTGAATTTTGAATTGGCAAAGTTCTTTAATAATTTGGCTCTGTTTTTGGCATGATTCAACAATAAGTACTGTAGGCAATAGCACTAAAAACCGAGTCTGAAAATTGGACATAAAAAAATGCTATATACCATACTAGCTAAGTTCTGTGTTTAAAATGTGTGGAAATTGCGTTTTGCTGCCAGGTGCTAAATATTTTCAACCTAACTTTACCCTTCTTCTAAATCACATCTTGAGGCTTCCTGCTTCAGATAAACTTAGGAAAAAACTCATTGACAAGAATGAGACTTTGAACTATAAGACAAATGAAGGCTATTAGTATTATTCATAGATGGGCAAATTAATGCGAAACGTTAGCTTCGTTAACCACTAGTCCGTTAACAAACTTCACACCACCGTTAATGTTAATCCGTTAGTTTCAGCCTTAATTAACGGAAGTTAATAAAGTTCGTTAATTTGTTAACATTTTGCGTGTAATTTACTTTTCTTTTTATTCACTTGCTTCTAGAACGTGTATTGACGCTGTTGAGCTGATTGTAAGGAAATATTTATTGCTATGGTGGTCTTTTTGTGTTTTGGAAGTTACATTTTACAGTCTTATATGATTTCAAAATGAAAATAAGTTCAAATGCACTAACGGAGCTACGATCGGAAAATGTTTAAAAATTGTGAACAGCGATAATTAATAGACCTATGAGGCTGCAGCTTATTATTTGCCACAAAGAGCTCCGTTCTTCGCATTCTTTTATAAAACTCGTGCTAATACGCAACAAGTGTTACCAGTGCAAGCTGCTTTGTACCGGTACGATGAATAATTGGTGCAAGATATTAACGATAAAAACCTAAACGTAGGTTAACTCAACGGAAGTTACTTTAGTCCGTTAACAGAACTTAACGGAAGTTAATTTAGTCCGTTAACATGAAAAAACTTTTTAACGGATTAACGAGTTCAAGAAAAAGTTAGCTTCGTTATTAACGGATTAACGGACTTGTGCCCACCTATGGTATTATTAGTTATTACTACAGAGCAACAATGCACAACGATATCGGCACATGCAGACTAACCTTAGTAAAAACAATCCTCCAGCAACAGATGAAAAAAACGACACTGGAACAATTACTCGATTAAACACTGGACTATTAACAAAACCCATAAGGCAACAGTACTGGTTCTGAGCAAGAGCAACCCTGCAGCCTGAACCATGCACGCTATCTCATTACTAGTACTATATCAGACTAAAAAATGCGGTAGACCAATACTGCAATACAATAGCAACAGTAAGTCTACTGGTCTATCACCGATCACTGCAGTATCAGCTCTCTTACGAGAATTTATGAAAGCAGGAAAAGCCGTTACACAAAAATCAAGGGCCAATTTACACATTATAACAAGAATAGTCTACTTTATACAAACTTTCAAAAATTTTAATTGAAAAATTTAGAATATTTTCTTTGAAGATGCAAGGTCTGATCTTAATACCAGATACAGTTCAGCATCTAGCAATTACGGGTACCCTGCTGCAAAATTATTGGCACCATCTAATGAAGGTAATCCAGTTTATTTACTTAAAATTTATTAAGTACGACACTACAGCAGATAGTGTCAGGCTAGCACTCAAACACACTAACAAGTGAAGAGGAAAACAGTGAACACTAAACCTATTTGCAAAGGTACAGTTCAATACAGATACAAAACAAAAGGATGTCGTTAAGTATAAGCCGTCGCATTTTTTCGGAGCCTCTGCGACCAGTTTATCAGTGCACTAGGGCTACTTTTACGCGAACACTCATTAGGGCTAGGGGTTGAATTGGGGAATAGCTTATATCAGAGAGAAAGCGCAAACACACTAATTACACAGATTGCAGAGCTTCTAAAAAAAAGCGGACGGCTTATACTTAATAACACCAAAAAATACATTGGCTATGTATGTATTACACACATATACAAGGTGTTTCACAAGTAGCATACCAATATACTGATATTATTTCAATAACATATTGGCATAGGTGGGCAAGTTAATGCAAAACATTAGCTTCGTTAACCACTAGTCCGTTAACAAACTTCACACCTCTGTTAACGTTAATCCGTTATTTTCAGCTTTAATTAACGGAAGTTAATAAAGTCCGTTAATCCGTTAACATTTTGCGTGTAATTTACATTTCGTTTTATTTACTCGCTTCTAGAACACGTATTGACGCTGTTGAGCTGATTGTACGGAAATATTTATTGCTATGCTGGTCTTTTTGTGTTTTGAAAATTACATTTTACAATCTAATCTAATTTCAAGATAAAAACAAGTTCAAATGCGCAACGAAGCTACAAGATATTAACAATAAAAACCTTAACGGAAGTTAACAGAACTTAACGGAAGTTACTTTAGTCCGTTAGCAGCACTTACCGGAAGTTAATTTAGTCCGTTAACATGAAAAAACTTTTTAACGGATTAACGAGTTAATGAAAAAGTTAGCTTCGTTATCAACAGATTAACGATTAACAGACTTGTGCCCACCTATGCATATTGGTATGTTTCTTTTGAAACACCCTGTATAAATACCAGAACAAAGGTGCAATTAAATTACGATATTCCAGTTTGAAACATTGAAAATTGACATTATATTAATTTTACAAATCGAATGGGAAATGCCACGCAAATTAAATTTCTGAAGAGTTGTGGAGTCTACCTAAAACATTCAATTTTAAATTTGGACAGAAACCACTGAACCAGGGCCGGTACTAACTACCAGTAATTCTGAGCTAGAACACTTACACAGAACCAGGAACAGATCTGAGATGCTCTGCTCACCAACTTCCAAATCAAGATTAGCTAACTGAGCTAGGCTACCACTCCTTCAACTATACCAGTAGCCTAAAGGCTGTAAGTGTAATGGTAACACAACCAGAACTTTCTAACCTACAGACCTAGCTCAGAGCTATCAGTACCACAGATCTGAGATCAGATTGTATCGGAACTGCATAGCAGTAGGCTACCACAGAGGATAGCAATAGCACAGTAGCATTAACTTACGTCAATTGCAAATATATGATATTAAGTTTTTGGTAGTGACCATTTCACTGAAAATTTTCAAGTTAAAGAGAATAAAACAAAAATGAGAAATATTCATCCGCGCTTTTTTCATTTGCATTTTTAGGGGTTAACATTAGGGTTTAAGTTAGGGTTCAATTTGGGGATAGTTTTAAGTAGATAAAAATTTCTGGTGAAATAAAGCCTTCCTAAGTTTTTACCTTATCTAACAGTCTAAGCTAAAGTAATAGTGACTACCAGCTACAATGATTGATAATGATACTGTAGGCATAGCCTAGTACTGGTATGTGCTCAGTGGCACAGACTACACCCAGGGATTTCTAGACAACATCGAGATGCAAAGACTTTCAGCGATTGCCTTTTTCTTACTACACTAAAGGGCTATCGCTCAGAGGCGAGTGATTGAGTAAACAACTACCGTACAAAGCTACAGCGTTTTTCTAACACCAAGCTTGGCAAGCGCACGTGTACCTAAGCAGTTGTAACAATGCCCTTAGTTTTGTTAATGGTAGATTTTCTATATATGGTGTAGTCAGAGTTCTCTACTGGTACAGTACTATAATAGTTCAGAAGAATATAATTACGGTAGCCTAGTTATTAGTAACGTGGAAGTATGTACTCTGTACGGTATAAAAAGCTGTTGAGTGAATGTAACTGTAATTGCATGCAGTAGTCTAGGCTTTTCGCTTGTTCTGAATCATTACTGTAGCTTGCAGTTGTACAGAGTACTGCGAGGTCTAGACACATATACAAAAACAGTCTAGGCTCAACAATAAAATCTGAAGTTGCCTAGATATCTTCCATTACTTGAAATTTCAGGCATTAGAAAAAACTTGATATCGAGAGTAGGACCACAAAAGTTAGAAATTCGGTGGTAAAATTCTAAAAACTAATTTTAGATTTGATGAGCTTATCAATGTCAGTTTTTTTTTCAGCTTATTCAAGTTCTACCTGCATTGCTGTCTTTAAATCTGAACCAATAATATTTTAATTGTGAGCTAAACATATGTGCTGTTGCAGTGTAATCACAACGTTAATATCAATACCGGCATAGTGCAATATTTTAAGTAGTGTTTAGCATTTGTTATTATTTCAATGGTGAATACATGCTGTGCCCTATTATGCAAGTCTGGTTATCGATCTGTGCAGTCAAATCAAAATAACAAGCAATGTTTCAATTCTAAAAGGATGAGGAGCATCATCGAAAATGGATATTTTTTATGTTTGCTAAGCCAGTGGTGCAGATACCCACGATAGATGGGGGGAAATATCCCTCCAATAATTTGACTATGGTCAGCATTTGTGCGCTGGATGATCTTTAGTCTTTTTTTTTTTTTTAGTCTTCACTTATGAAGACCTTTTTTTTGGTCTTCACTTGATTTGCTCAAAAGCATGTTGAACATTTGTCATATTTTATTCAGGTGAAGAAATAGTGATCGAGCTTCATCCCCCAATGTTTAAAATAGGGCAAAATTGGGGTAAAACTACAAACTATCTGCCCCAAAGCTCAACACAAGTCGGCACTACTGCTGTGGTGAAAATGTGTTTATTTCTGTTCGGCAACTGATACTAGCTGAAAAGAAAGAATTGGGAGCTTGCTTAGGCAAAGGATGCTTGTGGAAGCCTTCGACGTTTTCTTTGCTAGCAATGAGCAAGATTTATGCTCCCATAAAAATGCTGTTGAAGTTGATTGGCTTTACAACTTTTTTTGGCAAAATGAAGTTGATAATTTCAACAAAATATCACTCCAGGATGCCAATGTAACTTACTTTGGCAATGGTCATATTGGCAGCAGTATTCGTTAGCAAAGAAAATGCTCAGGTTGCAAAGTTCTTTTGCTGGCTGATACCAAAAGACAAGAACAAAATAAAGAATATATTCCTAAAGACTATAAGTCACTTTTTAACGATACTAATCGATGTCTGTCTGTCATAACTAAGCTGTGCTACGCTGTTACGACTTTGGCTGTGCAAGCTTACAATGCTGTTTTATCAGATATGAGATAGCGAGATTCGAATCCAATGTTTGGCATCTGATGAACAGCAATGTGTTTTTACTCAAGCACTGTTGTGTCTTTCTTCTTCATCAGCTGCTTTCCTTAAGAAGTGTTGTTCCCAAAACCATGAAAACCTTGCACTGATTTTCCAAACCACTTTCAATTGCTTTGCAAAGAACAAACTAAAAAGTTTAAGCTGCAGAAATCAGAGTCACCTGCAAAAATGCTGCAAACTACAAGAAAGCTTTGCAACGAGCCAAGTTGTCAGCTTTCAGATGTTTAAAACTTTTGACAGCTAATTTTGAAAGTACTCTTATGACAAACTTATTTTTTGTGGAGTGACATTAGATATTTTTTGAAATCAGTATTAGCTTATCCTAGTGTTGAATTTTGCTAATAGCTACAGTGTTGAGTAAAATTTTGTGACTACTATTGAATATTGAATGTTTTTATTTAATTTAGATGTAAAATGGACTACTAATACTATTTCATACTGTACATACAGTAGGCCCCATTCTAAGCATTTCTCTCACTTGTTTTATTCGGTGTTATAGTCAGGGATGTGGAAGCGGAAGCTGGAAGCGGAAGCGGTAAATTTTTGTGGAAGCGGAAGCTGGAAGCGGTATATGGGTACCGCTTCCGCTTCCACTTACGTTGTTCGACAATACTCGCACTAAATGTTTTTTTAACACAAAACAAACAATTGAAACATACCATTACAAGAGTTTGTGAAGCCAGCTGTTGCAGAAAGTATCCACTCTTAAACTCGCAAAAATTTGAATCCACCGCTGTTTGCTAAACTCATTGCCCTCAAATGCGAATCGGGGCAATAACTTTTTAAATCTTTGATTTAAAACTTTATAAATACTGGCAAAGCCATATTTTGCCGAAATTTCAGCAACAATCCCAGTTCACACTTGGAAAACAAAGCTTCGTGGTTTCTCATTTACAAATTATAAAAGGCAGTTAGCGAATACCAAGTTACCAACGCACTATTTTGCAATCTTTCGACTGTTGGCAAATCTCGCAAGTTATTATCCAGTCACAACGGGAAGTTTTATTACTCAAATAAAATCAAGCTTTTTGAAGTAATGTTAGTTAATATAGTTTTTAAAATAATTTAATTTCATTGTCATTAAAGTATTATGAAAGAAAACTGAGTATTTTGATGTTGCTTTTGCGTATTCCATTTGACGATTCTTTGCGGTAAGTAATTTAATTGTGAGTGTGTAGTGTTAAATTTGGTGATAGGAAAATTCTCTGGGGACAATAGCGTACGTTTGTAATGTTTGGGTGCGTGAATCACGAAAAAAATACAAAAACAATAGTCGCAGTGCGCTCACTTTCTCAAAACCGCTGTTTTCATTATTGAATTTAATTTTATTGTAAAATACTAACCTACCAAGCTGACGGTACTTCGGTTGATTTAATAAAGTACCTTTCTTGCAACCACTTATGGAGTTCGGTGACGTCTCAAAGTATTTTCCTACGTCCAAACTTTAAACTTGTTTACGATTGACGATATGCAACTCAATTCATTGTTTTTCTCGTGTTTACAAGGCGGTGAGAATTCGTAGTAGATGACGTAAGTATGTAATAAATGACATGCATTTTCGGCGTATAAATAGAGATACGACGATTCAAACTTGATATTTGACCAAGTAAATTTAAGTAGCTCGTACTCATAGCCTAATACGTATTGAGCAGTTGAGAATTAAGTAAAATTATTTTTTTACACTTATTTTTACTCTATTAATATTTTTTACACTTATTTTACACTCACCATTTTTGTTGGATTTTTCTTTTATTATAGCCGCTGTTTTCTTGTGCTTTTTTATTGCACTCACTGTTTTAAATTACTTGTTTTAATATTACTTTTTTTTATTGCACGGAGTATTGTTTTTCTTCATGTTTACTTTTTCTGTGTGTTAGTAATGAAATAAATCGTTTTCACTTTTCATTTACATACCAGTAACACGTTAATGCATTTTATTCATAATATTAGCTAAAAATATTATGATAAATTTTGGTAAAAGTGGTGGAAGCGGTTGGAAAATAGGCGCTTCCACATCCCTGGTAGCTTCAGTAATAAAATATAAGGTATCACGTGCTCTGCATGCTGTCACAAGCTACTACACTTGTATGAAACTACCCTATGTACTGTATTATACCTTTGCCGTTTACATGTGTGTTTGATTGTGGAATAAATTTTGCTACTACATCGGCTATTTTGTCATTGGAAATTTGGGTAGCCTAGTCTTCGTACTCTAGGCCTACTACATGCAGACATAGGTCTACCAAATCTGAGATAGGCTCCACACATAGGACCGAAAGCCTAATTCTTGATGCCATGACCTGTTGACGAATAGAGTACACTGAACTAACTCTGTCACTCTGAAATGCAAGTGCATGTGTAGTAGAAACTGTTGTCTAGCCTTGGGCTTGTAGCCTACTGCATACAGGGAGGGTGTGTCGCTAGGCTTTGTTTTGTGCCTCTACTCTGGTGATTGTTTCCCACAAATCTGTTTCTTCTACATTTGTCTGCCTATGTTTCATCTCCTCACCAACAGGGGTGTGGAAACCCGGAGGGAGGGGATGGGGATATATGTCCCCCCAATAATTTGACTTTGCTGTGCATTTGGGCGCAGATCTCCGCTACAATTTGGGGAACAAAGTTTTCCTTCTTTTGGTGAAGACCTTATTTTTTGGTCTTCACTTAATTTGCTCCCCTGAAAAAAATCGTGGTCGAGGTTCATCCCCCCCCAAAGTTGAAAATAGCGCAAAATTGGGGTAAAATTGCAAGTTATCCCCCAATGCTCAAAAAAGATGGGCACCCCTGCTCACCCAACGTCCTAAACCTTTCCTAGTCTAGCCTACCAAAACCAAAATCTTTTTGTTGGTGTCAAAAAAAATACGTTCAGCTGATCAAAACTAAGTTTCTTGTAGCCAAAATAGCCGATTCTAGGATGCTCCGAATTCTGAAAAAATAAACTTGAACCGAAGGCACCTTTTCCTGTTTTAGTAGTATGCATTGTCTTCAACTCATATAAAATAGCTACATCCAGACTAACCATTGTTGTTCATAAAGAGAAAATCACCAACAATAATTGTAAAAAAATTTTATACGCGGCGCTGCGCTGATGCTGTGACGTAATGCAGATTTTATTTGCCACGCTGCACGGCGCGGTGCACCAACAACAGCGCGCGGCCGCGTACGCTGCGCTGTTGCCATCTCTAATGAGCATACAATCACAACCAGAGTTTTTTGCGCCACGCCGAAAAAAGTGCAAGGAACGCGGCAATAAAAGCGGATAAAATTTGCATTCAGAAATACCCCTTTTTTTCTCGCTCTGCTACATGATGTCAAAAAAGAGAGTGCCAATTCAAGCTGATAAAACTTGCTTTCAAAATTACTACTTTTTTCTTGCTCTGCAACTTGACCTTAAAAAAACATCTTCGCTCCTCATACTGCGAATACCAAGAAGTTTCGCTTTGTCTACGCTATAAATTATGTTGTTGAAGCCTGATAGTGATAGGCTTCTTCACCAAAGCTAACTTTGCATTTTCTGCTCTAAGTGGTCGCAGGATTTCATGTTACTGTGCGCCGGATTTAACCACAGTATGTTGCAACTTGCCACTGTGAATTGATACTGTGAGATTAAAAAATATTTTTAGGAAAAGCTGATTCGAAAGAAAGATGTCAAAATTTTAGGATGTCGCGTTAGGATTTTCATAGGCGGAGCCCCAAAATTTGATTTTTTGCAAGCAAACTTGAAAGTTTGAAACCAAGTCATTTCTATAGTTGCAGTTACAGCCAGACTACAAACACTACAAACAATTATTTTCAAATAAGCTAGACAGTTCGTATTAAAAAACTACTAAATTTTAATACAGTTCTTATGTTTTTGTTGAGAAAAAAAAAAAACAAATATAAGAAAGCAACTAGCATTTAGACCAGAACAACATTAGTCAATTGGTTAAATCATTCGCATCTTTGTGGTTTCCGTGGAAACTCATGTTTAACTTGGCAAGACCAAATTGAGTTGATAGCGTAAAACCAAAACAACGTTTCTTAACCATTTCTTAGTAGGCTACTAGTAGTAGTTTATTAGTAACAAAGGTTTAACACACAAGTCAGAGGTCACATTCGAAACACAAGGAGCACCAAGTAACCCGAAGGTTTTTTAGTCGAGATGCTCCTTGTCGCAGTGCCTGCTTCAGCCAGTGGCGTTGTGGAAGCTAGCAACGAAGTAACCACAAACAAAGGATAATTGAAACCGATAACAATGTCCCCCTAAAAAAAGTGTTTGGAAACTCTGAGTTTTGTTCTTCCCGCCAACACCACAGTAGGCCTAATGGTTTAGAGAACTGTGGTAGCTGGCCTAATAGTTTAGAGATAGTTTATTTCTAAATAGTTTTAGGCCAAACTATCTCTAAACTATTCGGCCTAATAGTGACGAGATAGTTAGGCCTAATAGTTTAAAGGCGGTGAATCATCCAGCCAATTCCAGTGGTTTACAATAGCTAAAATTGAACTATAATTTTTGATATTTTTTGTTTTAATTTTGGGACTGTGGTTGCAAAGATATTCAACAAATACAAAAAGATGTCCCCCCGAAAAATGTTTTTGGAAACTCTGAGTTTTGATCTTCCCGCCAAAACCACAGTAGGCCTAATGGTTTAGAGAACTGTGGTAGGCCTAATAGTTTAGAGATAGTTTATTTCTAAACAGTTTAGGCCAGCTAATTAGGCCAAACTATCTCTAAACTATTAGGCCTAATAGTTTAGAGATAGTTAGGCCTAATAGTTTAATAAAATTACAGTAGGCCTAATAGTTTAGAGAACTGTGGTTTTGGCAGGAAGATCAAAACTCAGAGTTTCCAAAAACTTTTTTCGGGGGGACATCTTTTTGTATTTGTTGAATATCTTTGCAAACGCAGCTCCAAAATCAAAACAAAAAGTATCAAAAATTATAGTTCAATTTTAGATATTGTAAACCACTGGAATTGGCTGGATGATTCACCGCCTTTAATAAGATTACAGTAGGCCTAATAGTTTAGTGAACTGTGGTTTTGGCGGGAAGATCAAAACTCAGAGTTTCCAAAAACTTTTTTGGGGGGACATCTTTTTGTATTTGTTGAATATCTTTGCAAACGCAGCCCCAAAATCAAAACAAAAAAATATCAAAAATTATAGTTCAATTTTAGCTATTGTAAATCACTGGAATTGGCTGGATGATTCACCGCCTTTAAGTCAACAAATCACGCCTGCTCAAAGGTTGTACAACCGAGCCGGTTAACCGCAATCGGAGCGCGTTCCACAAGCCCTCAAGTGCACAACCTACGCAACAGCTGCTATCCAACCTACAACTCACGCCTGCTTGAGTTGTACAACCAAGCCGGTTAACCCCAATCGGAGCGCGCTCCTTTTGACTCGCCACAACTAGTGACCCCGACGTGATTGGATGGTCGGCGCTAGTATAGTCGACGTTTGCAGGCTCCTTCCTACCACTGCTTTCAGAAAGGGGGAAGTGTGTCGCCAGTAGCGTACGCAGGATTTTGAAAAGGGGGGGGCCAAAAATTTCAGAAAATTTGGGAAGAACAAAGATCTGAATCAGAAGTTGTTCCACTCAAATTTAGTCTCATTTTTCGGCCAAATTTAGGTGAAGAGCACAAAAAAAAAAGGTCTTCACTCAAATTTCGTCCCATTTTTCGGCCAAATTTAGGTGAAGAGCAAAAAAAAGGTCTTTACTCAAGGTCCGTCCCGTTTTTCACCCGAACTCACTCAAATTTCCAGCCAAAAGCCTGAAAGCCTGATGCCCAACTTACAAAAGGGGGGGGGCCATGCCTCAATTTTGCTCACTTTACTATGCAATTTTGCAATCCTAGCGACCCAAAGGGGGGGTCCATGGCCCAATGGCCCCCCCCTAAATAGTGCCTGCTTCAGCCAGTGGCGTTGTGGAAGCTAGCAACGAAGTAACCACAAACGAAAGATAATTGAAACCGATAACTTCTTAATTCAACAGATCATAGCAGCACATAGGTTGTACAACCAAGCCGGTTAACCGCAATCGGAGCGCGCTCCTGCTAACCCGCCACATTCTTGTTAATATGCACAATACGTTATCACACTAAGCTGCAATAAAAGGATGAAGTACAGCGAATAGTACAGACGATGTTGTTTGTAGCAAAGTTTCCACATGTTCAGATACATACGAGTACTGTACAAGTACATACAATGCTTAGTCAATGCCTAACAGTGTGGTCAGTAATCTCTCAGCAAATTTTCTTTACACTGCTTTTTGAAAGAATTGAAAAGCTTATTTTTTGAATTTTCACTAATTTCTTTCCAGAGTTTAGTAGGCCTACCCAGGCGCGTAGCCAGAAATTCGCAATGGGAGGGGCTGTTTTGGGGGTCTGGGGGCGGAGCCCCCAGCCGCCGGAGGCCAATGGGGGTCTGGGGGCGAAGCCCCCAGCCGCCGGAGGCTGGGGGTTTGGGGGCAAAGCCCCCAGCCGCCGGAGGCACGGGGGTGTGGGGGCGGAGCCCCCAGCGCTCAAAAATTTTGCATTTTTTTTGCAAAAATAACTTCATTTTAGGGCTATTTTGATTAAAAAATAATGCTTTTAAAACGTGGCTTAGAAATTGGCAGTGCAAACAAGATTAAACTGGTGGCATCAATGGGCTATTTGGGAGGTGGCTAATGATAAAATGTTAGTTCTCTTGTTTAGATGCTGGCAAATTATAAAATCGAATAGTTCAATAAAACTCACACGGAGTAATCTATTTCGTATACAGTTTATAGAGAAAAATAATTGGGGGGGGCTAATGAAAAGAAATTTGAGAGAAATGATTGGTAACTAACAAATACTGAATAGCCCCCCCCCCCCCCCCCCCTATTCCTTAGTTTATAGTATATTTGTTAATGACACCTATGTTCAGCATTTTTACACTTACGATCAAATTTGATTGCTTATTTCTTACCATTTTTCAAAGTTTTCATTTATTTGTTGGTTTTATTTTTGACAAATTAGCCCCCCCCACCTGAACACATGTTTCAAAAAATGTTTTAAATCACTATTTTTAGTCCACTCCAGTGCATAAAACAATCTCAAAAGTGTTAAAAATGTAGTGTTTTTCCCATTCTGCATTTTGGTCGACATGTCAATAGGGGGGGGGCTAGGCTATAGCCCCGCGCCCCCCCCCCCCCCCCCGGCTACGCTACTGGCTAAAAACGTGGTATTTTCCTTATTCTGCATTTTGATCGGCAGTCTATTAGCCCCCCCTAAATAAACGTTTCAAACTATGCTTTATAGCATTTTTTAGTCTAATCCAGTGCAAAAGACAGTCTTAGAAATGCTAAAAACGTGATATTTTTCTTATTCTGCATTTTGGTCGGCAGTTCATTAGCCCCCCCCCCCCTAAATAAACGTTTCAAAATAGTCTAATCCAGTGCAAAAGACAGTCTTAGAAGTGCTAAAAACGTGGTATTTTCCTTATTCTGCATTTTGGTCGGAAGTCCATTAGCCCCCCCCCCCAAATAAACGTTTCAAACTATGCTTTAAATCATTTTTTAGTCTAATCCAGTGCAAAAGAGAGTCTTAGAAGTGCTAAAAACGTGGTATTTTCCTTATTCTGCATTTTGGTCGGCAGGCCAATGGGGGGGGCTATAGCCCCCCCCGCCCCCCCCCCTGGCTACGCTACTGGGCCTACCTCTAAATTTGATTTTATTCTGTCCAGCCGATTCAGAGACTCGAGGTAAAAAGTAATCAGATCTGCTTGGTTTTCTAGTTGCATAGACATTAATTTTGTTAATTGTTGTGAAGTTATAATTACATATTTTTGGTAGCTTGTTCTTGAAAAGCTTATGCATAAATTTAGCTAGCTCCAATTTATAAACATCGTAAAGTTTCAGAAAGCCTAGTTTCTTATACAATTTTCTTATCGCTCAAGAAAAAATTTTTTGTTCCAAGTCATGGTACGTATGATATTGTTTAATTTGACTTCAATCTCACGAACTAGGTTTTGGGCTACTGTGCCCCAAGCAGCAATGCCAAAAGTTAAATGGCTACAAACAAAACTATAATAAAGCATAACTAGAGCATGGGCAGAGGTGGAGTCCTCGAGAACACATTTTGAAGTCCTTGGCCTTGGCCTCGAAGGTCAAGTCCTTGGCCTCGAGACCTCAAGTCCTCGAAAATTGGCCTGTCCTCGGCTCAAGGACAGCACTGTTTTGAATTTTTTTAATTTTGTGAAGCTTGAAAAATTTTTTGGAAAACGTTTTTTTGTGGAGATCGCTTGAAAATTTTTTGTGGAGACCTTTTTTTTTTGGAGATCGCCTAAAAAATTTTTGTGAAGACCTCTTTTTTTTTTGGAGAGCACTTGCGCTTGTGTCCTTGGTCCTTGGCCTCGAGCATTCCTGTCCTTGGCCTCGAGCATTCCTGTCCTTGGCCTCGAGAGTGTCTGTCCTCGGAAAGGCTGTCCTTGGCCTCGGATTTTTTTTGTGTCCTTGGCCTTGGCCTCGAACCTTGTGTCCTCGACTCCACCTCTGAGCATGGGCATTCACAAAGTAACGTATATGATACAACATATTGCAACAACTTACCAATTGAAGCGAAAGTTTTTAAATATGAGCCGACCAATTCAATTTATCATCAAACCGCACACACACAAATATTTGACTGATTCACTTCTAGAAATTTTTTTTTTGATTTATATGTAACGAAAACTTTAAGCATATCCATCCGTGCGGTTGTTTATTGAAAAGTAAGTACGTTGTCTTAAAATAATTTAATGTCAATTTGTTTTGATTTAACCATTGAGCGATGTACTGCAATTGCGTATTGACTCTGTTTTCCAGTCTTGTTAGCTGGGGAGCATGCAAGGTGATTTAAAGCGATACTGCTCGAGATTGGTTTTAAGAAATGAGAACTGCTTGAGATAATAAAGAGGTGCCCTGTAGTTTGTTTTACTATTCCCATATCCGCGAAAATAGATTTAATCTGTTCGACTCCGCACCATTGGCAAACCTGCGTTTGGAATTTTGTGACATCAGAAAAGGACGACTTTGCAAAAATTTCTCGCAGAGTAAGGAAGGTGATGTTCAATAATCGAACATCACGTTGATTAGAAATTGACAATTTGCAAAAGTTGTTACTGAATTATAGTAATATTAAGGAACGCAATGTTCGATAATCAAACATCGCGTTGCTTTTTTGCAAGAAAATTTTCAAAGTCATCCTTTTCTAGCTGATGTCACAAAATCTCGACATGCAAGGTTACTAACGGTACGAAGTCAAACAGATTACGGTACGGTGTACCAAGGCTATCTATTTTTGCGGATAAGGGAAATAGTGGACCAAGGTTTGGGGCACCTTTTTAATTATTACCTCAATACTTCTCGTTTCGTCAATAAAACTGATCATCAACAGTTATCTCTTTACATTATATTTCACAATAAAGTGTTAACGCAAGGCATAAAATAAGCTTTTTATTAAATTATTCTAAACAAGTTAGCATTTATTTAGAGATCATAATTAATGGAAAACAATGAACAAAGGTGGAGTCCTCGAGGACACATTTTGAAGTCCTTGACCTTGGCCTCGAAGGTCAAGTCCTTGGCCTCGAAGCCTCAAGTCCTCGAAACTCGGCTCGAGGACAGCAGTATTTTTTGAATCGTTAAAATTTTGGAGATCTCCTGAAAATTTTTTTTCAAGACTTTTTTTTGAGAACACTTGCCGCCTGTGTCCTTGGTCCTTGGCCTTGGCCTCAAGCATTCCTATCCTTGGCCTCAAAAGAGTCTGTCCTCGGAAGGGCTGTTCTTGGCGTTAGCCTTAGCCTCGGATTTTTTTGTGTCCTTGGCCTTGGCTTTGAGCCTTGTATCCTCGACTCCACCTCTGACAATTAAATTTAAGAATAGTAAAAATATCCCTATATCTAACAATACAAACTTAAAGTTTTCAACGCTTCGTTAACCGTATTTTACACGGACTATTTGACCAACGCATTTTACATGAGGGAGGGGGCAAAACTGCCTTTTATTTAACTCCTAAACCGGAAGTCCTTAGAACACCAAA
Source organism: Trididemnum nubilum (assembly GCA_963965965.1). Classification (NCBI taxonomy): domain Eukaryota; kingdom Metazoa; phylum Chordata; class Ascidiacea; order Aplousobranchia; family Didemnidae; genus Trididemnum; species Trididemnum nubilum. The sequence goes on along the minus strand of OZ014469.1, from coordinate 34,919,491 downwards.
TTTGAAATGCGAGTTGGTTGGTGTTCACCAAAAATTTTTTACAGAAATTTGTTTTGAGTTACGGCCAGTTGGTTGCAGATCTGTAAGCATAGGCGTATCCAGGATTTTTGATTGGGGGGGTCCAAACCACAAATTACATGAAATGACGTCATCAGAAACCTCGAAAGAGGAATTTTTTGTTGGGGGCAAAGATATCGTATAATGGAATCAAAAGCCATGGCCTGGTGTTGGCATGTGACCAGGAACTCGTTCAAACGAAAAGACTTAAACCAATAGTTAAAATGCGAAAGTGTCTAAATTGGGAGACGTGTTGAGTAAAAAAGTGTATTGTAATTCAAACGCATCATTGAGGGGGTCTGGGGGCGGAGCCCCCCCAGCCGCCGGAGACTATGGGGATCTGATGGCGAAACCCTCAGCCGCTGGGCGATTTTTCGTAATTTTTTGAAAAAAAAGCTGTGTCAATGCCATTAGATTACATTTTCACGTATTCAGAGCCACTTGAAAGTACTAGATTTTTACAGTTGAAAGCCAATTGAAAAAATTAAGTTTTTCAGTCCATCGTTTGCTTGCAATTTAAGTCCAAAACACATTTAAAATCATGCATTTACGGGTTAAATTTTGTAAGTGATTTGGCCCAGGTAGGGGGAAGTAAAGTACATTGCCTCGTGCAATATTTTAGCAGTAAACAACAATCCACTCGAAAATTTTCCTTAAAGGTTTTTGTTTTGTCATGAAAACAACCACTTATAGGAGTAAATATACGGCCAGGAAGCCCAGGCCTTCTCAATTCAAAATTTTGTTCAATAAGCATTCCCCGTACTATAGCTAATCTTTTTCAAAAGTATTTTGTTGCAAAAAAACAGGCGATGTGGAGGTTAATCGTTACTGAAAAATGTACAATACATGGTTTCACCTGCTAACCATGTTATTGCACGGGCAGGATTTACATTCTGTTGGGCCCCTGGCATTTTGGGATTTTTGCAATATTTTCCTGCCAAATCAAGGTGAAGACCAAAAAAGCCTTATATAAGCGCGGGGCCCTGGTTACTGTGTCATTAAATCCGTCCCTGGTTGTTGCATTACGTTCATAAAAAGGTTACATAAGGGCCTGAGTCAGCAACTTATCGGACAAAAACCCTTAATTTCACTCGGGTTATACATTTAAATTGGTTGGCAAACAATTAATTGAGGGGTCCCGGGCCCCCTGGATCAATATCATTGTTAGGGGGACATTTCAATTGGGGACCATTTAGATATTATTGTAGAGGGCCCATTTAAATTGCTTGACAAAAATTAAATTGAAGGGGCCCGGGCCCCTTCGATCAATAGTGTTGTTGGTGGCCCATTTAAATTGGGGGCCATTTAAATATTATTGTAGGGGTTCATTTAAATTGGTTGGCAAAAATTAAATTGAAGGGGCCCCAGGCTCCCTGGATCAATATTATTGTAGAGGCCCATTTAAAAATTATTGTAGGGGCCATTTGAATTGGTTGGCAAAACATTAAATTGAAGGGGCCCGGGCGCCCTGGATTAATATTATTGTAAGGGGCCCATTTAAATTGAGTGTCATTAAAGTATTATTGTAGGGGGCCCATTTGAATTGGTTGGCAAAAATTAGTGAAAGAGCCTGGGTCCTCTGGATCAATATTTTTGTTAGGGACCATTTAAATATTATTGTAGGGGGCTCGTTTGAATTGGTTGGCAAAAGTTAAATTGCGGGGGGCCCGGGCCCCCTGGATCAATATTATTGTTGGGGGAAATTTAAATATTATTGTAGGGGGCCTATTTGAATTGAGTGGCAAAAATTAAAATGAAGGGGCCTGGGTCCCCTGGATCAATATTATTGTTAATTACTGTTGTACGCGTGTACTGTTGTACGCGAAGGTGCTGAAAAAAACAGAAACTGAAGACACAATAGTGTTTTTTGTGACATTTTTATCATTGGTAGCATTTTAATTCGGGGAGGGGGGACCTGGGCCTCCCCTTGGCTACGCCTATGGCTGTAGTAAGTCTCGTTCTCGAGTCGGGTCTCGAGACCAACTTTTTGTGGTCTCGGTTTTGGTTTCGGCTCTTTCACATTGGTCTTGGTCTTAGACTCGAATCATGAAGGTATCGGTATCGTAGCTTAAAATTGGTCTCGAGTCCGGGTAATTTTTTATAAGTTATAAAATGGTTTCGTGAATAGGCTAAGTGTTGTCTTGATTAGCTGGTGGAGTATTTCAAATTCTCACAATGTAGTTTCCAAACGATCAGTTAATTTTGTCATCGTTTTTTTTTTAATTATTGAATTGCAGAATACAAAACTGCATTGTTTAAATGGGCAGTCAAGTCAGGTAGTTCACTGTTGACCAACATATCGGGAAAAGCCTAAAATGCATTCTCACCTATTTTGAACTCTCTATGTCTTCCCGCATTCAAGATTTTACGGTTCCAAATCGACAATTTTTCTCTTAGTTCAGTGTTCCCATTTTGTCAGTGCTGGGACAGAAGATTAATTTTTGGAAAGTTGGCTTACGTTTACTTAAAAAGCAGCTAATTAACAATTCTGACTTTTGCTTTTGGCTAACAGTTTTGACAACGACTCTGCTACAAAACAATTATGGGGAATTAGAAACATGCAGTAAGTTTTTGAAATTTTGCTTCTAATTGGCAACCCTGGCAAAATTTCTATGCGGGAAAAAGCTTTTCTGAGAGGAAATCTACGCTGTTACATCTCGCGAACGGAAGGTCGTACAAAGCACAAATTTGGTTAAGTTAGTCCTTAGATCCGCCAAAATTTTTGAAAGAAAATCAGTGGTGTAAAAAGTACTTGAAAATTGTAATCAAGTGAACGTTTCGTTACTGACGAAAAAACTACTTGAAGTAAAGTACAAAGTACTGACCAAAAAAAGTACTTGAGTAAAAGTAGAAAGTAGTCGATTTAAAACTACTCAAGTAAAAGTATTTCTAAAAGTATTTAAACAAAATAAACAAAATATCCAAGCCACAAGTATGACAGACAACTGGTCGATACCTTCAAAGCACTGCCACATAGCGCTTGGTCTTCTAACCCCCCATTCTCTTAAGAAGTCATAAATCATTAATTTTTGCAAGCTTTTTGCTATTATATTCAAGATAATTAATCAAAAAGAATAACAACAGTAAAATTTTGAGATTTGAAAGTCATGGTGCGCAGAATTTACATGGAATCATTTTACAAAATCTTTGTTCAAATACTCATTGTCATTGTTAAATTATGCTAAAATTTAAAAACACTCTAGACGTGTCTTATCACTGTATAATAATCTACGGGGTGGGCCAAAAGTTCGCATCATAGCTATTTCAGTGTATTCCGCGATAAACTTTTGTGGATTAATTAATCAAAATTATTTTGGATTTTTTGAATTGAATTTATTTCACAACATTTAAAAGTAGGCAGAAGCCTAATGAACACTACGTCACTAAATTACGCAAAATCATTGTAGATAGCCCATATAGATACTCAGTCATGGACGAAATTGATCGTCATATTGAAGACATTTTGTAATTACATTGCACAAGATATCAGAGTACCGTACAACAACGTTTATGGTGTATATGGTCGGTGATTTTTGACTCACTCTATAAAATTTAGCAGTAGAAACGTTCAGTTACCATAAGACGCATTTTTGGCAAAATTTATTTGTCTAATTGCTTCTTTTATGAGTTACTTTTAATAGAGTAAACATTAGGGTGGTCCTTATTTCAAAATTTTGGAAAACTATACGGGAACCGGGTTAAATTTGTTCGTTTTCGATAAAAAACTGTACATGCAAAATATCTCGGAGAATAATTAAAGTTTACAAATTGCACATGAACAGCGAAAATTTGAGATTAGCCGTATGCTACCGTATATGCAACATTATACATCACGAGACGAGCACAGCCCTATCAGAACGGTTCTAACAAAGGTAACCTTTGTTCGGAAGAAAAAACTGCGATACTACAAGGAAATCCGGTAAACACTCTCAACCAAAGAACCAAAACTGCATCAAAATGTCGACACAAAGCCAATTAAGTAAACCAAGAAATCATCAACCTAATAAAACTACATTTACCGCAAATCGGTTGATCACTGTGACGTAAAATGCCGCTTTGTATCTAGCACAGAGTTAAAAATTTTAAGTGTTTTTACAACTGACAGACGCGCGGCAGCGCATCAGCAGTGTTTGATTACGATGCTCAGCTTCCACAGTTAATGCTTACAGTGTTTTGTACCAGGCGCGGCTTCGCACCATCGACCCTGGTTGCGGCCCCTGGCTGGTGCGTACCACAGTTAACCCTAGTGGGATAGCTTGGGCTCGCGCTCGCCACAGGGCTTCCGGTGCGAGGAGGGGAAGTCATGGGTGGTGTACTGAGGTTTTTTACTGTTTTTGTTTAGTTTCCAACCTACGTGACAAACCCATTAGGGGAAACAGCCTGTAGTGGGTTTTTAAATTTCTAATTTTTACCTGAACTCCTAGTACGTTGCCTGGGGGCTTATGTCCATTGAGCCCTGTAGAAACTGGGAAGACAGTGTACAAGTCAATTATAAGTCATATATTTTCTATATGTCTTCTCCTGTATTCGGAAGTTGTTTGCATCAATAAGTTTAAATGGAATCATTTAAGTTGGCAAGTATTAATTTCTGGATAAATTTCAAACCTCATTTACTGATTAAACATGTTAAAATACTTGGCGAATCTTTAAGGCTACCACAAGTAACAAAAAAGATGACCTGGAAGATTTCTTTGATGTGGACAGGACAAATGCTCTGATCCCTAGAGACTCATGACAAAGGTACCAAAATTTCCTTCTGGCTCAAAAGAGAATGTTGGAGAATAGAATCAACGGAAACAGGGGATACAAGAGTTGGAACTGGCAAGTCCAAAATAATAAACTGAGCAAAGAATTTGGAAGATTATCTTAAGAAACTAAAAGAAATAGCAGCTCGTAGTATTCTGAACATACATTTTTTTTAAGTTTCGATTTATAACTTTACCTAATTTCAATCTTATTCAAATTTATTCTCACAAGTCTATCACCTGTTTTCATCACCTGTGGCATCTGCATAACACATCTGCTCAAGATTGCCCTAATTCCTAACGGGACCAGTTAGTCTCAAGCAAATAGCATTGTTTGAGCATTAAAAGAATGGGGATAGGCTGAGAAAGTTTTTGCTACAGGGTCATATGTTTTTTGACATGAATGTCCAGGCGCGTAGCCAGGATTTGGAAAAGGGGGGGGCTATTTTGAAAGAGTGAGAAGTGTGCAAACGACGTTGACTCGAATTTTCATTGACCTTGAATCAGTTTCAGATGGTTTGTCCGAAATTTGAGACGAAATGTCTCGGAGAGATCGGAAATTCAAAGGTTTTTTCCGCCCAAAATTAGGTGATCTCCAAAAAAAAAAAAAAAAAAAAAAAAAAAAAGGTCTTCGCCAAAATTCAGAGTGATTTTTCGGACGAAATCCAAAATTCAAACGTTTTTTCCGCCCAAAATTAGGTGATCTCCAAAAAAAAAAAAAAATAAGGTCTTCGCCAAAATTCAGAGTGATTTTTCGGCCGAAATCCAAAATTCAAACGTTTTTTCCGCCCTAATTTAGGTGGTCTCCAAAAAAAAAGAAAAAAAAAAAAAAAAGGTCTTCGCCAAAATTCAGGGCGATTTTTCACCCAATTTCGCAAGTTCAAACGTTTGAGGGGGGCTCTTTTCGTATGGGGGGGGCTATTTTCCATTTTTCACACAAAATCGGCCTCAAAAGCACAAAAAACATGCTTTTTTGCATACTTCACAAGCCAATGGGGGGGCTCGAGCCCCCCCCCCGCCCCCCCCTGGCTACGCTACTGTGAATGTCTCAAACACTAAAAGTAAAAATTTGGTGCTTGCATCTCCATTAAAGCAAAACTTGAACAAAATCAGAAATTGGTTGGGGGCGCCAGAACTGATTAAGGAGCCCCTAACCAGAGGTGGAATCGAGGACACAAAGATCGAGGCCAAGGCCAAGAACACGAAAAAATCCGAGGTCAATGCCAAGGACAGCCCTACCGAGGACAGAACCTCTCGAGGCCAAGGACAGGAATGCTCGACGTCAAGGACCAAGGACACAACGCAGAAGTGATCTCCAAAAAAAAAGGTCTTCGCTCCAAAATCAAAAAATAGTGCTGTCCTCGAGCCAAGGACAGGGAATTTTTGAGGAATTGCAGACTTCGATGCCAAGGACTTCAAGTTGTGTCCTCGTCTCCTCGAGGACTCCACCTCTGCCCTAACTTATGCTGGCCGTAATCAGTTTACCATACGCCAGAACTGCATGGTAAACTGATTTTAGCAAGCATAGACCAAGGCATCATTCCTTGTATCTGCACTAAACTAGTCAAAATGTAGAAAAAATCTTGGATTTGCATAAAACGTGGCAAAATCGCATTGACAAGAGAATTGGGGCAACCGTAATGAAAAGATTCTCTGGTCGGCTTTGGTACACGTCTAAGAAGCTAGTGGCTTAGGTTTTATTGAACCAGAGGTGCACGATGGCATGAAGGGATGAATGGTTGCAGCTCTTCAAGAAAACAAAAACTTTACCTAGCGTGCCATTCAGAAACAACAATTGGATAAAGTGGTTTGCTGATTAAACGCAATTTGATTTTTCCAAAAAATAAAAATTGATCAAAAATTTCTATCAATTGACTTTGATACTTGGAGTGAAATATCTGGCTTATTGATGGCAGACAGAAAGTTAGTTCAAAGAATCCAAGTCCCGCATGAGTAGTGTTGTATGGGCCATTTCATGTGATTTATGATTGCGGAGCAAGTGAGGATTGCGGAGCACACAGGATTGCGGAGCACAGAGGATTGCGGAGCGCAGAGTGCGGATTGCGGAGCACGGAGTGCGGCGTGATTGCGGCGAAATTGCTGATTGATTGCGGCGTGAATGCGGCGAAACCCTAGCCCTAACCCTAAAGTTTGAATTTATAAGACTTGCCTGAGAAGCACCGAAGGTGATTTTACAAATGTAAAATTTATAAGGCTTACCTGAGAATCACCGAAGGTGATTTTGCAAATGTAAAATTTCTAAGACTTACCTGAGAATCATCGCAGGTGATTTTGCTAGTCTAAAATTAAACAGTAATTATTTAACTTATTGTTAAAGTGCCGAACCACCGTTTTACAAATGTAAATTCAGTGTATGACTCACCTGAGAACCGAACTGGTAAACCCTGATTTCAAGTCTAAAATTAAACAGTAATTATTTAACTTATTGTTAAAGTGCCGAACCACCGTTTTACAAATGTAAATTCAGTGTATGACTCACCTGAGAACCGAACTGGTAAACCCTGATTTCAAGTCTAAAATTAAACAGTAATTAATTAACTTATTGTTAAAGTGCCGAACCACCGTTTTACAAATGTAGATTTAGTGTACGACTCAACTGAGAACCGAACTGGTAAACCCTGATTTCAAGTCTAAAATTAAAAGGTAATTAATTAACTTATTGTTTGAGTGTCGAACTAAGACAGTTGAAACCTTTCAAGTTTCGTGTTTGGAGATTTGGTTTGTCTTCGAGTAAAATTAATTTGAAACCTTTCAAGTTTACTTTATCAAGGTTTGGAATTACTAAGCTTTAAACGGTTTGTTAAGCATATGCTTGCTTGTAACACGACACGTGTCATTTTCCTGTCGTGATGTTCGAGAAATGACGTCTATTTTGAACGCAATACTATGACGTCACTATTTTAAACGCAAGTTTTAATAATAGCATGACGTATCGTATAAAGACTGATTTTTTGGATAATTGGCGTAATTTTAAGATGTCACTATTTGAAACCTAATTTTAGCACAACCAATGACGCATCTGGACTTGTCGAAAAAAGGTTTTGTTTTTGACTTGTCTTAAAAGCCGTACACAGATGTCTGTTTTGAATTGTTAAATTTCGAACCCAGATATTCTTAAATTTTCGTCTTGCTTATGATTCAAACCCAGTGTTAAATCTCTTTTACTTAAAACCCAAGTGTCGTTTTTTGCCTTGTCTAAGCTTCGATATTCTCAAAGAGAACCCAGATGTTAATTACCAAAGCAATAGTAAGACTCATCTGAAAGTCGAAGCAAACGGTTTTCAAAGCCACTTGTATTTCAATGTTTGCCTACGATTCAAAGCCAGATGTCCTTTTTTTGTCTTGCTTAAGATTCAAACCCAGCGTCAAATCTCTTTTGTTTGAAACCAAAATCTCTTTTAACCTTGTTTAGGATTCGAAATTCTCAAACAGGTTTACCTCACATAATAGTGATTAGTTTTCGTATAGTTTCCTGTATTTGAAGTTGCCTGTAATTTGATCATGTGCAAGCTAAAAGACCTGGCTTCGGTTAATTTCTCAAAGTTTTTTTTTTTTGAGACTGATTTTCAGCGAAAAATTTTTGTCTTGAAGTTTGACGCGCTATTGAAATATGAAGCACGAGCGAAATCACGCGTTTCCTTGACGCCTGTATAACGTAAAACACCGTATTGATAGTGTAAGTCGCTGGAGGTGTCTTTCATACCGAAGGGAGTTAAATTTATTGGCCAAGATTTAAAAGCTTAGATTTTTGCAAGCATCCACCATTTTAACGCGAAGGGCCTAAATTTATTTGATTTAGGTTAAAACGTGCATTGCCGTAAATTAACTCTTGAATTTTACTAGTCTTATTGCGCCTCAGACGTTTTTGATTTCACTTCGAAGAAGTAAAGCTATATTTAACCGAGGTTAAAAACTTACATCATTTCAGGCGTCTATCATTTTATCCCGAAAGGGTAAATTTATCAAGGATAAAAACTTTCATATCCGCAGATGTCTTCAGTTTTACACAACTTAACGCATTGCAGACACCTTCAATTTTTCTTCGAAGTTAATCTTTTTACCCGAAATTGGAAATTTGCACCGCCACAAGTGTTTTTCATTGTACCCGAAAAAAAGAAAAAAAAAACAAAACAACCTTAAAATTGTTTTTTACAGAAATTTGATCGACATGACTTTATACCACTTCAAAAAAAGTCCTTAAATTTTAATAGTGGCAATAGTTTTACCAGATTTTTGATTTTTAAGTTAAAATTGTAAGGCTTTGAATGTCTTTAATTAAATCTTTTTTCCAAAAACAAGAAAATTTCTGAAACTTTTAAGGTAAAAGCAGCATTCAGAATAAAGCAACACACGATTTTCAGGATTTTGCTCAAATCACTCTGACATTAAGACGAAGTTTATAAAAATTTCAAATTTCAGGTGAGTGTTTGGATTATTTTTTGTTGCAATTTCACTCAAGACGAAGAAATTGTAAGAGTTCAATATGCTTTATTGAAGTTATTCTTATCAAATAAAGCATAGTTACTAAAGTTTCAGAAATTGTTTGATGTTTTAAAATTATGGAAAGACTTAAAATGGTTTCCGATCAAATATTTCTATGAATGAAAGAAAATTGCTTAAAATTTTACAATGTTAGGAATGTTGTTTAAGGTACAAACAGTAGTCCAGAAACACAACAGTGAATATTTCAATCAAATTATTCCGATGCCAAGAAGAAATTTAAAATAAATTCAACTTTAATGCGAATTTTTTTATTATTTACGTTACAAATTTCACTCAAGACAAAAAAATTACAAGAATTGGAGAGATTTTTGGTAAACTTATCCTTATTACATCAATAATACGTAATAACTAAACAAGATTTCAAAGAAATTTTGATTAAACGTTATCAAATAACACGGTAGAAGTATCATTTTAAATAAAAAAAGTTTTTAGACTTCAATTATCTTTCGCAAAACTATCTCCAAAATCAAGGTTATTTGAAAACCTGTAAGAGTTTAAGTAAGTTATAAAATTTTCATTCAAGCCAAAGAAATTGCGAAGTTTTTTAGTACTTTTGACCAACTTTTTCGACGAAATCAAGGCAATGGTTAAAAACTTTATGGTATTAGGTAAGTTTTTTAAGGTAAAAGCAGTTTTGAAGATAAAGCAACGTAAGATTTCAAACACTTTTATAAAATTAGCTGAATGCAAATAAGAATACTTCAAAAAAAACTTTAAGAGTTTAAGTAAGCTTTTCATGTTAAAGATAAAATTACTTTTTAAGTCAAAGAAGTTGTAAGACTTTGAATGCTTTTTGATCAAACTATTTCTATGTAAACAAGGAACACATAAAAATTTAAGATTTTAGACAAACGCTTTTGATTTTTACGTTACAGTTTTCGCTCAAGACAAAGAAATTGTAAGGTTTTAAGAAAGTTTATTGAATTTATCCCTATAAAACAATATAATTAAAATCCAAGGTTTTAGAGAAATGATAATTAAAAGGTATCGAATAATATTCATTTTTAAGCTAGAAATATTGTTTTAACAAATCGTAAGACTTCATTTATTTTTTTACAAAACTACCAGTTTGTAAACAAGATTACTCAAAAAACTTGTAAGATTCTATTCAATGCAAAGAAATTGTCTGACTTTGAGATATCTTTAAACAAACCAGGTATGCAAACAAGAAAATCGTTACAATATTTAACAATTTAGAAAATATTTGATTCAAAGTACATGTTTCAGGTAAATTTATAACTGAGATTATGAAAAGAGGTTTAATTTTGAACGATTCTCCGTAATAACTATAAAAAATATTGGTTTCAAATAAGACTTCAAGGTAAATTTTTTGAAATATTTTACAAGATTATCAACATGTTAAATATTCCAATAAAATATGTAATGAGTGGAGTTAGAATTCAATCGATTCCAAAAAAAGTCTTTGACAGCGTAGCTCAGAGTGAATATCATAACATAGTACTTGTCAAAAATTAAAGATTTAAGACCCTACAGTCTGTTCCACCCGTAATCGTGATCATAAAGATGTCTTAATTTTAGCAAATTTTTTTTTTTTGGATTACAACTCTTATTCAAATCAAGAAAATGCAATTATTTGAATGTCTTTGATCAAACATTTCTCATAAAAACATGAAAACAGTTAAAAATTTTACTATATTAGGTAAAAAGTAATAACCATCCTGAAGAAACCTAAGATTTCGATCAAATTATCGGCACACAAAGAAAAAAAAAATTAATGAAAAGTTCAGGTTTTAGGTGAATATTTGGGTTTATGTACGTTAAAATTTTCACTCAAGGAAAATAAATCGCAACGGTGTAAGATATTTTGATGAATTTACCCCAATAAAGCTAGATCAAGTAATAAAAAACACACTTTTTTTAGAAAAATTTTGATTAAAAGTTTTCAAATAATTTTCGTTTTCAGGTTGAATTATTGTTTTAATCAAAGAAATTGTAAGATTTTGATTTCTGCAAAAAACAGTTTGACGCAAACAAGAAAATCGCAAAAACTGACGTTAATTTGAGACTATCAGGCAAGGTTTAATATCGTATAACACCAAAAAAATAGCAAAAGTTCTTGTTTTTACTCAAGATAGAGTGTAGTTGAATAAAATTTTACGGCATTTCAGTAAAAAGATCAGTACAAAACGAAAAACAAAATTAAGATGTTAGGTAAACGTTTTAGTTTTATGGTACAAAAAAGATTATTTGTACTTAAATTTTCAATTTGAAATGACGAAACGTAAGATTTTTTACAAAATTATCGCTACGACAGCAAAAAAGTCGAGATTTATTGACTAAAATTAATAAACATTATCTATTTTGGTTAAATTTTATGGCATTTCAGTAAAAAGGTCAGTGCAAAACTGTTAAAAAATTTAAGATGTTAGGTAAACGCTTTAGTTTTATAGTACAAAAAAGATTATTTGTACTTAAATTTTCAATTTAAAATGACGAAACGTAAGAAATTTTACACAATTATTACTACGACAACAAAAAAGTCGAGATTTATTGACTAAAATTAATAAACATTATCTATTTTGGTTAAATTTTATGGCATTTTAGTAAAAAAATTAGTGTAAAACTAAAAAACTGTTAAAAAATTTAAGATTTCAGGTAAACTTTTTTGTGTCAGAGTAGAAAAAAAGGCTATTTTTGCGAAAAAATTCAATCTAAAATGAAGAAACGTAAAATTTGTAGAAAATTATCGCTACGAAAACCAAAAACTTGAAACTTTTTGATTAAAAATAATTAACATCATCGTTTTTAGCTAAATGATTTGCTAGACATTTTAATGGTTTAGAATATTTTCTACCAAATGTTGGTAAAAATATAAGAGTCTAAGAAAATTGCTAGGTTAAAAAATTGTAAAAATTACCATTTTCAAGGAAAAAATTCACTTCAAAACAAACCAAACATAAGAATTTTAGACATTTTTACAACAAGACTTGCATCAAACCACGGAAATCAATAAAAGATTAATATGTTAAACAAGTTTAGTGATATTTATGGTAAAAACTTCATTGAAGACAAAGGAATCATACCATTTTAAAATAGTTTTTTTTTTTGACAAAGTTATTCTTAACCAGCGCAAAAAAGTTAATTAAAAGTTGCGATTTATTAGAATTGCTTGTTTAAAGCAGAAAAAATAGCTGCTTTTTACATTAAAATTGTTAAGCAAGTCTTAGAAACTTGAGTTGGAGAAATAACAACAATAATTAACCCTTCAGATTTTGCATATTTGTGTGTCTAACGTCTAAAATACCGGTACTTTCAAACTTACAGAAGAATCTACATGTTGCTTTTTAATATCTTTGAACTTTCAACACGTTATCAAGTAAAAAATCAAATTGGAACAACTCGTTTTTCAGGTTCGTTCGTTCGTATGAACCAGGCACTCGTCTGCACCTATATAACTGCACCAACACAGAGCACCTCTTTGGGGTTCTGTTTGCAAGTCTTTCGTCCGGCTGGACCACCACAACAGTTATGAACTGCTTGGTCCAAATGGGAAATAAGCGTAAACAATCTTTCCCAAGGACACAACGATACATTATTACTGGTTAGAGAATCGAACCACAGTCAGCAGCCTTTCCCAACGCTCAACCACTACCTATCGCCACCGCTTTTTTCAGGTCAAAACATATTATGACTGTAGTTTTCTAAGTTTTAAATGCTTGAGATCTAAAATTTCGCAACGTATAATTCGCAATAAAAATCCATTCTCGCATTTCTTTGCATTTTGAGTCGTGTTTAGACGATATTGCTGTCGGACGTGTGATTTTTTTGTGTCACAACCATAGTCGCGTAATGTTTTTTTCCTAAGTCGAAGCTATATGACTGTACTTTTTGAGGTTTTTATGAATTCTTTTACCGCTTTGATTTGAAAGTTTTTCTTGGAAACATTAGTTTTTAGAATAAAGATTTTTGTTTGTCTTGTAGATATCAGAATCTAAAGTTTAATATACATTGTTCATAGGATTTCAAAAAATTTGATGGTGTACACCTAAATGTTCAAAACAATTTGTAAACCTATGTGATAAAGTTCTCTTTAGACTCAATGATCGAACAGCTTTCAAAACGCCCAAGATTTTTTTAACGTTTAAGATTACTTCAAGTACCAAGAAATTATAGATTTTGTTTGCTTTTTACAAAGCGCTGATGAAATGTTATTACCGAAAGTGGAAAGCGATAAATTTTTCAATGAAATCACAAGATTTTGAAATATTTTTGTTGAGTTATGGAGATACGCTCGGGACCTAGCCAAAAGTCGTATAAAAAATTATTAAGGTGATTTGTTAAAATCAAAATTATAAATTTATTAAATTGAAAAGT